>BTHU01000006.1:70470854-71070854 GCA_036184795.1 Tokudaia tokunoshimensis | reverse complement strand
TACAGAAGGAACTAATGTTCCTCATCTTTAATCAAATGGTCAGTTCATAAAAGTCATACCTAAATACTTATGTGATGATAATGGAGAGAGAGAGAGTTGTTACCAATGTATTATTATCTAGTTCACTGGTTCTCAACTTTCCTAATGCTGTGACCATTTAATACAGTTCTTCATGTGGTGGTACCCCTCAATCACAAAGTCATTTTTTTTGCTACTTCATAATTGCAATTCTGCTACTGTAGTGAATCAAAATGTAAATATTTTTGGAGACAGAGGCTTGTCAGAGGGGTTGTGTTTCATAGCCTGAGAACCACTGGTTTAGTGAAATCCTTCCAGCAGTTGTAAATGGTAGATACTGGACTTAGCCTATGTACAGATGAAATTGAAATACGGGGAGGCCAAGTCAATATCTCAAGGCCAGAGACTTAAATCCCAGCTGTGCGGCTCCCAGAACCTCACTCTCTGAACCACAAAGCTGGCCTCCTTTATGAAGCTGTATGATAACTATAGCTTACTCCCTTCCTCCATGGTGACTGAGAGCCATTTTAAACTTTCTGTTTAAATATTTATGCAGAATATAGATATGTACCCTGAGACTTTACAATGGGTACAGTCTTATAGCTTCCTCAGACAGAATTCACAGGGACTATAAATTTCAAGTCTTAGAAGTGTGTGTGGGGGAGATGCCATGTGTCTGCTCATTTCCATCTCAAAGCATGCATGTTTAGGAAAGTTCTAGAAGTACACGCTCATACATTTGCGATGGCAGTGCTTGTCCAGGTCTGCTTGCTCAGAAATCCTCAGATGGGGAGAGGGTTCCCTGGGGACACGATTCAGCTCTTCATCTAGGTTAAGTGATTTGTTCAGTGTCTGACAAGTGGCTAAAGGGGTGGGCGGGATGACAGGCCGGCCTCAGTTCTCATTTCTGGGCTCTTCAGATTATTTTTCTGTTTTAAGACTAGAGAGAGATAGCAATAATCTTTAATAGAGCGATGGAATTTCAAAGAACCCAGAATCTGACGGCTCTAATTCCAGGGGATATTTTTCTCCCTGAGATAGGCTTTAAATATTTTACAGACTTTTTTTTTTTGAGCTTCCCCCAAATAGGTCTCTGGATGCTTTGAAATGTTTCATTTGTAAAAGAGAAAAAGAGATAAAAAAACATAACTAAAGAGACAGTGACGAGGAAGGCAAAAGGAGTCACGTGGGAGATGAAATCTGCCTTAGGAGTTTGCAGCAGATAACTTTTTCTGACCTCAGCTGGAGGATACCTCCTCCAGCACAAAATTATTAGCTTTTCTTCCTCCTTAAAGAATATCTCTTCCACTTACTAGCTCAGTGCAGATCAGGTGACTATAAAGGCAACTGGGGTTTTAAATAAAAAAAAAACTCTTCCCCCTCTCTTGAGTTACAAAGGCTCCAGTTCTGAGCTGGCCAATACTGCAAGCTGCCTTGTTCCACAGAGGCCCCACACAGTACATGTAGTGCAAGGAGCCTGTCAGCCACCACAGCCCGGGTGTGGGAAAGTATTCCGAAAACTCAGGGAAGGCAGCCCAGATGCTGAACACTTGATCTTCTTTGGCTGGAGAGACAGCTACAAGATCCTGGGTTCCATCACTGAAATTTATTAATGTAAGGGGAAAATAATGACTTAATTGTAAGCCGATGACCTCATCCCAATACCATGTTTTAATAGTTTCTAAAGAAAGCTGCCTTTTTTCTGTCCCTGCCAACTTGCAAATGAAACAGATGACATTGGAACATGATTATATTCATTAGCAATTATTCCATGAAAACAAGGAGGAGTTGACATTACCCTTCACATAACCCAGATAACTAACGGTACAGTGCAATCTTGGGCCAAATGTCAACTTATGCTACACTGTGTGGGGAGCATAGCCAGTCCCAGATATGTATGTGCATTGGAGTGCTCCCCACCTTCAGTGAAATCCTGGTTCAGTCTTAGAGACAGAAAAATGCACGCTACAGAGGTACCTCAGCTTTGAGTCACAGGAATTTTGTTAGAACCTTCGAAGGATAGTTCTCTGGTTCAACTCTGAAGTTTTCAACTTCTTGAGAAACTGAACAGATGTGGGTCATGCAGAGGCAGTGTGAGGGCCAGTGCATGAGTACTGGTTAGGAGCTGACACCGGTTGCCTCCCATCTGGTGTGTGTATGAGCACTCATGTGTGACTCAAGGCATAGAGGTATATGGTGGATATCAACGTGTTCCCTAGGTATTTTGCCTGGGCAGAAATATTAATGAAGGTTGGTTTTTGCAATCAGGATGAAGTATATAAAAGCATTCTTATAGAATAACAACAGTTCCTAGTATTTATTTGTGTATGTATATATGGACTGTGTTTGTGTGTGTATGTATGTGTATATGCATGTATGTATGTATGTATGTATGCATGTATGTATGTGTATGTGTGAGGCTGTTTGTGAATACATGTTGAATTAGTCACTTTTCTATTTCTATAATATACCAGGTCTAAGGCTACATAAAAGGAAGGGTTTCTTTGGGCTTATGGTTTCCAAAAGATCACTGTCCATCACTGTCGTAGGTGGGAAGTGTGGCAGGCAGATACTGAAACTGGAGGAGCAAGCTGAGAGCAAGCACCAGAAGCAGAGGGCTCAATGGGAGTAGTGCATGGCTTTTGAAACCTCAAAGCCTAACCACAATGACACATGTCCTTCAGCAAGGCTATATCTCCTAAACCTACTCCAATAGCACCACCAACTGGAGACTGAGTATTCAAATGCCCAAGACTTTGGTGGGGGGGGGGGCATGCCATTTAAACCAGTGTGTGTGTGTGTGTGTGTGTGTGTGTGTGTGTGTGTGTGTGTGTGTGTGTGTGCATTTCATGTGGAGGTCAGAGGAAAACTTTGGGAACTGTTCCTCAAATATCATCTACTTGGTTGTCTTTTTGAGACAGGGTCTTTCACTAGCTAGAACCTAGCTACCAAGTCATGGCAGAACACTGGACTAGGTCCATGTGAGAGAGCCAATTTTCACTGCTAATCTCTCTGGCAAGACCTAGAAGGCCATGCTACAGTGAAAGTACCTTGGTATAATATACTCCTGACAGGACCACATCGGGGATGCTACCGTTTGCTTGAGGAAATGCCAACACACCCAATTCTTTAAGTCTCATGGCTTCCTACAGAAGAAACCTTCTATACTTTTTGCTTAGGATTGTCAAGTCCGAGGCTTGATGCAAAGGTCACTTAAACAGGTTTAGTGATAAGAGCTGCCGAGAGTGGAAATTATTGTCCTCATTCCAACTCAAGTTGGAATGTAAGTGCCATTAATGAACTTTATTAAAAGGTAGAAACTTTAACAATGGACAATGAGCTTTCACGGGTATTATCAAAGTGTACTGATATAATGCTGATGTTATGATACAGTCAAAGAAAGGTGAGTTCAGTCCAATTTGCTCCTCTCTCCTGTCTTTTCTGCCTTCTGAAGGGTAAGGATCCAGGCTTTGTTCCTGCTGGTGAATGTGAAAGGCACCATGTTCAAGGGAGAGAACAGATTCATTAGACACAAAACCTTCTGGCACCTTGACCTTAGACACCTCAATCTCAAGAACTCTAAGCCAATCAGCTCATATCCTTTAAAAGTTATGAGATGTGTGATTCTGCCTTTTAGCAGTACAACATAGACTGAGGTGCATGCATACATAAGTCTTATATCCCTAGTTGAAGCAGCCATAAGACACGACAAACTCATAGGTCAGTGAAGTATTGGCAGTTGTAGATTTGTAGTTTTGGCCTCTGCTTCCACCTGACCATGAGCCTCTCCAGCTTCATGCAATCTGCCTACTGATTTGGTTATAGAATGATGACATTTCCCAGAGTGAATTTAAAAATATTTTTGAACAGGCTTATTGACTTTTCTCCAACTACCCTGGCATGTAGATAGAGTTCATAGGGGAGGTATAGTAGTTGCTCTCTTCAGCCCCAACAAGATATCTGAGATACATGACTTAAAGGAAATATTTGTTTTGGATTATGGTCTCAGAGGTTTCAATCCGTGGTGAGCTGGCTCCATTGTGGTGGGCTTTTGGTGAGGCAGAACATCCATCACAGCAAGAATGTAGGGATAAGCTCTCATGCACTGTGTAAAAGCATCACCTGTCAATAAAAAGCTGAGGGCAGGAAGTAAAAGGCAGGACTTCCATGCATAGAGAGAGAGAGGGTCTCAGGTGGGGACTAGGAGAGTCACCACTGGGACATAGATGAAGAAGGAGGCTAAGATGGCAAGTAACGGGCCATGTGTCTGGGAAGTAGGCCTGACCAGCATCGTTGGGTTAGAATAGCTGAATCTTTGCCCAGCTGTAGTGCCTGAAGCTTTTAATAAATATAACGGTCTCTGTGTCATTATTCAGAGCAAGGGTGGGCATAGAAAAGCCCCTACTTTTACAAAAAAAGGGAATGTAGACTAAAGTTGTTCATCTTATGGCAACCAGGAAGCAGGGAGACATAGAGAGATGGGGCAGGGTAAGGGAAACAGGAAAGAAGGGAGAGAGGGAGGAGGATGAGAGACAGAGACAGAGGCAGGAAAAGAGGAAGAAAGAAACATGGACCTTCCGACAGCATACACCTTTCAGAGGTTTGCTTCTGCTAATTAGACCCTACCTCCCAATAGTCTGTTCATCTAAGGTGCTCTCAGAGATAACCTATTGGTCGGTTAGGGTTCTCATGATCAATACACCTCTTGCTAGTATCACTAGTTGGGAGACCATGCCTTCAACACATGATTCTTCGGGAGACATTTTATAGACAAAAACTACAACAAGAACATGTGTAGGGTTGTGATAAGGGGGTGGAGAGGATGTATTAAACAAATATTGAGGATCCACTGTATGTCTTGGGTACTTTTCTAGTTTTGGAAATACACCAAGCAAAACTCACAAACATCCCTTCTCTCACAGACTTCTTTCAATATTAGGAATGGGGTGGGTAAAATACCAGGACCCCAATCATTGGAAACTTCTGTATGATCTTTGAGAGGCAACAAGTACTGTGGGGTGAAAGTAAAAACAGGGGATGGGAGTTTTGAGGTGGGAAGTTGATGAGTAAATAAAACAAACAAACAAAAAAAAGCCATTAAGATGAAGCTCTGTGAAACAGGAAACATTTGAACAAAATCCGAAGAAAACAGAATAAGAAGTCACCTAGGGTAGAACATTCTAGGCATGGAGACAAGCTCAGCTCTGAGCTCCAGTCACCTTGGCACCCAGTTTTATCACATACCATTCTCATAGTAGGTTATTAATGGCATCCGCTGGAACTGTGCTGTGAGCCGTGTGTAGAAGGAGACATGACCAACCTGTCACGAGACAGGGACATTCTAGGAGCCACAAGGAGGCCGTAGAGGAGCAGTTTGAAGTAGAGGGTCAGGCATTACAGGTTCTTCCCACTAGCTCCATATCAGGGACAATCAGCTAATACCACTGCCATCTCTACTTATAAAACATGCTCAAAAATGGCTGGACTGAGTCTGCCCTCCTCAGATGTAATTCTTAGCAACTGAGCTCCGTGAAGAACAGAAACAAGCCATATGTCTTTGCCCAGCAAGTTTTTCAGCCCTTTCATTCCCATTGGAATAAAAATGTCAATCCTTACCAATACCTTTTAGGATGTAAATTGGTCCTATGATCAACAAATGTTGAATTTTGCTTTCGAGGATAAGAACAGAAATGGATTATCGAAATTCTCAATAAATCATGGATACACATGCTAAGGGCCCAGTTGGTATTTCTACAGCCTAAGCAGAACCCATAGTCTGCATTTGGTATACGATGACAAGTAATTTAGTGTGTGTTAAGATGTATCAAAACCAGATAGAGCGATTGGGATATATGACGGAACAAACTATTACCTGAAAATGGCATTGAAATATCAAGTGGCTCTTGCTGGCTCATAACTGGGTCATTTCCAGAGTAGCTATCCACCGGTAACCCTCTACATGATTTTATTTTGTCCTCAATTGAACTGTGTAAAAATGCAGACAAGAACTTTGTTCAGCAAGCGAATTGGCCAGAGACCCCTGTTCTTGAATTGTTCTTTTAGAGCAAATGGGTATCATTGGCTCATGAGCTTTCTGTGTATTGATTCCACTGCTTACACCCTGTTCCTATAGCTGGACCTCCAGTGTCGAGGAAGAGGGTATAGGGCATGCCTACTCTATAACTCAGGAGTGGAGCCTGCTTGCACCGTTTCCTCATGAACTGACCCTTGAAGGAGGTTGGTCCGGTGCTGCTTGTATTCAAATGCTAAATTCTGTACCCAAGACCTGGTTGCTCCAAGATGAAGAGATTCTCATGTATACCATCTTTTGTTGTGCAAACCTTGCCCTCCCCCCACCAAGTTATCCCTCATTGGTTAATAAGGTTGTCTACAGCCTTGGCTGGGCAGAATACAGGGGGAAGGGGTCTGAGGCAGGCAGGGACCAGGAGAAGGAAAGAGAGGACACTGAAGGAAGAAGCCACTGTGGGTTATGAACACACAGCCATGAAGGCCGGCCTGTGGGAATAGGAGCTGCCCACATGGAACGTGGCAAATGATACTTCTGGGTTATTGACAAGGAAGGAGACAAAACAGCATAGAGGGTTGATATCTGCCCAGCTCTACTGCCTTTAAGGCTTATTATAAATATAAAAGGATGTGTCTTTTATTTGAGAACTAAATGATCTAACACACCAAATAGCATTTACTACAATAGACCCTACCATTTCAAACTGACTCCCCCCACCCCCGTGTTTTAAAAGAACTAAATAAAAAGTGTAAATCCAGCATCTTGGTCTGGTCTGCATACCTCCATTCGGTCTGGTTCCCTGTCCCCTGGATAACCTGGGACAGTTTCCTGCTTTTTGGCATTTTCTTGTCCATACCCTTTCTGTGTGAATACAAAGCCTAAGGCTCTGTGAAGTTTCCAACAACCTCCATACTTGCTAATTTATGGATCCCGTGGTCATCATGAATGGGTGTGGTCATTCACAGACTGAACAGGAAGAAGTTATCTTAAAACATGAAGAGAACTTTAACTGACATGGTCATCTTTTGACATTTCCATTTATTGTGAGTGATGTTTCAAAGCTTGACTGACTATCACCTATAAATGCAACAAGAGGTTCTAGAGACAACACACAACTAACCAAGTGGGGAGAAATTGAGGAGCATTTGGGCTTGCTAGGAGAGCTTGGCGTGGACCCAAGAGTATCCCATGTCTTCATCTACTATTATTTTCTGCACACAATTACTAGAAATGTTTATACTGGTCCCTTTGACTAAGTGGGATGAAATATAAGGAGGTGTGGGTCTGACTCATCATAACATGGGGGTCGACCATACGGCCCCGAGATATGTTATTACGGCTTAGAAATTGCTGAGTGTATGTACAATTTAGACCAAACACAGATACACATTTTCAAAATTACACACTTTATAATCAGTTTTACCATGTTCTATGGAAAGTAATCATGAATATAAAAACAAGAGTATTAGCTGTCCTTCCATAACTGACTGAGTAGGTCAAAAAAGTCAATAATTGGGTATAGTACCCAAAAATACCTTTTTGATTAGAAATATTTATTCTTCTGATGTTCTCTCTCTCTCTTTCTCTCTCTCTCCCCCCCTCTTCTGCCCCCTCCTGCAAGTTGATTATACCTGACCTGATTAAGGACCATGGTTATATAAGGCCAGCAATCAGGGTTGATCAATGTTCATATGACATAGCCCCTCACCTCTACCTGTGTCACAATGCACCAATTGCTTTTACATTTTTTGTTCTTGCAGAATTTGATTTAGTTATGTGACTAAAACAGACACTAGTCATTTTGATACCTGCAATCCTGAGGTGTCAATCTTTGTTTTCACAAAGAGTCAAAGTCATATGGGGACGGAAGACTGGGATGCATGTCCAGTCAGGTGTGGGCTAGCAGATTCTCCCCAGATAGATTCCGTTCTGCTTCACCTGGGCCTGTGGATCTATCCAGTGACTTTTGAGAGTATCCCAGATTTCAGAAAATAAGGTCTCACAGCTTTTCATTTGTCTTTGGTCTAAGTCCAGACCTACCACCCTATCTTTGCCTTTTCTCCCATAGTCAATTCATTTCCCGAAGATAAACCCATGGTCAAGGACAGAACCCTGCCCAACTTAGGTGTCCTGTGGAGACCAGCAGGAGAAGCCAAATGTGAACATTTAGCATAAAAGGCCCTCCCCAAATTGCACACTTCATTCTTATGAACCCCTTGAAGTAATTAAAACAAACAATCACTAGTTTTTCAGCTAGGGTAGTTTTAAAGAGACAGTAACCCAAAAGGCACATTTTAGTAGAAGTAAGAATTGCTTGCCTTGATTTTGCCTTAAAATTAAACTTTGAACCTTGTGGCTACCTAAGTGGTTCTTGTTTGTAAGAGCTGACCACTTCCTCCCTCTGTTTTCAATTCTATTTGTTGTCTAGAAGACTATGTGGAGGGCATCTAGAGACTTTTGATAATTATGTAATCCTTTGATTAATGTTGTACCTTCTTTCTTCTGTGTAAGGAGCCAGCATCATGAAGGCAGGTGTAGTTTTTCCTCTCATTTTTTCCTTTAACCTGCAGCACTGGGGATGGATCTCAGGGTGTGTATCCTAGTCAAGTGCTCTCCTATTGAGCTACGTTTCCAGCTATCTTTTTTTTTAACCTCCCCTCTCCTTGGCATGATCTCACTAAGTTTCCCAGGCAGGCATCGAATGGAGTTGATATTTTGTCTCTCCCTATATGATCAATGATTGGCAGGCAGAAAATCTACAGTATGTATTCTCAAAGATGTGGGAGGCTATTTGGATGGATAGAAAGTAAAAGGAGGAAGGAGAGAAGGAGGGACTGGTTGGTCGAAGGCTCCAGTCTCTGGAAGAGTGTCTGTATCTTCTATCTCATGAATCTGAGATTAGCTGAGACAATTTGAGTGAAGTTCCCATTTCTTATCAGAGTCATGATCTTCCATCCAATGCTGGAATGTCTTCATAGCATTCCTAACAGTTAGGTCAACAGGACTTGGCTTGAATCTTTAAAGCATGAGTTGACTAGAGTGCGTGAAAATCTGATCTATATATGAACAAATCTAATTGTTATAAAGTTTCCCTTGTCTATGGGCTGAGACATCAAAATCATCTGGTGTAATGAGGAATTCATTTTCCACATTAGAAGAACAGTTAAGGCTATGATTCATTTTCAGGCTACACTTTATATTTCACTGCACTGATTAATTACCACAAAGCTTTGTCATCTTTCACTCAGCGACCTCTGGCTCCAATCCACTTTATGAGTATCCCACTTAAAGCTCTCATCATAAGTCAATCATGAAACCTCCATGGGCTCAGAATGAGCAAAGCAATCATGACAAAGATGGGTTTCTAAAGCACAGTACAAAGTGACAGTAATCAAACTCGTATGGTACTGACTTAAGACTAGAGTTAGTGGGGACAGTGAGATAGCTCATCTGGTTAAAGAGCTTGCTGCTAAATCTAGCAACTTAAGCTCAATCTCTGGGAACCTCTTGGTGGAAGGAAAGAACCAACCCTATCAAATCGTTCTCTGATATCACACTCGCACTATGGTATACACACACACTCACCCAAACATGCACACACATAAACACATAGACACTCATATACATATACACACATAAACACACATACACTCATATACATATACACACATACATACATATAGACAAACACACACATATACACACTTATACACACACACATACACCTCCCACACACATATACACATACATACATGCATATATATACACACATACATATACACATACATACAGATAAACACACACTTATGCACACACAAGTACACACATACACATGCACATATACACATATCCACACACATATACACATATACACAAATACACACTCACACATGTACACATATACACCAAGACACACACACATCCACACATACATATGTACATACAATAATAATAAATAAATAAAAATAAAAAATGTAAAAAATTAAAATCACATTGATATAGGCCATTGGTAACTCAAGTCCAACTGTAGACTTGAGTCTATAGTTGGAGAGAAAGTTGGGTGGTTAAGAGTATATATTGTTCTTGCAGAGGACTTGAGTTTGGTTCCCAGTCACATCAGGTGACTCACAACCACAGTAACTGGGGAGAAGGCTCAGTTGGCAAACGTTTGCCAAGTAAGCATGAAGAGCAGAATTTGATCCCTAGAACCTAAGTTTTCTACACACAATGTGGGTACCTCTTCAAGAACCGTTTGTGCTCTTAACCAGTGAGGAACCTCTCCAGCTTCTGGAGACCTGAACTTATTTGTATATTTATATACCTGTTACGTTCATTTATTCTCATCAACTGCAAGAAGCACGTCCCCAAGGAGGAGGATCATTTTATATTTTTATAACTTCACTTCCTCATGGAGGAGTGTTTTGTTCAGAATATTTAAGTTAAAGGTATTAGTTGAATGAATGTTTTTTGAACCAAATGGATACAATTTGCATTAAGTTTTTGGTTGATAGTTCACACATCATTCACTTATTCTCCACAAATCTCTTTTGTGTGAATTGTTAGGCCAGATCAATGTACCTGGTTCTTGGGCAGTAATGTTTGTATTTGTTTTTTAAATCTTTTGAATAAACATTAAGAGTGTTCTCTTGGGGCTGGAGAGATGGCTCAGCTGTTAAGACCACTGTCTGCTCTTCCAGAAGTCCTGAGTTCAATCCCCAGCAACCACATGGTGTCTCATAACCATCTATAGTACGATCTGGTGCTATCTTCTGGCATGTGGATGTCCATATAGATAAAGCACTCATATACATAAAGTAAATAAACAAATCTTAAATTAATTTTGGAAAAAAAAGTATTCCCTTTATTTCTAGATTTTTTTTCTTTCTTCATGCCCATTGGGACTTTGGTTAGTGATGACTGGCTTTCTTGGATCCTTTCTCTGTTGTCTAGGCTGCTATCTGCTGCTGCTTGCTCTGCGTTACAAACTCTTTCTCCACGAGTCCAATAAAACATTGAAGAGGACAGAACTGAGGTCAAGAACTGATGGGACATTAAACATTTACCAGAAGATACACTTGGCTCCAGGCTTCCGCTAACCGTTCTGCGACCTAGTTCTGTCGCTCTCCGGAAGTCACCTTCCAGGACCTCTTGACCAGATTCATGCTATGTCTTTGAAGGGTCTTTCTCTGACAGTGTCAGCTGGAATACATATTTACTTCTATTCAATTTACCATTATATTTCCTTTGTAGCATCATTGAGACATTCCATAACTCCTTTAGCAGTAGTTCACATGTGCAGGTTGTGATTATTTACAAGTTGTGCCTCAATACCTGCTCTAGGCCCTAATATATTTAAGAGGAGGAATTGTACTTTCCCTAGCACTTTTGCCTCTCTGAATTTTTTGGGTGCTTCCTAAGTGTTAGAAGTGATAGATAAGTAAAATATTCAGTACTATTAAAAACACTATTAGATCTCAATAGCATCAGGGGATATAGATCTGAAAAATGCATTCTGTATATGCAGATTCTAAAATAACTTGAAATAGTTCCTATCAAAAAATTCTGCTAGAGTAAGTACCTTCCCCTAATCTTCTTCAATTTTTCATAATTTTGCATGGGCATCACAATGATATGTTTAGAGTACAGTGAATAAATTATCTCATAGTTTTCAAGCCAGGCCACACTAGCTAGAAACGGAATATTTCTTGTAATTGCGTGTTTCCTGTTTTGTCTGTGTCTAATGCTTGGGTAAGCTCTGTGCCTTTTTGTGTCTCATGATGGCACTCATGGGTGCTAGCTTGGGCCTTCACTTGGGCTGTAGAGGAGCAGACATAGACAAACCTCTGTTCTCCAAGTCATAGTATCTCTTCAGGGAAAGGTGGGAGACACCATGAATTCTCCTGTGTCAAGGGATGGAACTTGAGTACTTATGTATGAAATGATGAAAGAGTTTACATCGGAACTATTTATTTTTAATTATGTGTATGGATATGTGTCTGGGTGTGGATATATACATGTGAGTACAGTATCCATACAAACCAGAAGAGGGCATCAGATCCTTGCAGCTGGAGTTACAGAGGGTTGGGAGCTGCTCATTTTGGGGCTGGAAACCTAATCTAGGTCCTCTGCAGGAGCAGTATATGCACTTAACTCCTGACTCATGTCTCCAGCTCTGGGGTTTATACCTTTTTGTTTGCAAGTTAAAAGCATGAAACTTCTCATTTATACCGTGGCTAAAAAAAGAATTGCATATTCTTCTACCTTGATCATCTGTCCAAGTATTTCCCGAGTGCTGACTGTGTTGGAGGGAGGTGAAACTCAACACTTCGATATAGTTTCTACTGTTACAGAATTTCCTTTCTAAAGGGAAAGGGAGACAGAACCCAAGCTGAACTAAAAACCGTTCATCAAGCCTTGTCTTGATGCACACACGGAAAATGAAGCACTATGGAGGCTATTCCAGGTCACTTATTTTAAGGGCTAGAGTGACCGAAGCCATAGCAAAACTATTGGAATGGTAACTCACGTTGCAACACCCATATTCACAGGAATGTATGGTTAGGATCTGCTGTTCTACTCTGTACCTGCCGTGTCTCTCTCAATGGTCCACGTGTAAAGTTCCCAGTGTGGTGTTATTGGGAGGTGGTGGAATCTTTCAGAGGCAGTCTCTAGCAGGTGTATCCTAGAGGTGTTCCTTTCATAGGGATTGTGGGACTGCCCCCCCACACCCTCGCACATCCGTTCTTCCTTCTTGCTTGTAACCTAGCCATGTGGTGAACAGCTTTATCCCACTCCAAGCTTCCTACCATGATACATTGTGTTACTATGGATCAAAGCAACAAAGGCCACCTACCAAACTGTTTAATAAGATAAACCTTTTCTCTCATTAAGTTGACTGCCTCAAGCATTTGTTAGAGTGATGAAAAGACAACTAGAACCATATCGTCCCCTCTCCAAAGGGTATGTGTTACTTCATGATTCGCCATCCCAAATCTTCCATTCTTAGCAACCCAAGCTTCTGGGTTTGCACCTTTCCTACGGAACTCAGGGCTCCAGTAGAACCCCTGACCACGGTTAAGGCACAGTCTTCTGATACTGTGACACAGCATTACCATCCATGAAATTGATGCTAAAGATACGTACAACTTACAGATATCTACATCATATGCTCACAAGTGTGCATTGGCCCACATTCATTGCTACCTTGGGCTGCATGCAACTTACCGTAGGCTATGGGTTGAATAAGTCTGTACCAGAGCCAAGCATTCCTACTCCCCTTGACTGGCAATTGTAGGCAGAAGCATTTGACCCAACCTCGCTGGCAGGACTTGGGGTTTGACAGAGGGCCCTAGGAAAGGGGATGGACTCTTTTATCCCTCTGACATTCTGCATAAGACTCATGCCCTGTGACATTCATCTTGTAACCAAAAGAAAGCTAGTGTGAGCCCAGAACCCATGATGCTGAGAAGACACAGAAGGACGCAGAGGAGAATTGATTTTTCTGATGCCAAAGCTGGACCAAGGGATGGTCCAGCTCTGAAGACATCACACTCCAAACATTTTTGTCAGGGTGATGATACAGTGTCTTTATTTTTTTGCTATTTATTTTACATGTGTGTTATATATATATATATTATATGTGTGAGGTAGGTGCACATGTGTGAGGGGTCAGAGACGAACACTGGTGTCATCCTTAGTCGTCATTCACCTTGGTTTTTGAGATAGGCCTGGAACTTGGAATTAGGTTGGCTACTAATTGCCATTAGGCTGGCTGACTAGCAAGTCCCTGGGATCCACCTGCCTCTGCCTGTCCAGTCTTGGGATCACAAGGGTATATCACCATACCTGGCTACATTTTCTCTAAACCAAAGCAAAACAAGAAAACTTAGGTTCTAGGGATCAAATTCTGCTCTTCACGCTTACTCGGCAAACGTTTGCCAACTGAGCCATCTCCCCAGCTTTTGCCCTTATTTTTAAAGTCACTTTATCTGGGTCTCCACTATCAGCAGCCTAAAGCTCCCTAGCAGATCAAAGTAGATAGAAATGCACATATATAATGAGTGACTGATTAAATGTATATGGAGGCATAATTACCTCTCTATTCCATTCATGATTGTGACATTTATTTTTACTCCAGGCAAAAGAAACTGTATAATTAGAAAATTTCAGGGTTGAAAATAAAGGCCTGAATTTATTATAATTAAAAAAACCCTCAATTAATTGTATAGCGTTGTGATAGTTAAGTAAAAGCCTACAAATTGGCTAACTGCTTAAAAACACAATAAGACATCAAATAAACCAAGTTGTTTTTAAAATTCCTTTATTTAATAAAGCATCCGATGTTGAGTCCAGCCTGGTCTTTTTATCGGTAGGATAGACAGGGAATAGTCATTGCAACCAATGTGTTTATTCCACAGCTAGTTGCCCCCCTCAAGTGTACATTATGTATGGAGATAAGGGAGGGAGTGCAGGCCTTGTCTTGCTGCCTTTTCTTCTATCTATCTACAGTTCTTCTATTGGGTCTACCTTGAAATAAGGTGAAAGAAAAGAAATTGCTAAGTGATTTCTGTGGGAAACCACTTTCTCTAAAGATGAAACATCAATTGTCTTGCAAATATTTTCCGTTTTTCATTTGCAGTGTTCTGCTGGCCACTTCGACATCGTCAAGGCTCCTGAATATTTATAAAGACTTTTTTTGTTTTTGGAGAAAGGAAAGAAGGCACTAGCAACCTCAGTCTTTAGCAATTCATTCTTTATCTGATTGCTTATTGAACCCAGAACCTCTCACATGCTGTACCACTCAGGCTACACCCAAATCCTTCAGCTTCTATTTTTGAAGCAAAAATGTTAACAAATTGCATATATGTGTGTGTGTCTGTGTGTATATACATATATATATATGTATATATATATATCTCATATATATGTATACACACACACACACACACACTCACACACACACCACACACACACACTCACACACACTCACACCACACACACACACACACACTCACACCATACACACACACACACACACACACACACACACAGTATATGGCTCTGTGGGTAAAGGCACTTGCTACCGAGCCTAACAGCCCAAATTCAATCCCTGGGAACCAAACTGTAGAAGGAGAGAACTGGCTCTCTGTCCTCAGAGTTTAACACACATACACTCCAACAAGCGAATGGGTACATGTGAGACGCTCAAGTGTATAGTCTTTATAAACTCATTTCTATAAGTACAATTCCCCATTTGACTTTCTGTACATTGTACCCGGGGTACACAGTGATAACTCAGATCGGTTGTGTACTGGGCAGGGAACAAAGATAGGGTAGCCTTGAGAACGCCACTTCACACCTTCAGCAGTTCTAGGACTTCTATCAACCCAAACCCAGGGCCTATCTCTGACCCGCTCACCTTCTGGTTTATTCTATCTTATCCTGTAACAAGTGGCCATAGTATTGGTTCCTGATGACTTTCCTTAACTAAACCAGGGCATGCACTTCCCCACCTGTTGGGTGGATAAAGGGAGCTGGGAAGCTACACAGGGTCACTGCATTAGTGACAGATACCTTTTAGGAGCAAGGCAAGGGAGAAACAGCTCATGACAGCTGGCTCACAATTTCAGAGGAATCTCAGCCCATCCTGGCAGGAACAGGCTCGTTCTATGGGAATATGTTGCAGTGGCTTGGTTACAGCATGGCTAATCACAACCAGAACTCGATATGACCTTCGAAGGAAGGCCCATCCCTTAGTGACCTAATTCCCCCAGCCAGACACCACCTCCTCAGGCCCCCACATCCTGGAAGACAATGCTGCAAGGGAGGGCTCCAGTATTTAAAACAGGAGCCTGTGTAGCACAGTTGAGATTCTAACCATCACTACCTAGACTCCTGCTCTGCCCTTTGAAGGGATCAATTTCTGTCTATGTATTTTTTTTTCTGAAAATGATCTGCCTGGGTAGGGGGAGCAAGTTCGGTTTACAATTATTTAGGAAACAAGTTAGCAACATTTCCCCTATGATTGTAGAGAGAAAGTATATCCATTTTCCATCTCAAATCTTATTATTATGTAGGTGTTGAAAAAAAATTTTGGAGAGAGAGAAAAAAGCACACCGAAGTGATTGGAGACTTATCTTTTACTGACTAACCAAGGCACCTTTAAACATGAAGTGTTTTCTGTCTTAATCTTATGCATAATTCTATAAAATATTGGGGCCAGTCAAGTGAAGTAGTCTAGATTTTATAGAGATGGATGCTTCTAACTGCAGCCAAAAATACAGGGTTATTGTACTTTATTTTTTCAGTTATAATCAGAATATCATATGGATCTACCAAAAATTTGAGATATACATGTGATAAATCCACACATTAAAACTTTATGCCACTTCTTCCAGACTTTGTTATATTGTAGTCAATAAAGCAAAGTCTGTTTTCTTTATCTTCTAAGGAGTTATTTTATTTTTAATCATTTATAAGTCTGTAAGTAGGTGCACAAGAAAGCTAGAAGAGGTTGTTGGGTCCTCTGGAAGCTGTATATGTGTGTGTGTGTGTGTGTGTGTGTGTGTGTGTGTGTGTGTATACATATACATACACATCCATATACAAACATAGTTATATAGCCACTTGACAAGGGTAGTGGCCTGCAAGTGTCCTCTGCAAGGGCAACATGAGTTCCTAACTGCTGAGCCATCTTTCCAGTCCTCACTTTCAAATGTTAATTAGGAGATGATTTTTACAACTACATTCTTCCCGCATCTCATTTCAAATTTTCAGCCTCCTCAGAAAGAGTGATGAAATCACACTTATTTAAGGCTAAGGTATAAGTCTGCATATCACATTCAAAATTTGTTATGTGAAGAGACAGCTTTGAGAAACGAGATGCAACAGTTTAAAGACTGACGGTGGAGACACGGCCACATCAAGCGGCTGCCTCTTTCTTGTACCAGCTGAAACCTCTTTCTACCTTCTTGTTGAGTGACAACTGATCATGTCAGTAATGACAGACATGTGTGTGACAGTCACAACTGTGTCTTTTCAGACGCAGAGAGATCTTTACCGTAGTATTATTAGAATTGTGAAATTTTAATTTTATACAACACTCCAAAATTAATTAAAGCATTGCCCCAAGAACTTAATACATGCATAATGTGTATACTCCTAATTATAGTCTTCTGAGGGGGTCATAATGAGGCCCATGAGTCACATCTGGGAGAAGTGAGAGAGGTCTTCCCAGCCAATCAGAAGCAAACCTTACATCTAGATATATCCAGTTAGGCTCTGAGGATGATTTTGTTTTTATCTTTTGAAAGTGAGGATTTGAAGGCAAGTAAGCATCCTACCACAGAGTACACCCGAATCCCTCGAGTCTATGCCCCTGAACACAGGTTGTGCCTTCAAGAGAGGCAGAACTGTTCCTGTCTAAAGGAAATGCAGGGACAAAGAATGGAGTAGAGACTGAAGGAAAGGCCATCCAGAGACTGCCCCACCTAGGGATTCATCCCATATGCAGTCACCAAACCCAGACACTATTGCTGATGCCAAGAAGTGCTTGCTGACAGGAGCCTGGTATAGCTGTCCCCTGAGAGGCTCTGCCATAGTCTGCCATATACAGAGGTGGGTGCTCACAGCCAACCACCTCTGAGCATGGGGACCCCAATGAAAGAGTTAGGGGAAGGACTGAATGAGTGGAAGGGGATTGCAACCCCATAGGAAGAACAATATCAACCAACGAGACCCCCAGAGTTCTCAAGGACTAAACCACCAACCAAGTAGTACACATGGAGGGACCCCTGGCTCCAGCTGCATATGTAGCACAGGATGGCCTTGTCGGGCATTAATGGGAGGAGAAGCTCTTGTGTGGGCCTCTGTGCAGAGGCCCTGCCGAAAGCCGGTATGAAGGTTCCTCCCGACACCCTTGGTCCTGTGAAGGCTCAATGCCCCACTGTAGGGGGATGCTAGGACAGTGAGGTGAAAGTCCATGGGTGGGTGGGTGAGACCCCTCATCGAGGTGGGAGAAGGAGGATAGGATGGGAGGTTTGTGGAGGGAAAACCAGAAACAGGGATAACATTTGAAATGTAAATAAATAAAATAACCAGTTTTTTTTTTTTTTTAAAAAAGACTCATTTTATTATCTGATCTTTTTGGGGGAGTTCTCAAGAGAGTCCTCTCCTTGTGTCAGCCACACCCAGAAGGACCAGGCTATTTGGGAATGAGGATAGTATTTAAAGAGATCCAGCTACCTTACATCTGAAGGAGGGTTTGCCTGTGAGCTAGCCATTATTACCATCATTAGACAGGTAAGAAGATGAGAGCTAAGAGAGGTAAGAGGTCAGGTAAGAGCAACTGTGATAGGGTTGGAATGGAAGCCGCAGCCTCAGGTCTAATTGCATGGAAGCTGCTGACATGAGGAATCCCATCCTACACAGATCTGAGGAGGGAGTGGAGTACGCCAAAGGGGAAGCACACAGGAAAAGCTAAAAACAAAACCCTTTGCTTGCAATAACAACAGTTATAAGGTAACAGAGGTAAAAGGATTTTGTGTACTTGTTCCAGTTTCCCTAACGTGGCAGATCATGTATTCCCGTGTGCACAGTCACCATCCTGGTGTTAATATTAACTGGACAAACCAGTAGCAACTCCCCCAGGAAGCCAGAACTCTTGCAAGCAACCAGAGACTGATGGTGCCACACTCCTGGCTGTAAGGAACCATCAGTTCTAAGGGAAAAGTTGAGTAAGGGGGGGCATCTAGTTGGCACCAAGTGTGGTTGGCATCCCTTCCCAAGGGGGAGGCCCTCCCTAATTGTCCCTCCAAGCTTAGCAGCCTGGAACGAAGAGCCATACCAGGCTTCAGACTGGCATGTTCTCGACCTTAGGAACACTTGGTCTTTGATTTTACTTAAAGCAAGAGCAAAAATTGGTGAAGTATTTTCATGTTGCTAGGCAGTTAAGCTTGAGGGATATTGATTCTATCTGGGAAAAAAAAAAGGCCTAACTGTTGATTGATCTGCACAAATTCACAGCTCCTAAAGAACTCTTAAAGTATCTTCTCCTGAGGAATCCTTTGGATATTGTTACCCATTGGTGCAGGAGAGGAAAATCAAAACCAAGATGTTCCCCACTGTTACTAAGAGATATCTTTTATTAGAAAGAGGGAAAGAATACTCAGTGTGGTTTTGAATTCAGGAAGGAAAATAAGCTTTATAAAGCAAAAGATGGATGTGTTTCAGTTTTGTTTTTTGGCAAGGGAAAAGGAAAGGAAGGGGAGGCTAGAGAAAAGAAATGAAAAGCAAGACAAAGCCAGTGTGCTGCTGAGATGGCCTAGTTGGCAATGTGCTTGCTGAGCAAACACTGTGACCTAAATGTCATCCTCTTCACTCGTGCAAAAAGCTGGGTGTGGTGGCGTTTGCTCGGAATCCAGTGCTGGGGAGGTAGAGACGGGAAGATCTTTGGGGCTTGCAGGCCAAGCAGCCAAGCCTATGGTGAGCTCCAAATACCAACATAGGACACTGTCTCAACCACACAAGGTGAATTCCTGAGGAATGACACCCGGGTTGATCTCTGGCCTTCATGTGGATGTGCACACATGCACATGGACATGTACACACAGACATGCACAGGTTAAGACCACCAACACCTACACACACCCACAAATACCCACACCCATAAACACCCTCCCCACACACACTGTACAGGGAATGTGAAGGGACAGAACAGACTTGGAGAGCCTTGGAAGGGGTACCTCAATGATTTCCAAGTGTCCTAATGGATCCAAACTTCTCTCGTCATGCCCTTATGGCCTCTGTTTCTCCCACTGCCCTTGGAAATTCTAATTAGCCAATTAATCACTGTTCACAACCACCAAAGCTCACCAAAGGGAAAATTATGCTCTGAGGTGGCTGAGAAAGTTGTGTCACCCTTTGTCTAGCTGAACCCAAATCAAATCATTTCGCACAGCTACAGGATCCGGGTCAATTTCAGAAGGAAATGTTTCCAGGAAAGAAGCAAAACAAAACAAAATATTTGCTTAAAAATCAAAATTATTATCTGTACCCTAAAACCTTTGTCCACGGAGGGACTTATTTCTACATTCGCTTTCTTCTGTTTAAAATATTTTCCCTTCCTTCAATCCAGTTATACAAATGGGAGAAGACATTAAGTCCGGCACCAGGCAAATTCTGCTTAGGTTTTTGCCATGTTAATGCAAGCCACAAACGAAAGTGAAAATTTTATTTTTAGATTTAACCTTGTAAATTGGCCCAAAAGCAATTTTTTATTTCCAGCTGATTTATTTGAAGAAAATTCGTTCAGATTTATTGGGTCTGTTAATAAAAAAAAAGTTAAATGACCTCCCATAGTTTCTGCTGCTATTTATCGATCTTTTTCAAATTTAGCAAGCGATTCAATCTGCAGAAAGGCGTGTTGAATGGAATGGATTGCGAATCTAAAAATGAAATGAACATTTAGAAAGCATTTCCAAGTCCCAGGAAGTAGCTGTAATAAATGAGAACAAATTAAATTCACATCACTGGGAAAAAAATTGAGGGATTTTATTTTAATGGTGGACCCCACAGAACTTGTTTATTGGATATAGGATCTATTGACCACTTTGCAGTAGTCAGCTTGTAGAAGGCATGGCCTTGGCTCTGATGAGTGAGGGGCACATCATAATCCATCATGGTAACTCCCCTTTCAGAGACTGCACTTTGAGAAATCACTTCTGTCGCTATATAAGCAGTTCCCTCCTGCTTCCTCCATCCATCTCCTAAAATGACTGTGACTGCCACAGGTGGTGAGAAGAAGACCACTGCTATGGTTTGAATCCATTCTCTCCAAAAATACATGTGGAAACTTAACCCTACTCTTTGGCTATTAAAAAGTGGGGCTTTAAGAGCAATTGGTGTTCTTACAGAGGTCCTTGGTTGGGTTTCTAGCATTCATATGGTGGTTCACAACCATCATGTAACTCAACTCCCAGGGAATCTGATGCCCTTGTCTGCCTCCTGAATGTTTTGCATATATATATTTGTATACACACACACATATATACACACATGTATATATACATATATACATATATGTATACATACATGTATATATATGTGTATATACATATATATGCATTTATTTATGGCAGGCAAACATTCATACACCGAAAATAAAAATAAATGAATCTTTATTTTTTTAAAGGCAGTTGTATGATGGTTTCATCCTCATGGGTTAGCTTAATGGTTGCAGAAGGGCTGGAGAGAACCAGTTGAGGCTTTTGGCTTTTCTCCCCTTCTTGCATACCAGTACTTAAATCCATTTCTTTCTTGCCCTTTGTCTCTTCAATCATATGAAGATACAAAGTTCAAAGTGTACCATCTTGGAGAGGAGATGGGGTCCTCACCAGATGCTGAATCTGTGGGTGCCTTGACTCTAGACTTTCCAGCATCCAGAACTGTGAGAAATAAACTTCTATTTCTATGTTCTATTTCTTATTTCACCTTTGTTATAGTTGCCAGTATTGGCCACACCCTCCATCTATCTCTGATTCTGTCTCTCTGCTTTTGTCCCTGTCTCTTTGTTTCTGTCTGTCTCTCTGCCTGTCTCTCTTAGTCTCTCTCTCTCTGTGGTGTGTGTGTGTGTGTGTGTGTGTGTGTGTGTGTGTGTGTGTGTGTGTGAGATGTGTATGGGTACATCCATAGAGGCCAGAAGAGGACATCAGGAGGCCTGTCCCAGCACTCGCTTTTTTCTCTATTACTTTGAGACAGGGTGTCTTACTGAATCTGGACTTAAGTTCCAGTCAGCAAGCTCCAGTGACCTTCTTGTCTCAGCTTTCCATAGCATTGGGGCTACAGGTACGTGTGGGCTACATCCAGCTGTTGGGGGTTGGTCTGGTGCTGCTATGTATTCAAAGGTTAAATTCTGTACCCTAAGACCTGATTGTCCCAAGATGAGCAAATTCCCATACACACCAGCCTTTATTGTGTAAACCTTTATTGTGTTCCTCAGTTTAAAAGCTTGGTTAACGCCAGGACAGAGTAATGAGAGGGGGTTGAACGGAGAAAAGAGGGAGGGAAGGGGGCTTATGGGACTTTCGGGGAGGGAGGAAACGGGAAAGGGGAAGTGATTTGGAATGTAAATTAAAAAATAAAATAAAATTAAATTAAAAAAAAAAAAGCTTGGTTAAATAAAAATGGCTACAACCAATATTAGGGAGACTAGAGAGAGCTAGAGTTTGAGTTATGGAGAGTTGCAGGTAGGAACCATGAAGGACAAAGAGGAAGGAAAGAGAGAGAGAGAGAGAGAGAGAGAGAGAGAGAGAGAGAGAGAGAGAGAGGAAGAAGAAGAAGAAGAAGAAGAAGAAGAAGAAGAAGAAGAAGAAGAAGAAGAAGAAGAAGAAAAAGAAGAAGAAGAAGAAGGAGGAGGAGGAAGAAGAGGAGGAGGAAGAGGAAGAGGAGGAGGAGCAGGAAGAAGAAGAAGAAGAAGAAGAAGAAGAAGAAGAAGAAGAAGAAGAAGAAGAAGAAGAAGAAGAAAAAGAAGGAGGAGGAGGAGGAGGAGGAAGAGGAGGAGAAGTTGGAGGTCTCCGTGACTCATATGGATCAGTACCCTGTGCTGGAGTGAAATACCTCCTCACCAGGATACCAGACTGCTGGAGCAGAAATACTTTAAACAGCAAGTATTTGGGGAGCACAGTTGGGGAAGTAGCCAGTCTAACTCTGGAGAATTAGATTAGGGATAATCCCCCAGTAACTGTGAAGAGCATAATCAATACATCACAGTTTCGGTCTCATTCATTTGAAGGTAGACGGGGAGAAGCATACTTCATATTATTTTATACCCTGGGTGCAGTGGATTTGAACACAGAACCTCATACTTGTAGAGTGGGTGCTCGTGTCCACTCAACCCTCTCTCCAATCCTGATCGTTTCAGTACCATGCACCAGGCAGTGTGGATTCACTGCAACCTTCTGTCTTCTCAAGCCTATCTCTCCTCTGATGCTAGACCTAGTCGATCCTTTTAGCCCGCAGCCTTGAGGGAAGTCTTAAACAATGAAGCTCTGTTGTGGCTCTTCCCTTTGTTTATGCTCTCTCTGAACAACCTCCTTTCTACCCTCAGAGTTCTCTCTCTCGTATTTTTTTTCTTCCATAGCTCACTGCTCATGTCTCCTCTCAAACTTCACAGTATTAAAGCGGAACTCACTACCGTTTCCAGAACGTGCTCCCACGTCTAGTCCACAGCACTGCCACTGTTTACCTGTCTTGCCAAGAAAGGAGGCCTTGTGAATATTTTCTCCATCCTCACTGCACACAGTGGCACATATCTTGGGTCTTCCTAGACATCCAGGAGGGTAGTAAACTCATTGTGTACTATAGAAGTCCCCAGAACCTGGTTGGAGTCTCTCTGGGAGCTGGAATGGGAAGAGCTATTCTAATTGGAAAGTTGGCAGCCATCCAAACAGCTCTGCCTCCCTCCCTCCCTCCCTCCCTCCCTCCCTCCTCCCCCTCCTCCTCCTCACAGGTGGCCTCTTGACCTTGTTTTTCACCCTGGTGACTCAAGTGCAGGTTTGGTGGCTATGCTCCCCTTTCTTCTCTGAGCTGAGCTTTATCTGGACCAAATCCCAGCCTCCAGTTCCCCTTCTCTTGTGTCTGCTCACACTGTTACCCTATCTGTCCTTCCAAAATACATATACGGCGGTGCATTTCTTAATTCCTTTACTGGCTTTCCCCAGCTTTCAGGTGAAAGCTTGAACTCTTCAGACAGCCTACTGTACTGTCAGGTCTGTTGCTGTCTCCTCTGTTTAAGGCTCTGTGTTTGCTACCATCTCCTTCTCCAAATCAAAACGAACCAACTCTCCTTAGTAATATTTGGTTCCTCTATATGGTGCCTATAACACTGCACATTCTTCCCGACCATCCTCCAGTCCGTCCATCCATCCATCAATCCATCCATCCAACCATCTATCCCTCCCTCCCTCCCTCCCTCCTCCCTCCCTCTCTCCCTCCCCCCCTCCTTCCCTCCCCCCTCCTTCCCTCCCTCCCTCCTGTATCTACAGAACACCAACTACATCTCTGATACTGTTCTATGCACCAGGGAGACACAAATTAAGCAATCTTTATTTCTTTAAATAGAACTCTAAAAAGGCAACAGAAAAAAAAAACCAGAAATACCTCAAGAAGAGAGTAGACTAGTGTAACAGCATCACAGAGAGCTGGGAGACACTCTGGTGAGGGGATGTGGGCAGATGAACAAAGAAATGAGTGATGAGGAAGACAGAGTCACATGCAAATATAGGAGGAGAAGGTTCCGGATAGTGAGCATGATGACTTTAAAGATTCCTGAAGAGGAACAAAGATACTTGAGGGCTTGTCAGAGGTAGTCCAGCCTTCTGAATGATGAAATGGTGGTGGTGGGGAGAAAACAGGAGGTGAGCCAGAGAGGTCAGTGGGAACAAACTAAGGATTCGGATTTTTATATCAGTTACAGTGGAAGGAAGGACATCAGAGAAAGAGTCTTATTGAATAGCTGAGGCTGGCCCAGAATTTGTAGTCTTCTTGCCTCTCGAATGCTACAGGATGCAACCTCTTGTACAGTTCTCATTAGAGTATTATTATTATTATTATCATTATATTACTTTAAGGTTGCAGTTAGAGTGTGTGCTGAGGAAGGGGACATGGTGCATATCTAGAGGTCAAAGACAACTTTCTTTCTATCACATGGGTCCTGGGGATCGAACTCAGGTCGTCAGCTTGGTGGCACATGTCCTTGCCCACGGACCTATCTCACCAGTCCTTTTCTGTACTTGTGTAGCAAGCATAGTGCCTTAGTGAATCATTTAGCTGGCCCGTAAATGGAGGAAGGAAAGACAGAAGTGAACTGTTGCTGAGGTGATCAGGGAATACTTCATGGTAAAAGTGAGCTCTGATGTATGACTCAAAAGGTGGTTTAATTCCTATGGTGCAGATGGAAAGACAGGGAAGCAAGCCCCTAGCATTCATAAGCCTGAAGCAGAAAGCCACACGAAGCCCACATACTTCCTGCCTCATATTTTAAAGTCGTAAGTCGAACTACAGACTGTTGTAAAGTATGTTCTGTTTTGAGTTACAAATTAGGCTGACAAACTGTTATTACATGGCCTGTTATTTTCCTTTGACGATGCCTCGTAGCACTAGGTTTAGATTTAGACTCCTTAAAATCTTCAGTATTTTGAAATTTGGCAGTGGAATGGGAAAACCACCTCCAGAGTGAGGGATACTATCTCACAATTTAGGAACCTTAAAACCATACGTGTGAATATCCTGGTTGCCTTGGTCACTATTCTATTCTTGCATGACTCATGGACCTTTGGTACTGGCTAATCAATCATTTCTGGTTTGAAATCGATTAGAAGCCTATGGCATTGTTGTCTGATCTGTATATGCAGAAAAATTCTCAAACAAATGAAAGTAAGCATTTAATTGGGGCTTACTTATTGTTTCAAAGGTTTAGATCATTATCATCATGGTTAAAAAAGAACATGGTGGCCCATATGGCACTATATTAGAAGCTAAGCTGGAAGAGAGTTACATCCTGGTCCACAGGCAGAGAGAGAAAGAGAGAGAGAGAGAGAGAGAGAGAGTTTAGACTTCAGACACTAGGCCTAGAATGAGGTTTTTGAGAACTCAAAGTCTACCCCTAGTGACACTCTCCCACCAAGAAGGCCATACCTCCTAAGCCTTCTAATCCTATCAAAATGTTCCATTACCTAGTGACTAAGCATTCAACTATGTGTAACTTATGTCTTATTCAAACCACCACCATACCAGCCTACAAATCTGAGCTCATTTCCTTACCACACAGGCCAAAAGGGTTGTAGCTGGACCACCTCAGCAGTAAATACTCTCATTTCTAAGAACAAAGCTAGACTCCCTGGGAGCACAGCTCCTTGGCCTGCCAGTTCTTCACTGTAAGGGGAGGGTCTCCTAAGCTAGAGCAGGATCTCTGAAATGAATGTTCTAGCAGGGAGAGCAAGAAGCATGTTTAAAGGTCAAATCAAGTCTGTCCTTTGTAACAGAGGATTCATGTATTCAGGGGAGGTCACAAAGCCACAATGTTTGTCAGTGAAGAACTTGACTTTGGATATATATGGGCAACGAGGAGTTTGAACACTTCCCAGCAGCTGGAGAAGGTTTGGCACTGCTGTGTAGGATGCATGGGGACACAGCCACAAAAGCAAGGAGAGCAAAGCTATTGTAAAATCTGCAGCATAAAGTCACCACAACTGAAGCAGAGAGAAAGGGCCTCATGGAATTTCTACACAGTGGGTCTAATTGATTCAATGTAGTAGAGACAGAAAAACTGAGCCAAAGATATTTATACAAACCAAATGTGGCAGGGCTGTTTGTTACCTGGTAAATATTACCCCCTGTACCCAGAGTCAAGCCTGGCTTATCACGCCTGCCTGTGTCCAGAGTTTCTCTATAGCTGTGGTTCTCAACCCATGAGTTTTGATCCCTTTGTGGGGGTCAAACAGCCGTTTTTACAGAGGCTACATATCAGATATCCTGCATATCATATATTTACGTTATGATTCATAACAGTACAAACTTAGTTATGAAGCAGCAACGAAATAATTTTATTTATGATTAAAAATATTTTTTTATATTAAAAAGCTGGAGTATTGGAAAGGGTGAGAACCACTGCCTTTCCACCTTAATTCCATTCTCTACAAGGATGCTGCTGCTTCCCTCTGGGTCTAAGTCATCTCATTTGGGGTTGGAAGGGGGAATGTTGTCAAGATAGTAATAATGTAATGATAAAGGGACTAGAAGGAAAAGGTAAACAAAGATTTTTTTGGTGTTCCTTCTCTTCTCTTCTCTTCTCTTCTCTTCTCTTCTCTTCTCTTCTCTTCTCTTCTCTTCTCTTCTCTTCTCTTCTCTTCTCTTCCCTTCCCTTCCCTTCCCTTCCCTTCCCTTCCCCTTCCTTCTGTTCTTCCTTCCTTCCTTCCTTCCTTCCTTTTTAGGCAAGCACACTCATCATGGTCAGATAAGGTGAAATCTGTCATGCAGAAGTGGAAGAAGCTGCCAGGGCAGAGAAGATGCCAAGCTGCCTGGATTTCAACCCGGTTTTGCCTTCCACCATCTGTGTGAACTGGAAAGTCAGGGGCAAAAGTCCTTCCAAATTCCTGCCGGATTGTGTGTCTGTTTTCTGTCCAGATAAGAGTGCTGGGCAAGAACAGGAAGCTGCTCTCTAAAGTGCCAGCACCAGGGCTCTGCCTGCCATGTCAGGGAGGGAAGACTGAGCCTTTGCCTGCAGGAAGCAGATACCCACCCACTCAGAGGCCCTGATATGGCCATACTGGGAAATAATCAGAAATTTAAGGGACTTTCCCAGTAAACAGTAGGCCTATAGTTGGTGTGATGAAAGAAAAAAAGAAGAAATTTTATATTTTCCATATAGGAACTTGGAGGAGCCATCCCCAGATCTTATTCTGAAGTTGTTCTCTTGGGCGGGGACTCATCAGGACTATCTGTGGTCACGTGCTAACTATCTGCTTCCCACTGGTTCCTTCCTCCTCATCCTTCTTCCACGGTTGCTTGGCAGCCCGAGTTTGTTTTTCATCTTAATCACGGCATACAGTTTCAAGCAGATGTTTTCGAAAGTGCTTGACTTTTAAGCAAGAGTGTTTGCAGTGGCCTCTTCACAGAGGCTCTGCTGCTCTCAGCCCCAAATCTGCCTTGCAAATCAGAGCCTTGGGGGTGTGGGGTGGCCTGGGAACAGAGGTCTTCAGAGCAGTGAGTGCACAAGACCTTTGTTGGTTTTCTTGGGGATGGCATTTCTTAAGGCTGCCCCGCAGACATCTTAACATACTGGGCTTGCCTAGCTGTTTCCTGAGCCAAACAGGCAAGGACAGGCCCAAGGACTGGCAGCCCATATGTTCCACAGACCTGTATTTGGACCCTCCAGCTCATTTTGGCTGATCTTGGACAGACAAGATTTTATCATATGCTACTGTATAAGGATGAAAAAATGATAAAGTTGCTTGCTTTGGGGAATGACCCTCAGTTATTCAGGCTTATGCAGTGAACACTTAAAACTTACCAAATAACAGTCTTATGCCTGCCTAGACTTTTCTTTTTTTTATTGTGTGTAGGGAAACGTGTGTAGCGTGGGAATTGGTTCCCATTCTACCACGTGGGTTTGGGGCTGGAACATCAGGCTTAGGGGCTAGTGCCTTTTACCCACTGAGCCATCTCCGCTATCCTGTGTCTAGATTTAAATATTTTACGCTGGTGTTATTTACTATCACTGTGTTATAGGCAAATCTCAGGCAGGTTAAGTAAGGCAGCCCAAGTTATACAATGACCTGGTTGTGGAGTTTTGATGCAGAGCTGAGGGTACCTCCCAGATAAATGCTTTCTAACACGCGACTTCTTTTACTTCACTATGCTATCATCCCACTCTGGGGAAAGCCATGGCTATTTTCATGAGAGAGACAAGTCAGAACATTGGGAGCAGAGCCAGATCATGGCTTCTGGAGTGGCCCCAAGGTTGACATGGGGGCCGACATCTTGACCTGTTTCCCTTTACAGGGGATCCCTACCTTCCCTGTCCAGTGTTGACCCGGCCCAACATGGTCACCTACTAGGACCATCCCAAAGTAATAATGAGCTTCCTGGAAGCCATGTGTCCTGACTCCAGCCCACAGTTTTTCTGTTTTTGTTCCTAGTATTGTAATAACAATATCACTTGACACTATAAGTAATCCAATATACTTCATTGGCTTTGTTTTCCTCTCTAGCCACGAGCCTTATAATAATAAAGCATTACCAAAATGAATAAATACAACAGATCTAATCTGCGCAAACACAAGGAAGCAGAGGGGCACAAGTTAACAGAAACCTGGGCAGTTTTTCAAAAGAAAACAAAGAGGTAGGAAGGAAAAACAAAACAAAAACTAGCTAAAAAGTGGCAAAAGTAGCCTGGAAATTAATACCGCAAATTCCCCCATGTCCTTTGCATTCTGGAAAGTTACTGTCTGCAGTTACTTACATATTGGAAGGTATTACTGGTTGAAGATCTGCCAGGCAATGTCTTTTTAAATAGGTGTTCTTAGTCCAACCTGCCAGGTAGTGCATCAACGTATTAATGCCACGGGAAGGCCTGGTTTACATCTTCACTCAAGATGTAAAATCTTTGTGTCTTCATGAAGACTGTCCTCTCTAGAGCACCAAAATCTAAGAACCCTCAATATTGGGTAGGTTTTTTTCTTGGTAGTGGGGTAATGCTTCATGTATGCCAGGCAAATACTCTACCAGCAGTGAGCTAGATTCCTAGCCTTGCTGTTAGCTTTTACTAAATCAAGTTGCAAACACCCATTTATCTCTATCTAAAACATAGACGTATCACTTTCTTCTCCTCTAGAACCTCTGTCTGTGGGTGATGTCTATTTTGAGATTTTTATGCATTTCCCAAGAAACCACGTTTTGCACACATTGGCCAGGAAGGGAAATGTATTGGCGGGACTTGCTATTGGTTACTTGATAAGGCAGAGTTTTAGGCTCAAAGCTATTTGAGGCTGACAGAAACATCAGGGAGGCTGCCATGCTGGTTTTCAGCAGAGCAGGACACAACCCAACAGAATCCCCATGAGAACCAGGCATCTTTCTGACTGTCTAACTCCTTGGAATGGTTTGTTGTGGGACCAATCTTTTTGAGGCTCTGTGATGAATGTGGGCCAGGGTATGAAGGGACCAGGGCTTGATGTGCTGGAAGGTGCAATGAGACACGTTTGCTTTCCTTGTCTCCCTGTTAGTAGACACACTTGGAGCCTTTAGGCTGAACTAAGTACCAAGAGCATGCAGTTTGTGATGGAGGCTGGAAATCTTGTCCGTTGGGTCAATCACCATGGTCATAGGACAGTTATTCTCTCTCTCTCTGCTCATCCACTACTATCTTAGAGCTGAGAAAAATCCCAAACATTCATCTTGTAATATTTTAGGAGTTGGTTGAATCAGGCCTGAGTAATGCTGGAGATAGATCTTGTAAGGCAATAGAGTTGTCAAGTCATTAATAAGCAAAGGTGCTCACAATAGCAAAGGCATTTAGAACCAGCAAAACAAACAACAAACAACAACAACAAAACCAAAATAAAAAACAAAAAATCCAAAACAAAAAACATCCAAAACAAATAAACAACACCACCAAAACACCCGCTATGCATTTTCCATAGATTACCACAGTTTACTGCTAGAAGTCTTCTTTGGTGTAATATTATCTTTAATCATAGAGACTTGCCCCCAGAGTGATGAAATACTCTATCTATGGTCATGTAACTGAAAAGTGATGAGTTCAAGACCCAAGTCCAAGTTGTATTTATTCCAGTTTTTGCTAAAATAGGCGTAAGAATATGTTCTACGGCGGGCCCATGCTGAGGCATCCCTTCCCCCTGAGGGACCAGACACGTGATGGTATAATATAGAATAGAGTTTATTCAGGGCATGGGGAGGGGAGTTAAGGGGGTAGTAGAGGCAGAGAAAAGCAGAGAGAGGGAGAGAGTAGAGAAGTAGAAGCCGGCCATGACCACGTGGAGAGAGGGGGGAGTGGAGGAGGGAAGGAAAGACCAAGAGGGCAAGAGAGAAGCTAAGAGAGTGAGAGAATAAGAGAGGCAAGAGAGAGTGGAGGGGCAAGCAGCCCCTTTTATAGTGGGCCAGACGTACCTGGCTGTTGCCAGGTAACTGTGGGGTGGAGTTTAGACAGAATCCTAACACTTATCACTTAATTTTATATATTAACAGGAGACATTCAAGGGGAGGGCAGTATATATATGGAGGGACATGCCAATTCATCGTATGAAAGTTTGTTTAATTCTCTTGTTTTAACTTCACATTTTAAATGCTGGCACCATCAGCTTCTAACAATGATCAACAGCAAACATCAGAAGCAGTTCAGCCCAGAGTCACAAGCCATGGATACCCCTGTCAGCGAGAAAGCCAGCCAGGATACGTTGCAGTTGGTGTGGAGTGACAGAGCTGTCACAAAGGTAATCACGTAAAAAACAGAATCTGCCACCGGTTGGCTTTCTGAGCCAGGGTTGTTTTCCCGCGCTGGCTAATGACACACACACACACACACACACACACACACACACACACACACACTGCCTTCTATTCACCATCCACCCCCTCCCCTTGGGATCAGGCTATTGCAAAAATCAAAACAGAGCTATAAACAGACCAGGAAACATGAAGTTTTCAAGCATAATGGCTTACGACCTGAGTAAATCAACAGAGCAAGTGGGGGGAGGGGGCACGTGGGGGGGGGGGCGAAGAATAAACTAGAAAGTTAAGATGCCGGCTGGAGATTCTTTATAGCTGGCTCTTGACAGTGGCTTGAAAGATTTAGTGTTGCCGAAGATGAGAGGGGACTTGTAGAAGAAAGCTGAATTCTGGAAAGTGAGTAGACAAACGAAAATGACAAGATCCCGGGACTAAGCATGACTTCAAATGTAATTCCTGTCTCAGGACTGGCCAGTTGGTTGATTATAAAGGAGGCGTTGAACAGTGCTTAAAACATAGGTTGATGAATATCACCTTATCCCCCTAACCTTTCTGAACACACGCATGCCTACTCACCCCCTCCCTGCCACCTTTGACTGGAGAACTTCAGGGTTCTGTAGCAATTATATCCAAATAGAACAATGGAGTTACAGGAATAGAAATGAATTTCACTCTTGAGAGCTGATTTCTGTTATTAATACTTTCGTGGCAAATGTAGTTATCTTCTAAAGGCCAAGAACAGAGAGTCTCATCTGGGACTTGTGGACAGAATCCCTAGAACAGAGCATCCAACGTCAACTGTGGGCTTATATGAGGTCTTTCTCTTGTGGAGAGGGTTCATGGCTCTCAGAAGATCCATAGGGGAACCGGAGACTCCTTTGGGGATTTAGACTTGGATGTCCTCTTGTGTCTCTAAAAGAGCTTAGAGTTTCAAGGAAATGGTGTTTTACTCTGAATCAGCATTTGTAGTTTTCTGATAGCTGGAGCTCAGAAGGCTTAAAAGAAGAATGCTCCCAAACAACTGCAGAAAACCACACACACACACACACACACACACACACACACACACACACACAGATATACATACAGATACACACACAGACACACAGACACACACACAGATACACACACACAGACACACACACAGATACACACACACAGACACACACACACCCAGAAAGAAATGAGAGGGTACTGGGGGCAAATATGATAAAAATAGATTATATATACATATGCAAATGGCATACTGGAACCCATAATTATGTATAAATGATACACACACACACACACACACACACACACACACAGGCAAACAGACATACAGACACACACACACACAGAGACACACCCACCCCTCCACCCCCACCCGGACTCACACACACCCACACACACACACTTGAGACGTGCATTATCAGGAGGTGATAAGCATGACATATCTAGAAGTATCTCCATCCGTGTTCCCATGTTCCTTTAAGGGCCTCTGCTTGCTGTTGTGGGGTCCCCATTGGCACAATGCATGCCATAGGCTGTAAAACCTGGTGTAAACACTTGGAGGTCAATCTTTGCACCATTAATTTCTACAAGTTGTGGGGTCTTGGCCAAATTTATGCCCCCATTCACTCCCTCCCCTAGTCTGTAAGATGATTCCTGTCTCTGGGAGGGGAATCAGAGAAAGAAATGAGAGGGTACTGGGGGCAAATATGATAAAAATAGATTATATACACATATGCAAATGTCATACTGGAACCAATTATTATGTATAAATGATACATGCTTTAAAAAGAAAGGAAAATACCACTAAGAGATACTGAAATATAAAACCTTTCCTTAATATTAATTTGACTAGGGCCAGTCAGAAGGCACTTGCTGCCAAGCCTGACCACTCAAGCTCAATCCCCAGGGCTGGGACAGTGGACGGGAGATCCTATTCCAGCAAGTTGTCCTTGGCCCTTCATACATTCGCTGTGGCATGTGCGCACCTCCCCCCCCCACCCGCCCCCATGCCAGACCAAAATAAATGAATGTAAAAACATAATTTTCTGGATACAGATAAAATACAAGTAGTGTTTTGTTTTTACCGCCTTATTTTAAGAAAAAAAGTAACATTTTATCATGGGATGTGTTTTTATGAATTGATAGTTTTGGGGGGCTCTTTCTTCCCCCAGTGCTAGGCGATAAAAACTCAATAACACCTTCATTTCTGTCAGCCTAACTGTGGTGCTTCCAAACACTGGGGAAAGCTCTCTTATTTAAAAATGAAAAAAAAGTACTATGTCTAAGAAGAAACAAAAAAGGGTAACTCTTGCCTCCTAGGAATTAGTGAGAGGGCTAGAGAGATGGCTCCGTTCTCAAGAGCTCACTGCTCTGTGCCTCACAACTGCCTGTGGCTCCAGCCCCGGGGGGATCTGATGCCCTCTGGCCTCTGAGGGCATCTGCACACTTGTGGTGCACACAAACTCATGCAGGCACACATGTATGCACACATAAATAAATAAATAAATAAATAAATAAGTAAATAAATAAATGGTTTTTTTTAAATCTGAGGTTAAAATGAGGCAACAAGGAACTACATGCTTGAAACACAATTCCCTGTCCAAAACCCTGGGGCTCATGTATTCTTAGAAATTCAGACTTTGGGGTTCTGTAGACAGAGAGCTGTCTTCTCTACCTCTCCCCCTTCCCTATTACTTCCTCTACCACCCCTCCCCCTCCCCCTCTACCACCCCTTCCCCTCTCCTCCCTCTCTATCTCTCCTTTTTTCTCTCTCTGTCTTACCCTCCCCCTCGCCCCTCCCCTCCCTCTCCCCCTCCCCCATCCCTCCCTTTCTCATTCCCTTTCCTCTATCTCTCTTTTTTCTCCCAGTCTCCCCCTCCTTCCCCTCCCTCCCCTCCCGTCCCCCTCCCCATCCCTCCCTCTCCCCCTCCCCCTCCCTCCCTTTCTCCCTCCCTTCCCTCTAACTCTCTCTTTTTCTCCCAGTCTCCCCCTCCCTCCCCTCCCTTTCCCCCTCCCCATACCTCCCTCTTCCCCTCCCCTTCCCTTCCCCCATCCTCTTCCCTCCCCCTCCCCTTCTGTGTGTGTCCACATTTAAAGCTTTCTACTTATTTAATTTCTGAAGTCAGCACACAAAGGCTTTTAACAGTCTCTTCACACAGCTGTGTCATTAGCCTGATTTTCAACTGCCTCTTCCTGCACCCTCCCCCTCTTCCTCTTCATCACCCCACCTAGCTCGTTCTCTTTCTGCCCCAGAGTCTCCCTCTCTGCTTTCTGTATACAAAGCCCATTTTCACTCTTTCGCATCTCCCTGAAGAGCTCTTTCTCTTCTCTCATGATCCCCTTTCTAGTTTCATCTCCTACCAACACACACATAAATATACACACATACTTTAAAATAATCTACCACACATACATTTAATATTATTAGCATCACCCACAATCAGATATCTACACGTTTTTGTAGCAAAAACTGTATGGATGTGCACACACGATCATATGAACCCTTATGGTTTTGCTATCCGAAGGAATGAGTAAATATTACAGAGAGAACACATCAATAAGGTCAGGCTTTGCATCCAAAATGTTGCTTCGAATTTGTCTCCAACGTCCTGGATTGATAAAAAGCAGTTGCAGACTTATCTTTTCTCCACGACAGCTGCGTGAAGCCGAATTCTTTGTCAACACAGAATCAGCAAATCCTGCTTGTCCTGACATTCCTCCTCCGTGGCACCAGTGCCAGCTTGCCTTATGGCTGGACCTGCCACCTGCAGATATGCTCACCTTCAAGTTTATTCTGTGCTCCGCTCCACCCGGTGGTCCCTCTCGTCCTGAGGCTCTGGGCAAGGGAGAGTTTTTGCATTCTCCACCTTGCCTAAACAACCAATTCCTTGGCACAGCCCCTCTATTCCAGAGCCCTTGAACCACCCATGATGCCCTCCCGGCTATTAAAGCTACTTCTAGTGATGTGGTTGGTTCACTGGTTAGAGGAACGTTCTTCCCCAGGGATGAGAGGGGACATTCCTCAGCCCCATTCAGGTGTGCCTGAGACCTACTTCCCAGTGGCTGACAGTGACGTAGCAAAGCCACTTGAGGATAGTGCTTCTATCCTCTTCCCCGCAGCAGACTGCCCCAGAGAAGGAATGCGGGTGGTGCCATCAAGATGACAGCTGAGCGTGACATGTTCAGTAGTGTGGCGACAATCACGCAGATGGCAGCTGTCACCAGCCACTTGCATTGCGCTATTCCACAGCAGAAGCCCCAGGCTAGTTTCTTGGAAACGTCTGGGGGTCTTATGTGACCTAGGTCTGTGCAAGATAACTCATAGAGCTACCCCAGGAAAGAAGCACCTGGGACCTTTCCAAAGTTTTCTTTTAGCCACTCAGGAGACCTCTGAAGAGTGTCCACATGTTCCCTCTTGGCATTTGTGCTTAAGCATAGCATCGAAGGAAGGAATGAAGTATGCAATTATTTCTGTACCTGGTAGCACAACCTCAGTTATCTTCCTTCCCATGAGATGGTACTAGGGCGATGAGTAGAAGCAGCTCTAGGTCCAAAGCCACCCATTTTCCTCCAGGGTGGATAAGAGGCAACTCCCGATGTGGTTGCCTAAGTCCAATGATTTGTTCTATTTAATGGTCTCTCTCTTTCTCTCTCTCTCTCTCTCTCCCTTCCTCTCTCCCTGTCCCTTTCCCTCCTTCTCTCTTGAACAAGGGTCTCTAGTAGCCAAGGCTGGCCTCCAAGTTCATAAGTACCTGAAGATGACTTTGAAACCCCGATTCTACCTCCCGAGTACTCTGGTCACAGGTGTGTGCCATGCTGGGGATGGAACCCAGGTTCTGTGCATTTTAGGCAAGCACTCGAGGCCAGCTCAGCTATGTCTCCAGCAAGAACTTTTAACTACAGAGTAATCTATCTTAATAAATAGGATGTAAAGACTAACATTTTTTAAAAAAAGAATGTCTCAACTTAGAGTAATGTCCTGGCTGGTTTTGTGTGTCAACTTGACACAAGGCTGGAGTGATCGCAGAGAAAGGAGCTTCAGGTGAGGAAATGCCTCCATGAGATCCAACCATAAGGCATTTTCTCAATTAGTGATCAAGTGGGGAGGGCCCCTTGTGGGTGGTGCCATCCCTGGGCTGGGAGTCTTGGATTCTATAAGAAAGCAAGCTGAGCAAGCCAGGGGAAGCAAGCCAGTAAGGAACTTTCCTCCATGGCCTCTGCATCAGCTCCTGCTTCCTGACCTGCTTGAGTTCCAGTCCTGACTTCCTTTGGTGATGAACAGCAGTGTGGAAGTGTAAGCTGAATAAACCCTTTCGTTCCCAACTTGCTCTTTGGTCATGATGTTTGTGCAGGAATAGAGACCCTGACTAAGACAAGTAAGATTTAAGAATCTATTTTTAAGTCAGTATTTTTTTTTTTTTGGTCTTTTACCAAGCCGTAACTATTATCAATTAGAGCTTAATTTAAACCTAATATTCCCTGGAGTTCAGGCAGGTATCAGGGCCAAACTAACTCTGAAAGGTCTTTGCAGACCCCCAAATTCACCGAGGCTTCATTCATTCCTATGTGTTTGGGAATGAAAATGGGTTGGATTTATTTATTTATTTATTTATTTTGGTTTTTTGAGACAGGTTTTCTCTGTATAGCCCTGGCTGTTCTGGAACTCACTCTGTTGACCAGGCTGGCCTCGAACTCAGGCTGTTCTGGAACTCACTCTGTGGATCAGGCTGGCCTCGAACTCGGGCTGTTCTGGAACTCACTCTGTGGACCAGGCTGGCCTCGAACTCGGGCTGTTCTGGAACTCACTCTGTGGACCAGGCTGGCCTCGAACTCGGGCTGTTCTGGAACTCACTCTGTGGACCAGGCTGGCCTCGAACTCGGGCTGTTCTGGAACTCACTCTGTGGACCAGGCTGGCCTCGAACTCAGAAATCCGCCTGCCTCTGCCTCCCAAGTGCTGGGATTAAAGGCGTGCGCCACCACTGCCCAGCTTGGGTTGGATTTAAAAACCTGTTCAACAGATGTCTTGAACTAGTCCCCTACTGCCCTGAGACACAGAGAGAGAGACCAAGGGCCCTCTTACTTGTTAACGTTGAAACAATGATGTTGTTTGTAAAGCATTTCTAATTAGTCTCATAAGAAGTGCACCAGGAACAGACTTGGCCAGTGTGACAGGAGTAGCCCTTGGATGGAATGACATCACCATACACAGCAATGAGTCCTATTAGAACTTCCTTCCTTCCTTCCTTCCTTCCTTGCTTCCTTCCTTCCTTCCTTCCTTCCTTCCTTCCTTCCTTCCTTCCTTCCTTCCTTCCTTCCTTCCCCTCTGTTCACACATAATGTGTGTAAGCAGGTGTGCATGATGTGACTTGTGTGGAGATCAGGGACAACTGTGGGGAGTTCATTTTTCTCCTCCCGTCTTTTGAACCCATGTTGCCAAGCATATGCAGCAAGTGCCTTTTACCCGTGAGTCACCTCACTGGCCCATGCAATGCTTCCTTTTAGTGCTAAATTTCCATAACTCTAACATATCCTTTTACATGCATGAGTATTATCTAGTATATTTTTTGTATGTGCATGTGTATGGATGTTTGCTTTCACCATACATGTTGAGATGCAGTCTTCCACTAGAATCCAGATCTCTTTGAATGGGTTACTATAGGTAGCCAGCTTGCTCTGGAGATCTCGCCCCTTCTCCAGAGTTCTGGCACCACACTCACCAGGCATTATGTGGGTGCTTGGGAATCCCAACTTCATTCCCCATACTTGCCTAGAAAGCACTTTGGTCCACTGAGTCATTCCGCTGCCTCATATATCGTAGTTTTGTAGTGATCTTCATTTTTCTTTCTGTCTTATACTTATTTTTGAGACACAAGTGTGTGTGCATATGCGTGTGTGTGTGTGTGTGTGTGTGTGTATGTGTCACATGTGTGCACATGCGTGAATTCTTAAAATGTTCTTTTTTAAAAAATATTTATTTTATTTATAAGTACACTGTAGCTGTCTTCAGACACACCAGAAGAGGGCGTCAGATCTCATTACAGATGGTTGTGAGCCACCATGTGGTTGCTGGGAATTAGAACTCAGGACCTTTGGAAGAGCAGTCAGTGCCCTTAACCACTGAGCCGTCTCTCCAGTCCCTACATGTGTGAATTCTTACAGTTACCATTTCCTTTTTCTGTATATGTAGGATAAAAACAAAGGCAGCTTCCAGGAGCAATTATTATGATCAGAATCCAAATAAAAGAAGAAATCAGAGTGGAAGAGGAGGAGGAGGAGGAGGAGGAGGAGGAGGAGGAGTGGAAGTTGTATGGGATGAGAAGGGAGGCATCTTCACCATTCTGATAGGTGTAATAACACAGCCATCTCTAGGACTACACAAGGCTCCAGGCAACATGGCTTCTGGAGGCCTCTAATATGGCAAGGTCAGGTGCCTGGCACAGTGACCTTCAGTAAGCACAAAGTAGGGAGTAAGGATGTAGAAACTCTTTGTGGTTAGCCTGTGTGGTTTAATACTTCTTGCAGGATTCAAGAACAGTTGTAAACTTAATTTAGACAAGCCAAGGGAAATGTTTCTGAGTCTGTCTATTTTCTTTTTATTTTATTTAAGGTAAGCTCAATTTAATGATGGTGATGGTGGTGGTGGTGGTGGTGGTGGTGGTGGTGTGTGTGTGTGTGTGTAAGCTAGGAGCAAGAAGCCACAGTCTCTCATTAACATTTCAGTCACAGGAGAGGAATTGGCCATGAGACGAAGGCATATTAAGGAGCAGCTCCCCAGAAAAATGCACCTTGTGAGTTCATCTTGAATCATCTGACATTTGATTCACAGCGAATCAAAATTCAGGTGATGTATATCTCTGCATTAGTTTCTATTAGTATTAATGGGCAACAGGCATGTATATCAACACACACATTAGTGAAGCCGGCTCCCTGAAGGGTTTCTGCTTTGGGGTGAGGGCGACTATCAATTGCACATTCGTTACAGCGGAAATGGAACCGTGCCTACTAAAAACTCTTCCACACTTTGTGCTCAGCTGGAAAAGGCTCCTTTTTCTTAAAACACAGCAAGTAAAAAGTCTCACCAAAAATGGTCACATCTTATTATTACTATCAGTGATTGCCTATTCAGGATTTATTATTTATTTATCAGCTGTGTTCAGTGAGTTTCCACGTAGTAGAAAAAAGGCATCTGATATCCCTGTTAAAATAAATTAATGTTTTCGTGACACTGGGGATTGGACCTTGGTGCTCTTGTGCTCATGAATGCAGATGAAGTGTTCTAGCAGTGAGCTATACTCCCTCCCGGTTGTCAAAGTTATTATTATTATTGTTATTGCTGTTATTATTGTTATTATTATTTTATTGTTATTATTTTGAGACAGGATCTCATGTAGCCTAGGTTAGCCTTGCACTCTTTTTTTTTTTCCAGAGCTGAGGTCCGAACCCAGGGCCTTGCACTTGCTAGATAAGAGCTCTACCACTGAGCTAAATCCCCAATCCTGGCCTTGCATTCTTTATGTAGCTCAGTGGTAGAATGCTAGCCTAGGATGTGCAAGGTTCTGGATTCTATAAAAGGATGAAGAAATCATGCTTGGTAGGATTGGTTGATGCAGTGAGGTAGTTCAGAAAGAAAGAACTCAATGGTTCCAGAAAAGACATTTTCTCCTGTTCACTAAGCAAGAAAAAGCTAAAATTACTCCTGTTTTACTTATTTCTTGGATGAAGGGAAGTTCAAGTCAAATTCAAGGCACTAAGGATGTCACAACTTATTAGCATTATGTCAGTGAAGATGATTTTCATTGCCAAGAAAAGACCCAATGTTTCTAAACATCTTAACCCGCTAGAGGACTGCTATTTACAAACACTAACGTCTAGACCCCTCAGGGTTCACTGTACTGCACTGTCTGTCCCTCACACACACCTGACCCTTGCCATCCAGAAGGCTTTTACCTGAAGAGTAAGAAGTGGCTGTTACCAGTTCTGCTCCGTATGTCAACCCCACAGGACCGACAGAGGAAGAAGGATTGACTTCCCAATGTCCGTGGGGAAGTGTTTTGGAAAGTCCTGTGCTATGGTGTTGGCTAGTAGCTATGGTTTGAATGTGGTCCCCTAATATTCGGCTAACCAAACTCCTGGGTTAGTAATTTTACAAGGCTGGAAACTTATTCCCACCACAATGTTTTACAGTTGAATCTTGGTGGCTTTATAAGCGCGAGGAAGACACATGCATGTATGCACACATGCACGCATGCACCCATGCTTCTTCCCCTTTGCCATGCTGTGCTCTCTTGGAAGTTCTCCAGCAGTAAGACCATAAGCACATGAGTCCTTTAAAGTGAGGACTGTAGCTCGGAGGTAGAGTGGCTGCCTAGCATGTGTAATGCCTTCGTTTTGATCCCCAGAATTACAGACGTGCACTTTAATTCTTACGTCCCCCAAGCTGTGGGATAATAAAATAAACCCATTTTTAATATAAAAGCCACCTGCCTTAGGTTCAGTTACAGTAATGCTAATGTTGGATCATTTCTCTGATCTAAAATTAGCAAGTAGATTTTGTGAGTGTTCGAGATAATCAACTTTGCTGTGCTGTTCCATGAGTTCCACATAAGTCACTGTCTCTGAACACTTAATTTCCCAGAGGTTGCTAGATACCACAGAGAAGGCCAGGTAGAGAGAAGGCTTGGTCGTCAGTTGGGGCTGTGCCACAATACTGACGGTGTGAGCACATTGTTGTGACCCTAAAAGGTCTACTTCAATGCAACCATGGGCACTTGAGGAGTCACTGCACACGTAAGAGAGAACCGGGGTTTCCATTGAAACTAACTCAATATTGTTGGCCTACAGGCTGAACATGAAGTCTGGGACCCAGAAACAGCTTAAACCCCAGTTTAAGGTGCAGTTTCTGGGTCAAGCAGGTTAATGACAAACCACGAACTCTGTGATTACTCTGAACCCAAACCTTTGACTGTAATTGACAGTTGTTGGAACAAAGAGAAGTCTATTTAGGAAATAAAATGTTAATATGTGTTAGTGTTCTGAGTATTATGTAACGAAAACCAAGACGGGCGCTGAGAGGTGGCTTAGTGGCTAAGAGCACTGGGTGCTTTGCAGAATGTTTGCTTTCAGAATCTGGGACAAGGGGTTGAGGTGTGTACTTTACACAACAAAGCAGACCAGGCCTTCAGGTTCTCCCAGCATCCCTCAGTCCCTACCTGGCATATCTTGTCCCCAACCCTGAACTTTCTAGCCCAGGGTCTGGGCTGCTCTTCCCCCAGAGGCTCTTCCCTGTATAATCCAGACATTTGGGGCTCTCTCTCTTTCTTTTTCTCTCCTTTTCCATCTTTTCCTGTGCACGATTTCTTGGTTTCTTTCTCTTCCCCCTCCCATCTGTCTTCCCTCCCATGGCTACTTCTCTGGCCTCCTTCCTTAGGGCCAGTGAACTCAGCAGCTCAAGAGTGGCTTCCCAATAAACATGCATGTATGTGTATGTATGTATGTATGTATGTATATATGTATATATGTATGTATGTATATATGTATGTATGTATGCATGCGTGTATGTATGTATGTATATATGTATATATGTATGTATATATGTATATATGTATATATGTATGCATGCATGTATGTATGTATGTATGTATATATCTGGCTTGAATTGTCTCATTTCACTGGTGGATAAATAACTTATCTCAGATCACCTGGGTTCAGTTCCCAGTACCCACATGGCAACTCACAACCATCTGTACCTTCAGTCCTAGGAGATCTGATTAATGTCTTCTTCTGGCCTCTGTGAACATCAGGCACACATATAATACATACACACACATATAGTCAAACACTTATAGACATAAAGTAGGATAAATAATAAAAAAAGAAAATCAAGAGGAGATTACCTTTGCTTCCTAGCTATGCACAGCTCTCTAGGGTTCCCCTGTGCATAGATGGCTTTTTATTCTGTTTCTGCTTCTTCCTATCAAACCTCCTTTATATCCTCTTTTATACTAGGGTGTAACTAAAAACTGCTAAAGTACTGCCGTTTCACAAATACACTTGATTTTGGCATGATAAATCTGAGGGAAAGGAGGAGAATACCACCACCATCACCACCATCACCATCATCTTTATCAACAACAACATCATCAGCATCAATATTTGTGTGTGTGTGTGTGTGTGTGTGTGTGTGTATGATTAAGTGCATGGATATCACAGAATAACTTTGTGAGACTGGTTCTCTCCTTCCCCTTTATATATGGGTTCTGGAGATTGAATTCAGGCTATCAGGCTTGCTTGGCAAGTATCTTTGCACACTGAGCCCTCACTAGCCCTGGGACAGAGATCTTGAACCTGGGAAGGATGTTATGAGTTTAAAAAAAAAAAAATCTAGGGCCGGGCGGTGGTGGCACACGCCTTTAATCCCAGCACTTGGGAGGCAGAGGCAGGCGGATCTCTGAGTTTGAGGCCAGCCTGGTCTACAGAGTGAGTTCCAGGACAGCCAGGGCTACACAGAGAAACCCTGTCTCGAAAAACCAAAAAAAAAAAAAAAAAAAAATCTAGGGCTGGAGAGATGGCTCAGTGGTTAAGGAGCACTGACTGCTCTTCCACAGGTCCTGAGTTCAAATCCCAGCAACCACATGTTGGCTCTCAACCATCTGTAATGGGATCCGATGCCCTCTTCCTGTGTGTCAAAAGACAGCTACAGTGTACTCATTAAAATAAATAAGAGAAGCGAGAGGGGGTTGAATGGGGAAAAGAGGGAGGGAAGGGGGCTTATGGGACTTTTGGGGAGGGGTGGAAACGGGAAAGGGGAAATGATTTGGAATGTAAATAAAAAAAAGAGTTACAATTTAAAAATAAATAAATAAATGAATCTTTAAAAAAATCTAGCATGTAAGATGCCCTGTGTGATATGCTAACTGTTGACTATATGCTAGAGTTGAAATTTAAATAAATTAAAACCATATAAAAGGAACAATTCAGTTCCCCTCATGTTGTAGTGACCCCCCCACCATGAAATGTTTGCTTTAATTTTGCTACTGCTATGAATGGGAATGTAAGTATCTGATACACAGGATATTCAGATATGTGACCCTTGTGTGTGGCGAGACCCACAGGTTGAGAACCACCGCCCTAGGGAAATGTCCTAGTGAGTCCCAGATTGACCAGTGCAGAGACGAGATGCTTCCATCCACACAGGGGAGGATACTCTTGGAACTTTGGGAAGGGCTGTCCTGTTGGGAAATAATGGAGCCAGAATTGTGGCAGCTAGTGGTGGCCTCCAGGGGAATCTGGTCTGCCCAGTTGCAGTCTAGTTGGGCAGGTCTGGCTGGTTCTTCTGTTTCAGAAGGAGGTGGCTGTCAGTGGGCAGACACTGAGTAAGTATATGTCTCTAGCCAGGGTGGAATGCTTTGAGGCAGGGGTAGATCCAGTCTCTAACAACAAACAGACTGGGCACAGGGCAGAGACACTCCAGTTAGTTGGGCCAGGAATAAGCAGAACTAGAAAAAACAGACATACATTTACTTTAAATTCGTATTGATTTGGGGTTTCAACTTATGAAAGCTGATATTAGTCTTACTCTGGTAACAAACTTAAAGAAAATTTATCCCAATTTTGACGTAGAAAGCTCTAAAGTCGCTCTGAATGAAATCTAGGAGAGGTGAGATGAAGTCCATGAATGTTTAGACTTTAAGGTGAAACTCAGTGGTAACATTTTCGGATAGCATCGGTGACATGCTGGGCTTTGGTCTCAGCAAGCAAGCAAGCAAACAAGCAAACAAATTTAAAATTTGTAAGCGTAGTTCACAAAACCTGAAGTTTGAGGAACGGTGATGTAATGTGAGAGAGGTGTTTCTGTGAGGAGTCAGATTGTCTTTAGGGTGCTCTGAGCTCAGTGCTAAAGCCCCACGTGTTTTAGAGGACCATGAAAAAGTGTCAATTTCATGTTACAGCATTAAAGACAACACATTATATAAAATATTGTTTTCACGCTAACATAATTGTATATATAATATAATATGTAATATAGTGTAATATAATAATATAACATATATGTAATGTGTATATATGTATATATTATAACAAAAGGGGCCTACAAATGTACAAGTGTTTAGGGTTCTTGGAAGCCATAAATGCCATTACTCAGTGGCTTGGAGGGAACCTTGCGGTCATGGAACACAGAAGGCCGAGCTTGTTCAGCATCACCACCAGGGGGCGTGCTGGGGCAGTTGTATTTGAGCCGACCAGGCCATTGAGTACAATACAAAAACAGCCTCATTTCCAGTATGTGCTCAAGCTGAGAATGACATGAGCTCAGCTGTGGTGAGAAAACAGGGTGCTCAGGTCACCAGGCTGAGGCAGGTGGGACTAGTCCCTGCTCAGATGATCACTACCTGCTCTCAGGACTGGTTGGGGGAGTTGTCAGGGTTGCACATACAGGGGAAGGTTTTTTGGGGGACAGGGAGAGACATGACAAACAGTGGGGACTTAAGATGCCTACTGTTCAGAAGGTATATAAGTATATATATGTCTACAGTCACACCATGGGGATCTAGGGACAGTTACCATGTGGTTTCAACCAAGCAGCTTATGATTAAAGAGGCATAGACATGAGAAACACACACATATGCGCGCACACACATACACACACATGCACATACACACATACTGAGAAAGAGAGAAAGAGAGAGAGAGAGAGACTGTGAATACAAAATGTGACGGGAATGATGTCATAGATTCCTTTTAGGGAAGGCAACCTACGAAACAGTTACAGCATCTTTCCTGCAGGCAAAGGCTGATGGGAAACAGACAGCAAGGGCAGGCACACTGAAGTCCATGTCAGCGGCTCTTCCCATGTCATTCTGTGCTGGAAGAATGTGCTTACAGGCTTGCTATATGGACCTGTCCTATGGGAGCCTATATTTGCTCTCTTGTTGCCAAGCGAGGCCAAGGACATTGAAAAATGACCCTATTATAACTTCTGATAAAAGCAGCAGCTACTTAGAGGATCAACCAATAAACACCCAAAGAAGATAAATGGCTCCAAGAAGAAGAAGGATGCACGCTGGAAATTAGGGACACCTGCTGTGAGGGGACCAGAAGAAAGCCTACGGTGCAGCCAGGCTCAAGGCTCTCCATTGATTTGGGTCACCTGACAGCTCGTCCTGGGACAAAGTCAATCACTTATACATGAAAGCAACTTGAAAATGGTGACCTGTTGTGTGAATGTTATCATTATGACAAAACCATCTGAAATGGAAAATCAGGGTAATTTTATGTAATACTCTCACTTGGGCTACAAGTCACAGAGCTTTTGGTCAGAATTATTTTCTATGGTCTAAATATAGAGTCAGCATAAAAACTATTTAAAAAAAGAACCCGTCAGCTTTTAGAGTTACTCAAGGTTATTTTTTAGAGGCTTAAACAAGTCCTGCAGATATTTCTTTCTTGTGAAACTTGGTCTATTATATATTGTTGATTGTAGCAGTTTCTACGACAGTGTCCAGCATGTATCCCACAAATTGCTTCCTTCTTAATCTCAAGGGTTTCGGCAAACCACACTTAAATGGCCAGGAAAAAGTGTTATCCCACACTTTCCATTACATCAGAGTCTTGGCAAGTGGGCTTGGGGCTTGGTGGTGGTGGTGATGGTAATCATTGGCCACCTCATTGTCCCCACGTGTCTGATTAACCACAAATACACAATGTGGTTCAGCTGTGGAGGAGGCCATGGTGGAGCGCTCGCAAGATAGGTCGGACATTTGCTATAATTTCTTCTGTCAGCTGTCATCAGTCTACAAAATCCAAACCGAGACCTTTAGCTGCCAATAGCTTCGAGCAGACCATCTTCCTGGTCCCAGAGTAGGAGGGGGACCAGCTAAGATGGGACAGAGCTGAATGAGAGTTTCTCTCTTAGACAGAATGAGAGTGGATAGAAAAATAGGCTTTTGAGAAGTTAATGAAGAGCCTAGTTGTGAATGGAAACGATCGGAACGTATTCCTTGCTTCTAGCAAGGAAATAGCTAGCCCACAATAGCAGGCAGTAGCATGCAATAGCCCGTTTTTCTTTTACTCTGTGAAAACTCTCACATTCTGCAGCAGCTGCTACTGTTTGGATTATGAATAGCAATAAGCCATATGGCATGACAGAAACGAATCACACATATTTTCACATGGACAAATATTATTATTCCCGAACATAAACACGTCCATATAAGTGTTTTTTTCCCCCTCCTGGGAGGAATGCAGTTCCTGATCTCAGTTATGAGAAGATGACTCTGTACGTGTAACAATCACCTGCCAAATTTATTATCGTCAAAACAATCCCACAATGCTCTCCCTGTGCCTTCCTTTCCTTACTTGTCGTCAGCCACCCTCGGGGTGGTGGCAGAGATGTAGAAAGGAACGGAAGGAGAAGATGGGAAGGAGCCGGGGAAGGCACAGCTGTGGAAGGGGCTCCACGCTGTCCCTAGCTCTGCCCTTAGATGTCTTCACTCTGAAGAAACAGCACACTCGCCTGGGAATGATTACAGGGAACATCCCGCAGCCAAACACTGGGAGGTGAAGCCGGGAAAGGCTCGACGGAGCAGTAAGTATCTCTTACTGCTCAGTTAGGTTTTGTTTTGTTTTGTTTTTGAGATAGAGTCTCCTCCTATAGCTTGGTTTCTTCTAGAACTCAATATGTAGCAAAGGCTGGCTTTAAACTCATGGCAATCCTCCTACATCAGATTCCCAAGAGCCGGAATCACAAATATAATTTGTAATTCCCTGGGATTCCCAACATTCTTAGCTAATATCTTTCTCTTCTTCTGATTTTATTCCAAAGGTTTTAAAGGCAGTGTCCATAAAAGGCAGTACAGGTCTCATCTCTTTGTGTATGAGTTCATGTATGTGCAGTTGCAGCAGCATGTAGATACATGTGCATATGTATGTAGGGAAGCCAGAGGACAACCTGGGCTACCATTCTTCGGTTGTCATTCAGCTTAGTTTTTGAGATAGGGTCTCTCCTTGGCCTGAGACTCCCTGAGAAGGCTAGACCAGCTGGGCAATGAGCGGCAGAGGCATGCCTCTCTGTTTGCCTAGTGCTACCATGCTAAGCACACACCATCATGCTGGGCTGTTTTTATCTGGGTTCTGGGGGAGTGAGAGCTCAGGTCCTCATGTTTGCAAGGGAAACTACCATTCAAGTCTTAAATTTCTCATTTCTCTTCTTCCTCCTGTTTGCATGCATGCTTGCATACGTGCATGTGTGTGTATGATGTGTCTATGTATGCTTACGTGTGTGTGTATGTGTACAGGTATATTTGCAAGTGTGTGCGTGTGTGTGTGTGTGTATATGTGTGTGTGTGTGTGATATGTGCAGATATGTCTGCATGTGTGATTATATATATGTGTGTGTGTGCGTATATGTTTGCATGTGTGTGTGATGTGTGTATGTATGTTTGCATGTGTGTGTGACATGTGCCTATATATTTGTATGCATGTGTGATGTGTGCAGGTATGTTTGCATGTAAGATGCCCCATGTGACATGCCAACTGTTGACTATATGCTAGAGTTGAAATTTAAATACATTTAAACCATAAAAAAGGTTCTCCTCATGTCTGTTTTTCCTCATATTTCCTTTACTGGAAATTCTTGTTGTTTGAGTCAGAGTCTTACTGTATAGCAGCAGGCTTGTTTCAAAACTGTGATCCTCCTGTCCCAATCTCTCAAGTGCTGGGATCACAGGCATGTACCATCACCACACTTGGCTCTGAAAGTCTAAGTTCCTCATCCTGAGACTCACGTGTCAGCAGTTCTGCACCTGCACAGAGCTTCCTTGCCCCTTTTCCTGCTAATCCTTTGTTCTGACCTGCCTCTTTTGTCTCCCAGACTGCAGGGCAACTGCTGGTCTTCCAAGGAGGACTTGGGTGGCACAGGTAAGACGAATGCACAGGACGAGCTTAGCCACAGTGGCATGCAGACCCTGTAGCCACCATAGGTCAGCACCTCACTGTGTAGGGATACAGCAATGCCCTACTGAGAGAGACTAGAAAATACTGTCACTTTTCCTGCTCTACATGAAAACAGTTTTGGGGCCAGGCCAGTGGCTCTGCGCATATACACCCTGTAAGCCGGGCCAGCATTACCTGGCAACCCGGCACTGATGTGTATTTTGTGGCCCACATAGATCACTGAATCAGAAATTTTGGGTGAGGCCTGAGCTGCAAGTTCATTTGAGAGTAGCTATGTGATCTGTTGGTCTCCTCCTCACATGACACTTCTATTTGCCTCTATTTTCTTCTATTTCAGTATCTATAAAACTAAGCCATAGCTTCTACATACTATTGCAGTCATTAAATTAATATAAGGTATTGTGAGGATCTAATTAGACAATACCTAGGAAAACTCTATGCTTGTCACACATACTAGCTATTGTTATTAATCTTGTATGTATCTGCAGTGTGTGTTTGTGCATGTGAATGCCTATTTGCATGTGTTCTTATGTGAGTGCAGGCATGTGTGGAGCATGTGTTCATATGTGAGTGCAGGCATGTGTGGAGCATTTGTTCATATGTGAGTGCAGCATGTGTGCAGCATGTGCTCATATGTGAGTACAGGCATGTGTGGAGCATGTGCTCATATGTGAGTGGAGCATGTGCTCATATGTGAGTGCAGGCATGTGTGGAGCATGTGCTCATATGCGAGTGCAGGCATGTGTGGAGCATGTGCTCATATGTGAGTGCAGGCATGTGTTCATACGTGAGTACAGGCATGTGTGGAGCATGTGTTCATATGTGAGTGCAGCATGTGTGGAGCATGTGCTCATATGTGAGTGCAGGCATGTGTGGAACATGTGTTCATATGTGAGTACAGGCAGGTGTGGAGGTCAGAGGACTTACTCAGGTACTGGTTCTCACCTGTCACCTTGTTTGACATGTCATTTCTTCTTGTTAAGATTCTCTTGCCTCATATTTCAATATAGAGACACTGAGATTATAGAGAGTGGTTTCAGGAGATCTAAACTCAGGCCTTCATACTCATGTGACAAGCATTTTATCCATGGAACCATCTTCCTAGCCCCCATTTTAGTTAATATTTCTGTGTCATCATTAATACCATTATGCCAGTGACATCTAAAGTCAAATAAACATTTTGAGTATGACTTAAATGTCTTACTTTCTACTGTCAACTCACATCATCAAGTTCCCCTGTAGCATTATTAGCTTTCACCTAAACTCACGTGCTTCATGTCAGATGAACATACAGAACTTATATTGAAAATAATAGCGGGCATGCTAGGACTGGAGTATCCTCACTGCTGGACCGGAAGTGAGCTTGTTACATCAGTTAAAAGCGCTAAAAGCTTGGGAAGGAAAAGGGAGGCTACTCAAAAGGAAAAGCAGCAGTCGCAGGGGTGTCAAGGAAAACTAGGGCGGAGGATTGAAAGGAGAGAGTGAGCATGGGTTTTAAAATTAAAACATTCGTTGGAAAGCTTGTCTGTGTTTGAAAGATCATAGAGATGCCTCTTTCCTGTTTAGCTTCTAAACCAAACTGAGAGAGAGCAGCGAGAGAGAGAGAGAGAGAGAGAAAGAGAGAGAGAGAGAGAAACAACATCAAAACAAAATCCAAGCCATAAAACCTCATCTTCCATTATCAGTGCAAGACTAGGTTGAATATTACCACACAAAAGTGGAAATGCTAACAGGTCTGAGTTCTGTATTAAAAGTCACTCAGTAAAGAATTGTGACTTCCATTAATGTTGCTACTGAAGTAGAGCCAAGAGGCTGTCCTTTCTGTTACCAGAGCCATACCAACCACCCCGCCTTGGCACATGCACAGGTTTCTTGCAAGGACTTCAGCAGGTGTCTTCTGACTAGCAGCCAGAATCACACTGGACAGGAACACAGCAGAGGTCACATCAGTAATACTATGCAGGAGGATGGCGGCTCCCTCCTGCTGGCCCCAGGAGCTGGCAGAGATCACACTGCCACTTGGAGCTTCCAGCCAACAGCAATGTCACTTTAACATATTCCAGACAGAGACCGACTCAATCAGCAGCTCAAGAAGGAGTCCCAAAGAAATAAAGCAAGGCTAGGAGAGGAAAGGGGACAGGAAGAGAAATGCACAAAGAGTCTGCGTGAGTAAAGCTAGAAAATGGGGACATTTCTAATATAAATGCTTAAAGTGTGCCACAGCTGCCGAATTCCCGAAGGCCACGGTCTTGGTAAACAAATTATCATTCAGGGGACGAAAGAGTCACGGAGCATGTTGTTGGCATTGTTAAGTAGTGAGCACAGAGAAGATAGCGCCAGCAAGGGCCACAAGGGGAGAAGCACCACTGTTCTTGATGCTCCGCCCCTGGATTTCTGTTCCCAAGGCAACAGCTCCTTTTCTTCTTGATTAATAAGCATCTTCCAGGCCATGCTATTTTTCTTCCTCCATTTCCCAAAGCTTTCCAAAGTTTGGATTCACCCACCAAAGAAGAATTAAGAACTTACAATAGGCTGGAGGTAGCGACCCAGTGTAATCTCAGAACTGGAGGCTGAGGCAGGGGGATCAGTGTGACTTTGAAGCCAGTCAGGACTATGGAGTGAGAACCTGTCTCAAAAACATCCTAAGAACCAAACCCTGGGCTAGAGTGGTAGCTCAGACTGTAGAGTGCTCAGAAAGCACATATGAAGCTTGGGATTTACTGCCCCGCTCTGAATGAACATGTCTGTAATTTCAACATTTTGGTGCGGGGAGGTAGGCAGATCAGAATTTTAGGTCATTGTAGGTCATCACGAACTACATAGCAAGTTTAGGCCAGTCTGGGATACGTGAGGCTGTCTCAAAACCACCATCATCGCCCATCACTACCACCACCATCAGCACTACCATCATCATCATAACCATCACCACCACCACCACCATCATCACTACCACAATCACCAAAACAACAACAACAACCGCTGCCACCACCACCACTACCACCACCATCACCAAACCTTGCCTGGTGAGATGGCTCAGTGGATAAGTGCTGCCAAGGAGGAAGAATCTCAGTTCAGTTTCAGAGCCCCACATGGTAGAAGGACATAATCTGTGGGGCCAAGGCCATGTGACTCGGGGAGATAGTCATGAGTCCCTCCAGCGACAGATGACCTCCCTAGCAGGGGTTGTTCTACAAAACTAGAGAGCCCTGGGACTTACTAACTGCTGGGGGACTTGTATTGAGGGAGGAATGCTGTTTCTATGTCAATGAATCTAGACTGGTGGAACAAAACATACAAAATGCTCAAGGATCTCCAGCGAGACTTCTATGCACCAGCATACCTACCACATGGTCCTTAAACCCTCTTGTAGCTTGGCTTCTCTCCCTCCTTGACCCATACTGGCTATTGGGGCCCTACTCCTCCTGACACCCTGCCTCATCTAATTTCTAAAATGTCTGAGAAGTAGCATTGCAAAAATCACTGCCAATCAGGTTCTGGTTCAATATCAAACCATTCCCAACACAGAGGCTGATGTCTATGACGACATCTTTCTTTCCTTTATAAAACAAAAGGTGGGGGAGATGTGGGAGCCAGTCTGGAGCAAGAGCAAGGTGGAGGTGCATCTGAACTCTGAAAATCTTATCCTGAGACCCGCAGGAGAAGGACTGTTCCCCCCTTGCTCTGGGCCTGCATGTCCTAGCACATACAGCCTGTACGACCCCCACTTCTGTCACCCAGTAGTCATGTAGTCGGTGGCCAAACTACAGGTTTAACTTTCTCTCTTCCTTTAAGGACATTTCCAGCAAGCACCTGGAATCCCTCTTCAGGCAAATGAAGCATTCCTAGCACCTTGGCACCAGCCAATAATATTCACTCACCCCCTAAACCCCAATACACTCCCCAAGGTTTATATAGCCCTTGTTACCCCCAATAAAGGAGAGCTGTTTCACTGAAACCCATCTTGTAGAAGGCTGTTTCTCACCGCTGACTACGGCCCTGCATAACTCACCAGTTCAGAGAAGCTTTGTTTCTTCCAATTTGGCCTGGTGTATAATGGTGCTTGGATACCCGAGGGCAGAGACAGAACGCAGACAGCATCCTCTAACCATCATACATGGACCCCTGAGACATGTACATACACACACACACACACACACACACACACACACAACCACACCACACATGTAAATATAATAATAACAACAATAATAAAAGTGCCAAAACCAACCAAATAAACAAAAGCCATAGAAAAGCTTAGTCCCAATTCTAGTTCCGCTTTTGACCTGTTGGCAGTTTCCTTTTCTACAGAATAGAAGATTGGCTAGACCACAGTCCCTACAAACCTTCAAACATGGCACAAGGAGGAACATGCTTACCTCACCTATAGGGGGCAGCTATCCTTAGCCTAGGTTGATTATTGTTGTGTTTTCTAATTCTCTTTCTCCTTCCTTCCTTCCTTCCTTCCCTCCCTCCTTCCTTCCTTCTTTCTCTCCTTCCCTCCTTCCCTCCTTCCTTCCTCAGATAGTGTCTCTTATAGCCCAGGCTTGCCTCAAACTCACCATGTAGCTGAGGCTAGCCTTGAACTATGATCTTCTTGACTCTCAAGACTGGGAATGATCACAGGCATTTACCACCATAGGTGGCTCTGGTCTTCTGATTGTTTTGTAAGGAAGTTCTTTTGCTAGATTGTTATGTGAAGTCTTCTGGATTTAATGTGTGGCTAAAAAATGCTTACAATGTAATGATTGTGAAAACAGATATCTTAACACTTGGGAGGTAGAGGCCAGTTTTTCCTACATAGTAAGTTTCAGGACAGCCAAGGTTTACATAGACTTGTCTGAAAAAGCAAAGCAAAACAAAACAAAACAACCACCTCCACCACCATTACTACCACCACCACCACCACACACTACAAGTCAGACGAAGCACTCCTGTGGTCCTTTGTAGTTTTTGCCTTTTATGATTTGAAATTCCCAACCTGTCTCAGCACTGTCTTGGAAGCATACAACCCCTGGAGTGTCTTTACTTGTGGACCCAAATGATAACTTCCTTCCTCTTTCCAATCTTCAAGCGAACTGTGTGTGTAGCCCTTTTTCCTGTAGCCAAGAGATATCCCCCTTTTAATACCACTAAGTAGAATGTGTTCGAGAAAAATCACTTCTCTAGAACTGAAGTTTGCGGTTTGGTGCCAACAGATGTGTCAGTGTGGATAAAGTGGAAGAGAAAGACACTAGCTAGAGGCTGAGATGGGGTGGAAAATGGAAGAAGTATGATCCATGCTCACCAGGGAGAGACTCAGAAGCCGGAATCAGAAAATGACACACGGCATCTTTGGACTCCCTAGAAAGGAAGACAATTTTGAGGGAGAAACTTTCAGATGTCAGAAGTGTCATCTACAAGATAAATTTTAGCTACAGTGCCAGGGTTTGCTGATTCATGGAGGATTTTCTAGAATAGTCTCAGTTACTTCAAAGAGCAGTGGAAAAAGTTGGAAAAAATGTATGCTAGACTCTAAGAGTGGACCTAAGGGGAGGTCTGCTAAAATACTGCTAGACAATTACACAGACAAGATATATATATAGTTTGCTGACTGATGGATTTGTTCCCTACAGGATTCCATTGGTCAACTTGTGATTTTTATTTCTTAGAACCAAGCTCCAGGCCTGGATAGCTCCAGTAACAAGAGCTTGTAGAATGGCGTCTAAAACCTTCAACATGCAATCTATCTTGCCAGACTGACTTCATTTAACTGCTGCTTCCTTCATGCCACGAGAGGAGTCTGACACCTCTCACGGCTCCCATTTCCTACAAAGTCCAAACGCCCTCCTGGGCCTTCAGGCATGCCTAAGATCAGCTCAACTTTATCTTTCTCTAGTCCCTCACACCCACTTCCTGCCGATGACACAGAAGTGTCCTATGATCAGGCACATGTATGTAAATGCTGTCTCTGACCTCCTGTCCCTTCCCTGTCACACCTTATCCCTCATTCTCTGCCAACTTTCTTTTTCTTTGCAGCCTCCTATGATTCTTGAAGGTCCCAGTGATGCCTCCGACATCAGCTCACTATCCCGTTGAATTTCTATACCGTGCCATCTGCTACTCAATTACATGTGAGTTTGATCTCTAATTGGTTCATGCATGTATCTCTCATCTCTCAATTATATTTTGACCTTCAAGAGTCCCTCTTCTTCTGTGTTCTCTATGGAAAAAGCAGATTCAAAATAGTCACAGAGAGGGAAGGATTTCAGGGTTGGGTAAAGAAAAATGCTTTGTAGATTCCAGGTAAAGATGGTCACACAGGGCTGTGTAGCCAGTTACTATTTTCCAAAATATACGTGCAAGGCTGTCATACCCACTGCTGCTCGTTGCTCACTGATGGCCATGCTCGCCAAGGCTACTGAATTGCTACTGCTAACTTATAACCAGGGCAGACATCTGGTCTACCAATGGTCCTTAGTGACTTGAAGTTGTCCTTGGAGGCAGGCTCTTGGATTTGAATTCCTGGGAGCTGCTATTATCTTCTTGGACATGATCATTTTCTAGTCAGGCCCAGTACAGAATTGATTTTGTAAGTTACAGAAGTATTCTGCAGAGATGAGGACATACAAAATCCCAGGTGTGACAAGAAGCAAAAAAAGCTCGCAGTATTAAGTGCAGCCGAAACTAACAAAACCCTCACGGTTGACAGAGAAAACTGGAAAATAGTGTCTGGTGGCCAACGTTCTGTATGACCTGGCCAGGTCTGAGTGGCAGAAGCTTCTGTTTCCCTTCCAACCTGCTTTGCAAAGGAGAGTGTCAAGCCTTTTATTAAAATTTTATGCCTCACCATCTATATGGTGATGATAACAACCTGCTGACCACAAGAGAGGTGAGGTGCATTAATTATAGTAGAAAGACACTAGGCAAATAACAGCAATTTGTTCAAAATCCCTTTCTGTGCAGTCTCAGGCTCCTGACTATCCATTGGAGATACTCCTTACTGCCCCTGAATCTACCTCTGCCACTACAATTTGATATCTCGAAGAGAGACTCTTTAGAATGACATTTCTCATATCAAGAGAACAACAGACTGGCCTAAATTGCATGGTAGAGGTTTCCTTCATAGTTTGTGTAGTAGGCTCTTGGGAGGGGTGGGGGCTTGGTGCTGAGTGGGAAGGACCAATATAGGTTTTTTGGTCCTTTGTGCATTCCCTGAATTTGAGCCAGGACTATAAACTCTCTGAAGACCCAGAGCCAAACAGAGCCTGTTCTTGTCTCAGTTTCCAGTCCTTTGGAAGACTCATGCTCCTCTCCACCTGAGCACATGTAGGAGAAGCATTCATAGTCTGTAAAGGTAAGCTTAATAAAAATGACTACATGAAAAATAAATGAATGGATGATAAGCACATAAACACGGAGTTCCCAGATGTTCTCTGGAGGTAAATGACCAAAGGAGTTGGCTAAACAAGAGCAGATGTTTGTGCTATGTTTGGCTACTGGGGCAGTCTCTGCTTATTCAGACATTAAAAAAATGAGATTATGAAATTATCAGGAAAGAGGATGGAACCAGAGTAGACTGGGTGAGGGAACCTAGGTTTAGAAAGTCAAATGCCTTTTATTCTCTCTCAGATGCGGACGGTCACTTCTAAGTTTTCATAGATGTGTATTTATATGGAAATGAAGGTGAGCAGAATTCAGGAAACCGGGAAGTGATTCCTGTGAGGGGAAAGAGAGACTGTAAAGAAGAGGGACAGGGAGGCCACAGAACACACACATAACATAAGGGAGCATGCTGGGGGCAGCCTGGTATACACTGGAGGAGGGACAGTGAGAGAGGGAGAGCAGGGTGAACCTGTGGGAACTTCAGATGGAAATACCATAAGGAAACATGTTGTGTTATATGTAAATAAATAAATAAATAAGTAAGTAAATAAATAAAATATGTTTTTAAAAAAATTGAACGCTGATTTAAAAAAAATTGTACCTTTTAATTCATACCCTTAGAAAATAAATTGGTTTTCTTTGTATTCCTTCCGAAGTCTCACACAATCTGGCTTCTCAGATCAGGCGCAGCATTAAAACTTAAGACACTAGAGATAGTGGACAGCATTTAGTGAGCGCGATGAGATCACATCTGAAATCAGGGTTTTACATTGTACTTGGAATCAACATCTTGTCATAAAAGAAGGTAGTACAGGTCATTTTGATGGACAGATCACCTTGTTGCCACCAGAAGATAATGCATTATATCAATCTAAGGATGATGTACCTCTTTCAATGCTCTTTTTCTCCTGTGAAGTTTGAATTTCAAACCGGGAAGGTGAAGAGAAGACGGCAATCTATGTTATGAGACAATGGGATAAAATGACTAAAGGAAGACTCACCAGTCTAGGCAGAGTGTGATTTGGGAGTGTGTAGCTCACTAGGATGGCTTGGGTAGGGGAGACTTAAGTTTGTTCAACTGTCAAGTGGGGTGACCAGCAGGGTCCCCTCGGGGCTAGACATTTTTGTCACCCTTTGGACACTGCCAGTTCATCTGAACCAAACACACAGCTCTTAGTAACAGCGAGGGTGAGTGGTAGGTCTCAATCTGTCCAACGCCAAATCAGGAAAGTCAGTTTCAGATATTAGCGTGTCCCTTTATCGTAGCCCTCTGATCGCATCACCTCACACCCAAACACAACTGTGTACGCACACCTCCGCATGCGTGTAAAGTCTTTTTAACAAGGGAACAGTTACGAGATCCCCTTTTGCCTGAAAACCACAATCTGACAGAGCTCTGAGAACACTTCACTTGAAACACAAAACTCAAGCTCCTCTTCAGTGTGCCCGTCCATCAGCAAAGCCCCCTAGCTGCTCAGGTCACACTATCTTGCATGCCAGCAGGCTGCTGAGTATGGTTCATCAATAACATTAGAGGAAAAAAAAGCAAACCCACACCAAACATTTCATTCAAAGCCATTTATCACTAACAGCATTTGGTATCTACAAGGCATGCTTCACTTAAAACTAATGAGCAAGACCACAGTCTTTTGATTATAAATTCTCCTTTCATCTTCATTTTATAAAAAGCCACAAGGAAAGTGCCCAGCAGGATGTCCTTGATATTAAATACTTCGTCCCACTTACCATTAACTTGCTCCAAAACTCAGCTTCCCTTGCAAACGGCTCCATGTTGGAGGGATAAATTTCTCCTTCTACTTTGGCGAGTGTGTCACTTGGATGGCTCAAGTGACTGGACGAGGGGGAACAAACATTTCAGTGTAGCTACTTTCATAAGCTCGGCGGTTGCATTCTCTCATAGCTGGCGGTCTTGGGAGAAATGGAATTTACATATGTTGGCGTGAGATGGGTGTGGGCTGTTCCACAGTTATGATTCAAAATGGAGATACGTCTCAGTCAAGGAAATAATAATACAACTCAAAAGAGAAAAGTATGCCTTTTCTCATCGCTGCCAATCACGACCTGACAGCTCACAGCGCCATGTGAAAATGTGCCCCGCCTCAGTCCCCATGCCAAGAATCTTTCAGTGGGTGGTGTAGGTGCCTTCTGGCATTTGGTTCGTGGCAGACTCTAGTAATTATACATCTCAGAGCTCACTTTAAGGTGTGTGTAGTATACAAAAATGTATATCTGGAATGCCAACAGGAGGGAAACATTCAACATTCTTGTAGGAGACATTAACCAGTTAGTGACCAAAGGATCTATTCTCTACCCTACCATATTAGAACAGGTAGAATACTACTTTAAACAGTTACGTGAGCAGATAGGGACTTAGAATGTTCTCATTTCTCCTGACAAAAGGTGGGAGATGATGTAGCTTCCTCAACATATTCTAGAGACTTCCTTCTGTGGGGCTCATCTTAGACATGAGCATGCTCATTTTCACTCTAAGGACTGCTGAGAAGACACTCCTTCGTGGTCCAATGAGATGGCCTGGAAGGAACAGGGACTCACTGCCAAGTCTGATGACCTGAGTTTGATCCCCAGGACTAAATGGAGCAAGGTTAAGAACTGACTTCCACAGGTTGTCTTCTGACCTCTCCACTTCTGTTTTGGCACTTGCATGAACACCCACATCCACCCCCACCCCCCCCGACTAAATAGAATCTAATTAAAAAAAGAAAGAACTGTGCTTTCAAAAATATTTAATTATTTTTTTAATATATTTGCAATAAGCCTTAAACAGCACAAGAGCTGGGCAGAAATCTAGCCTCTATGTTATTAGAATCTATTTTCCTATCGATAACCCCGAGTTATTACTATGTGAGAATTCAATTACTTGTTAATCAGCATACAAAGTAACACATTTCATTGTTGCATTTTCCACAGGTGATTTGATACAAAGTAACAAATTTCAGGGTTACATTTTCATACAATTTGCTTTGGTATGAAGGCAAGTCTTTGTATGTATTCTTCCTCACCTTCCATCCTTTCCTCACACCCTCACCATATCTTTTGTCCTTTTTCTGATCTCGTGTCAGAAAATCTAGCACCTCACCCCCAGCACTCCTGCCAGCAGAGGAATAAGGGGAAATAGAGACCCCACAAATCCTGACTGGGGAGATTCTGGGGAACTGTGATCGTTTCTCGCTGTACTCTCAATCAGTAAACATCTCATGGATACTTGGTGCCTATAAAGAAGTGAAAACTCGGGGTGAAGAACCAATCCAAAGGCATGGCCTGCTCCTTCTCCTTGAGTGATCTGACATTATGCTCCCTTGGGCTGGCTTTGGATCACTCAGGCTTTCCTGTGTCCTAGCCTTTTACAGTAAAACATAATTGATCAAAGGCGGAGGAGGTGCCACCAAAGCCTTCTGTGCACAACCAGAAGCTGAGACCCCCTGAGACCAGTTAGATGATTTTTTTCCCCCATGTTAGTATGGGCTGGGCTTTCTAAAACATTCAGTCTAAAGATATTTCACACTGAAGAATAGATATTTGTATCTGGTACATTTTCTTTCTTTCCTGGGAACCCCAAATGATTGCCCTATCAACTGCTTAGATTTATAAAATAAAGACATTGTGCGTATGTTACAAGTTCTGGGGGATACAAAAAGCACCCGGGGAGGGTGTACATTAAGTTTTCAATTCGGAAAAGGTGATTTTTCTGGAAAAATGCCTAAAAGGCCTCCTGTAGTCTTCTGCCCTGGAAGTCAGAGAAGACTACAATTAGCCTAACTACTCTTTAACCTCCGAGACTTCAGAACCTGGTGTGCGGGTTCAACCCCATAATCGTTCACCTCTGTGCTGGTGTGCAGCTGGTCTGCCGTGCTCTAACTGTGCAACTCCCCAGGGGTACAGCAGACAACCCTCTAGGCCTTTCAGGGAGGGTTCGTCTTTGCCACTGGGTGGAATTTACTGTTCTATCTGTGTTGGTATGCATTTCATCGAGTCTGATGACGTGCACTTTTATGAATGCATGCTTTTGCAAAACTGAATAAACCCATCCTTCTAAACTGTGTAGAGCACCCTGAGATAGACATGCACACACCTGACTCAAAAATACCTGGATACTTAAAAGAATCCCTCGGCATAGCCATTTATCAGCATTTACAACCTTTGTAAAACTACCTGTCAAATGTAAGTTTTACAAGCCGAGGTTTTATAGACTGTGTTCTAGTAAATTGAAGGAACCAAGCTAATCCTACCTGGCCTCTGACTGATTTACCTGAGGTCACTGGAACACAAATGTTACTCTACCAGGAAAATTTTAGACTTCTTTAAAAGAGCAGTTTTGAACCTTTTGTTCATTAGCAGCGACATTTGTTTACTCAGTTCCAAACCATGTGTGAGCCCAGGATGGGATAAAGTGGGCATGGCGGTACATGCCTATAATTCCAGGACAACTAGAAGGGAGAAGCAGGAGGATCAAAAGTTCAAGGTCATTTCTGGTTACATATTTACGTACAGGCTGCCCTGTCCATTACCAGAGCCCCCTGGACCACTGACAAAGTAATCAAACAATTAAAACTGAAAGCGAGTCCTGCCATGATGATTTGAGGTCTGATAACAAAAAATAAGACGTTTTTCATCCTTGCCTGAATGATCTACAGAAGCACCAACAGATGAGACACACAGAGCATGCTCCTTGAAAGACTCTTACGCACTGAGAAGAGGCAGGCGGAGTTCCTGTCCTCAGAAAGGAAGTCTCCCAGGCAACGGAGCAAGACCAGGTTGAATGAACACCCTAGGCACCAGTGGAAGGTAAGGTGTAAGTTAAGCTCTGTGTCTGTGTTGAGCTGTTGTCCCATTGCCAGTGTAAGAGCTGGCGTGTGTAGGGCTGCAGGTATGGGTAGCTACATGCTCTGCGTTTGACTGCCCTTGAAGGACGGGGCAGAATCTCAACAAGGGGACTTGGTCTATCTAGTCTCTGTCCATTGGAGCTGGGGAGCAAGGCCAGAAAAAGGAAGCATCAGAGAGAGAACGGGCAAGAGGTTTGAACGGGAGGTGGAGGCAAAGTCTTTTTTTTTTTTTTGGTTTTTTGAGACAGGGTTTCTCTGTGTAGCCCTGGCTGTCCTGGATCTCACTCTGTAGACCAGGCTGGCCTCGAACTCAGAAATCCTCCTGCCTCTGCCTCCCAAGTGCTGGGATTAAAGGCGTGTGCTACCACTGCTGAGCTGGAGGCAAAGTCTTTGCCCGAGCCGTTTGTATTGGGAATCAGTTATTGAGGGTCCCTAAAGGAAAAGGAGAAAGGTCTTCTCACGGGACTATTCACGTGCTTTTTCTACGGCCTCAAGAAGAATTTGGATCTGCTGATCCTGAAGTGGTGCGTGGATCTTTTTCTAGACACACATCTGGACAGCAGGTCCAATTTAGAGTGCATCTACAATGACCCTCAGAGAGCTGCTGGCCTGGGGATAAGTGATTATGATTGAGGAGGAGGTTCCTGGGATTTTTTTTTTTTTTTGAAAAAAGAAAAAGATGGAAAAGTTTGGAACTGCAACGCATTTGAACACCCACCTCATGCTTGCACTTATGTAGGGATTAGCATCTCATTACCAAAAACTGGAAGGTAGACCCTGATTTCTCACTGGAGAGGGAAACCGAAAGATTCCCAGATCTCCGATATTCATCCAGCCGGATGCCGCTGTAAAAGAAACATCAGTGGAGATGGAGGTGGTGGGAGGAAGACCTCACCTTTTCTACATAATTGGAGTTTTACACTCATATTTCATTTACCTGATGTGATGGTTTAAATATGCTTGGCCAGGGAGTGGCGCTATTAGGAGGAGTGGCCTTCGTGGAGCAGGTGTGGCCTCATTGGATGAAGTGCGTCATTGTGGGCGTGGGCTTTAAGATCCTCTTCCTAGCTGCCTGGAAGTCAGTCAGTCTTCTGTTTGCTTTCTTGAACTCTCAGCTCCTCCTGCACCATGCCTGCCTGGGTACCGCCATGTTCTTGCCTTGATAATAATGGAATGAACCTCTGAACTTGGATATTAAGTCATGTGGCCCTTAAAGATGTTAAACCATGATTGAAACCCATGATGACTTGCTTCTAAAGTTCATGTCATTTCCGCATCCAGGACTCCCTGCTCACACTGAGTTACTAACAGCCAAGTTCTAATACAGGTTAGAGTTTAAACAGAGAGCATCTAAGAAGGCTTTAGCTTCTGCTTGTGAACGATGTTAGAAACAGCAAGAAGACCCAGTAGCAGCCAATCTCTAGGTTGAGAGTCTAATGGATTTACCTATGTCCCAACGCTGTGCCAAGGAAAGTGGTGGTTCAGTAAAACCGAAAGTCACAGAAGGACAAATATTGTCTATTAGTTCTGTAATTATTATTATTATTTTGAAACAGATTTTCAAAAAAAAATTATATAAGGTATTAAAACTTGGCCAAAGACTTGAAAGTGAAGGATCTTCAACATTTTTTAGAGTTGATTGTTATTTTCATTATATAATTGTAAATTCCAAAAAAAAATGTTTCATATAAATATGTAATACTGGGGCTGGAGAGATGGCTCAACAGGTAAGAGCACAGACTGCTCTTCCGAAGGTCCTGAGTTCAAATCACAGCAACCACATGGTGGCTCACAACCATCTATAAAGAGATCTGACTCTTTTCTGGTGTATTTGAAGACAACTACAGTGTACTCACATATAATAATAAATAAATCTTTAAAATATACAAATACATAATACAAAAATCACAGGCGTATGGTTAGGACCATTTCAGAAATTGATGGAAATTCTACCCTAGTCCCAGGCTGAGCTTCCTTTGATGATTTTTTGAAATTAATTCTTTAAGAATTTCACAGAATGTATTTGATCATAGTTGCTCTACTTCTCTCAGAATCACCTCCCATATCTGGATCCCCTCTTAACTTTGTGTGCCCTTATTTTATATAATAACCTGCCTAGTCTAATTTGTGCTGTCCGTACAATCCAGGTGTGGGGCTATCACGGGAGCATGGTCAATCTACCAGGGGCTGCACCCTTAAAGAAAACTGATACTTCCAGAAGTTATCAACTCTCAATAGCTCCTTAGTTAGTGGTGGGAGCTAATGAGCCTCTCTTTGCTCCATGCTATAATGCTGACTGGCTTCTTGATCTTGTTCAGGTCTTGTACCAGTAACCACAGCTGTTGTGATCATAGACAAACATATCCAGGAGATGCTGTTTTGCTTCTCAACCTCTGTCTCTTACAATCTTTCTGCTCTCTCTTCTGTCACTCTCTCCGAACTTTGGGGCAGGGCTGGGTGACATAGATGTGCCGTTTGTGGCTGAGCACTCCGCTGACCCTGACTCTCTGAACTCCGATCAGCTGTGAGTTTCTGCATTAGCCACCGTCCACTGCACCAAGACACTTGTCTGATGAGGTCCGAGAGCTGCACTAATCCCTGAGTACAGAAGTAGGAATTTAGATACTATTTGATACTATGTCATTTGTGATGATAGTAGTAGTAGGTTCACCACTGAGGCCCATGAGCTCCCCAGTTATGGTCTCTTAGTCAGATGTGCGGTATCAGACATGCACTTTATCTTGTGGAGGGGTCTTCAATCCAATCAGAGAGTGTTTGGTTACCACATACGTTTGTGTTAGTACTGTACCCGTGGACATAGCTTATTGTAGTTCACAGGGTTCACAGTAGGGCAAGACTGTTGATGCCCCTCCCCCACCAGCATCCTTCATGCCACCTCTGATTCTATGAAAGCAAGCCATGGACCAGGAAACTTCCTGACTAGTTACTAAATTGATTTCTCCATGTTCTGTGACCAAAGGATATGGTGTTTTCAGAAATTTTCTGGGTATTATATGTGTGTATTATATTTGTTTTATTATTAAGTTATTATATATTATTTTATATCACATAACTATAATTATACAGATATAGTTTACATATAATATAATAAATTATGCACTATTACATATACTATAATAATGTTATATTATATATAAATAAAATGCAATATATATGATATAACATATTATGTATAATTATGTAATATATTTGTATACTATATGTATTTTATATATATCTATATATATATATATATATATTTGATGTGTGTGCACCTATTTGCATAAGTGATCATGTGCCCATGCTCAGTGCATGCAGGAAAACACAGGTCTAGATCCCCTTGAGTTCTACCTTGCTTAAGAGAGAGTCTCTGTTTTTGTTGCTCACTCTGTCATACGCTAGGTTATCTGGTTCTGGATTCTCCTGTCTGTCTACCATATTACTGAAAGACTACTTGGATTACAGATATATGTTACTGGGTCTGGTTTTGTGTAGGTTTGGGTGGGGAGTCAAACTGAGTTCCCCATGAACCTTACCCCCACAGCCAGATATCTCCCTAGTCCAAATATATATTAATTATTTCATTCTGGAGTACATTTTACAACTTGGAGGTATAAATACTAGTGATGGTTTTGTTGAAAATTGAAGAAGGATAGGTAGGTAGAAGGAAAATAACTCAGCTATTTATATCTAAGAGAATTAGAGTATCAGGACCTTGGAGATTTTAGTACAGACACAACAGCAAGTACACAATATATGTACACAGACAGACAAGGCCTCATGGGCCAGCTTCCCCGGCCAGCCTTCTCTGCCACACCCATTGCTGTGATGCATCAGGGTCACAGCAGATCTGTACTTGTTTTGTTTTCCTCTTTCTGCTATCTTGTTCTTTTTCCTCAGCCTCTCCCTTAAAGGAACAGCAGTTAAGACCATCATTAAAGTGAGCTACCCTTTGAAAATTTCTTTTATCTGATGTTATTAAAATGTTGTTCTGGAGTGAGAGGGTCTATGTTTCTTGGCCACGGTTGCTCTGACTGGCTGTGAGCCATTATCTAGAATCAGGATGAGAACAATTTGGTTCCATTTATGTTGACAAAAATCCTCTCTCTTTGACACATTTTGCAATCTGTTTGTTGGTTAGGGAAGTGAAATTTCCAGCCTCAGTATTCCCAACAACGATAGCCCAACTTTTACATAACTTCCCTGAAGGCTATTTCGTGTTCACAAAATGGACACAGAGATCAGCTCAATTCCTAGTATATTTTCTTGGACTGATAGAGTTTCCACATATTTGGGTCAGAAAATATCCTATCCTTATTTAAGATAGAAAACACCATTTTCTTCTCTACTGAAACCTATATGAATATCACCCTCAATCTTCTGACCTATTAGCTCAAATCTGCTTCCTGTGTCTTTCCTCTTGCCAAAGTCTTGTGTGCTCTGAAAGCACATGCTACAGACACATTCACATGCCTGCTGGGCTTCACCTGTAAAAACAGAAGTCTGTTACAATTATCCTCCAATGGCAGTATACATTGCTTGATATTACCTTGGTATTCACTTCTTGAAGGATCTAATAAGTATGTTGATTCAAAATTTGAATGAACAGCTGGCAGTATTCAAAGATATATATATATATTATACATGTATATACATATATATTATATATATGTATATGTGCATGTATGCATGTGTGTGTATATGTGTGTGTGTGTTTTGTGTATATTTGGCAATTGAAATAAAAATCCAGTAGCAAGTTAGAGGGCTTCAACTTTCAATATAAATGTAGGCCCTTTTTAGAAAGCTCAGTTATTGTGCATGGAAGCATTAGGTTGTAGATGTTAAGATGATCTGTCTTTCAAATAGGCCCATATCTCTGTCCCATAAAGACATCAAAGAGCCACTTAAGAGCCCATGTCTTATGTCTTATTGGGACATAAGAGTAGGAAGGGACTTGCTGTAGTGGTTTTAATGAAAATTGTCCCCCATAGTCATATGTTTGAATGCTTGGTCAATAGGGAGTTAGGAGGTTTGGCCTTATTGGAGTAGGCGTGACCTTGTTTGAGGAAATGTGTCACTGTGGAGGTAGGCTTTGAGGTCTCATATATGCTCAAGGTATGTCTAGTCTTAACCTATACTCAACCTGTGCACACAATCTCCTTCTGCTGCCTGTGGATCAAGATGTAGAACTCCCAGATCCTCCAGGATCATGTCTGCCTGCACGCTGCCATGCTTCCCACCATGAAGATAACGGACTAAATCTCTGAAACTGTAAGTCAGCCTCAATCAAATGTTTTCCTTTATAAGAGCTGCTATGGTCATGGTGTCTCTTCACAACAATGAAATCCAAAGGAAGACCCTTGATTACTCAAACTTCTGATACTTGCCATGTGATGTAATGACAAGGTGTTAGAGTATCAGTCTGGACTTCCTATGATTTCAGATTTAAGACTATATTCAGTTACTTCCATCAGAAATTTGGGGATGGAGGTGGTGATCTGGGAATGTTTTAGCAACAATTGAGCCGCCTGGCCAGGGAGAGAGAGCTGGTACTACCTTTTCAGTTTTATAATACCTGGCCTGGCTCTGACTGTGTAAATTGTCACAGAGAATAATCTTTTAAAGTTGTAGTAATCAACACCCACCAAGGTTTAGTGTCTTTCTTCCCATCTAACACACTGGCTTGTAAAGATGATGTTCTGGTATTGACAGAGGGGCGTTGAGTTGAGCTGTGTCTTTGGTCATCCATTTGTTCTGAGCTAAGCAGCCTTTCTTAGTTCCCCAGTGTAGTGGCAGTGGCAGTAGCCTTCAACATTCAGGAACCTCTGTAGGAGTTGAATTACATTTTTTATACATTAGAAAGAACACCACCACCACTACCACCACCACAACAATAGCAACAATAATAACACTAAGTCATTCTTCTAAACAGAGCCTAAATTACCGCTACACTGATCTCCTGAGAAACCAGGACTTTGAGTAATCAGAATGGTTGACTAATTTACAATCTTCTTGGCATAACCTGATTAAAGAATTGATAATGTGTTCAGTGCCTAGGGACTTCAAAGGTTGTTCCTTCAACCAAACACTGAATAATAGTGTTAGAAGTCCTGTATGGACTGTGCTCTTATTTTCTAAAATCATCGTAGCACAAGGAAACCAAATTGAATTAGTTTTGAAGTACAAACAAAAACTACAGCAACAACAGTAACAGCACCACCACCACCAACAACCACCACAGGAGCAACAAAGCAGATTCAAAGCCTATCAAGTAATTTCAACTCTGTATACAATATTTATTAAGGGAAGCAAATAAAACAATGGCTAAGAATCTATAAATGAATTAAGATTATCTTCAGGGTTTGTTCTCTTCTTGCATGCTTTAAGTATCTATGCCAATGTTAATATGTACATTTATGCAAATGAACATATTTAACATCATTACAGACATTATCAAATATTCTTATTTATTAATCATTCAAGATGAAGATTTCTCTTAGGTCTGTCAACTCTTGAGAAAACAGTAGAGAGTGAAACCTTCAGTTACGATTCCAGACCTGGAAATCTTGCGATTTCCTAGTTGATGGGCCAAGAGAAGGCTCCAAGACTCCATGACAACCTCTGGCACCTTAGCCCTTCTGTGGAGCTCATTCTGGCTCTTTCACCATTGAATTGCAGCAGCCCCCTGAGCTTCCCACCTAACACAATGGCTAGTAAAGATGGTGTTCCTGCACTGGCAAAGGGGCATCGTCTTGGGCTGCGTCTTTGGCCACCCACTTGTTCCCAGACAATCAGCCTTTCCCCACTGGTTCCCCAGTGTAGATTATGGACCAACAGCCATCATAGCCTGGTGTTTTGCTCTCCCTGCCCCTACTTGGCTGAGACTACAGGTGCAGTCAGCTTGATTTTAACAGGCTCAGGAGGATAGCTGTCCTTCACTGCCCAGGGTAGACATATCTGTCTCAGGAATTTGGATGTTTGCTTCAAAAGGCGACAGTACAGGGCCATTTATAAGAAATGTAATTTCACAGAGAGGAGAGAAAAGGACATGGTTGTAATTGATGAAGGGGAGGCGAAACCCTGCCTTCCTGTTCTCTCCTTGAGAGTAGATTAAGACAGGATAAGTACACCGAAGGGGCATTAGCTGCAGATTCATTTTCTCGACTTATAAAACCTCTCGAAATAACTTCATAATGAAGACCTCTTCTGCAGACTGTCGCCTTATTTATCTCTCCTACCTCCATTCTAGATCACAGTCATTTATATACTCTTTGTGGAAGGTGTCACATTTGGTCGCCAGAATCCAACACAGTGATATGAATTTACAGAGGGACGTGTCCTTTAAAGGCAACTAAAATGACTGCTTTTATCACATAAGATGTTTCCCACAAAAATAGCTTTTTGAATTATTTCAGTGATAGACAGACTCGATTTTGGCCTAGCAATCAGTATCATTATTTGTAACCATGAGTCGGATGGCATGTCTCCAAATGGCTTTAAAGTGAAGTATTCTCTTGTTTTGTACTGTAATCAGAGTCATCAGGAGACATTTTTAGGCCCTGGATGAAATAAGTTGAGGAGAGGGTGGGGTAGTTTTGGGTGTGCCTGACAGGTAGGCCAGAAGACATGGGTGTGGCTGGGTACCAACCAAACTAGTCAGGTGACCTTGGGCAGATCATATCACCACCTTTAGTATTCTCTCTGTTCCACCGAGTGTAGGACGATTGCAGTGAAGATCTTTTGACAACGCTATGCATGCCGGGGGCGGGGGGGGGGGGGGACACTGTTCAGGTTTCTCAGCATGAATGAGAAGCCCCCTCCACTTCGGTTCCCACAGGTTTAATTTTAGGTATGTGGGGCAAGTTATGTGCCATTACCATCCCTACAATTCAACCCAAGAGACTGAGCTCATCTGTTCACTCTCTCTCCTCTCCGCTTTCTCCAGACCATACTGAGTTCTGCACAAGGAACCCATAGTCGCCATCTTCATAGGCTCCAATCATGGTGGGCAATGTACTTCTCATTGGCCTGGTTCACTCTGTAGACTAGGAACCTCCTACTCATGCCTGTGCTACCAACCTCCACCATGAAATCTTCACCCTTTACCCGTTGTTCTTAATCTCCCCTTTATCCCTGGCTTCTACATTTCTCATCCAGAGGACCCCTGCTGCCATTCTTCTGAATCTTCTGGGTATAGTATGCCTCTTGTTTGGGGCAAGGTACTTCCTGGTTTTACCATCCCTAAAGAATACTTCTGTTTCTTCAACCTTAAATTTCCATAATGCTATTCTTCCTTTAATTAGAAGAAGCTAGGACATGATGAGAAGATCAGAAGGAAAATAACATCATCTATTAAAGTAATAACGTATCTTTTGGGAAGGTATTAGTTCCCTGAATCTGGAAACCACATACATATTAATTGGAGTTTTGTGGAGGGAACTCTCTTTCCCTTACTTTCTTAAATGAGGAAGGACACAAATATATTTATTTAAGGCATGCTGTCCCCTGCTGGTAGCAGCTCTGCCATCCTGCAAAAAAGGGCTTCCTAAGTTATTCTTTTGACATCTATTGGGCAGGAACACTAAAGCTCTCCAAGCTAATCTGAACCACTATGCCCTGCCTCCCCTTCTACCTTCCACAGTAGTGAGTAGAAGCTGCAGCCAGGAAATATTACATGTGTTATCATGGCTTTGAGTTCAAGCCTCTTTCTATACCATACAACCTCAGGAATACATGTAGAACTCCCAGCTCTTAGGTAGATATTTGACGTTGACATCGCTATAGTGTTTGAATGTTATTTTAAAAGACCTATATGGAAGTCTGGTGCTTCTCTTGTGAATGTGTTCCTGTGTATCTGACTCATGTAACTAGAACTTCTAGGAGCTCCCTTCAGAAGGGAGACTTGATTCTCACATCTCCTTCATAGCCTGTGAATGATGAGGAGACCTAATTGACCAGTCTAAGATTTAGTTTCAAGGGAAAAGTGTTCTTCCACAACTGTATCTCTTGATTAGAGGAAGGGATCAAAATAAATGGATTTGATATTTACACAGCCAGGGCATTTCCATTGTCTTTCTAAATGCTTACAGATTTATCCAAATTTTATCAAGGGTTTACTAATATGTGAGTCTTAAAATTAATTACAGCGATCAAAGAAAATTGTATAATTATAGTGATTAATATTTATTGAGAAAATCAGAATCTCAGAGTAGTCTGGAAAAACAATAAATCTAAATTTACTAGCACATATGTAATATGCCATATGTATGTAGATCATATGTATGCATGCATGTATGTCTTTGATGTATGTCTACATACTATGTTCAGATGGCTGTCCATACTAATATGGCATTTATCCCAATCAGTTGTGGCTGCTATTAAAAAAATATATTCTGGGTAGCTTTCTAGAAGGTTCTTAAGGCTGGTGATTGTGTTCCGGTAAAGGATAATTCAGGTTTTCAGACATTTTTTGTAAATTCTCATGAGATGGGAAAAAACTAGGAGATGCTCTGGGGTCCTTTCTACAAGGGCATTCTGAGGTCTCTACCTATAAGACCTAATTACCTCTCAAAGGCTCCTAATACTACCACTTGAGGGTTAGGTTTCAAATATGAAATTCGAGGGTGACACTAACTTTCAGCCCATTGCTCTGTCCATTTATGGCCATAGCCATGGCAACCAAGAGCTCTTAAATTTCCACATCTAATAATACACTTCTACATAACTGTTAAGTGAAACTGCTGGGAAGCTTCTGTGTCAGAATTTCCACCATGCCTTTACTGCCTCAGTTACTTCCTTGTCTTTAGTCAAAGCTCCACCCAAAACACAGGGCCCCGAACATAGGATGACAGGAGGCTTTCTTGACTCTTTTCATCTGGCCTTGGTCCCCTTTCCTCTTGGCAGCCCTCTACTATTGTGTTCCCAGCTCTTCGCTTTTGTGTCTGTCATATATGTGTGTGCATGGTTTATGTGACTCTACCCTGCCATTCCCCACTTTATTCCTTTGAGACAGGATCTCTCATTAAACCTGGAGCTAGATTGGTGGCCAGCAAGCCCCATGATCCTACTGTCTCCATCCTTTCCTGGAGGGGGTTGGTCTGTTGCTGCTTTTATTCAAATGATAAATTTGTACCCCAAGGCCTGGTTGCTCCAGATCCTCACTTATGTCAGCTTTTGTTGTGTAAGCCTTGTGCCCCACCCCCCAATTTATCCCTGATTGGTTAATGAGATGCCTATAGCCTGGGCTGGGCAGAAGAGAACAGACAGAGCGAAGGTTTCCAGGCTTTGGGTCTCAGGCAGGAACCAGGAGGGGAGAGGTGGAAAGAAGAAGGAAGAAGAAGTCACCATGGGGTAGGTAGGTGAGTCGTGAGCACAGGGCCATGAGGGAGGGCCTGTTGGAGCAGGAGGGGCTCAGGAGAACTGTGACAAGTGATATCTCAGGATTATTGACAGGGAAGTAGACAAAACAGCATAGAGGGTTGGAATCTTCTCAGGTCTACTGCTTTACGGCTTATTATAAATCTAAAGATTTCGTGTCTTTTATTTGGGAACTGTATGGTCTAGAGGAATAAACCCCTCCAAGAGTAATATATCCTACAACTCTGTCCTCTCAGCACTGGCTCCAGCCTTTCCTACCAGCACCAGGGTTAATTGTGGGCACATAGCCACACCTGGCTTTTTACCTGCGTGCTGGTTTCCAAACTCAGGTCTTCATGTTTGTGTAGTAAGCACATTTCGTCACTGAGTCATCTCTCTAGCTCTGACCCCTCTTCCTTCCTTCCTTCCTTCCTTCCTTCCTTCCTTCCTTCCTTCCTTTCTTTCTTTCTTTCTTTCTTTCTTTCTTTCTTTCTTTCTTTCTTTCTTCCTTTCTTCCTTTCTTTCTTTCTTGTTGTTAGTTTCCTCCCTATCTTTCTTCCTTTTGTCCCCCCCCCTTTTTAACAGTGGAAATGGATTTCTTATGTCCCTGCGCATGTACTTATACACTTGGCCATTATTGGAGACTGAGTCAAGCTGTCAACTTGAAAAGGCAAGCATCGTGGCACCTGCTATCATCTGCGTAGGTACAAACTCAAATGTTGATCACCTCACTTGCAATTTCTTAGAAAACAGATGACAGGAGAGCTGCATGGAGGGACTAGATCTTGTCCTCCTTAACAAACACTCCATTTCTCCAGAGACACTGCCTGTTTATCCTGCAGCCTGCCTGTTTCCTAGTCACTACCAATTAGCATAATTACTCTCTCTAGGTCTTGCCCTTCATTGATCCTGGTGGTTAAAGCAGTTTACAGTCAAAAGGCACACTGACAGAAGGCACTAATGCATTCACCAGGACCTCCGGTGGGTGGAGCTTCGTTCTTTTTCTTACAATTCCCTCTGACTGCTTCTGTTTCTAATAACCCTTCCCCTTTCCTCGTTCTCCCAAACATTGCTGTAGCAGAGATTCAGAACATTCTTTAGCCCAGTGACGGAGAGCCATGGGAAGATGTCGACAACAAAAGCTCCATTTTGATACGGAGGACTGTGAGGGGCATCAGTGTGCAGTCAGATAGATAATCAGCCAGGTGTTTATCAAATGCCATGGCGACACCATCCAGAGGGTGAGTCAGGCATTTTTAGTTAATAGAAGGTATTGAGGCTGGAGTCCCCAGGCTCTGAAGACCCTCACTGAGATGCTACTGAGGAACAACTAATGGTGAGGTAGCTGGCAGGGCAGCAGCCCAGATCCTGAAATTATCGTTAAGGCATCCGTGAGCATCTAGAAACCAGAGTCTGAAGTCACGCCATTGATATAAAGAGGATTAGTTTTAATTTAGATAAGAAATGCACCAAACCAAGGAATTCGTGAACTATTACTAACATATTATCACTGATCGTGTCCACCTTATGCATCTTTGAATGCACATGAAGTGAGCTTTCCTGGACAATATGGTGTCAGAAAACTCAGGTGAGGCCCTCTGAAGGCTGTATCTCCGAAGACTCAGAAGGGCAGGAGGGCAGATGGCTGAGATTTTCTCAAGCCAATTCTGATGGTTGTAAAGGCTAGTAGGAGCCTGGCTTAGGAAGAATTTGGACAGGCTGGCGGATGCTGTGCAAGGATGAGCGTTGCTTGATAGTGGGGTGTGTCCATCACAGGACCAGATACACTTATGAGATTCTGAGCCTGCCCTAAGCCTGGTGAGAGGAGTGCTTTGATGCAGGCGTGATATTTTCCATGACACAAGAAGGCGATGGACAATGGAGGACCCCTGCTGTAGATGTCTTCCTGAGTTCATCCTTGGCCAGGCTCCAGCCACCAGTGATGCTGTGACTGTCCCTCAGCTCTTCCATTGTCACTCTTTGTTGTTTGGTAACTAATGGGAGTTGGCTGTCGATACCCTTGTTAGATTTACTCTTCCTGTCACTGGCACCGAAACAGCCAAATGAGCTCTCAGCTTATTAAAATGGGAAGAAAAATGCAAAGTTTCCCTTTACCAGGAGAGAAGTAGAGCGGCTGGGGAAAGGGTTCAGAGGGCAAAGCACTTGCTGCAGAAGTTTGAAGCCATGTAAAACCAGACAAAGTAGCACCTGTTTGCACTCCTGGCGTTCCTATGATGAGGCGGGAGTTCGAGACGGACAGTCCCTGGAAATCCATGGGTTTGGTACACTGGCATACCCAGTGGCAAAAAAAAAAAAAAAAAACAAAAACAAAAACCCAAAGAGTTTCTGTTTCAAATAAAGTCAAAGGTAAAGATCAAAACCAGAGGTGTGCACACAAGTGCGCACGCACACAAACACACATACACACACACACACACACACACACACACACACACACACACACACACACAAAGAGAGATGGTAGATAGACAGACAGACAGACAGAGTTTAGAAAAGAGAATTGGAGGGAAATTTGAATGCTATTTGAATGATGGAACATTTTACACTTATTTAACACTTTATTTGGTGAGTCCCAGGTAGTCATGAGGATAAGAAGTAGGTATAGGCTTTATTTTCATTTAATAGATACTTAATATAATGGATATTGATTTTACTTGCCCACAATACATCTCCTTTCACCTCGTAGAGCAGCTTGACCTTTTCTAGGATAGCTGGCCCCGTCTCAGTTTTATTCCTTGTATTGACTCAGGAGTAGGGACTACAAGTCATTCTGAACTGGCTGACCCACATTTTATGTCTTTCTGAGAGTTATTGTTTGCTTTAGGAGTTGTTATGGGTTGAGTTATGTGGGGGTTGTATCTCCAGTAGTATAGGATGTGGCTTATTGGAGATAGATTATATTTCCTTACAGTGCTGGGGGCTACCTCTGAGCAGTAGCCACAACATAGAACATAGGAGCTTTACAGAAGTAAGCAAGTTTTAAATGTCACTAGAATGGCTCCAAAGCAACCAGAATTCTTATAAGGAGACAATACTTAGGTACACAAGGGAGGAAGACTATTTGTCAACTTGAGCAGAATGTCACCTCTAACCTAAGGCCACCAGGAGGTAGGAAAAAGGTGTGGAGGACCTCCCCTCACGGTCCTCAGAAGGTAGCAAAATTTTGATATCTTGATCTTGGACCTCTGGGCTCTAGCAGTGTCAGACCAGGAATCTCTGTGTTCAAGGACCAGCATGTGGTCCTTGGCTTTATAGCCTAGCAAACTAATGTAGAGATGGTCAAAGAACTTAAAAGGAGTCAATGAGAACTCAGGCCAGGACTTCCAATGAAGCAAACGGAAAAGTGAAGATCTGTTTTTTCTTCTAGATGTGGGGAAATAAGAATGTAGCTCCCAGGGCTTCTACATAGACCAAACCTGTCAGAGGGAGAGACAGTACGGGGAGACAGAGACTAAGCAAGCGGGGGTCCTAACAACATGTTGGAGCCATGAGTTTAAAGCATTTTCAGGTAGCTTCCAGATTTTGAACTTTCTAATATATTGGACAGTCTCTGCTTTTGCTTCCTTCAAGCTAAGAGATCCTATCAGTACTCAAAAGGTCCCTACAGAAAGTTCTTAATCAGCTTGGGAACTGATCAGAAGGTTGACTGTGTGAACTCCAGCTGGTTCCTATTATGGAATGAATATGGTAGCCAACAGTGAAAGGGAGTATTTTTGCTCTATGAATTCTAGATTATAACTACAAAGTGTTTTACTCACGTGGACCGGGGACTCCTTCAGAGCAGTCATCACAGAGCACACACAGTGACATGAGAAGAATATGTGTTCAATATCAAGGTGTGATATTAAATAGAATCATTCAAATATCACTGTCATGAGTCAAACCTATTTTTGCAATTACTGCTGACATTCTCTTCATGTTATTCTCACACGATGCCCTAGGGGACAGATAGTTCTCAAAAAGATACCTTTATAAGTGTCACTTAACACTAAGAAATAAAACTTCAGGGTGTTTCACTTTGAGTTCATAGATAGCAGACTCTTTCTACAGTCTCTATGGTGGACCATTGCATAACTATATTCAAAAAGCCCCTACTCCTTTTCGAGAGGAAGGATTCATAGATCCTGGTAGTGGGATGATTCTGTAGAGGTGTGCAGACCTCAGAGGCACTCCTGCAAGGCCAGATTGGGGCCATAAGTCTCCATATAATTGAGGATCACCAGTGAAAACCTGGCCCGGGATAGTCATGACCCCGAGTGATTACCATCTGTTGATTATTGGTCTCCATCCAATTCTTTGGCTGGTCTCCACATTAAAGAGGCTATGCACATATATTAGCATCAGAATAATTAACCACAATGGCATCTGTGCCAAGGACAGAATGAATGGCCCATTTAAAACACATTGTCCATTCACGCCTAAAGGTGACCTCTGTGATTATTCTGGGGCAATCTCTTAGAGGCTTTGCCTTGTTGTATTCTGGTATGTATGTATGTATGTATGTATTTATGTATATATTCTGTATATGTATATACATATAAGTTAATACATATACACATATATATTACACACATATATATGTGTCTCCTAATTATTTTCGATCAAGGATATGCTTTATCAAAATGACATAAAGCACCTTGTACAGTCATATCTTGTACAGTCAATTTTCTACATTTTATTTGAAAATAAAAACAAAAATAAAGGAAAGAGGGAAAATTGCAAAATAAAATAAAATCAGACAGCAGTGAGCTTAGTGCGTAGTCCTGCATCAGGAAAGGTGTGCCTCGGCGGTAGAGCACTTGTCTACTGCGTGGTCAGGTCCTGGGTTCCATGTCCAGCACTACAAAACAGCAGCATGTTGCATAGTCATAGAGTGCTGCTTGTAGCTAGCTTTCTATATAAACTATGAAAAGGAGAACCTGGTCAGTGACAGGACTCATCTTCTGTATCTGTATATCTTCTGTATCCTGTGCCATCATACAGGAGGTGAAGGAGCACACAAAATCCCCATTAATTCAGGTGAGGAAAGCTGCCTGATATAAAAACAGACAGGACTTTCCTGTTCTTTCTTCCTCTAGTGCTTAAAGGATCTAAGGTCAAAGATCACAGTGCTTCTCCTTTGAGGATCTCCATCCCACTTCTCCATCTTGTCTACTCTCAGCGCAGTTTTATTTCTATATATTATAGAAGCAACACATTTCCCCCAGCCCTCACTGTGAGCGTATTCTCTTTTGGTTGCTTTACCTGCCTTCTTCAGTGCATCACAACAACGTACTGGTGTGCCTGCGTGTACATGTATGTGTGCATGCATTGCACATGTGTAGCTGAGAATGTATATGTGCCTGTATGTACGTGTGTGTGTGTGCATATGCATGGGTACACGTATACCTGTGTGTATACTTGTGTGTGCATGTGTGCACATGTGTGCCTTTCTGTGTACTTGTGAGCATGCATGTGCTCAAGTAGGCTCACTGGAGCATATGTGTGTCTGTGTGGGTGTAAGGGGACAGCCAATATTGTTGCCCTTTTACAGATGAAGTCAGGCCTGGTGTGGGGATGATACAGCTTGGGAGAAGGTGAATCAGACCCCCCCCCCCGATATCTGTACTACTTCTGGAAACCATTGCTCCAATGTAGTGGGGTGTTTTTGATGATTCTGTTAATCTTGTTAAGATATCATGTGTGGGAATAACAAGCTGATTGTACGTCATGTTTATTTTGCCATACAAAAGCCTAGGCTATGTCTTATTACGTTTCAATACATTCAAATGTGGAGCATCTGCTGCTCAAGTTCAGTATGTCAGAAACAGTGAAGATGGTTGCACATATGGAAGTCTGGCCATGATGGAGCCTGACTGGTCATTCACCACATAGTCTAGACTAGGCTTGCCCACAGAACTGATGCTACATAGTTAGCTTTACTCAGACAGAGGACTGTGACCAAGGCAGCAGTATGGCCAACGTCCTACACAGAGACACAGATACACACATGTTCCCACATTCACACACACCCACAGAGACACATCCACATCACAGAATGTATATATTGCCATATGCAGCATTGCCACCTGTTTAATATATATCTTCTCGATGTTGGTCATACATTCCTGTCAGATTCCAGAGGTTCAGATGGTGGGATACAGCTTGCAGGTATTCTGACATCTGATACTGTGACATGTGAGTGCACATTTGTATTCAGGAAGACAATGAGATAGCCTGGAGTGGTTAGTAGATGTAGGGGGAGAAGGCTAGCTCCTTCTGCAAGAACCTAGCAAAGCTGAGGCCAGACCAACATTGGGATTGGGGTGACAGTAAGTAATGACAGCAAAAGCTGGAAGAACACACTTCTATCTAGTCCCCTGTCCACAATGACTATCCTGGGATGTTTGCCTAACGAGCCTGTTTACGTACAATGGGAGCCAAGACCAACGGATCTGCTTGCAGATGCTTTAATTACGGTAATGGGGAGTCTTCTCACCCTCTCCCGCAGACTTAATTATATGCACACCCATCTCTTTACTAATCTCATCTACAGTTACCTTCCAATCAAAGCCTAGTTTAAAGGCTTTCCTGTTGCTCCCATCTCCTTCCAAGGTTTCCCCAGTGATATTTCTTTCCTGTTTCCCTTTGCCTGTCTCCACTAGTACTTGCTTCTTTAGTGTTTTCTTCTCAAATAATAGTTATCTCAGCGATAGACTTCCCATTCCAGTACTCAATAGACTTCCCATTCCAGTACTCGATGAGCCTGTGTGGCACCGAGGCAGGAGGATCAAGAATCAGCCGTGGCTACTCTCGCAGAGAGACTATTTCTCAGAACACAAACAGGAAACCCAAACACCTACAATAAGTACTCTGCTCACTCACGTTTCCAGCTCCTTGAGAGCGCTGAGCATCTCACCGCCATGCCCTTAGCTGCACACTGGAGCTGCTCGCTAATCCTGATGGGTCTGAGATGCCGACTGACTTCCGGTAGTTTTTGAAGATCCTGGGGTGACTGTAATGTGTAGCCAAAGTCTATTTGCTTTTTAAAGCCATTTATCTTTGGTTTATGATCACTTTAATTCTCAAAGATTTCTCTAACTTAACTCATCTGTGATAATATCCACAGCATTCCATAACTATTTTTGAGTTTGCTTTAGTGATCTTTTGGAATTGTTCCTACCACTGACTTCTGGACGTGGGTTCCATTGCACTGACCTTAACACTTACTACCCAGCAGTTCTATTTCTTCCAATATTAAGATGGGACAGTTAGACGTTCAGGACACACTCCCTAAGTTATAGCACCCTGTCTGTCATTTGGGAAATAAATAGAACTAAGAAGGTTACTCTTCCCTTCCCCCATCCTTCTCCCATGGAGGACATCAAATCTAGTAGGATGTTCTCTGACATTTTCCTTCCTTCCACCCTAAAGAGCCTCTAACGATGGTGTCCTTTCTACACTCAAGGGAAGGAATATCATTCAGAGCTGCTTAGAATTTGAACGAATGTGCATTGCTCAGTTTATCAGCCTGAGAGCATTCTCTTTTGTCCCCAATCACATTTCAGTGTGCCTGTTCATAAGCACCCCACAGATTTTGCTGTTTCTTTGGTGTTCATTTTGGAAGGCTCTATGTCATGGGAAACTTCTGCCAAATCTATATGTTCCTTCCCTGTTAACATGCCTGTTAGATGGACTTCAGCTGAAACCCCGTAATGGGTGAGGAATGGACAGTGATTTCCTCCATAAAGTACTACATTTGACTGTCATCCAGCAGTCATCCAAGTCATAACAGTGGGTGCCATGGTCAACATGGTGCTAAAGCAGAGGTTTTCAATCTGTGGGTCATGATCCCTTTGGGTGTCAAGAAACCCTTTCACAGATGCCTATTTTATGGGTCACCTAAGACCCACACAGTTATTTACATTATAATTCCCAACAGTAGCAAAATCTCAGTTATGAAGTAGCAATGAAAATAACGTTATGATGGGAGGGGGTGTCACAGTGTTAGGAAGGTTGAGAACCACTGTCCTAGCAACTTCCATTGTTAACCTTCCACTAAGCCTGTTCAAAACTCAAACATTCGATGGTCTGACTCAAGGTTTGACCCTGTAGCTGAGGCTCATGGGAGAGGTTTTTATAGTTAGCCTTCATGACCTCCATCTTGACCGTTTTATGTTTATCTTCTTTAGTGCTTAAAATAAAGTAAAACGTGCCATGCCATTTGCCTGCTTTGAGCTCATCATGTTCTCTTGGCATTGATAAAAATAACAGGCTCCCCAAAGGGAGACAAATAGCTATCATCTCAGGGCTTCTGCTACCTTTTTCAGGCCTTCTGCACCTCCCGCTGTACCTCATGTCTGGCAGCAGCATGTTCTGAGTAATTCTGACTCAGCTCTTTGGCACTGCCCTCATATATACATGAGTGTCTAGCCATTCATTCTTTTGTCTACAGCCTGAGCTGATGCAATAGACCCCAATACTGAGTGGTCCCTATGAATTGACTCAGCGAATAACTGAGCTAATCTTCAACTCCTTCCCGACTGCTGGGTAGTATGCCATATTGGACAGCTAATTTCTAAATAACTTTTCTAGAGGGATTTGCAAAGGCAATTGAGGATGAGAGGAAAATCTAGAACACAATGGTCCTCACACCCTAGAGTCAGAGTGTGAGGTCTGAGGTCAAGAGCAGGGAGGTGAGGGGCGGGGGGCGGGGTGGGTGCAGGTGGGCGCTATAACTGTCTTCATAAATAGGCTTTGCTCTAAGCTTCCGGGGTTCTCCTTCAGGCATTATTTTGTGCATTATAAGAAATCATATCTTTTAGACAAGTTCAATGCCATATACAAGTTTCATTACAGATAAACAGAAGACAATAAAGCTCCCCAGAGACAAAATAATAACATAAAGATGTTTTTAGATATGGTCTGGCTCGGCATTTGATTAAGGGCTATATTTAATCCAGAAGGGAAATAGTTAAAGCACCCACATTCTTTGAGTTAGGAGGTTGATGATTTACCAGGAAAAGCCTAAAGAACAAAAGGTTTGTAGGGGAAGGTATCTCACAGAGAACCAAGGACATGACTTTCGTTTAGTGTTTATTGTGTTTTTCCCTATCATTTTCAGGGAATGATTTCTTAGGAGCTAATTTGATTTCCAGGAGGTAAATGGCCATAATGTGGCCTTATGGTGGTGCCTTCTATGAAATACTGGTTTCATAGTAATGTGAAGAAATGTCTCTTTCTCGGGTTAGATATCTACTTGTTTGCTAGCAACTTATCACGCACACTTTGGAGTCATCCTCTATTGCTTGTGTCCTGGGTATGAACTGCTAATTGCTAATACATTAATTAAAACAATTCTGTTCATTCTTGCTTCAAGAAGCCACGGTATTAAAGTTTACATAGTCATCTTTATATGACCACTCCTACCTCTCCCAGATACTAAGAATGAGACTGTTAGGATTATTTGCATACACATTTCTGAACACCAGTTTAAGCTTCTCTGAAAATAGAGAATAATTGACAAAGGCATCTTTAAAAAAAACACTTTCTGAGAAAATTTTTTAATTAAAAAAGAAAATTCTTCCTTTGGCTTAACCATTCAGAATTAAGCATAGGCTGTGTGTATGAAAACAGCTACTCAGCCCTATTTAGGGGTTTTGTTGCATTTATCCGTCCACAAGATGGCAGTAAGTGTTTCTGAGATGATTTGGGTCTTTTGTGTGCGAATGTGGGTGTGTGTATGTAAGGAGGTAAAAATCTTTGCTCTAGAAGGAAAAAAAAAATTTACCCGATGTTTTATATGTTCATGTCAAATAAACCCAGTGGCGTATAATTACTCTTAAATGCTTTCAAGGAGACAGTTACATTGTTGATCACAACAATTAAGATGAACATCATCATAGAACCATATAACTGGGTTCTACCTCAACTATGAATTGAAAAAATGAAAAAAAGGATTAGTATTTGGTTTTAAGAAATGATAAAGTTCTGACTTTATTGGCTAATAACTTGCAAATACAGACGTTCACTTCAAATCATTAGGTGGGCAAATACCATATGTAATAGTATTGAATATAACCTATCAGGTGTGCTAGAACCTTCTCTCTAAGAAGGCTTAGGTCAACAGAGAATATCAATGTAAACTCACTCAGTCATTACCCGGGTGATGGGGGATGTGATGGAGTTATGCACAAGTCGCTGAGCCTCTGACGCAGAGGTTATTTTTAACTGAGGGGAAGAACAGAGGGTGTTTTAGAAAGCAGAACAAACATTTGCCCTGGAAGACAAGTGGGATCCAGACCTGCTAGTCCAAGTGCATGTAGGTGTGGGAATAAATTGCATGGGGGGAGGAGTAGCCAGGATGTATGTCCATCCGTGTGCTTGATTGTAAAAATAGTCCAGGGAAGAGAGTGAACTTGCCTGCTGAATGCCAGGCTTAGAAGTTTGGTTTTATTTGGAAAGCAATGAAAGGACCAGCGAAGAGTTTTGTGCTAAGTAGTCATCAAGCAGGGATTTAGAACGAACAGCCTGGAATCTGAACTTGACGCAATGTATTGACAAGGAACTGTCTGTGGTATTGCATATAGGTCTAGAGAGAGGTAGTGATGGTCATGTACAACACGAAGTTCTAACACTTCATTAACGTTGTCTCTTTTGGGCCACTCTCCTTGTTAAGAACAATAACATAAAAGAATTGGACTAAGTGGTATTTTTCCTGTTCTAAACCCCATGGGAATGGCCAGGAGACCCACCAGGTGGAGAGAAGGGGCAATGGGTGCAGATATAAGCAAGCAAGCAGAATAGCACCTGGTCTTGAACTGAGAAATGAATTGGAGGGCTGTTGGCAGGGAGGGGAGAGGGATGATGGAAAGGAAGATCATTTCGCCCAGCTGGTTGCCTAGAAAGACAATTGGCCCTCTGTAGGAAGAGTCATGCCAGCATTGAAAGAATGTATTTGTAGTGTAGACTCCACTCCAGTGCTACACTATTCGGCCTACTGTATTATATATTAATCAGCATTATTTGTAACATTAAACATGTTCAAAGCACAATACTACTGTTCCGGTATTTACATAAATTATCTGCAGATAACCACATGACTTATATGGGTGTGTCCATTCCTCTGTCTTACCTGAACAGTCGTCAGCACATCTGTCATTGTCAGAGAAGGAAAGGAACTCTTCAACACAAGGTTAAAATGGAAGCAAAAGAAGATATTCTTTGTACAGAAAGGCGGCACCTTGCCCCCCGCCCCGCCTGGGGCTGGGCAGTAAGTTACTTTCTTCTATTGGTCAAGCAGGAGGCTCAAGCCATCTCAGAGGATAGCATGGAAGAAAGCCCTCACAGAAATCATTGCCAAGGATCAGTCTGCTGCCTCAAACTGCTCCTACCTATCCTCACAGCAGAAGCAGCGCAGAGGTGAGGATTTTTCTCTACCAAGTTCAGATGAGACAGCTGAGCGCCGGGGACAAATGTGAAGTTATCAAATAGAAATCAGAAAATGACTCCAAAAACTGCAATTTCCAGGGCTGTCACAGTGCGAGCTTGGACAGTCTCAGGCTAATCTCCTGGCTCATAACATTGCACAATGACAACTGATGCCCAAAGGGTGAGTGATAGGGAAGGGACCCTGACACTCAGCCAAATGATCAGATTGAAGTCTGTTTGATGCTGTGCGGAGCTGAGTACAGACTGTGAGGTGCGCACTTCCATTCAGTGTGCTGAATGTTTAACCATCAGCTTTGTACGCCTTTGACCTTTCTTCATGAACAGCCATTTACCAAATAATAAACAAGTATATGCAATGTAAGGACAGGAAATCTACACTCCTTACCAAATAAAGCTGAAACCCTCCTAACTAGGCTAAATTCATTTATATATAACCATAATTTATAATACACTATGGGCACTGTGGCCATTTTTCAGCTCCATGTCTACATTTGGAACTGGAAGGATTTGCATTTGAGCTCCAAAACCTTCAGAAATTTCTGAACTTTTTCTGAGAGTCTGGATGGCTCAAACGTCAGCTTGAAGACAGATATAAAAGGTGTCATTAAAACTTGGGGTGATCACCACACATTTCCTTCATTAAAAAAATTAGTGTGTGTGTGTGCATACATGTTGTGTGCATAAATCAGTGTGTGTGTGCACATGTGTTTGTAATGTACGTGTAGAAGTCAAAGGAGACAGCCTTGAGGACTTGGTTCTCTCCTTTCAACTTACATTGGTTCTGGGGATTGAACTCATGTTGCCAGGTTTGTGGGCAAACAACTTTACCCATTGAGACATCTTGCTGGCCCCCTTAATATATTAATAATAATAACAACTGTTTGAAGTATTTCTCTAACAAAAACAATATAATGGCCCGGTATAATTTTTTCTCTTTCTCCTTTATTTTGAAATTTGTTTCTTCTTATTTAAACACTCATGTAAGGCAAGTGTTGGTTCAAAGCAGTGCTTATACAAGGTGGTGGGCATCAGAACAGACAATACAAACGTATGGGAGGAAGGAGACACAGGAGAAGGGATTCTCAGAGGGCAGAGTCAAAGGTTAAATATTAACTTTGGAAAGTCAGAAGAGCAAAACTGGCCTCCTTGGTGGATTTGATTTTCTGCCTTTGGATCAAATGCTCAGAATCCAGTCCTTCCTTTAGTTCCCAACCAGCAGAGGCCACCGTGTGCCTTAGGAAATTGTCTGCTTTGCTTTGTCTCTACCCTACCTGAGCACTACCGCACAGAGACCATGGCTTCACTCTTTTACCCTAACACCGATTTTGCCAGATCTTGGCTCACGGAGCATATTGGCATATGTTTTGCATGTCGGCGGCGAATCAGCCATTACATCTCCACCATTGTTTCTATGTGTTCGCAGATTCATACTCAGTACAAAAAGAAAGAAGAAGCATCATACTAAGACAACACATAGAGGGACGGTGCTTTGATGCTGCATAGTCAGTCAAAATTAGAGTTATGGTATGAATAATTTTTGTTCCCCGTTTTTCTTCTTTTCCCCCTCTTCTTTTCTATATGCTTTAAGTGTCTATTAACTCCAAGGCATAAAGTTACAGAACGTCTGAAGAATCCCGCAGGTTGTTTAGGATAACTCTTGACAATCCCATGTCCCGGGCAAGACTGTTATGGCCTTTGTCTGACTATGAACACTGAGAGGGATGCATTACACCTCTATGTGCTATCTTAAGTGTGTCTGTTGTCACCAGACCATTCTTTATTCTTCAGTATAAGTCTGGACCCTTGTATTTTTGCCTACTGGTTCTAATTTACAAAGAATAATTCCTTTTATTTTCAGAGACAGTGTTCTGCTAAATAGCCTAGGCTGGGATTTAACTCATAATCTTTGTCATCACACGTGGTTCTGGGGATAAAACTCAAGGTCTTGCATACCCCAGACAAGCATTCTGCCACTAAGCTACATCTACAGCTTTATAATAATTTGAAGTCTTGAACACAACGGCTGTTATCATATCTAAAATTAGAAATCAGCCTGTCTTTCATCCACTGTCCTCAGATGAAACTATTTTTCTCATCATTGTATATACATCTGGACTCTCCTCTCGGACAGGAATGCTGGGCTATGTCGCTGCTGCTGAGGCTGCAATCTTCTTGAAACCCAAGACCGATGGGGCCTGGGCATCTCAGTTGTTCTCCAGGCTGCAATCTGTAGATCATTTGATGGGGTGACAGGTAGCAGCTCCAGAAAAGCCATTCACTCAAAATTGGACATGCAGTTTGCATGATCAGTTCCCATTTCCCTCATCTCTAGACCTGTGGCTCTCATGTTTAAACTCATATCTGAATCACCACGTGGAGACTGCAGATGTCTGTACTCTGCCCTTGTTTTCTGATGCTTTAGGTCTGGATCGAGACTTGGGACTATTTTTAACAAGTCCCGAGGTGATGTTGAACTGCCAGTTCAGGGTCCACACTTGAAGAACTACTGTTCTGGGCTGAGACAGCCCCAGACAAGTAACGGCGGCTTCAAGGTGAATATTAAGTTCAGTGTTAAGACTAGTATAGAGAATCTACCAAGGGTTAAGAAGTGTAACGAGACCATCATCCTTAGGACCATGTAGGCCCAGTGTCATATATATGAGTCAGTTGCATTCAGCAAACTGAAGGCTGGAATGTTCTTCCTACTGCAGCGTGGCCTCCATGGGAGTTGAAATGTTGGCTCTCAGAGACTCAAATCTACTATGCGTGTCTAAGAAGGTTTCTAGTTCATTCATCATCCTGAGAATCCTTGCTACTGGTGTAAAAGGGTTGAACGGCTACAGTGAGGCCTGTATAACACTCAAATGTGATACCCAGTAGCACACTGTTTATCTCTGAAATCCTGTTACTCATGACACCACAAATGGAATTAGAAGACACGACGTTAGGTAAAAGAAACCAGGCACAGCAAGATGATCTCACTCGTGTGAGGAATCTAACGCAGTCAAGCATAGAGAAGTTGAATATAGGTTGTTGGTTTTGGGAGTCTGAAGTAATCAGGGAAAGGCCCAAGAGGAGCTGGCCAACATGTCAATGCTTCAGTATTAGAGTTAGACATGAGGAATATGTTCTGCTCTTCTATACGCAGCAGGGTGATTATCATTACTAATAATGAAAAAAAAACCTCAAAGTATTTAGAAGAGAGGATTCGAGGACATCCACTGTGAAGACATATTTGAAGTTTAAGGTGATGGATAGGCTAATTACTTTGAATTGATCACTATCCAATATGTACACCAATCAAAACATCACACTGTTCTCATCCGTATGTACAAGTACTACATGCCAATCAAAAGGAGCAGGGGACGACATTTAAGATATTCAAGGATTTGTTATCCCAAAATGTCCTATCATTATGGCTTAGTGTCTCTATGGAGGGTGGACAGATATAGACAAGCATAGCCACCAGTGGAGAGTTTGGAGACGACGACAAAGACACAGCAGCCATGTCAGAGCAGGACTGCTTTCCAATGACTGTTTGAAGTGTGACTGTGCTACAGTAGATCTAAAAACCCCATCCAAATCCTTAAAAAACATAATTGATTTTTTTTCAGGAGGAAATAAAATCACACATAGGATGGTAGGTTATAATAAATCAGGGCTATGATGCATGGACTATTTCCCTATGACCTCTAGCCTCTAAACCTTGGCAGTCTCCTGGGAGACGACATGGAAACAAATGATGCTACAATGCAAAAAAAGATAAGGCAAGGTCTAGAGCAGTGGTTCTCACCCTTCCCAGTGTTGAAACCCTTTAACACAGTTCCTCATGCTGTGCTGACCCCAACCAAAATTTACTGTTGTTGCTACTTCATAACTGTAACTTTGCTGTTATTATGAATTATAATGTAAAAAAAAATCCGTGTTTTCCTGATGGTCTTAGGCAACCCCTGTGAAAGGATCCTTTCACACCAGGGGGATTGTGACCCTTCAGGATGAGAACCACTGGTCTAGAGAGAGATGGCAATGGACTATGTGTTGGTCATAAAGAATGAAGGAGTCAGTATTGTCTTCGTGTTTCCAGTGAACTGATTTCAAAATGGTCACTCTGTGTCTGAGCACTTGGAAGGTGGCAAGTGTAAGTTCTGGTCCAGGGTGAGGGAAAGAGGTCAAAGAGTTAGCACCGTTGTCTCCAAGCTCCAGGGACCCAACCTTGTTCTTTCCCTGGCTGCCACTGGCTTTAGGAGGCCACTACCCCCCTAACCTCATTCCTCTTTAATATGAGGGAAATTCAACTTCAAGTTTGGTAGGAATCGAAGAATGTTTTCTGTCCAAAACTCTCACATCAGGTGGAACTTTACCACTCAAGATAAATATAGACTGGCAATTCTATACTGAAATCTGAGGGTATAAAGGTTTCTGCCATTGCTTATCAGTGAACCACGTCTTTTCCCTGCCCTGTCCTTTGAAACTCTTGGCCCATTTCAACACAACTACTGCTTGCCATTAAATGAAAGAAATGACTATGGACTAGTTTCCCCGGAGTTTGAAATATCTCTCTTTGAGGTATGCTAGGTGGTGGGGTTGAGTCACAGTTAATATTTTCAGAGTTAAGGGCAGAGTATAAAGTACCTCTTTAGGAGAAGAAAGAGGCTCTTGGTTATGTGGTTCTGAGCAAGTGGTCTACTCTACGTCAGGAATCGAGAGGTGAAACAGAGTCCTGACTGCCCCATTAAGTCATTACTTCCAGTGGTAAAGATGGCCCCTGTCACTCCATGAATGGATGAGTAATTTATTTCCAAGGTAACTTTAGCCCTTGGATGAATTGATCTTCAAATACCTAACACCACAAACTTGGATGGATTCCCTAAGTCAGGAAAGAAGAGAATCAGGTTTGAGCTCTTTGTGACTTCATTCAACACTGAGTATCCATTTACTCATTGCCGAGCTGAGTGGGTTCAGTAATACACATGTAAGATCCCATGCAGTTCTTAGGTGGCCTAAATCGCTGGGTTTAGCATCTCAAATGTAAAAGCCATCCTTATTGTGTTTTATTTCAGCGAAGCTACTCAGACTCACTTTCGTTTCTGTGAGACAAACGGATGCTTCACATCTACAGCTGCGGCTCAGTGCGGCCAATCAAGAGTGTTTCTGCCCATTGCATTGTGTATTCCGGGCTTGTTGCACTAACCTGAGCCTGTTGCCCTGCGTCTCGGTTTAATTTTTTCTAATCTTGTCAAGTTTAGAGCCCCGTGGATGGGATTTCCCATTGGCAAGTTCAAGGCTGATTAATGAGCAATTTCAACAGGGTACAAGGAAGGAGAAAGGTGTGGCGTGGGGGGAGGGATGGATATTACCTGGAGTAATTCACTACATTCAAACCAGAACAAATTAACCTCTAGGGAAACACACGGTAATAACGTTGGACCCGAGGAGTCCAGGCTAAATGTACCGAGGTTCGAAGCTGCCTGGTAGCAAGAGGGCACTTGTAATGGTACCTCATGGCACAGCCTTTGAGTTGCCGTAATACTGAAAAAGGTGTTTGGTTAGTTCCTTTTCCATCAAGGGTTCTTTTATACCCCAAGTTACCTTGTACACTTTCCATGCTGCCAGCTCTGAGTCACATTGGAATATGATTATTTTCCCTTCAGGAAGGAATGCCCAGAAAGACATGCCTTGTGTCTACAGTTCCAGAATGCCTCTTTCACAGAAGGCACACAACGACCATGCTGATCGGAATCAAGTTCAAAAGTGTGGCCGATATCCCAGCGCCTCAAAGAAAGCTTGCCTTGAAGTTAAGGGGCGCTTGCTGTGAACTCTTCGGTTTTATAAAACTTTACCTTCTCGCCACTTTTCCATGAGCAGAGAACGCCTTATTTTAATTTGTCCTTCAGAACAGTAAGCATTTTAGACTGACGTTGCATTTGGGCTAACGATCCAGGACTCACCCAAACCCCAGAGCAAGACATGCTGGCATATCCAGGGCTTCAGTTCACAGTGCGGGTTCATGATGGAGGAGAAATTTTAGTCGCTATATCAATAATTTTTTTTTCTTGGCGTTTTTCATATTGTCACTAATTTGGGCTCTGCTAAACAGACTTTCCATTCAGATTCCCCAGTATTGGAGGAAAAAGTGGTTACCTCTAGCACTAACAAGGTCTAATATAAAACTTGCGGCTACCATTTATTGAACAGTTTTATTGAGCATGCTACCAGGCATTGTGACATTAACTTCATCAATATTTATCTTTAAAGAATGTGTGTATATGTGTGTGTGTGTGTGTGGGGTTGGTTTAGGTGCCCACAAAGGAAGAGGATTTTGGCTCACTTGGAGCTAAGGATACAGATTGTTCTGAGCTGACTGACATGTGAGCTGGGAACTGAAATCTGGTTCCCTTGCAAGAACGCCAACTGCTCCGAACCACTCAGCCGTCTCTCCAGCCTCCAACATTATCTCTTAATCCTCAATTCAAGTATATAACAAAGACATTGTTATTCTACATCAGATAAGCAACCAGATAGAAGCTATAAGGGTTAAATGACTTCCGGAAGACTATGTAGTTAGGAGGTAGCAGGTAGGGGATGGAATACAGCACTATTTGATCTCACGACTCTTTCTCTCCTTCTCCTCTTCTCCTAGGAGCCTCTAGAATAGAGTATCTCTCTGCTGCCATATCACTTTCCAGTTTTACCAATGTCCAGACATTTCGTACCTAGTTCTGACTGTTTTTTTATACAGAAGCAAAACATATGAGCACCTGTGTTATATGAACAGAAAACTTACCCGTGATTATTTTTGAACAATTGCCATTAGTGTCTTTTTAACACAGGCATCAGATTAATGTCAAAGCAGAGTCTTTATGTATTGGGCCCTTGGTACCAATATGTTGAGATTATATACAGCTCGGCACCCGTTTTCCTACAACAGGGCCTCATTCTCACAGATATATCCATCAGCCATCCATCAGTGCAAGGCACATCACTCATGTAAAGAACACATTTCCATCAGACCTTTCTTCACTCCACAGATGGCAATTACAATGATAGGAACCAGAAGGCTATAAAATGAATAGCTGAGAAATGATTAACTTTTAGACAGTTGACAATTCTGCTCTTAAGAACCAAATGGGGGTAGTAATGCCATTGCTCTCAATAGTGTCTAGGATGTAGGCTAAGGACGCAATTACTTGGGCTACTGTAACAAAGCACCATAAACGGATGCTTCAGATAACTAATATTTTATGGTTCATAGTTCTACAGGCTGCAAGTTCAAGATCGAGAGGCGGGAAAGGTGATTCCTTCAGAGGGGTGTAAAGGAGAGTTGGTTCCACATCTTTGCTTTCGGTAGTTTGCAGGACATTTTTCCTAAATTTTATTTATTTTTACTGACTCTTGGGAACTGTACATACTAGCAAAGTTTTGCAGCTCTTTTTTTATTTAAACTATCTGTTTTGAGTCATTCTCAGTGGGTTGTCCAGGCTGGTTTTCATCTCATCATCATCCTGCCTCGGCCTCCTGAGTAGCTGGGAATCCAGGCTTGTGCCACCAGGCCTCTCCTTGCTGACCACCACAGACTCTGACTTTGTCTTCATAGGGAAATTCCTCTGTGGGAATGATGGTGTCCAAATTACCCTCTTTTAGGGAGACATCAGACCCACCTTCCATTGTGATGGGAACTTCAACAGTATTATCTTTGAAGAATTGTGTGTGTGTGTGTGTGTGTGTGTGTGTGTGTGTGTGAGAGAGAGAGAGAGAGAGAGAGAGAGAGAGAGAGAGAGAGAGAGAGAGAGAGAGAGAGAGACCCTTTGTACCAATATGTTGAGATTATATTCAGCACTACTATAATGGAGCCTCATTCTCCCAGATATATCCAAAAATATGAGCTCATTCTTGTCAACCATAACCACAATAACCCCATTTCTTAATAAAGTTATACTGGAAAGTATTGGCTTGGAGCGTGGTGAGAATTCAACACAGATGTTTTGGGAGAGTCAGGATTCAAACTCTATTAGGCTTGGTGGCCAGCAAATGAGCTGGTTCATGGGGGGAGGGGGATCAGAACCAAGTACACACTGCTCTCCACCATTCATATTACAGAGCAGGGAGGGACCAGCTCAGTCACTTGAAGGCGCCTACGGAACCTAGGTTCCGTGTGATGGAGCCGAGGCCAGGTTGTGCTAGACACGTGCAAACACCTACCCTTCCATAGAAGGTAGGAAATGCTGTCTCAGAGAAGCACAGTCTAGGGCTGAGTACTGGGAACTGGATCTCTTAGAGGCATTTAGTAAGGAACCTGCTGCTCCCTACCCATTGAAGAACGATGCTGCGATCTGCTTCTGTGTTGTTTAATGTGAGGGGCTCTAGTACTTCTTATGTTAATTGTTAATTAGCAGGGAAAAACTGTTTCAGAGGAGGGAGCTATTCAAGAGTTTGAGCAAGTAGCTTCCTGGCCCTACTTATATAACAATTTTAGGGCTTTGTGATTCTTATTTAGGAATAAGCAAGAAGTACAGTGGGGCATATATAAATGTGTTCAGTGAGAAGCTACATCTTCATATATATTGGTTTTATGTCACTGTAATTTAAGTTCAGTCTCATAGGCATTGATATACAGTGGCGGAGTAAAGGGGTTTCTAACACTCAGCTAATAACCTCTTTATACCAAACAGTTCAGATATGTTTAACTCCCTCTATCATAAGTCAACAGACCCTTGGTGTTTGATTCAGTGGAATCTGGCCTAAATTGGCAATAACCACCACACATTACAGTAGCTTATGATATGCTTTATCTTCAAGGTATCGATTATGAGTTTCTAGCCTCACATGAGGGATCCTGGAATGCATAGAGTATCTAAGCAAAAGCAATATCCAATCTCTCTCTCTCTCTCTCTTTCTCTCTCTCTCTCTCTCTCTCTCCCTCCCTCCCTCCCTCCCTCCCTCCCTCCCTTCTTCCCTCTCTCCCTGCCTCCCTCCCTCCCTCTTTCTGAGACAGGTCATCATTCTGCAGCCCAAGCTAGCCTGAAACTCATTCTTTAGCCCAGGCTTGTTTTAAACTCATAGTAATCCTCCTGCCTTAGCCTCTGGAGTGCTGTGATTATACGCATAAGATCTCCAGCTCAGCTATTCATTTTTAATTAAACCCTAAAGTTTGTCATTGCCTTTAAAATTTTTTATGACATGATGGCAGCCATTGAGAGAGTGCCACATGTAGTTCATGATCTAAAGAAAACAGATTCAGGTGTTGTGTAAGTAGATAGAAATCAATTTCTCAATTCTGTTTTACGCCAGAAATGTAATGTTCACATCTTTAATCTAACCTCGGCATATGACATACCTCTCTGTTGATGCTCTCTACATTGGTTTTTGGTTGTTTTCATATGTATGGCATATGTGCATATGTGAACATGTTTGTATACTGGTTTCCATGCATGTAGAGACCTGAGGTTGACTTCAGCTGTCTTCCTAAGCTCTCCCTGCTTTTGTTTATTGAGACAGTGAACCTGGAAGTTGGTGATCCTGCTTGGTCTAGCTAGCCAGCTTGCCTCAGGATTCTGTCTTTGTGTCTAGAGTGCTGGGATTACAGGTGGTCTCCAAATCTGTCTGGCTTTTATGTGGGTTCTGGGTTCTTAAGTCTTCAGGCTCGCATCCACGGAGTCACCTCACCAGCCTGACACTTTGACTTTTGACTCTCTGAGTCCTTCTTGTCCCAGTGTTGTTCTCTCTATGGTGAACTCTAGGCTTCCTAGTCCCTTTTTCAGTGGCTAATATAATGTTCTAGAAGGAGAAATGCTAGGTTCATATATTTTTTTAAGTTTATTTTTTTATTCACTTTACATCCCAATATCAGCCCCCTCTCTTCCCTGTACTCCCTTCACAGAGATCCTCCCCTTATCCCCTTAAGAGAAAGGGATCCCCCTTTTATCACTCTCCCCTGGCACATCAAATCACTGTAGGACTAGTCACATCCTCTCCCACTGAGGCCAGACGAGGCAGCTCAATTAAGGGAACAGGATCCACAGGCAGGCAACAGACTCAGGGGCATCACCCCATTGTGGTTGTTGTTGGGGAACCCACATGAAGACCAAGCTGCAGCTAAATGAACCCTCATTTTCTGTTACTGTGATAGAGGCTTCCATTTGAGGAGTTTAATGTTCCTGGTGGGGTAGACTTTTCCCATGACAATGTTTTCTTAAATTTCCTAGGTTCCTAGAGAGTCATTCAGCCAGTACTTCCCCCCATCCCATGATAACAGAAGGAACTGTGAAGTCCTACGTGTGCCTTAGGGATGGACATGCGCAGAGGGAGAGTGCCTGGAGAGACCTGGAAAAGCCAACGTAACTACTGAAGACTAGACAGGAAGGTTTTAGGATATTTGAAGAGTCCAGCTATTCACAGCTATCTGAGAAGGAAAGAAGGAGAACACTAGAAACACTTAGTCTTTGTAGATCAACTATCAACCCGTGCCTCCAACTCATTACTTATCTCTCAGCCCAAGTTGCCCTTTGCTCCTTCAGTTTGACTTAATGCAACTGAAAGTCTTGGACTGTCCTTTGCTTTGGGCAGTCAGCCCATAAATACTACTCCAGGAGTGTCAGCTGCTTCCAAATGGAAGCGATGTCCCACCTACTTAGTTACGCAATGTTGAAACTTCGTTGTCATTTACTCTGTTCTTTCCATGACCAGTGACAGCCATTGCTATCATGCCCTGATCTCTTTGAATGTTTTCAGACTGTGACTGTCTCTGGTATGGCTCTCTTCTGTCTATGGCAGACCTTAGCACCAACACATCAGCCTCTGAACCAGCCTTGCCGGGGCGGCATTGACATGACATTCCATTGACCTTTGCTTTATAGCACAACCAAACCCATCACCAAAGAGGCATTATCTTTTGACTTGCAATCCCCAGTCTTTCTCTGTGTATAGGGTAGAGCTCAAGGTCAGCTGGGTAGACAGAGCCTTTCCCCTTGTGGCTTCTGCCTCCCTTTCTAGTTTGCTCTCCTGTGTTTGATGTTTCCTTATGAAATAAGCTGGGTGCTTTCACACCTGTATGAGGTTTTCTTGGCTGCAATTCCATTCTTCTCTCCTGAAAAAATACTAGTTTATGTCTTTAGGCTATCCTGAAACTACCATTTATTGGCTAAAACAGCAAAGATTTGTCTAAGTGTTCCTGGCATGATTGTTGCCTTCCCCTAGGTGTACACAGTGTGCAGTGCAGTCTTTGCTTTGGCTCAGAATAGAATGAAATGGAATTCTTAACTTGCCTCTTTTCCCAGGGGTCTTTCTTTGGGGGGGGGCAGTTATTGTGAGTTTTTCAGCTATTCTTAAGATGTCTCAGAAACATGATAAGTATCATTTTTAATGAAAGAATGAATGAGTGAGTAAGAGAGTGATGTTCTGTCTACCATTTCTTTAACATTAGTGACTATTTTCCTGCCTCTCCCTATTTGCAGATTCCTGAGCAAATTAGAAAAGCTTTCCATATATCTATCTGTCTTGTAAAACTGCACACTGTTGGCACAGAAAGAGACAATTGGAATAATGGAACAGGGATCCTAGAACGAGACATCCATGATCCCAAGTAATGGGACTTTTTCCCTTTTAGTCCACAGGGAAAGGATTTGCTTTACAATAAATGGTACGGGGGTTGCTTGTCATTATGGTAGGACAAATGAAATCGAATGCCTATCGCTTACCATACATATTATTTAATTCCAAGTGAATTTAATATTTAAATGTACACATAATAATTATTAGCATGAAACTCTAAGAGACCACGGGAAACCATCTTTATGATCACAAGATCAAAAACAATTTACTACCCAAGAGATAAAGGCAAGAAATCCCAAAGGGGGTGGGGAGGACTTGACAAATGACATGTTAAAATTCAGAAAGTCTGTTCTTGAAATGATAGCAGGAAGAAAGCAATTGACAAATGGTAAACGTGGGAAAGATAAAACTTCACGAGTAGAATTCTAATCTGCTGTTTAGGACACAGGCTCTCTCTTTCGCTTCCTTTATCTCCCTTCCCATTACTCCTCACTCCCCTTCAAGGTCTCTGGTATCTCAGGCTAGCCAGGAATTTAGTGAGGATGACATTGATTTTCTGATCCTTCTGCCTCTTCCTCCCGGGTGCTGGCATTATAGGTTTGTGCAATCTGATTTTTATATAGTGCTGGCATCAAACCAAAGGTTTTGTGCATGCTAGACAAGTACTCTACCAACTGAGCTAGTCTGCCGTCTCAGGACACTACTTTTAAACATTAGTAGGCAGCAGAAGATCTTCAGACCTGGCAGAAATCAACATATGAACATATGTTTGAGAACATATGCGAATTCTATACATATACATCCTCTCCTCTTTTTTTTCTTTTTTCTTTTTTTTAAAGAAAGGATCTTACTATGTAGACCCAACTTCTTTGACTTTGATATGTAGTCCTGACTGGCCTTGAACTTGTGATCTTCCTGGTTCATCTTCTGGAGTGCTGGAATTACAGGAGAGTGATGCCACTGATTCAGATTTAAGTTTATAATGTGTCAAAAATTGAAGGAAAAGAAGACAATGTTTTCACATAGCACATTAATGAACATACATAGAATCTTGATTGCCCTTTTAGCTATAGCTTGTGTCCAGTGTTTAGTTGTAAATTTAGAAAACTCACAGTGGCATTGAGTATACACTACATTTGTCACCAGGGGCACCTAGTCAAGGGACATTGCAATTTTCACTGCATAAGGAATGACTCCCAATTACAATTAAAAGCACTGTATTTAACAAAGACAATTCTTAACTTGTCTTTCTGTGACATGAATGGAGGGTGCTATTATTGGCTTTGATGGTTTTTCCGCCTTTATTTGGGTTCTACTTGAGATTAATTGTAGCCAGCTCCACAACTCCAACCTGGCTGCGTTTATGTTAACCTAAGCTATCCAGCCGCCATTAGCAGCACTTGCTATTAGCAGTTATGTCGACTCCTTGACTCCTCAAGCCAAACTCATGTGTAATAGCAATGAGGTAGACGATTAAGAGAGATTCATCTTACACAGGACCACCGAAAAATACCTCTAAGGTTTTCTCCGGTGACATAAAATGCTCCAAAAGTTATAAGAAGAGAGCATCCAATTTCCTCAAATGGCTCTCATTGTTTGGTGCTTTATTTTCAAAACTGATTGTTGGAAAGTAACGGATTTTCATCTGAGTTTCAAACCGTACTTACTGCCTGAGAGGAGTTTCTTTGAGATGACACCGAACTGAACTTTAGCCCTTTCAGATTTACATTCTGGGTGTGGAGGGTAGTAAAAGCTATCCCTGACCCAGCAAGAGTCAACCATAGGAATCTGAAATCCGCTGATAGTCATGTGGTTGCTAGCCTTTCTTGGGAGAAAGCTACCAACAGGGATGGTGTTAGTGTATCAGAGCTAACTCCCCGGGATTCTGCCTTGAATATATTTAGAGAGTTAAAAAAACAATAAGTAATACAGACTCACAAAATTCAAGAACTGTAGAACAAAGAGACTTACAGTTCATCGTTTATTGACTACAGTCCTGGGATGAACAGCTGTAATAATTCATTTTTCTATTCACAGACTCAAAAGCCAGGACAGCTAGAAGAGCCATCAGATTAAGAATGCTGTCCCCTCAAGATTCTTACATCCTTTGTCAGACAGCTGGCACCTGCTTGCTTCCTTTTACCTTTCTGTTTTAGCTAGAGCTCCTCCTCCTCCCCCTCTCAGTCTGAAAGAAAGGCAAAAATAGGGAAAGGAACAACTATTTAGCTGGAGGTCAACTGAGACCCCCTGCTAATGGCTGCTTCTTCTCTCCTCAGTGATTGCCAAGAATAGAAAATCAGGCTGAACCCACTGTTGTCATCAAGGGGCAAAAGCCGGTGAGCCAGCGAGTGCTACTTACTGCCTTTTCCCTTTGAAGAGAAATAATTACCACGTTTAAGGGACAGGTTCAGGGCAAACACCTTCTTCTGAGCTCATCACTGTGGAGGACACTGCTCTGTAGCCCAGCAGAGCGGGTCGTCCGCGATGGAAATGGCCTGCTCCCCTCACATGACCCTGTGTCCCAAGATCTCTTCCCCCAAACCAGGGATGAGGGAGTCCGAAGATCACGTCGTGCAGCTCTGTATGTTTAGGTAACCTTTGGTTTCTGGTGCTTGTATGAAAGGCTTGAGACTTCTTGTTGCTAAGAAAGGGGGGCAGTGTTGGCGAATGCAAAAATACCTACAGGCTCCCTGGATCCCAAACCCGGTGCCCCACTTGATCCGTTTTCTCAGCAGGATGCGAGTCAAGATTCCTAGCACCAGCAAGTCAAGGGCAGGAGGATAAGGCTAACAGAAGGGCTGTGCTACTGTACAAAATACACCCGGACAGGTAGTATCTTCTTCAATCCACCCTAATCTCCGGAGCAAGGTGGTTTTACAAATAAACAGATTTTCTGGTAGGCTGAGGTAAAGGGTGAGGTAGGGCAAGGGCCAGAGCTAGGGCCTTCACACCTCCTCTCAAGAGGAGGATATTTCCAGTTGAAAATTTGTGTCCAATCCCTGAAAAAATTAGACCCTTAGCAAATAGGATTTTAAACATATCCCCTAATTTTATTTTTTCATTTACTGACAGCACGCAATCTCGCTCTGGTAGGTAATACATTCTTAAGAGTATGTCTGTCATCATCTGCAAAGCACTTTGGGAGGTTTGAGCTTCAACAGGGTTCGGGGTGTGGTGTGGGGCGGACAAAGACTTTTTGCATTTTTAAAGGAAGTATTTGGTTAGTAATTCAGCATCATACTTTCCCTTTCCCTTATTAAGAAACATAAATCAAGTTTACTTAATGTACAAATATGATGATAAACAAGTAACCCATGCTTCGACTTTGCTTTATGAAGTGAAAGACTGATGTCCCTTCCTTTGGAAGTACATGTGCTCTACAAAATGAAAGAACTCGTCTCACAGAGACCTACCCTTAGGAGAAGAGCTACAGCAATCAATGAGAAATGGGCTTCCCTAGGGTGAGCTTTCTGATTGGTTACCTAATCCCAAGTGATAAATCCTAAACACATATACATATACATCATATGCACATACACATACAATACACATACATCATATACATATACATCATATACATACATGTCATATACATATATGTCGCATACATATACATCATATACATATATGTCATATACATATACATCATATACATATATGTCGTATATATGTCATATACATATACATATATGCAACACTGAAAGGACTTAGTAGACTCTGTGTATGTGTTTGTATGTATAAAATGTGTGCATATATGTAACAGTAATAAAGAAGAGGAAGTCATGAATATGAAGAGGATCATGGTAACAAATGGAGTCGGGAGGAGGGGTAAGTGATGTAAACACAGTGTTCACGTGTTAAATTATAAGAAAAACCCCAAAATCCAAGCAACCGCCTCAGCCTCAACTAAAAGAAAGAAAACAGGGAGAAAGAATTCATATAATAGAATTATTTAGCAAGCAAACGATAGCCTCAGTAAAATATGTATTGGCAATTATAGACACCTAATTTGAAGGGTTGTTTAATTATTTTTGTACTTCCATGGCAATGGATTGCAAAGGAATGTTAGTAATTCTTATAACCCCAAATAAAGCATCCAGTTCATTGATAAGCATGTCCTGTTTAGCTTGATTTAATCATTTCATGATGTACACCTATTGAAAAATCATAATGTACAATATACATACATATAATTTTCATTTGTCAACCATATGTTAATGGTATCTTTGTGTTTATTCTGCTACATGGTAATTGCCTATGTTGTCTTAACTGAAAATCACTAATTAGTTCACAGTAACAGAAAAGGTATTATTAAAGACGTTAGCAAAATAATGTCTCTCTTTGTGTGTGTGTGTGTGTATACACATGTGAAATGAAAAGTACTCAGTCACTCAAAGATAAATAATTGGGTATAGGACCTTTGACCACATGTTTTTAGTTTTAGGGAATGTCATCTTTATCTGGGTTATTTTTGAGGAAACTGCCTGTTTTGTTTTCTTGTGTTCCCAGTCGCTGATTTTGGAAGCCAATAGCAATGGCTCTGTTGCGCCCCCTTGTGTTAAGGGTTTGTTTCAAAGTTCTGAAAGTCCAACTACAGTTCACTTTGAAGGACAGAGTTGAATATTATAGTATATTCAGAAGAAGAAGGAGAAGAAGAAGGAGGAGGAGGAGGAGGAGGAGGAGAAGGAGAAAGAAGAAGAAGAAGAAGAAGAAGAAGAAGAAGAAGAAGAAGAAGAAGAAGAAGAAGAAGAAGAAGAAGAAGAAGAAGAAGAAATCTTAGGAAGCACGAATCTATGATATAGGAAAGGCCACTACCAATCCACTCTCAGTGCCTTCATGAAGCTCCGCTGTGGTTTTTTTTCTTTAAAGGTTCTGAGCGATCGCTAAACCACTATAAAGGAAGTGGCATACAGCATGGCTTCATTCACCTTTTTGTCTGAATTCAGAAGTCATAGTATCTCAAATGCAGCCTAGTAGACTCCTGCAATACAATGTCAAAACTTTTTTTTTTACATATGAGAACTTTTTATTTATTATGTCTTCCAATTCCCTGTGGGATTGAGATTATTTATATTTTAAATAATTTAAATTTAAACGTTGAAAATTTTATACTCTTCTTTACCATGTTTTACTCCTCCCCACTTACCAAGACCTGGATTCACCTTTCCTGGCACTCCTGACCCTGCCTTCTTCCCAGTTCCATATCCAAACAGTTTTTCTTGTAACTCCAAGCCAGTCTACAAATGCCACAAACTGTAAAATATGTTTATCTGCATTCTGACATGATATTCCGTATTACAGACGATTTTGTTGCTTTGGGTTTGTTGTTCCCAGTGGTGATATTATCCAGTTGATGATTTGATTTTTCTTCTGTTCTCATGGCTCCAGATGGACTACAAACACAATACAACCAGTCCTTGGCGTATGACTGAACACGTCACAAAAGTTTACATAGAACTTAGTCATTTGGAACTGAAAATGCTTTCCCCAAGAGAAACTCTCCGAGAAATCATAATTAGTTTCCAAATCCATTTAACCCATATTGGAAATTCTACCAGGAGTACCATTTCTATTATATTTGCCCGTCGTTTATCAAGTTATTTGTTTGATCAAATGAATATTTATTCTTAGCATGGCCAGAAGCAAACCTCTGCTCCTTCTGCACAGTCTAAGGGGCACCTAGCTATGAGTGGAAGGCTACAAGGGGGCTTAGTGGCCAGGCAAACACTTCTTGGAGATAAGCCAGAGGTAGAGAGAGAAATTATGACCTCTTTCCTAGTCACTGCTCACATCCCTGGGCAGATTCCTCGGTGTCAGATGACTTTCATTTAGAGGCACACAAGTACTTTGGTTGAAAGGAGCTATGGCACGCAACATGCCTTCGGGGATTTCTCTAGTTATGTGGCCACAAGCGACTATGGGAGAAAACACGGTTTCCTGTTCTCTCTCTCTGTCTCTCTGTCTCTCTCTGTCTCTGTCTCTCTCTCTCTCTCCATCCTTCCCTCTCCCTCTCTCTTCCTCCCCCTCTCCTTTCTCCTCTCTCTTCTCCTTCTCTGTTTCCATTTTTCTCTCTTTCTCTCTTTCTATTTCTCCCACTCTCTCTTCTTCCCCTTCCCTCTCTCTCTGCCTTCCTTCCTCCCTCCCTCCCCTTTTCACCAGACATTTGTTAGTTCCAGTGTTAGTATAGCTATTCTGGCAGGTTCTAGGGATGTAGAAGACATGAAGATGGGTAAGAAATAGTACGTGCCCATGGGACTAATCTTTCATAAGGAACTACAAGTGACATAATTATGTTTATAAGTTAATATGAACTTTACCAAACAGTAGGTGCCACAAAGCAGCTTCAAGGGGGCCTTAAAATGTACGTAGAGTTGGATAATAAACACAATAAGAAAATTAAATCAGAATGAAGACCACATTTCATATGCCACAAAAGAAACTAGAAGCAAGAGTCAAATTGTGTCTATCGTTCCTTGACCACAGAAATTTTGTTCTGCATAAAGTCTTCCCTCACCTCTCTCACAGTACAATTGTAACACAGAAGGCAATTGGAATGCATTCTGCTGTGGAAAACACATTTATTCAAGACAGGGACAGACTTTTAATTAAGTCCTGCTAGCTTGTCCAAAGCTCTCTTAAAAGGTGAACAACTCAAATGCTGTAAGCAGGCAAGGGCTAAGGGAGAGGGAGAGGGCAGACAACGGGCACTGACCAAAATCTGGAACAGTAAAAGACAGACAACCACTGGAGTCTGGTGTCATGGCGGCTGGAGGGAGAGGGACTCTTCTCCAGGCCTTTGCTTGGTGTCCCACTTTCTCAGAATGCTGCTGTCAGGGTTGTGGCTTCCAGGCAACAGAGATTAGATGACATGTTAGAGGATGGAGTCGGATTACTATAGGGATTCTTCTAAAGCAATGCTCAGGTCCTCTGGCCCGATGAAAGCATCATTTATACACAAGACCTTCTGGCCAGAATTTTAACGCATTCATCTTAGGTATGAGAGAGATGGCAAGGGTTATGGGGCCTTGTGAAGAAACTGATAAATAAGATGAGATGATGTTAAGATCTTCTTCTTCTTCTTCTTCTTCTTCTTCTTCTTCTTCTTCTTCTTCTTCTTCTTCTTCTTCTTCTTCCTCCTCCTCCTCCTCCTCCTCCTCTTCCCCTTCCCCTCTCCCTCCCTTCCTCCCTCCCCCTCCCCCTCTTCCTCTTCCTCTTCCTCTTCCTCTTCCTCTTCCTCTTCCTCTTCTTCTTCTTCTTCTTCTTCTTCTTCTTCTTCTTCTTCTTCTTCTTCTTCTTCTTCCTCTTCCTCTTCCCCTTCCCCTCTCCCTCCCTTCCTCCCTCCCCCTCCCCCTCTTCCTCTTCCTCTTCCTCTTCCTCTTCTTCTTCTTCTTCTTCTTCTTCTTCTTCTTCTTCTTCCTCTTCCCCTTCCCCTCCCCCTCCCTTCCCCTCCTCCTCTCCCTCCTCCTCTTTCTCCTCCTCCTCCTCCTCCTCCTCCTCCTCCTCCTCCTCCTCCTCCTCCTCCTCCTCCTCTTCTTCTTCTTCTTCTTCTTCTTCTTCTTCTTCTTCTTCTTCTCTGATAATCTACTTATTTTTATTTTAGTGTTTCAGTGTTTGGCCAGCATGTATGAAACTCTACATCATGCATACCTGGTGCCTATGGGAGGCCAGAAGGGCACCAGATCACATGGAACTGGAATTATGGACCTAAAGCTCCTATGTCGGTGCTGGAACCAGAATTAGAGTCCGCTGCAAGAGCAGTGGGTGCAATTAACAGAGGCGTCATCTCTTCAGATCCTAAACTCCCATATTTTATTCAGAGAATGGAAGAAGAGTTCCAAAAACATCCATAGGATGGCTGAAGTGGGGGGGGGGGCAAAATAAGCCCTTTGATAATATGAAAGAAGTTTGGCTTGGATATGTACCCAGAAGCTCATGTGTCTGGGATTAGCCCTGGGATAGAGGCATGCTTTGAGTGGTTCTCCATACATTAGGAGGTAATCAGGAGACTGAAAGGAGGAAGTAGGTCTCCAGGGGGTATGCCTTTGAAGGTTACACCTGGTCCAGTTATTTCCTTCCTCTTAGCATCATGTCAGGCGTTAAATGAGAAATGCCACTTTCACAACCTCTGCTGCTATGGTATTCTTCCCAAACACATGGGCATCACCAGAGTCCTACAAAACCACGAGCAGAAAACAATCCTTCCTCCCTCGCTTCTGTAGGACATTCTGTAACATGGACAAGAACTAACTAGTAGAAGCCTTCAAGAACAGAAAAGACAGTATTAATAATGATAAATTTTAAAAACAGGTTGGAGGATAAACAGGTTTATTTTTTAAAAGAATAATTAAATCCAGGTGTAGTGGCATATGCCCTTTAAACCCAGACTTTGGGAAGCAGAGGTAGAGAGATCTCTGTGAGAGTCCCATGACCACCAGAGCTACACAGAGAAAGCCTTAAAAAATGAAACCAACCAACCAACCAAACAAACAAATAACCAACCAACCAACCAACCAACCCTCAAGAGATGAAAGATACAGAAGAAATAAGAACATTACAGTTTTATACATCAAATCTGTTCATATATCTAACATGATTTTCAAAAAACTAAATAGAGGAAAATTACCTAGTAAATGATGAATTAATTATGTATAAAAAAATCTAAGAACTTATGACGAATGAGAATGAACAGGTTGAAAGGGATCACCACGTGCTCAGCACAGTCACTAAGAACTCCACATCATGACACCCTTAGGACTCACGGAGTCCTTCCTAAGTCTTTTGGGAGGAGACGGAGACCTACCACATACAACTGGGTATCAGAAGGCCCTGTGAAGGATAGTAACCCAAGGAAGTCAAAGCTAGGCTCCTGATGATTCTTAGAGAAAATTAATTGTTCCTGACAATATAATATTCACCACCAAAAGTCACACTCAGAAAACAAGTTTGGCCCATTGTCATACTTCTGAGGAAGCCACTAGGACAGTGTTTCTCAACCTTCCTAATGTTGTGACCCTTTAACCCAGTTTCTTATGTTGTGATGACCTCCAACTGAGAAATGATTTCTTTGCTGTTCCATAACTGTAATTTTGCTACTGTTAAGAATCGTGATGTAAATATCTGTTATTGGATATCCGACCATTGTAAAAAGGTCATTGGACTCCCCAACCCCCAAACAGAGTCACCACCCACAGATCGAGAGCCACTGCACTAACGAATGTGCTCTGCTGAAAAAATGGGGATAATTCAAGTAAGAGAAAGGTAAGAGCCCCAGGAGAGATGAGAGTGGGCGAGATTCCTGGAAAGATAGTGATGGAAGTTTCCAGAACAAACACTGTAGATTTGAGCAAGAGAGCACAGAGTTCAAGGGAAATGTTTATAAAGACTGAGGGGAAATATTATTTGTCTGATGATTTGACAGTATCAGAAGGATTTTTTTTATTGTTCTTTTGAAAAATTTAGGACTGAATTTGTGATGAGTATAAAGGAAATTAAGCAAACATACAGAGAGACTCAACAGCCATTCAACCCAGAGAAACAGAGGAACAGTAGAAAAGACTCGGGGTTATAGTCCTCCACATGCTCACTCGTAAGCAGCGCTTAATTATAAACATGTAGCAATATAGCATTGCTATGAATAAAGAACTGTTACTAAACATTATCAAAAGTAAGGAAAGACTCTCTCTCTCTCTCTCCATCTCCTATTCTCTCTCTCCCCACCTTCTTTCTCTCTCTGTCCCCATGTGTTCCCAGCCGGCCTCTTCCTCTCTTCCGCTCTCCTCTCTCTCTTTCTGTCCTTCTCTGTCCCCCTTTTTTGACTCTACCCCTTTTCCAGATCCCCTTCTCTTCTCTTCTCTTCTCTTCTCTTCTCTTCTCTTCTCTTCTCTTCTCTTCTCTTCTCTTCTCTTCTCTTCTCTTCTCTTCTCTTCTCTTCTCTTCTCTTCCTCCCACCTCCAGCAATAAATCTTCTTTATACTAGGCCTGCCTGCGTGATGTGGTTCCTCAAGGGGACATTTTGGCAGGGGACTGCCAAGATGCTCCCTCCTGCCCTGTTATGCCATGTTATAAAGTGTAACACTTATAATAGAGGGAAATAGTTAAAATGATTAAAATTCATGAAAACCGACTTTTTATTTCTCTGTGTTTTGCTGAGAACCCACAGAATGTGAGCACCTACGTTTGGCACTCTGTCTGCTCAGAATCTCTGAGAAGTGTCCACTTTTATATTTTCCTTTCTGCAGTCCTGAAGTCTGCACCCAGCACTTAGTGCTGCAACCCCAGTCCAGACCTTTTTATCATAGAGATAAAAAAAAAAGTGACAGTCGATCTTGCTTGTCACCTTGTCTAGATCTGGAGTCAACTAAAATTCATGTCATCAGGCACACCTGTGAGGGACTTTCTTGACCATGTCATTTGAAACAGGAAGACCTGGGCCTTGTAGTTGCAGCACAGATAAAAGGATGTGGGGGAAGGAAGCTTTGCTTTTTGCCTGCTTGCCCTCACTCTTGCTGGCAAGTTCATTTTTTTTCTGCTGCTCCATTCCTTCACTGATATTAGAAACAGTTTCTTCAGGCTTCCAGTGTAGACTGTGGACAACCAGCTTTCCAGGACTATCCAGACCTTCAGTTCCTGATTGTGATTGCTTGAGGGATAGAACATTTACAAGGTTCTCAGCCACTCTAGTACCTTATCAGGCTAGCCATTTCTAATAAACACCCTTTAATTCATACATTCATCCCATCCTTTCCATTAGAAAACTACCAACTTAGACCAAGGAGGCACAGGAGACCTGACAGTCAGGCTACAGACAAGGCGGGACTGGAACCCTGTGGTTACTACCTGAGAGCAGAAAATAACTAGCCAACAAACTGCAGGAGAAAGAATTGATGTCTGTGTTTACAGAGTCCGGACCATAGCTTCTGGAGTCAGAAGCTTCAGCTGCTTCTGCCTAGTTTGACCAAAAGCCCAATTCTCTAAAAGTGAAGCAAAAATATACTTTCCCCATCTGGAAAAACAATTCTCACGAGAGCTGAAGAGTTTATTTTGGATCAGGAAAAAAAAATTAAGAAGACATAAAAATGTTGAGACATTTTTTAGGAGGCTAGAAACTTCTAAAGCTAAAGTCTTCAAACAATTAAATACTGTAGAAATTATTGTGTTAAAATATACACACGTGGCCGGGCGGTGGTGGCGCACATGCCTTTAATCCCAGCACTTGGGAGGCAGAGGCAGGCGGATTTCTGAGTTTGAGGCCAGCCTGGTCTACAGAGCGAGTTCCAGGACAGCCAGGGCTACACAGAAAAACCCTGTCTCGAAAAACCAGAAAACATATATATATATATATATATATATATATATATATATATATATATGTATGTATACACACACACACACACATGAAATTGAAATATTGCCCAAGAAACTCCCTTATTGTCTCCATCAATCACCCATCTTTTGCATCTGTGTGTCTGTCTAGACATTAACCTCAGCTGTTTTATCACTGATAAGAGAATCACATATGTTGTTTTTGAATGTTTAGGCAATGTACAGGAAAAGATCTAGAAATCTCTTTTAATCTTGTCCCTTAGTGGCAATCTCTATGTACACAGTGAAGATGCAACAAGGCAGCCCTTTCTGTGTACAGATAAAAACAATTAATTTGTTTCCAAACCAGAATCATAGACCTACTTAATGTTCATTTTGGTTTCCATGTCATAGATTTTGCTTGTGCTACTGATTTTTAACAACATGATGATAATTTTATCTAAAAAGTTTGAAGAAGGTTCTGAGTTTTCTAAACATCAAAAACAATAAGTCTATATGGTTTTAAAAGAAACAGTTGACTTAGGAATACTTAAAACTTCAAAAAGCATGCATGCTTCGTATTTCTAACCTTGAGAAAAACATGTTTAGTTCCATGTAATCTAGTTGTGCAAATACAACTGGGTGTTATTGACATGCACATGACTTGAAAACTTTGTTTTCATTAAAACAAGAAAACAGTGCCTTTATTGTCAAACAGATCATGACACCCCCCACAGTGGTTGTCCTGGATAAGTCTCCACCATTATTAGATGCCCCTCTTTAGGAAGGGACTTACTAGCATGTTCTCTAACCTCAACATCATACAAATCCAACTCTCTAGTTCATTCCTCTGGGGCCAAAGGTCAGCCTTCCAAGGAAGTGTCCTACTGAAACGAAGCAGCATGTCAATGTTTCTGAAGGTGTCCCTGTGATCAGCACTCCTGAAAGGGAGAAGCCTGGGGAAGCAGGATCTATAGAGGGAGAAGCTGAGCTGTGACTGAGTTTCAACAGAAACCCCCAGCCACACTCTAGGGACTTTTCAAGGTGGGATGTCACCAGTTGAGTCAGTGATTTGGACCTTGAATATTCCTATTTCATTTGAAGCAGCTGGTAGTGCTTCAAGGTGGTGTCAAAGCACAGGTGGTAGCCTCCCCTGTACTAGTGGCCCATCACTGAGGCAGTGACACACAGGACTTGATAACTGAAGACCTGGAGCAAGCAGCTCTATTGCAGCTGAACTTACAAGTTCTTCATTCCTGATGGGGACGGTGGGCAGGCCGTCACAGCTTCTTTTGTCTTCCTCTTTCCCTGGGTTTAAATCTGGGACACATTTCAATCTCCTTCTCCTCCTCCTTCTCCTCCCTCTTCCTCCTCCTCCTCCCTCTTCCTCCTCCTCCTCCCTCTTCCTCCTCCTCCTCCCTCTTCCTCCTCCTCCTCCCTCTTCCTCCTCCTCACTCTTCCTCCTCTTCCTCTTCTCCTTCTCCCTCTTCCCCTTCCCCTTCCCCTTCTTCTTCTTCTTCTTCTTCTTCTTCTTCTTCTTCTTCTTCTTCTTCTTCTTCTTCTTCTTCTTCTGTAAGCGTAGGATGTAGGATGTGCTTGTCCTTTTATTTTTTTAACTTGACAGTCCCCTTAGTCTGTAGTGGGCTGCCCTCATGTTTAGGGACAATGTTGGGGACACGTGGCTGAGCAAGATGCTTGTTTCAGAGCAGCTAGGAAATGAATCGAAAGAGGAACACACTAAGGTCCCAATGTCCCCTTCAAGGGCATATCTCTAGTGATTAGACTCTTAGGCCCCAACTCCTGAAGATCCCATCATGTCCCAGCAGCAAGGTACTTTAGCAAAAAGAGTTTAACCTATGGCCTTTAGGAAGAGAACAAGCTACAGCTCTGGTCTCACTTTTTCGTTAGTTTCTTCCAGCATCCCTATACCCAAATCCTTCAACCACGTTCTCTCATTCCTCCTAGCCTTCCTCCTTCCTGCCAGGCACAAGGGCTGGTTGGAAGCTCTTTGCGATAGGCAGGTCAGGATAAATCTCCTCAGCTTGCTGTTCGTTTTGTCTCCTCTTCTTTTATTTCTCCATTGGGTTTATTGAAAGTGGTGTTATGCTGTCACTGGGAGTTTATCTCAGCCAGGTTCCTGGCTGTAGACAGGAGCAGCCTTCAGTGCACAACGCTCTAAATCTATCCATGTGGGTCATTCCATTTTTCTAGAGGAGACGAAGCTGTAATTTTCAGAAGACGAGTAACACCATGTGTCTCCATTATGTGATCTCCCAATGGCCGGATCCCAGGGGGAGGGGAGGGGTCAGTCAGTCTGAATTGGAAAGTAGGAAGTAGGAAGGCACCTAACTCATTCCTTCAGTGACTCTAGCTCAGTTCTAAAGGACAACCTCTTGACAAAAGCAGTTCGATTTTTCAATTCATAAAAACGGGTTTCTACTTTTCAACATTTGCAAATAGTCTTCTTGATAAAAAGCCACTTAGATAAAAGCAGATACACCTTTTCTTGCAGCTTCTTCCTAATGAGCAATGTCACCCCAGCCTTCTACACTGGACTTCTTTGTTATATGCCAGAAAACCTTGCAGCCAAACAAACCCAGCTACTCAGGGATTTACAACTGGGGGACGGGGCAGAAGAACAAAGTAGCGATCAGCCAATCAGGGAAGATGGAGAGAATATGTCATATGGTAGGCACTTCCTGAAGGGGCGAAAAATGAGCACAGAGTAGCCAAAGAGACGGGATTCTGATATCTGGTCTTGCAGGACCCTGCCCAAGCTACGTGGCCGCTATATACTTTTATCCTCACTGTCCGCAGGACTCCATCCCTGCTACCAAGCTCCCTGTGACCCCCTAGTTTGAAGACCCTACAGGAGGAAACGAAAGTCAAAAGATGAAGGCCTCTTGTGGTCAGGGCTCAGGCATAGCACCCAGGGCACTAAGAACCTGCTTGCCCCTTCTGCAATCCTGTTGTAAAATGCCTTTCTCCAAAGCCTTTAAGATTTAACTCTCTAATCCATTTCAAATTTATTTTTAATAACTTCAAATAAATTCTTAATTTCCAATTAAGAATGTGAATTCGAAATTCTCATTAAAATTTAACGTTCTGATATGTTAAGATACAAGAGATGCTGGCCCGCTGTCATTTAGCTTTACCCCAATACATAATCATCACAGGAATCTGAATGTATATGAAATTAGATTATTTTATCCATGCTTTACTGAAAGTAATTCACAAATATAAGAAGACTGAAGCTATAGAAGATACTCTAGCTGAAGCTGGGGAATGACTGGAGACCAGCTGGTGTTATTGGGTGGGTGTCTGGGAGAACCCAGCCAGGGTCAAGGCAGGCTGCCCAGGTGAGGTCATAAAAGATGGGAAACAGATGAATTCTTCTGCAAAGAGAAAAGTACACAGCAGGCATGATGGCTATCTTATCAACCTGATTCAGTCAACCACAAGGCATGTATGCATCCTAACATTACGCAACACCCCATACATACACATGCAGTTTAGTTGCCAAAAACATAAAAAAGCAGTTTCTAAATAAGTGAAATTGATAGCTGTTGACAGCTTGCAGAGGACGCCCAGGGTACCAGAATGTCTCCTCTAGGAAGGTTTATCTGAGATCTTGCTGGGTCCTGCTGGCTACTTTGAGGAGGCCAGTGGGAATAAGAGGCTGGGGGAGTTCTGATGAGCTGCAGGAACCCCTGGGTCTTCAAAATAGATTTATAAAAACAGGGTCCCCTCATAGGGCACTGATGGTGGCCGTGGTGTTGGTAGGATTTGGGGTCCTGTATCCCTTGTGTGACAGCAACAAAGCTGAGACTCTCCTGTGAATACTAAGAGATGTGTGGGGCTCACAAGGAACCCCCAGATCCTCTGAATGTGGCCTCATTCTGAAGATTTCCAGTATGGTCATTCCCATCCCTGACTCCCAACCCTAGTATTCTGCCTAGTGTAATAGAGGCTATTTTAAAATTTCAAACTAAAAACTTAGAAGTATTTATTTTGTTTTGAATTGTGTGTGTGTGTGTGTGTGTGTGTGTGTGTGTGTGTGTGTGTGTAGGGTTGTAGTTATGTGCACATGTGTGTAGCCAGTGCTTCTGGAGGTCAGAAGAGGGCATCAAAACATCTGGAACTGGAGTTAGAGGTGACTGTGAGCTGCCTGATGTGGGCTCTTGGAATAGAACTCAGATCTTCTCCAAGAGCAGGACAAGGCTCTTAGATGCAGAGACATCTCATGAGCCATGCTCCAAAAAGCTGAGGGCTTTCTGAATCAAAGGCTTTGTTTATGCGGTACAAAGGTCGTTTTGATGTCTTTTTATTTCTGCCCTCAATTAATTCTATAGTTTCATTTTATCCAATGACTTCTTAGAAAACATTCTAAAATAAGTAAATAAATAAATAAATAAATAAATAAATAAATAAAAAGCCTTGTGTGTTGCTTTTTACAAAAGCCAAATGGTAGGAGCAGACTGCCCATCAGGAAATGGGTGGCTTATCAAGAAAGATCTATCTCAAATATGGACTATTATTTACACATATAAGTACTGATATGTAATACAATGTGGATATAGTTTAAAACTATGCTAAAAAGCAAGACATGAAATTTTATCTATTACATTATTCAATTTAGGTGCAATATTCAGAATAGGCAAACTCACAGAGCCAGAAAGTAGCCTGGTAATTTCTGGGGGCTGGAAGATGAGGTAATGGGGGTAACAAGCTCCTAATGTGAACAGGTTTTGCTTTGGAATCATGAAAATGTCTTAGAACTATGTATGGCGGCTATGCAACAAATGTCATTGAATTAACTTTAATTTATTTATTTTAATTAATTATATTTTATATGTTTGGGAATTTTGCCTGCATGCATGTCTGGGAATCATGTGCATGCAATGCCCATGGAGGCCAGAAAAAAAAGTCTTGGATCCTTTGGAACTGGAGTTAGAGCCAATTGTGAGCTACCATGTGGGTGCTAGGAATTGAACCGAGGTCCTCTGGAAGAACAGGCATGCTCTTAAGTGCTAAGCCGTCTCTCTAATCCCCTTAATTTTTTGCTTTAACATGGTTAAGTCTGTAGCATGCATTTATTTTATTTAAAAGAAAGAGGGAAGAAAAGTTCTGTGAAGAAACAGAACAAGCAATAATAATTGGTATCAGCTAGAGTCCTCCAACCCCTTCCATCCTCCCTCCCTTCTTCCCTCCCTTTCATGTTTATGAAGATCAAACTCAGCAAATTATCAGTAGCATCTCTCTACTTGCCTCCTTAGTGAGCATCAACCTGCCCATGAGTCTCTGTCCTTCTCCTTTGAAGGTACTGTTGCCTTCTGCAAGTTATTCAAACATATGCATGTTTCCCTGACAAACAAAAACCTTATGTGCATTCCCATTCTTCTGAAAGGGTACCAACCGCTGAAAATGTACAGGATGATAGTATCTTCCTAACCACCCCCTGCTCCCGCACCTGTCTGGTGAGGTCTACTGCAATACCACCAGGGCCCATCCTCCAACAATCAGGAGTTCAGCTGACGCCAGGGTCTGGGACCCAGGGAACTTGCATCTTTCCCAAGCACAAGTGTCAGCTGGGCTTAAGGGAATGAAGGACTGCAAGGCACTTCTTTTCTCCTTCAAAGCAAATGCCCTCCTGGAACAAAGTTAGTCTTGAAAGTGTATGTGTGTGGGGAGTGTTGGCATAGAGGGAGCAAACTTCTTCCCCAAATACTACAGCCTATTCTTTCAAAGCTCACCTCCCTGGGGGAATGGGTCATTAAAAGACAAAAGAATGTGTCAAAAGAGTAGACTAGATAAGTGGGAATCGTTCATCCACCAAGGGAAGACAGCATTGACTGAAAAGGTGGATTCAGTAATGAGGTGATGTCAACTTAGGTGCCTATCTTTCCTTCACTTCTATTGTATTTACAAGGAGGTAAATGTCTGAGATCTCTTGTTCTTGTAAGTCCCACTCTAAGAACTTATACATTATTTATTTTTATTTGGGTCCTGTCGTCTCCTGGAATGTTATCTTGACACGCTTGCCAGTGATCTGTTAATTTTTACTTTTAAAGATGTGTGGGAGTTTCCTTTACTCCAGAGACAGGAGCTGATTTCTAAATTCCCAAGCTGGTTTTAAAATCTCAAGGCTTATCCTTCCTTCTAGCCTGGCTTTTTCCCACCTCAGCATTGTGTCTGTGCGATTTGTGAATTGTAAACAACAATCATTTCTTAATGTTCTTAGGAAAATGCCTTGGCTGCATTTCAAGCCATTTATGTATTCTTCTCATGATGTTATCTGTAATTAAGCTTCGGGTAATTAACATTTCCCTCAAAATCAGTATCTCTATATCTTTCCCCCTTGTTTGTTATAGAACATTAAATTAAATTCAGCACAGGCTTCCTCTGTGTCCTTGTCCTGATCATGAAGGTCAACTGAGTTTTGCATTTTTCCCCCCACATGTAAATAATAAGATGATTATGGACCAGAGAGGAACATTTAATTTAGTAAATCCAGAGTCTAGACAAGGAAAGAAACAGTGTGTTCTCAGTTTCTCTCTCCTCTTTCCTCTGTCTTCTTTAGAAACCTTCTTGCCCATGCCCTGGGCCCAGACAGCAACCTGGACTAGAGGCAAATAACTGGTTCCAAGGTACTTTTATTTAGGGCAGACACTTGCAGGAGCAGTTTGGCTATGGAGCTGTCTGGGTTGGAGAGGAGGCCTCTTGTTCAGGGGCAGTGATAATATTCTTGGAAATAGCTCACACAAACCGTTTGCCACTATTTTGTTATAACGGCTCTTAGGAAAATAGGAGCTGTGCTTTAAATCTAAATTACGGGCAGGAATGCTGCCTCTCGTGACTCCATTTTTATTTTCCTTTCTGTTCTTCCAATTGGGGGCCTGAAGCTGTGCTAGTGAGATCTCTCTAAAGCACATGGGAGAGGAAGAAAAGCCCCCAAACCCTTGACATTGGACCTGAAGGACAAGCCTTCTGTAGACCTTCCTTGAAGAATTATGAACCATGGGAGGAATAGCAAATTGCATGCCGGGAAACAAGGTTCTTGCTTAAGCTCTGCTTTTACAAATCAACAAGAGACCTGCCACCCCATTCAGTCGTGTGATTCTGGAGACCAGAGTCTGCAGCTGGACATGGGTAATCCAACCCCATCATTCCCCGGGGGCAAATCTTTTTTTTTTTTTAAATCAAAGTGAAGTCCATTATGAAAATTCAACACACATCTTTAAAAAGGAAATGAGTCTCTTTCAAAGAGCACTAGGATATAATTACTAAAAGGTAACAAATAAGCTAAGCAGACTAGGAAGTGAATTAGAGCCCTTCTAATCACACAAGGAAAATAATGACTCATATTTACCCAGGAAAACGCTTAAAGCCCCGGTACTGGGGGAGCAGGCATTAAGTGCCTCATTAGTTTTATAAATAGCCAACGATGCAAGACCAATCTTCCAAGGAGGGTCAAGAGAATTTCCCATTTCTGTGGACAAAGATAACCAGGGAGGGCGGCTGTAGAGATTGCTAGTTCCTGAGAAACTGCAAAGCCAGCAACCTGCTTACAGTGATGTTCTTCAGAAGCACAGATCACCCGTATATAGCCTGGAAACAGGGCAACCTTTTATGGTGAGCAAGTGATCTATATAATACAGATCTATATAATATAATCTATGTACTGCATCTATATCCATAGCGTTCTCTCTGTATATGTGTATGTGTATAAGTACAGATCACCCATATATAACATGGAAAACAGGGCAACCATTTATGGTGAGCAAGTGATCTAATATAATCTATGTAGTACATCTATATCCATAGCTCTCTCTCTCTCTCTGAGAGATATACATACATACATATATCTTACAAGTTGAGATCCAGTCTTTCAGGTGATGGTTCTTGGATGTGGGACTTTTGAGAGGACACAAGGATGCACCCCTCACAAAGGGACAAGTGTCCTAAGAGGCCCCAAATTCTTCTTTGTCTCTTTCACAGTGTGAAGTTAAAGGGAGAAGACTGCTGTCTAAGAAGCAGGGAGTGTTCTTGAGACACTGAACCTGTCTGCTCTGATATTGGATTTCCCAGATTCCACACCTGTGAGAAATAAATATCTGTCATTTGTAAGCCACCTAGTGGCCATTATGTCTGCTGTCTGCAATACTATCGCAAGGGAACTAGATATGGGGCCTTCCTTTGGGTAAGAGTTGTCCTCAGACTACAAATCAGGTGTGCCCATGATGGACAGCAAAGTTCCCTTCGCAGAGAATGTGAAAGCTCCCTGGGTAATGACCACCATTTAGAGAAGGAGGGGATTCAGGAGGACAGTGTCACCACAGGTAGAGTGGCTTCTGTGAGCAGCAGGTTTCTGTCACTTGGACTTTACAAACCCACAAGTCACACCTAATATGATTTGCCAATCACCACAGCTATGATGATTTTCACACTGCTGTTCACATTTCACATAAAATTGTGGGCTGTACAAAAAATATTTAAGAATTCTTTTGCCTTGGGGCTGGAGAAGTGGCTCAGTGGTTAAGACCGGCCATTATTCTTATAGAGGTCTAGAATTTAGTTCCCAACATCCATAGTGGGAGTATCACAATTTCCCGTTGCCTCAGGTCCAGGGACTCTGATGCCCTCTTCTAGCCTCCATGGGTATCAATGCACATGTATACATACACACATATACATCAGTGCATAAATAAATATGATATTTAAAGTTGGGAAGGAGCCTCGCACCCACTTGTGGAGCTATTGCAATTGTTAGCGTGGGGAGAAGAGTCAGTTTTTTCTAAGGTGTAGCCTCTGGGAAGCCAACTGAGCCACAATGGAAGACCACATGGTGAATGGGGAGGGGCTGTGGATCTTGGAAGAGTCAGGGAAGAGGGTGAATCTAATCAAGCCACATTGCATGAAACTCTCAAAGAACTGATAAACATAACTTAAAATTTTGTTTCTGGGCTGGAGAGATGGCTCAGTGGTTAAGAGCATTAACTGCTCTTCCAAAGGTCCTGAGTTCAAATCCCAGCAACCACACAGTGGCTCACAACCATCTATAACAAGATCTGACGTCCTCTTTTGGGGTGTCTGAAGACCGCTACAGTGTACTTACATATAATAAATAAATGAATCTTTTAAAAAATTTATTTCCTTAGTATCAGTGAAATATACCCAAAAAGTCAGTGAAATTTATCTTAGAAGCCCACCTTAGCCATAAATCCAGAGGCTACCATTGAATGAAATTTTCTTCTGACTATATATTTCATACTCCAAGTTGAGACAACATGAAAACCACAAGTTTGAGTATCAGATATTTTTATTTTTTTCTTTCTTAAAAGTCTTTCCACTTCTGAAATGTCTTTGCAAAGGACCTGAGTATGTCCAGGCCCTGAAGCTTCCTTAGCAACAGGATGGAGATAGAGAGAAAGATATACATATATATATATATATATATTTATGAAGAGAGAGAGAGAGAGAGAGAGAGAGAGAGAGAGAGAGAGCTGTGTTTCATGGTGAAGATAGCCAGCTTTTCCAAAAGACAAGGGACTGGATATTGAATTCCTCAAATGCTTACATTCATCATGTTATATGTTGACTACATGACGGGGTAAATAAATATTTTATCAAATAAATATTTTATTCTTAAAAAATGTTGGAACATTAATCTTAATGTATTTTGGACTACAGAATTCTGTCCTTAACGTGAATGACTTCTGGGAGATTTGAGAAAGGTTGAAATGGGACAATGGTTAATGCTACTTGGATTGTACATGCATGAAATTAAAAAGTGCTGTTTCCTGTGGTTTATAGTCCTTCCAAAATTTAGAGATTGAAACTTAACGGCTAATGTATGACTAGTAAGAAACTGGGTCTTTTCAGAAAGAGATGAGCAGGTGGCGAATGTATGGGATGAAGGTCTTTAGAACAGACGTGTTACTCAGCCCCTGCTCTACTGTCCTTGAGACAACACAGTGTCCCTTCCCTCCAGAAGATGCAGTAATATGGCTCCAGCAAGAAGCAGAGGCCATCGCCTCACCAGATCTCAGCAATAGTATCCTGACTACACAGACAGAACTGTGGGAATAAATCTGTTCTTATAAATCACACTCTGAGACTCTCCCAAAGACTCATGGGAGAGAGGCTAGATCCCCAGTGTGGCAATATTGGGAGGTAGTAGAAAGTTTAGGAGGTTGGGCCTAGTGGGAAGTCTTCAAATCATTGGGGGTTTGCCCCTGAAGGAGGTTGTGAGACCTGGGCCTCTTCTCATCCTCTTCTGCTTCTTAGATGTAAGATAAGATGTTAGAGTCACTGTATGCTTGTCAGCATCAGCATTTGATCTCAATCTCTGGTCTAAAGGACACTGGTTTCCCTGATCATGGGCTGTCATCTCTAAAACCTTGACTCTAATTATGGAGTTGTTATTGTGAATATCTTATTTTTTAAAGTAAGGTAAGGTAAGGTAAGGTAAGGTAAGGTAAGGTAAGGTAAGGTAAGGTCTCCAATTGGCTCACTATGTAGGCCAGGCTGGCCTTAAACTCACAGAGATCCTCCTGCCTCTGCCTGTATTAAGTTCTGGGATTAAAGGTATATGACGTACCATGCCTGGCTATGGGTGTAGTTTAAATCTACAGAGCTGACTACCACATCCTTTCTGGAACAGTTTGTTATAGCAACACAGATGGATTAAGCGGCCATTCCTCCTACAAACCAGTAAGAATTTGTGGCTGGGAATTATCATCTTTCTTTTAGGCAGTTCTAGGCTGTACTGACCTATGTCTTTCTCTGACCAGCCAGGGAGGCCATGTTCTTTGTCTGGGTGGCAATCCCCCTGAGGGTCTAGAACAGTGGTTCTCAATCTGTAGGTTACAACCCCTTTGTGGGTTAAATGACCCTTTCTCAGGGTTGCCCAAGACTGTTAGAAAACAGATATATTTATATTACAATTTATATTATAATTTACAACAGTAGCAAATTTGCAGTTATGAAGTAGCAATAAAAATAATTTTATGGTTGGAGGTAACCACAACATGAAGAAATGTATTAAAGGGCTGCAGCATTAGGAAGGTTGAGAACTACCAGTCCAGAATATAATACTCATGTGCAACACCTAGACTTGTGTAAAAATAAAAGTAAAGGTGAATTCAGACCTGGCTCGGTGGCAGAGTGTCTTACTAAGATGAGCTAGTTCGGTGTGCCACCACCCTGCAAAATAGGAAAGAAGAGAGCAATGGATACGCTTCTAAGACTAACAAGTTCTGCATTGAACTGTCTAAGACAGAATAGTAGATTTGTGCAGCTCAAAGCAGATGTCAAGAAACTGCAAGCTTAACTCCTCCAGGACATACGCTTGAGTCCCTGAGTAATGGAGCTACAAGGAAATAGCAAGTAGAAATGAAATGGCTATTTTACAGAAGGCTGTGTGAGGTTCTGGGAGCTCTTTAGGAGTTACACAGTGTGGTCCAGTGTTTTAGACGGGCATGTGCAGAGGTAAAGTGTGCTAAAGTGATGCTTTGGAGCTGGGACTGATAGCCTATGGACCAATAGAGAAGAAGGCCAGATATCCTGATCAAGTTGTGGACAGACCGTGCGCTGCCAAGAAGGGACTGCTATACACAATCAAGGAGGCATTGTTTCTCACTAGGTGGCTGCTCAGATCTGGGATCAGCTCTGATACACCTTCAGGGCACAAGGAGACTTGGCAGCAGACAGAGAGCAAGAAAGCAGAGGGCTAGCTGCTAGCTGCAAAGTCTACTCATGTGAGCAAGAAAGCAGAGGGCTAGCTGCTAGCTGCAAAGTCTACTCGTGTGAGCACACGTGAACAGTACATGGGGATCCTGGATATTGCATACATGGTGTTCACGGGTATGTGTGCATGCCTGTGCGTGCATGTGTGTGTGTGTGTGTGTGTGTGTGTGTGTGTGTGTGTGTGTGTGAATGCACACTAGTATATCTGTGTGTGTAAACTCAGGAGACCTGTAGACCTGTAGGAGCTGCCACTTCTGGCAGGTCCAAAACCCGAGGCATATAGCCCTTGCTAGTTAAATGTGGTGCCATTTTTAACTCTATTGGAAATTAGAGGAGTGGCTGCTGTGGCCGGAGCAGCTTTTACTGAAATTCTAAGTGATTAGAATGAGGAATTAATGCTTCTAGTTAAGTGGTTGGATAAGGTGCTAAAAACACTCACTAAAATGCCGTATATTTGGGCAATAGAAGTTGGTTTTTGTTTGTTTGGTTGGTTTTTTTTTTGAGACAGGGTTTCTCTGTGTAGCCCTGGCTGTCCTGGAACTCACTCTGTAGACCAGGCTGGCCTTGAACTGAGAAACTCGTCTGCCTCTGCTTCCCAAGTGCTGGGATTAAAGGCGTGCGCCACCACTGCCCGGCCAATAGAACAATAGAAGTGTTTTTAAACTAGTCATATAACTGCTGGATATTATTTAAAAGGGTCTAGTTGTGTGTGTGTGTGTGTGTGTGTGTGTGTGTGTGTGTGTGTGTGTGTGTGGTGTGTGTGTGTGTGTGTGTGGTGTGTGTGTGTGTGTGTGTGTGTGTGTGTTGAGGGGTGGTTGGGGAATATCTGGGAGGAGTTAGCGGGGGAAGGATGAGCAAAACACATTATATGAAATTCTCAAAGATTTAATGATAACACTATATTTAAAAAATTCCTTTTTCAAGTGACATGGACATATATAAGACATGAGTATTCCCATAAGCATATGCACATACCTATTTGCATACATACATACATACATTCATATATACATACATACATATGTGTAACATGCTTTATATTGATAAAATCTTTAATTAAATGTCTTTGTAGTTTTCTATTATTAATGGCTTCTGTGGAAATGCTGTCAGTGAACTTTGACATCATAGGGGTGGGGGGTGAGCATGTTAAAACTATTGTCAGAACAAAGCCTCATTGATGATGGAAGGCCAGTTTGAGATCCACTTGTGAATTAGGTTACAAGAAAGCAGAACATTAAATACATTAAAGGGAGACGGAAAATATTTTACCTTTGTTAATAGTCTAAATATTCACAGAGCATTTATCACTATGAAATGCATGACTTTAAGTCTCTAATTAAATTGCTATTTCCAGGCCTTGAGCTACAATGAAAATTCTATAAAGGAGGCTATAAACCAGTTATCAACCTATTTTAATCACAGTTTAAATTAACACGAGAAAAATCGCATTCAAGGAGAGGGCAGGCATAACATTCCAAACTAGATGGCAGGTGGAGCCTAGACAGGGACTGCTTCTCTTGTTTCTTTGTGTATACTCTGGGCATTGTATACAGTTCTGCGGAGGGAGTAGTCCATCAATTCTACAGACTGGCTTCTATGAGTCTCTTAAAAATAATTGAAAATGCCGTTTAACTCAAGTTCCAGGTTAGAACATTCTACAAGCCTCCCTGGCCAGTAAAAACAACACTCATTAAAAAAATGATGGCGGCAATTGGACAGACTCACAAACATGGGGTAAAGGGATCCTTGCCACCAAGTTTGCACAAAGGAGATCTGACTTGTTGCCCCAAACCAAATGTGGCCACTGTAACTCAGCTCAGGCTCAAGTATAAGGAAAGAAGATAAAATGTCAAGAGATACTGGTTGCAGGTTAGATCAGAGAATGCGTGAGACATGTAGCAGACTCTCTTTCATTCTAGGCTCTACTTTCTGCCATTTTGGTCAAGGTCAGACACGGCCCCAGTAGAAAATTCCAGAAGTGAAGGAGGAACAAATCTTAAATTTCACAGAATTTTGAGTAGCAGGATGAAATCTCACACTGTTGTTCCTAGGTGATGGACCGTCTCATTGCCCAGTGTCTCCATGCTCTATGCCCCAGTGTCCTGTTGGTCATTTCAGCCATCCTGGTTTTCTGACAGACTGTCACAGTCTTATACAGTGCTTTTGTCCAAGCGATTCTCATTTTATTGAACGATGACCCTCAAGTGTATGCGTGGTAGGAGGGGTAAACTTCGTTCTCACCTTGACTAGGTTTGGAATCACTAAAGGAGATAAACCTATCAGAGGCTTCCAGAGAGATTAATGGAGGAAGGAAAATCAACCTGAATGTGGGCTCTCCCATTCCTGCTACCATGACTAGGGTCACTGTAGCCCTGGAGTCCTCCCCACTACAGCAGCGAATGATTGTGAATTACAGGAAAACCGTCCTCCCTGAAGTTGCTTCTTGTCAGGTATTTTCTTAGCAACGAATAAAGGGATTAATACAAGTAGTGATGCTGGTAACTGGGATGCTTCGGAGGGAAGATATACAGTGCTTCAAGTGAGAATGAGAAAGTATGCACACACGTGTGTGCATGTGTGTGCTCGCATGTGCATACAGGTACACATGAGCTCACGCGCACACACACACAGAGTCAGAGAGACACAGAGAGATAGACAGAGACAAGAGAAACAGAGACAGAGAGAACATTTACAAAATGCACTACAGTATAATTTTTCTATCTTTTATTACTGTTATCTCTTATTGTATTTAATTTATAAAGTATGCTTTATTATAGGCCTATATACTGAGAGAATAAACAGTAACAGTTAGGTTAGCTAATTTCTGAAGTTTTGGGCATCCATTGGGGGTTCTAGATTATCTTCCTCGTGGGTGAGGGATCTCCACTGTATATGTGTGTGTGTGTATATATGTATACATTTACATATACATCATATACATATACCCTAGGATCACACAGAGATTTTAATGGGATCGTTGACTCAGTTCAGACTGCTTGAGAAAGACATGTGAACATGGAGTTTTAAATGGGACATTGGAAACACTTATTAAACAATTATTTTTAAGTATCTGGTGCGCTCTCCTTATTGATTTAATTATTGAGGCTGGAATGTTGAGCAGAATGGAGCCTCTGATCTTCAGGAGATTAAAAAAGCCCGAGGAAAAGGAGGATTGCATGCTTTGAAGAGAATTACCTATAAATTAAGGAGCAGTTATCATAATCATGAATATGTACTTAGCTCTCTGAACAAGGCCTGTACACACACACACACACACACACACACACTCGCACGCACAAACAACTTTAGCCTGTTTGTACTTTAAAGTACCAGTCTCTACTCAGACACATGGAAGCTAGAGGCCCCTATTTTCTTGGGACTTTAGGTTTTTTTTTCCTGCTCTGTCTTGCTCTAATGTGATTTTTCTTTAACACATCTTCAGTAATAGCAGTTGAAACCTGGATTTCAGGCACTGTAGGCCAGAGCTCTAACAATGGGTATAGACCCAGCCCTCTTCTAGTTTTTATTTTTATTTTTTATTTTGAGACAAGGTCTCATTAAGTTGCTTCTTCTGGTCTTAAACTCATTCTTTAGTTCAGGCTGGCCTTGAATTCTCTCTGTAACTCAGGGTAGTCTTGAAATCACTCTATAGCTCAGGGTAGACTTGATGTCACCTCTGTAGCACAGGCTAGCTTCCAATTTGTGATACTTCTGCCTTAGTCTCCCCAATAGCAGAAATTCCAGGCCACCTTTACCTGATATATTTTTTTTGAGTCTCAGTTTTATCTTTCTTCTCTTACTTTGGGTGTCAGAAACTATGGCTTGGACATAGAGGTCTTACCTACCCAGACTTCGCCAACCATTTGCATATTTCTTGTTTTCTTTAGGGAATTTTCAAATATGCACAAAATTGGAAGAATCATTATGCAATGAACAATTCATTAAGCAGTGGATTTCCATTTAGTCATTCCTGAGCTTCAGCAACGGTTGACATTTTCCATGTCTTGCATCATTTACTCAGAACTCCTTTGCATAAAGTGAACACCATTTTCAATCTTGGGCTGTTTCCATTTCTAATTCTTACTGACAAATACGACAGACCTTTCAGTCACAGGGCTGGTACCTGGCAAAGAGCTGATCTCAAAAAAATATTTGCTCAAAGAGTAACTACCTTCAGAACTATCTCCTGCTTTTACAGAAGGAGGGGATTGCCAGCTCTTCGGGATGGGTAAAAAGTGAAACAGGGTGAGTTCAGTAATTGAAAGTGAGCCAGAGACGACTATGTCCCAGTTCCCACCCAAAGGCCAGGCAAAGATGTTATTCAAACAAGAGGTAAGTACAGCTGCAGAGAGAAAGCTCAAGTTCATCTTTTCCAACTCCCTGAAAACATTAATTAAAAAAATATTATTTTACAATCTACAGTTACTTTTCAAGGTCACAGGACGGATCTTTTTTTTTTCTGGAAGTATATTTATTCAAGTGTAGTTGACTCTTTGACTGGATGTCAGTGTGTCTCACACACATAGCGTGTATCCTACGTGGATACAGCATCTCTAAGGATGTGTGTAGCAGACATGTTTTAGTGAGCTGTGCCAGGAACTGCTATTAACTTCCCGAGTCTCTGTTTAATCTAAAACTACTCAAAAGACTGCCCACAGAGAGGAACAAAGTCTCATCTGTGCTTAACATAGATCTAGTCAAAGCACTGGATCCCATAAAAGAAGGAAAAAATGTTGTCATCTGGGGATGGCAACTCAGGAAGCCTAAACCTACTTTGGTTTGATATCAGTTTCATGAACCATCATCAGTTTATAATCTGAAAGTTCACCTGCCACTCAAGAGGACATAAAAATCCCATTTACATTGGTGACATTAACCAGATAGTACTCAGATGATATTTCTAAAGATGGTGGTAAGTGGGTTTCTTAACCTGTTTTTTCCGACAGTGGGAACCCATGACCAAGCCAGGTCTCAGGAGTTTAAAGCAGCAGAAACTGGTTCTACAGCTGTCTGATGTATTCTTCTATTTGTAATCCAGAGAGGGGTATAGAGACACTTGGTGCTCCAGCTGCTCAGTGACTCCCCCAGGCCTCTGAGCTTTTTTTAATGGAACAATGAGGTTTATATATCCCTAAGATCTGTCAACCTGCGAGTCTTACAATTGAATCATGACTAAATAAACAGAAAGTTCAACAAAACCAGGAGCTGGTTTTTGGAGAAAATCTTTTTGTCTTTCCTTCTTTCCTCCCTCCCTCCCTCCCTCCCTCCCTCCCTTCTTCTCCTTCTCTCTCTCTCTCTCTCTCTCTCTCTTTCTCTCTCTTTCTTTTTAAATCAAATATAGTCTAACAGGAGTCAAACTGGAAAAGGAAACTTCAGTTGAGAAAATGTTTCCATCAGATTGTCTAGTAGGCAAAAGATCATTGAGTATTTTCTTGACTGATGATTTACTATCATCAGTCAAAAGTGCCATCCCTGAACACCTGGAATAAGAAATCAGTCTTCACAAGACAGCAATTCTATTCCTTCATGGCCTCTTCTTCAGTGCCTGCCTCCAAGTTCATGTTTGATTTCCCGTCCTGACTACTATTCATAATGTAGTCCAAGACTACTATAAGATATAAAGATGAAATAAACTCTTTCCTGTTCACAAAAACAAAACAAACAAACAAACAAAAACTAAAAACATAAAGCTGATTGTTTGTAGAACCACTAAGATAAATAATGTAACTGTTTTTGGTGCATAAATATTTCTGTATTATGTTAGTTTCTCCATTTCTCTCTGTCTCTGTCTGCCTCTTTGTCTCTGTCTTTGTGTGTGTATGCTTGCTTATGAGTGTATGTGGCCACATGTATGAAAATCAGAACTTGTACAGAAGAAGACATCTTTGCTATTGCATAGGGCTAAGTGGCCAGAACACTTCTGGAAATTCTCCTGCCTCTGCCTATGATCTCCCTGTAGGTGTGTGCTGAAACCACAGGCACTTGGACTGCTGAATCAGGCTTTTACATGGGTTTTAAGATCTGAATTTCTGTCATCTGCTTGAATAGCAAGTGCTTTTGCCTTTTGAGATGCATCCCCAGGAATTTTTATCTTAGAAAGGATCTATCAGAACTGAGAATATAGCCCAACGTCATGAGGATCTAGGTTTAATCCCCAGTACTTAAAAATAGTCAATTCAACAGAGAGTTGGGGTTATGAATTTAACAAGGGGGGAGGAAGGGAAAAGGGGAGAAATGAGGCAACCACAGTACTCAAATATGAATTTCTCAAAAAAGTAAATATTTTTAAATAAGAAAAAAATGTCTTGAAGTGTGATAAATAAATAAATAAGAAATACTGTAGCTCTTCTGTTATACAGTAAATGCAAAATTCCTTGTTAAAGGAAATGCTATAATGTAACCCAAAAGCTAAATTAACATAATAATTAGAATTTTTTCTCTGCCTCCTCTCAAGCTAACGTTTTCTTTGAAATCACGTTCACTTTTCTTCCCACTTGCTACCTAACTATATTTGAATGGTAAAGGCTTCCTGAAGTTATATTTTCACCTCCTGCTCACATCAGAACACTTTTCTTGTGCATTAGTAGTAGTCACACAATTTTAGAGACAAAATGGGTGAATGGTGACTTCCATCAGTGTGTACACACACAGCACATACAGAGAGGAAAATACACACAATGGTGGCCGCATATGCCACTCTGCATTCTAATGAGCATACAAGCTATAGACTAGTTTGTGTCCTCCCTATCTTCAAAGCTCCTATGTTGAAGCTCCCTCTCCCAGTATCTCAGATGGTGACCCTATTTTGGAGGAGGAGAGGGTCCTTTAGGGAGGTAGTGAAGACACGCAGTCAATTGGGCAGTAATGCAATACCAGGAGTTCCCTTCATCAGAAAGGGAAACTTAGACAGAAAAAGACACAGCAGGCTGCACACCCAGAGGAAAGACCATGAAGACACAGCCGTGACTATCTACAAGCCAAGGAGGGAGAAAAACTCCAACCTGAGGGCACCTCGATCTTGGTCTTGCATGTTCTAGAGCAGTGAGAAAATAGAGTTCTGCTGCTTAAGCCATCCAGTGTGTGATATGCCATCAATGCAGTTGCAGAGGTGGGTATCCTCTATGTACAAATGCACAGGTGTAAGACCATCGCAGAATGAGAGATGCTTGTCTGTCTGTCTACACACACGTGAGGAATTTTTGGTTTCTTCAGTTGGAAATGTCTCAACATGTTGCTGGTTGTACACCAAAATTTGTGTACCAAAAATGATATTTTAGCAAATTACATTAAAACTTAGAACATCGTTGTCATGTAAAAACATGTTTTTATCACACAGCCACCTGGAGAAGTCGAGCCGGGAAAGTTTTTCATTTATTTTTAAATTGTATTGAGAGATGCATGTCTGTTCATCCAATTCGTTAAAGCAAGCTCGTCCCTTTAAACTATGTAAGCTTGCCTGGTTGTGATGAGCTTGGCTGATATATTAAAGAAATGGGGAGCTAAAGTAAATTCTTCAATCAGTCACCTTTTCCTTCTAAGTCTGTCCAGGGTGGATTGTTCCTACATTTAAGATAATCACTAAAAAAAAAAAAAATTCTCATGCCAAATATTTTGGAAACTTTAAAAATAATCTGTGGTGACAATAATAAATAAATGATTCCTCCAGAATTGATGATACTAACTTTCCATGCGACCCATTCATTAAGTCCTTGGGCGGGACTCAGAGCTATTATAATTCAGTACCCAGTCACTTACCATGAAATACATGCTTCCTGCAGCCCCAGATTCATTTGAAAATTGATAGCACCATCAGGTCTACAAGGTCTTGAGAAGAATTTCATTTTCTCACTGGTCTAAAGTGATTGTGCTGTGTTCCTTGACCTTCAAGAGCCTTTTGTCATTTTGTTCTGTCATGTGGCTTGGAGGTTCTTTCCCTCCATCCATTTCATTTAAATATGTGCTGTGTGAGTAAATCCAATAAACTAAGTAGCCATTTAGTTAAAACACTCTTGGGGTCAGAGCTCCAGGGAACATTTCAAGGCTCTGATGGTCCGTCTTCCACTCTCATTTCCTATACCATTGATCATCTTCCATCCACTCTCACCATGTGCTGTTTAGGGTCCTATGTTGAAAGGGATGCCAGGTTGAATAGCTTTCCCCACCTCAAATGGGCAAATAGAACGACATCCCGCCAACATGTAACAATCTAAAACTGTCCCAAGCATAGACGAGCCCTGGGCATTGCCAGACAAGGGTCCTCAGAGGTGAGTGGGGACACTCTTCTTTACTGAATTCCTTCCCCAGCACACCGATTTGTTAAAGAACTCTCACCTCTCTTTTCAGATGATAAATCAGCTGACAGAAAGGTGCCTTGGGGCTGTTATGCCATTTTTCTTCCTATCGGTTCATCTCTGACAGCAGAGGGCATCAAGGTCGAGGTTACGGAAGGCCAAGTGAAACCCGAGGCCTGGTGAATGGCGGTTGTATATTATGGGATACAAATGAAGGGACGAAGAAAGGAAGGTGCCATGTTTTTAAATGTGTCAACTCAAAATGTAGCATGGTGTTTTCACACACCCGACTTCCTGCTATCGATGGACAGTTTTAATTTGAAAATAGAATTCTAGGGTGAGATAAATTCAGAAAGTAGTGGGTTTGGGTTAAGTCAAGTACACATTAATTAATTCTGTGTGTGTATATGTATGCGTGAGTGTGAGTAGGCATGTGTGAATGCACATGTGTGCAAGCACATGTATGTGCATCAATTGCTATCTTCCTGGAGCTTGCTGACTTAGCTAGACTGGCTGGTCAAGGAGCCTAGCGATCTTCCTTGACCCTTCCTAGCTCTGGGATTTCAGGCAGGTACCGAAGCATCTTACTTTTTGCATGGGTGTTAGAGAATCTGAACTCAGGATTTCAAGCACTTTACATGCCAAGCCATCTCACCAGAAAGTCTTCTTAAGCTTGAGACGGAGTTCTGTGAGACGGTCCCAGTACTCAGTCTTCCTTAAACTTGTTCATACGCAGAACTTGTTTTGTTTGTCAGGTAATGGAGAAAGGTTGCACTAATAGCCTTTGATTGCCTTAAACCAAGTAGTAAATGGCTTTTCAGATCTTCCCACATATGCAGGTGAGTCAATACAGCTCTAGGAGAGAGAGCCCAGCCTGAGCATTGGTCACCCCACAAAAGCCGTGTACCTGGGCACACACAGCACCGCCAATCACAACTCTTCATTGTTCCACATTAAAGATCTATCTTTTGGACCATATGCGTTTAGGACATTTTTATCTTAGAGAGATCCCATAAGGAAAGCACTACGATGACAGGGCGCTATGATAGCTCAAAAGGTGAGGGGAGATAAAGAGAAATTTGAAGATGGCAAAGGAAACTCTTTCTACCTTCTACCGAGGACAGAGACTGACAGAGGAAACCGCAGTCATGTGAGGAACAGGTATGTTGGGGGCGGGGCTTGTGTTGAGCCACCTGATGCAGGCCAGAACTTGCCATGGTTCCCCAGCTTCTTTCCATCCACAGGTATCCATCCCTTCTTTCCACTACTCAATAAACAAGTCTCCAGTTCTGTTAGCCTCTCATCTAAGCAATATTTTGAGAGGTGTGATGGTATGTATCAACGAGAAAGGCACACTTAAACTAATATATTAATATACTCAGTGTTACTGCTAAATGGCTAAAACACTGTTGCAACACATGAAACTTTAGGCTTTAATATGAAGTGAAAAGTGTGTAGACGAGCACAGAGATGCTGAATATTTATCAAAACTATAAAAGTATACAAAACCAAAAGATATAAAAAATAAACAGACTAGACCCTGAACAGTAGTTACTTTCAAGATATGTTTTCCTGTTTTCAAAACTTACTTTGGTCAAAGTTCACATATGTTTAGTGGTCTGCTGGCCTTCATTCTTATGTATGTGTGTGTATGTGGGGTTTTTTTTTTATTGAGGAACAGTATTTTTCTAAACACTTGCGTTATTCCTTTTAAGTTTCATCAGCAAGACAAATTAAAAAAATTGATCTACTCTATTTGAGGAGCTACAGGCAGTGAGGAGCTACTGAAGGAAGAAGAATCACTTTTCTTTAGGAACCAGTTTCTGGAATACTGCCCAAGCCCTAGTGGTTAGCTTTATGCTCATGTGTATACAGGATACATTAATTGGACTTGGTAGGGTATATAAACACACACACAACACATACACACATGCACACACATATGCACACACATGTGCACACACACACACACACAAAGGAGGCATGAATTTGAATTTGAGAGAGGAATATGGGAGGGGGCATAGGAGGGCTGGAGGGGAGGAGATAGAGGTAGAAATCAAAATGTACTCAAAAAATTCTCAAAAACTAGGTCAACAGCATACAGTTTTTTAAAAATTAGGTCAGATTTGTGAGAGAAAAGTTATATTCTCTTGGTTATCACATAATGGAAAACACAAAGTCCACTTCATTCTGATTCATAGCAAATGACTTTATAGTCAAGGTAACTGGTTGAAAGCAGCTTGTAATAACGGCTTTCCCCTACCTTTGAAGAGAATGTGATACGATCACTCATCTACAGAACATTTGTGGTTGTTTAAATTTTTTTCTAGTGAAGATTGGCAATCAAATCCTTATATGCCACATGGGGAAAAGAATTCTCAAAGAGAATCCCTTTATTTAATTGTAGTTATAACAAATTCGTTCCCAGATAGTAAGAGGGAATTTTTCTTTGGTGGTTCATGCTAGAATTACCCATTATATTGTTCTCAAAATTACCATTCTACAAAGGTCTGCAGTATCTTCTAAAATGGTGACCAAGGACTGAACTTACTGCTGTCACACTCAAGCCTAGATTAGTTGAAGAAGAAGAGAGAGAGGTGTCCTCTGCTCCCAAAATAGTAACCTGGCTTTACCTGTAAGAACTAATCCAAGAAACAAATGACCATTTTCTTAAAGGCTCTTCGATTTGTTGCTTTTTCCTTTTGTGTTATACCTTTCTGCAGAATTGTCCAAATAATTAAATAATTGTCCAAATAATTAAAAAGGAAGTGCCCGTTACAATCCTCTGAAGAAATGATTGAGCAGAGTAATCCACACATCAATCTTTTCACTTAACAGTGATGGTGTGTTCTTGGGGGACATGATGTTATTGTTGGTCGGAACATCTTGCCTCTATACCCCGCCTCACATGGGTACATGTTAGGCAGACTTATGAATTATTTATGTGACATGGAACCTCAATTTATAAAATGGATGGCATCCCTATCCATAGGAAAAAGTATCTGAGGAAGCACACAGCTTAAACATTTAGATCTGAAGCCAGATACTTGCTTTCCTCTTCAAGTCACTACAAAAGAAGAAATGCATACAATGTCTGAGGGCTGTGAGGAAAGTTAAAATCCCATTGTTTGCTTTGTCTGGTTTGTACTGTCACTGGAGTGTGGCAACTTCTTGGCATTGGTTTCTTCTGTTTAGACTTATGGGCAATCCCACCTTTGAAGTACTGAAGGTTGCTGTCCCCAAATCACTACAAATACAACATATTTTCATAATTCATCTTTGATTAAAAATTTCATATACTCTCTGGAATATATATATATATATATACATATATATGTATATGTATATATATTATAGAATAAAGTTTATTCAGGACATGGGGAGGGAAGTTGAGAGGGTAGTAGAGGCAGAGGCAGAGAAAGGCAGAGAGAGAGAGAGAGAGAGAGAGAGAGAGAGAGAGAGAGAGAGAGAGTTAGAGGCTGGCCATGAGCAAATAGAGAGAGAGGGGGAAGGGAATGGGGCGAGAGCTGGAGCAGGAAGGCAAGGGCAAGAGAGCTCTGAATTACATTTTTGTAAATTCCAGAAATCTTTATCCAAATAAATAAACATGCCTGAAATATCATATCATATCATATCATATCATATCATATCATATCATATATCATATCATATCGTATCATATATCATGTCATGTCATGAAATGTCATGTCATGTCAAATCATGCCACGCCATTCCATTTCATACCATGTCATATCATATTCCTCCCCCCTTACTTTTTACTCAGTGTTTGCTGAGCTATCAACCATTTCCAGGGCTTGCTTGCCTACACTCACCTGGAAAACACATCTTGATCTCCCCTGTCCCCCACAAAGCCCTGAGTGCAGTGTAAAAGCAGATCCTTATTACTATTTCAGCTGCCATTTTCCTATCCCCATAGCATGTGATGACTACACCACAATTCTCTAGAAGGTAAAAGGGTAATTGAATATTTCAGCTAGACTAAAATCACACTTTCTAAGGTTCCCCCCAACTAGGCTGGTCCTAGAATCCTTGAAAGGCTGGTGCATCAAGAACCATTGGACATGGTTTTTACCCTTAGACATGGTAGCCATGACATGGGTTCTTTGTCTTTTTTGTTTCTTCTTCTTTCTCTTCTTCTTTTTCTAATTGGAGGGGACTCTTAAATAAATGTTATCCATCTCTATATTCTTGCCTTGGGCTTACAATATTTTTTCCTAAAATCCATAATTTGTAATTGATTAAACAATACCTTCTCTGGTCATTTTTTAAATACTTTTTTTTTAAGAAAGAGAAAAGGGCTCTCAGAGCATTTTCTGAGACCTGCCCTGCAGAGGACAGCAGGCAGTGTGGACTTCTTGCCTTTCTGCAAGTCTCTAAAAACAAAAACAAAACAAAAAACAAAAAACAAAAAACAAAACCCTCTAAAGTGTTTTAACAACAATAACAACAACAACAAAAAAGAAAGAAAGAAAGAAAGAAAGAAGGAAAGAAAGAAAGAAAGAAAGAAAGAAAGAAGAAAAGAAAGAAAGAAAGAAAGAAAGAAAGAAAGAAAAGAAAGAAAGAAAGAAAGAAGGAAAGAAGGAAGGAAGGAAAGAAAGAAGGAAGGAAAGAAAGAAAGAAAGGAAGGAAGAAGGAAAGAAAGAAGGAAAGAAAGAAAGAAAGAAGGAAAGAAGGAAAGAAAGAAGGAAAGAAAGAAAGAAGGAAAGAAAGAAAAGAAAGAAAGAAAGAAAGAAGGAAAGAAGGAAGGAAGGAAAGAAAGAAGGAAAGAAAGAAAGAAAAGAAAGAAAAGAGCAAGAAAGCAAGTAAAAGAAAAAGATTTATTTTAGTTCAAACTTTGGCGGGAGGTGGGGGTGGGTTCTATTCCATAATCAGTTGGCCGGTCATGTTGGACCTGTGATGAAAGTATAGACATAGTGTAAACATGTGTCAAGTCTGAATCTGCCAAAACTACTCACCTAATGGCTAGAGAGCAAAAGATATAAAAAAAAAATCATGTTCTTAACTTTGTGCACTGTATAATTGCTCAGTAATTTAAGATCACTTTTTCTTGCCCCATTAAAATGTTAAAAAACAAACAAATCTCACTGAACTGCTTTCCCTGAGCTATTTATACAAAGTTAATAATCTATGAATAATATGTAAGGGGAGTTAACACTGAAATAGAAAAACACACATTATTTTGACAAATTACCCTCAGGATCTGATGAAGCTGAACTAATTATTTATATATAATGGTGATCAGTTGCTAAACACGTACCAAGGCCTGCTAAACAAGGCTGGGTTTCATACCAACTCATCCCCCACTTTCTAGGAGTGACCAATAAGACTAACATTTGGTTAAATAATCAATGTCATTTTTAAAAAGGAAAGCAAAGATACATTAATGCAGCTTCAGTCTGTTGCACAATTTTCTATAGGTTGGGGTCTTTTATTTCCATAACAAAGTCAACTTGCCTGAGATACTTCAACTTTCAAAGAAGGATTAAGGCATTGATTTAGGTAATTTAAAATAATCTCATCTGAACATTCTCTTTTATCCAGGAGAAGTTGAGGCTCTGGCATTACGGTTACCTGTGTAAGGTCACAGGGGTCATCTATTTGACCACAGGTTCCCAGGCCAGGACAGTAGTTCTCAACCTATGGATTGTAACCCCTTTGTGGGGAATCAAAGACCCTTTCACAGGGGTGTCCTAAGACCATCAGAAAACACAGATATTTATACTACAGTTTACAACATTAGCAAAATTATAGTCATGAAGTAGCAATGAAAATAATTTTATGGTTCAGCATAACATGAGGAACTGTATAAAAGGGTCACAGCATTAGGAAGGTTGAGAACCACTGGGCCGGGATACTTTTTACCCAAACATGTTCCAAGTAGCTTCCAGCTCATAGAAGTGGAGGGTTTTGACAGGGGCTGGCAATGACCCAATCATATTGTAGATCTTTCTATTTAAAAACAACTAAATAACCTCCACCCCGATTTATAGAGTTCTTGTCTAGTTTGAGTACATGTGATATCTATAAGCATTTGACTGATGTTATAAGCTGAAATCCTTGGGTTTACTTGTATCTATAAAACATCAGTCTCTCTGACCATTTATTTTTAAAAAGCCACTTTTATTAAGAAAAGTTGGAAGAACATTTTATGCCCCATCTTTCTTATTTAGAGATGAAAATTTCCCTTTAGGGAAAAGTATTTTCATTGAATTTTCTCACATAAACATTTTGTGTGTGTAGTTATTTTTAATAACTCTCCCCACATTAAGTTTAGCATTCACATGGTATTTCTGATGGCTGATGTGTAAGGTGACTGGGGAGGATATACCTTGATCGTTGGTGTGCCTCTGAGTGTGCATCTAAAGGAGACAAATATTTGAATTGTTGGGCTAAGAAAAGCAGGATCAGTCACATATATCAATGGCCACTGTCTGATCTATTGGGAGTCAGGGTGGGATCAAATGGCAAAGGATGGGTGAATGTGGTCTCTGTTGGAATTGATCATTCATTTTCCCCTGCTTTGTGGACATCAAGACAAGAAGTGAGAGAGACTGAAGTGAGATTATTCAACTTGATTTATACTCATGTTAAGCATTTGTAAACCATTATTAATTTTGTTTGAAACAGCATCTCCTGTAACTTAGGATAGCCTTGAACTTCTGAGACTCTAATTTCTATCTCTCAAGTGTTGGGATGACAGATGTGTGCCATGATGCTAAGCTAAGAAACTTACCTACTCTAAGAGACAGCATCTACCCCTTCTAAGGGTCCAAACTCTGCAATCTAGCTACTTTCAGATAGGTCCCAACTCTTTGTAGTTCTACCCCTCTCAATATCATCACACTGAGGATGAAAACTGAAGGACATGAACTCTGGAGGGACACTCTTGAAGCATGTGTTTACTGGTAGACCCTGATATGGATCTCTTTCTTGAATGGATATAGAAGTAAATGTTTGTTAAAGCTATTCTCAATACTGGTAAATATATTTTATGTTTCTCCCTATGTATATTTTATAGTTTTTAAGAAGGAGAGGGCAACATTACGTACTTAATTATATTCCTTTATGCTCACCAAAAGGTGATATTGAGACTATTCTCCTTGTTAACTTTAGTTGTCAACTTGACTTGACACAGCCCAGAACTTTCTGAGGGAGTCTCGACTGGAGCACTTCCTCAATCAGATTGGCCTGTGGAAAAGTTAACTGAGCACACCAAGTGAACAAGCCAGTAGGATGGATTCCTCTGCGGTTTCTGCTTCAAGTTCCTACCTCCTGGAGTTCCCGCACTGCACATCCCTCAACAATAGAAGGTAGCTCTCCTCACCAAGTTGCTTTATCACAGCAACAGAAAGCAAACAACCATTTTTGGTCACACTGGCCTTTCAAAGAGTCAGCTCAGTAACCCAGGCCCACTTTAAGCACAAACTAGTATAAAGGACAGCATTTGGAAAGGTTTCACAGCTAAATTAAGTTTTCATAGTATAACATTTTTATTTTACTTGGAGTGGTGCCAAATTTCAGTTGCATTCTTACATAAAGCTAGACATCAAAATACTTTCTAGGGCCGGGATGACTCCATAGCTATGCTCATCAGATAACATATATCCACAGATAAATCCTCCCTAATGCTGTGTAACCATGAGGACTAGAGTTTAGATCCCAAGAACCTGTGGGTGGTAGTTTGAATATGCTTGGCCCATGGAAAGTGGCACTATTAGTAGGTGTGGCCTTCTTGGTATAGCATGGCCTTGTTGGAGGAAGTGTGTCACTCTGTGAGTTGGCTTTGATGTCTCTTAGGCTCAAGCTCCTCCCAGTGCATAAGAGACGCTCCTCCTGGCTGCCTGAGGAATACAATATCCTTCTGGCTGCCTTTGGATCAAAATGTAGAACTCTCAGCTCCTTCTCCAGCACCATGTCTGCCCAGATACTGCCACGCTTCCCACCATGATGATAATGGACTGACCCCTCTGAACCTGTAAGCCAGCCCCAATGACATGTTTTTTTATTTTTATTTTATTATTATTATTATTTTTTAAATCAGAGCTGTCTTGGTCATGGTGTCTTTTCACAGCAATAAAACTCTAAGACACTGTAAATGTCAGGTGGGCCTGGCAGGTTCCCTGTCACTTCAGTGCTTAGAAGGAGAGACAGGAGATCCTGGAGCAAGCTGGCGAGCCAGAGAAGCCACATTGCTGAGCTCTGGGATGAATTAAGAGACCCTGTCTCGATGAATGCCTCAGGTGGAGAGTGGTTGAGAAAGACTCCCAGTATCAATCTAGCCAAATATCTGTGTCCATGCATACAAACATGCATACAAACTACATGCACACACACACACACACACAACCATACACACACATAAAAGATGTAAATACACACACATGTTTTATGTTTATATGTATATATATATTTATGTATATATGCATACATCCACTGGTCACATGATCACACTTTACAACCTTGCTCAGCAAATGACTGACGAGAGAGTATTATAGTTACTCATTCTGATTTATTTATTTTTTAGTTATTAGAATCATATAGGATTAGCCATTCTATTTTCCAGGAAAGCCTTTTATTGTTATCACAATCGTTCTGGCAACCCAATGTAGACGACTGTCAAAACCCACTCTTTGTGTCAGGCTACAACCACAGCTACCTATGGCTACAGACTGCGGATGCCTGTCCTGTCAGATGAACTACTGCAGTCAGGCCTCTTTTTTTTTTTTTTTTTTTTTTTTTTTTGTTTTTCGAGACAGGGTTTCTCTGTGTAGCCCTGGCTGTCCTGGAACTCGCTCTGTAGACCAGGCTGGCCTTGAACTCAGAAATCCACCTGCCTCTGCCTCCCAAGTGCTGGGATTAAAGGCGTGCGCCACCACCGCCCAGCAAAACCCACTCTTAACCATTTCTTTTTTCTAAGAAATGAAACACACTGGTTCTTATATCTTGTGCTTCGGCTTTTCCTGGATGGACTCTTCCTTGTTCTTCTCAAAGAGGCAGTCAAAGCGATAATTAGCAATAATCCTCTTAAACCTTTTAACAAACTTGTGGTTAAAAAAAAAAGGAGAGAGACTGCATATTTCTAAGTCCCTCTCTCAGCCCACAGGCTCAGGAATATGAATTAGGCGTGCTGATATAAATGTTGAATCTTTAATATTTCACACCAAAAGAAGTGCCTCCAGGTAGCTTTCTGCATACTGCTGTAATCTTGGGTAATGAATTAATCATGTTCGTCCTTAGCATAGAATGTGAAGGTGGAATTCATACTGAAGAGCATGCATCAGATAAGAGAGCACTTCTGCTCCTGAAAATGGTTTCAACTCCTACATTAGAGTCCCTAGAACTCACTAATCTCCACAGATTGCATCTAAAATTAATATAGGCCCCAAATCCCCAGTCTCAGAAGAGAGCCAGATAAAAATCCCAAAGCAGACCGCCAGAAGAGCTTTCTAAGAGAAGGGTACCCTGGGATCCAGTAATATTAATTCAGTAAATAGGAATTTATCCCACTTACCCTTGTCCTGGGGCCTATCTGATTAGCAGTCCATTTATAGCTGTGGCAGAGAGCAATCATTTTTGCAGGAATTTGGCTTTCTTAACTAAAGAAGGAGTGTTCATATGTACATTAGTATTCTTTAGGTCATTTTTGCCTTCATTGGTTACACGTAATTAATATTGAAGTTGATTAGAAATGTAAATGTCCTTAGTGGTTATAATGAAGCAATGGCTGACTCACTGGACAGTATAACTCCCTATCTATCAAACAGCAGGGTAGGTTCTTTAGTTGATCTATTGTATATGTTTTGCTATCCATATGACCAACAGATGCCTATAATCCTTATTATTTAATAGATGTAGTCACTTCTTACAAGTGATACTTTGTAGCTTAGGGTAAGTAGTACTAACTCTTGATTACAAATGCATGTGACTGCACCTGGGAGGTTGACCAGATCTCTGATCTAACAGTGTGTGGTTATAGGACAGGATGGAGGTGACTGTACAAAGTCAGTAAGGAAGAATCTTTGGAGAGGAGAGCATACCTTAACAATGTGTCTTATATCAGTATATCTACCATTGCTTCCATCTGTCCATCCAGCCACCCACCTATTCATTTTTTAAAATAAATGTGTTGGAAAATTTTAATGTCTCAGGTACTTGGTAATGCAGATTAGGAAAAGGGGCTCAGTATGGGTTCTGCTGTTCACTGGGTTCACAGAAATAAGATACAGGGAAGGAAGGTGCAATGGAGAGGAGTTATAGCATCACTGAAAGTCCTATCATGAATTCATTCACCTAGTTCATAAGCAGTACTTTTTGACTTTGTGAGGATAGTTTACTTAATTGCCTATATATATATATATGCCTATCTATGTATTTATGTATCTATGAATGTATGTATGTATGTATGTATGTATGTATGTATGTATCTACCTACCTATCATCCATCCGTCTGTCTGTCTGTCTGTCTGTCTCTATCTATCTATCTATCTATCTATCTATCTATCTATCTATCTATCTATCTATCTATTTATCTATTGGTCTATCTTTAGTTACTGTTCTATTGCCATACCAAGGCAACTTATAAAAGAAAGCATTTAATTGGGGGCTTGCTTATACTTTCAGAGGGTGAGTCTATGACCATCATGGAAGGGAGCATGGCAGCAGGCAGGCAGACAGTAGGGAGGCAGGCAGTAGTCAGGCAGGCAGGCATTGTTCTAGAAAAATAGCTAAGAGCTACATCCTGATCAGAAGGCAGCAGTCAAAGAGGGAGAGGGAGAGGACCTGGTGGTTTGGGCTTTTGAAACCTCAAAGCTCAATCTCAGAGACACATCTCCTTCAATAAAGCTACACCTCTTAATATTTCCTAAATAGTCCACTAACTGGGAAATGAATCTATGAGGTTCATTTAGCTATTTTCATTCAAACAATCACAGACATCCTACCTACTTCTGAATATCATCTCTTTTAGAAATCATCACCCTATCTTTTTGCTAATGAGATGCATAAAATATAGTGTGAAAAGTTATTTATAAATTTCTAACACACAAAGTCAGGTGACCTAAGTCCTACAGGAAAACTATGAAGCATTATGAGAATTTAGACAGGGAGATAAGAGATTTGCTTTGATTTGAGGAACATCAGAAAGTCAAGTGTCTAGAGAAGACCTAGTTTTCAAAGGGCTTTAAGGACCATGCTGGACTTCAAGGGACAGGCGAATACAAGAGCTCCAAATTCATGAATGCAGTTGTTACCTGTTTAAAAACCAAAGGTGATATCAAGCTCTGCTCATCAGGAAAGTGAGAAGTTACAGGCGGAAGACATCTTTTCTCTGTCCCATGGGGTGGGTAAGACAGAGATGTTGTGTAACTGGTTTCTGTAAGTGGAAGTGTCTTTACCTGAGATAGGGCACTGCTCATAGTTCCAAGACTTGGATTTATTCAAGTATAGTCAGTGTGTTTAGTAGAGTTACCCACAGGAACATAGCTGATGGATTATTCATAGGATCATAGGTAACTCAAAGTTGACACTGGAACTCCCCTGTCACCCTTGCACTGGTGAGGACTCAGTTAAGCTGCATGTCTGGATCTCTGTCTATATAACTTAAGCACAATGTATCCGGCAGGAAAGTCTCCCTTCATTAGCAATAGTTACTGCTTATATAAGGAGAGGCCATCTGCTAGGTTTAGAAGTTTCCAGAACCTTGTAAATTCTGCCTACACCCCAGGTCTTTCTAAGTTTGCTTCAGGAGGATATTACTAGGCAACAGGGGCAGAGGCAGACTAAGGCTTGTCAGCCTAAGGGGAAACAATTAGGGTAGATTTTGCTTGGGTGTGTTAGGTTATATGGGTGGGGCAAGATCCTGGAGCAAACGTCTAGCCAGGAGCTCACACAGTATCCATCCTTTTCAGTATATTTAGTCCTTGCTATGTGACACAACTGCCGTGGAAAGTGTGCACATGATGCTGCAGGAAGGAGCTTGAGAAGAGAAGTGAGAACAGGGGACAGATGGGATGTCCACATTTAGGAGCAGAAAGGAAGAAGGAAGAAGAAGGGGGAAAAAGAGTGTGGAGAGTTAGAGAGGGTGTAAGCCAAAGAAAAGGATACATTAAAAGTTGTGAGAAGACTGTTTTTTTGTTTTTTTTTTTTTGTTTTTAAAGTGACTCAAACTTCTAATTCATAACATTTGTTCAGATGCATCCCATATGAACTGGAGACTTTAAATAGTAAAAGAAGCTACAGATGGATATTTGTCAGGAAGAGAACTTTCCAAGAATAAACACAATGCATTTTGTCAGAATTTGCTAGAGAAATAGCACCAATACCAAGACCATAAACATCCTAAGGATAGTTAATACAATAATATGCATACTGATCAACATACGCATAGCACACATGCAAGTGCACATACTCATACACATGGCCATAACTGTATTCTTAACTCATACAAGATACATATGTATGGAATTGGTGCATATGACTATGGAGACAAGCAAGCCCGGATATCTGCAGGATGTGCTTGCAACTGGAGACCCTCCCTTTGGATCCAAGTTTTCTTGCTGTTTAGCAAGAAAGATTTTTGGGGGGAGAGCTGACATTTTGTTTCACGTCATCTTTCAGTGGATTGGATGCGGCCGGCCCATTCACATTAGAAAAGGCAATCTACTTTATTCAGTGCACTTATGTCTTAATCTCATCCATTTGTTCCTTTGTTAGAGAAAGAAAAAATATCCCAGCCCCACTATGGCACATCAGACTCACATATAACCCTTATATAATGTAAGTAGACATATATAAATTGAAAGTTCATGTATCTAGCTAGCAGCCAACCATTGGACTGGGTGTGGAGTCCCCACTGGAGGAGCTGGAGGGCAGACTAGAGGAGCTGAAGGGGTTTACAGCCCCATGGGAAGAACAACAATGTCGGCCACCCAGACACCTCAGGACTCCCAGGGTCTAAACCATCAACCAAGGGGTACACATGGTTCCGTCCAAAAATGGGCAGAGGAATGCCTTGTCGGGCCTCAGTGGGAGGAGAGGTCCTTGGTCTTGTGAAGGCTCAATAGATGCCCCAACAAAGGGAAATCAAGGTGTGGGGGGGGAGGGGGGAGTGGGTCGGGTGGAGGGGCATATACTTGGAGGCAGGGGGTGGGAGAAGGGGTTGAGGGTTTTTGGGGAGGGGGAAACCGGGAATGGTTTTAGCATTTGAAATGTAAATGAAGATTATATTTAATAAAGAAAGAAAGAAAGTGCATGTATCTAGACAGTATTTTGCCAAGATTAGACAGATAAATCTGTGTTTCCGCAACTCATGACCTGTTTCTACTCGTCTTCCAAGGGCTAAGCCACAAGCCTGATCCCTAGGCTCTAATCACCTGATTGATCACCGCAGCAAGTCTGAAACCATCACCAAGGTGGTAATCCCAGCATTGACAGCCTAAGGTGGGAGGGTTACTATGAGTCTGCAGCCAGCCTGGGCTACATTATGAGACCCTGATTCAGAAAAACAAATTAAAACAAACAAACAAAAACAACTAACCAACCAAAACCCTACAAGCCAACAAACACCAGGAGAGAGACACTTGTTTAATTCTCAAGTCATACGCTTAGCCATAATTGATGACATCAGAGAGGTGGAACCCATGAGGCCTATGACTTCCCAAACCATGGAGGAGAAGCTGCGCCACCCATGGATCTGGATTTATTAAAGTGATAATCTTTAGATAAGATGACTGGCCTGAAAGTTCAAAATACAAAGCTAGAGTTATGTCAGGAAGACTCAAGCAAGTGTGAGAAGCAGAAGTGTGTTTTGGGTAATTGTCCCTGAGACAGCAGGAAGAAAGAGCCCCAGCAAGTTCTAGTTCTCCAAGCTTAGAAGGACATGGCCGCTCAGGCTAATATTTCACCACCCCAAGGGTGACCTCATCAAGTCAAAACTAGTGGCATCCCAGTGTATGTGTGTGTATGCATGTGTATGCGTGTGCATGTGCGTGTGTGTGTGTGTGTGTGTGTGTGTGTGTGTGTGTGTGTGTGGTGATCTCTCAGCAGAAGCTGGAAGAAGACGGAAACCTCATTCCATCTTCTTCCAAACCAGGAGACTCAGAGAGTGGCCAAACCACACTTCACTTGGATGGGGAGTTTGTGACAGAGCCCAGTGGTTATAGGGATCCAGATCACTCTTTGCATATGGCTACGGTACTTCGGGGACTCTTCTCTGTTTGACCTATACAGCTCCAGCTGGAATAGTGCCAAAGTAGGGTTCGGGAACAAGAGAGACTAAAGTCTTATATCAAAACACCAAGCATTACTTAAAAGGACTGGCTAAACCAATTCACTAAATTAATACAAAATAAGGCCTAAAGACTCTCCCTGCCTTCCTATCCAATGGTAAGAGGCTGTTGGGCAGGACAGTGAAATTACAGATGAACGCACCACCGTATATGTACACACTGAAGGGCTCTGGGGTGTGAATTTAAAATGCCGGCATATCTTCCTGTGTTAAGAACATTAAAAATCCAGTAACTGCCAAGAGGAGTGTTGCAGAGAAGAAAAAAAGGCTTAATGGTTTTCTTAGAAGGGAAACGCTAGGATTTCAGCAGAGGCTCAGTTAAAAACAAAAACAAAACCACCAGCCATTTCATATCTAAGAATTATGGGCGGCTAAGAAGCAGAGAAACACCTTAATAAATCCAGACACTGAAAAACATAATAATGGCATTTCTTTTAATCAATTAGAAGAGGAAATATTGACATGAGTTTTTAGACAATCAATTCAGCAATACATATTCGGGATGATCAACATATTCATCTATTCTGATCCGTGCATTCATTTCTAGGAGATTATCCTAAAGATTATCAGAAATGGGGGCACATTTAGCAACCAGTTAACATGCTCACAATCTATGGAAATGCTTGAGGATGAAAAGCTTTCCCCAACCTCACAGACAGATACCTTTCTCATTCTCAACACTGCCCACGTGACTTCCTTAATATTCTATGTCAGCATCTGAAGATAAATTTTCTTCAGACAACTGGAATATGTCTTAAATATTCCATAGTTTAACTCTGTCTTTGCGTTCATGAAGACACAATGAATAGCTTTGTAAGATTCCTTCATTAAGTGAAAAACTTTTGCTTATTTACTTTGGTCCAACTTTTTCTTCCTTCTTTCAGTGCTTCTGGGGCTAAAGCTGTTCTACGTTGTACATCTCAGGATCAACGCTGTTTCCTGTCTAGCTGGTGGGGCTCTGACTTGCCAGCCACAGGGAAATGAAAGCACAACTTCGCACAACTGAGGTTTTATGCAAGACTCTCCACAGGTCTGTGGGTGTGGAAAAGAGTGCACAGCAGTCTGGCGGGGACACAGGTAAAGAGAAGGAGCTTGTTGCCCTTGGCTGTTCGCTGCTGTAACAGAATACCTCAGAGGAGGCTGAATGGAGGACCACCATCCATTCCTCACAGTTCAGGCACAATTCGGTATGTAGTAGAAGGCAGGATGTCTGCCTGTACAACTACTTTAGAAGGGCATGTCCTAAATTCTATTATTTTCTCTCTCTCCCCCTTCACCCACTCTCTCCCTCCCTCTTTTCCTCCCTCCATCTCTCCTTTCCTCTCTCCCTCCCTTTCTCCTAACCTCCATCCCTCCCTCCCTTCCTCCCTCCCTCTCTCCCTCCTTCCATCTCTTTCTTCCCTCCCTCCCTCCCCCTCTCCATTTTCTTCCCCCTCTCCTTCTCCATTTCCCCATTAACCCTTCATCCCACCTTTCTCTCCCTCTCCTTTCTTTTTGTTTTTCTTTGAGAAAGTTTTCACATAGTGCAGGTTAACTTCAAACTCCCCATGTAGCCAAGTATGACTGTGAACTTTGGATCCTGCCACCGCTTCTAGGTTTTACAGTGCTGCAGATCAAACCCAGAATCTCAGGTCTTGGTGCATGATAGGCAAGCACGTAGCACTATGCTACGTCTCCAGCCTCAGAGCCCATCTCTTACTACTGCCACCCGGCAACACCTGGACATCGGAGCTGCCATACTGCAGCCTTGGTGGACAGTATAAAGTTTTGAGAGATGAGGAAGATTTCCTGAGAGAAGGGCCACGGTGAGAAGGGAAGATGTGGCTGGGAAACCGTTGTTAAAGGTACCGAGGGGAATCTGGAGAACAGATACTGAGCAAGTGAAAAACTGTTCCACACAGTTGTAGGTAGAAGACAGAAAAGCTTCAGGGGAAAGAGCCCTTGGTGGTCAGATCACAAAGGGCCAGGGAGGAACTTCAGATTTTAACCTGTAACCAGTCAGGGGTCAGTGAATATGGTAAGTGTTCAGACTTTAGAATTAACCCCAAATACAGACACTTTGTGGATTACGGCGTGCACGGGTCCAATTAGAGGCACAGGCACCAGATTTAATGAATGGTGGACCCCAAAAAACATAGAATGGAGGACCTGCAATCAGAGCAGGAAGGGGTGGGAGGCGGAGGCGCAGGCGTGGGAGACGTGTCCAATCAGCTCCTTAGAAACTTTTTTTTTAAATGAATGGGCTCCCACTGCAATCCTTAGGTAGGTCCACACTGAAAAAACACAGCGAAGGTTTTCTTTAAGTTTTCTCTTTTAAGTAATTAGGTAAATGACTGCCCCAGTTAGGTTTGAGAGAAAAGAAAACAAAAGGCTAACCTTGAGGTCTGGAGGACTCCGCCCCTCACCCCCTCCCCACCTTGTGCTCTGCAGTGGGCCTCCTTTACTCCTGAGTCAGCATGAGCAAAGAGAGCCGGCCGCTTTAGAGAGGCTGGAGGAGCGAGGAGCTTCCAACAGACATCATTAGAGCAAGGGAGAGAGAGAAAATACATTATTACTATTATTATTTTTCTACTCTGCAGCTGTGCCTGCCTAGGTCTTGGCTAAAGAGAGGAGGGATATTTTTTTTTCTGTTTCTCCTCACAGACTGTAGCTACCCGATTACCTGATTACCTACCCTAATGCTTGCTATTTTAGAGACAGAGCAATAGGGGAGCCAGATCTTATCTGTGGCAAAGAAAAAAAATCTGACTCCAAACAGCCAAATGAAATCCAAAGTTGTCTCCCAGCTACTGATCTTAGTTGGCGTCAGAGAAATTCGGTAAATGACATTGATCCCCATGAGCTGACCCCCTGTCCTCTGACTCTGAATATCAAAGGGATTTGGATTCGCAGAGGAGAGGCGGGGATCCAGGCCTAAGCCGCAGTTCTAGTTCTGGCAAAGATTTTTGATTAAAAAGCTAATAAAATTATGTGAAATGAAGGACAGAAAAATTGGGAAAAGCTAACCGAGAAATGACATTATTTGTTCCTAAAACACACACAGACACGAATACAAACACACAAATAGACGCAGACACAGCATATATACACACAGACACACACATACACAGGAACACACACAGACCCACACAGAGATACACAGACATGTGCATACCCAACACATACACACACAGATACAACATATACACACAGAGACATACAGATACATACAGACACACAGACACAATAAGACACACAGACACAATAAGACACACAGATATAAAACATAAACACACATATACAAATACACAAACACACACACAACACATATACACAGACATTCAGATACACATACACACAGACACATACAGACACACAGACACACAGATATAAAACATAAACACACATATACAAATACACAAACACACACACACCACATATACACAGACACTCAGATACACACAGACACATACAGACACACAGACACAATAAGACACACAGACACACAGATATAAAACATACACACATATACAAATACACAAACACACACACAACACGTATACACAGACACTCAGATACACACAGACACAACACATACACACAGACACATACAGACACACAGACACAATAAGACACACAGACACAGATATAAAACATACACACATATACACAAACATATACACCACACACACACACACACACACACATACACACCTCCTAATAGGGCTCTGGCTTTGTTTACCTACCAAATAAAATGTTAGATAGATTTTATTACTTTTTATCCCATTTGGTTTAGTTCTTGCAGCTAAAGCCCTGCTTGTTACGTAGATTTCGGAGTATAGGAAAATGACAAAAGCTTTCTTCATAAGGGGTGCAGGGGAAAGCCGGAGGGAAGACTCGAAATGATCCCGCCATTCATAACTTGCTTGGATTAAGTAAGCACAGGGGATGAACCAAAAGACCTAATAATTAGGTTTTTTTTTTAAGTAAAAAATTTTCTGATTGAAAAAGGCAAGGCTGAAGAATAGAAGGGCCAGTGGACACAGCTTCTAACTGGAAGCATTTAAGAAATACCTCATAATGATGGCAACTGCCAGTTTGAAGGCCAGCCCAGCGTCAGAATGAAAGTGAAATCTATCCCTAGAAGACCTTTGATCAGCCACCACCCCGACAGAGTCAGCTTGTGCCTTGCTGACAGAAGCGCTCTATCCTGGCATGGTGGGGAGAGCCCTGCCACCACTCAATTAGACAAAAGGTGACACCCTGGGGTTTATAATTCTAGAGGAGCCCCGACTAATTTATGCACCTGCCAGTGTGTGCCAAGCCAAGTTAGAATCTCTTTTAACATTTTCATATACTTTCTTTTAGAAGTATTCATATTTATGAATGCCGGCTTGGTAATGCTCTTCTCCTGCAGAGAAAAAGGAAATGTGTTCATCTTAGCATTTGTGCCTGCTTCCTCTACTTTCCTTCTTGTTTTAATTAACAATTGCTCAGTGCCCCAAGGGCTGTCATTAATTAAAAGATTAAAAAGAAATCTTCCAGGAATAAGTAGGACTAGTGTTTTCTTCTAAAAAAACAAAACAAAACAAAAAACAAAACAAAACAAAAAAAGAACCAACCAACCAACTCCCCAAAAAACAACAACAACAAAACAAAAAAACCCAAAACGTTGTGTGTAGTTTGAAGCTTGAGTTTGAATAGGGTTTTCTTCATGAAGGTCCTTTCCTTGTGAGTATATTTCTGTCCAAGAGATTTGATGGTAGATCTTATGCAAATGGGAATTTCCAACATAGGAAATAAAACTCTTTTGATGTTTTATTAATTCCTGCTTTGTTCAGAGTTTGGTGAGTGAGTTTTCACACCATGGGCATGAGGCTTTGGTTGGAAAGAATACAGATGTCTGTGGCCGTTGCAACTGGGAAAATGTGCAGGTTGGTCGTTTACTTTTTTTGTCATTGTTTAAGAAGAAGTTTTAATAAAAGCCACCGATGGAGGCAGATTGAGGCAATAACTAGTCAGGAGATGAGGCTTCAAGCAATTAGGTTGTAACTTACACTAATTACTATCTTGACCACTGATGGATTCTTTTATTTTTTTTCCTGCCTTTAGTCTATGAAAAAACAGATTAAATAAGAGACCATAAAGGGACCAAAATGATTGCAAAGGCGGCTTAATGAAAAAAGAATAAAATGTTCTGCAGTTTTATGGAAGGTGATAAACCTTATGAAGTGAGCCATTTTCGGAGGATAAAATGCTGTTTGAAGAGCCACCCAAAACCTTCCCTGATGCAGGACAGCAGTGTCTCCACCTCCAAGGTCATCAGAAGGCCTTCACAATAATTTATTGTGGTTTAAGCCCCTTGAAATTCTTTGGGTATGTGTGAATGTATGTGTATGTTCAAGTGCTGGTGCATGTGTGTACCCATACATTGTATGTGCACAAGTATGTGCAGGTCAGAAAACAACTTTGGCCTTGGTTCTTTCTCAGGTGCCAAAACCTTGAGACAGTGTTTTTTATGGACCAGGAGAGCATTGTGAAAGCTACAGTGGTTGACCAGTAAGCTCCAAGGATCCTCCTGTCTCTACCCCCTCACTTGTGGGGTAATAGGTGCACATTGCCTATCCTGGAATGGAACTCAGGTTTTCATATGCCCACAGGAAGTGCTTCACCAATGATGCCATCTCTCCTGCTTTTAAACACTGTTGTTGAAGTTTCTCAGCTTCATTACAACATGAGCCACAGGAAGGAATTAAAGAATAATTTGTACTTGGTTTGAACCACAAAACCCCCAAAGTCCTTATTCGAGGTCCTTAAGTGGGAAATGCTTAACAAATGGACAGGCCTTTTACCTGGTCCCCACTCCTAGCCTGTTTCAGCACCAACAGCAAACACACACTCTTCAACATTTTTCCTAGTCAGTCTTCCACCAATTCTGCTCAAACCCCTCTCTCCACCGCAGGAACACCTCACAGCTCTGCATCAGTACATGGAATTCCACCTATTCAACTGCTCAAAAGCACTGACTAACATGCTCACAAACCCATGACTGATAATCTCAAATACAAATAAATTACTAGCCTTGAAGTCATGCCATTTTGAATACTTTCTGTTCTTTTATTTGAAAAAATACAGCTAGCTGTGGTGGTGCATGCCTTTAATCCCAGCACTCTCCCAGAGGCAGAGGCAGAGGCAGAGGCAGAGGCAGAGGAAGGTGGATCTCAGTTCAGGTCCAGCCTGGTCTATAAAGAAAGTTCTAGGACAGCCACGGCTACACAGAGAAACCACGTCTCAAACAAAACAAAAAACAAAAACAAAAAAGAAAAAATGCATTCAAAATCAAGCGCGCACACACATACACACACAAACACACACACACACACACACACACACACACACACACACACACACACACACCAGTACAAACATGTGATAAATTAAACACATGAAAAGGGTAAATGTTAACAGAATATTTGCTCTTTTCGAATTTCCATATTTTTGTGTGTTTTGTAGTCACCATTTAACATAATGATGATAATATCTTAGATTATTTTTATTTTTCCATTTAGCTATAAACAAAAGATGCTTCCACATTGCTATCCAGCTATCCAGTCACTGTGTTTGTAATATCAATGGAGTATGTTCGCTAAGTGAACAGACCACTGTCTGCTTAACCATTTCTTTGCAGTTAGATGTTCAGGTAGTTTCTAATATTGCAGTTATGAATGGTTTCTCATTTTTGTTTACATATATGACCATTTCTTCAGGAAAGAGTATCAAAGTAGAGTTAGCGGACTACAGCTGTGGACAGTAGCATTAACTTCGTAATAGGCATATTTTACATATCTCTTAAGCTATATCAGTGATGACAACTTTAATATTTGAAAGGGATGATTATTTGTGTCTTGCATTTTATATTTAGATAGCTTCCAATTTACAGGAAAACTGTGAGTAGTTCAAAAAAAAAAACTATTGTCCATTCTTTCCCCAAAGGAGAGTTGTCAGTCACAGTTGACAACTGTCTCATGGCATTCTTTAGTTGGAAATGCCACCCCGGTATCTGGTCTTGCACTGGTCTCCATGTCTCACTGGTTATACCAAGCAGGAGCCATTCTTCCAGTTCTCCACTCATCCTGAAGGGTGCACACTCAGGTCAGACATGGTGGACACTCCTGTAGTACCCGTTACTATTGTTATTGCTGTGACCAACGTATCTAATAGGAAGCAAATTAAAGAAGGAAAAAAGGATTTGCTTTGGCTCATCATTCCAGGGGATACAGCGCACCTAGGAGGGGGAAGGCATGGTGATAGAAAGGTAAGGCAGTTGGTCACACTGCATCCACAGTAAGGATGCTGAGAGGGGTTAATGCTGATGTTCTGCTTATGTTATCCCTTTTATTCAGTCTGGGACCTTAGCCCAAGGGAAGGTATTACCCATACTCAGGATGGGTCTTCCTGTTTTAGTTAAATATTCTTGAAAACTCATAGACATGGTCAGTAGTGTGTTTACATGGTGATTTTAAATCCAATAATGTAATGAAGATGGGTCATCTAACCCCTGATCCCAGCACTAGGAGGTTGAGGCAGGAAGAGTATGGAAGAGACTAGCCTAGGTTATACAGTGAGATCTTGTCTCAAAGAAAATTAATATATCTATGACACAAAATCAACAAGAACTTAGAAAAAATGACAAAGTACTAACCAAAATCAATAGCAGTACAGAAACAATGCAATCTGAAATAAATCTCACCATCTTCCTTTCAGAATCAACTATCCCATCGAATCAATAATCTAGGCTTCAAACTTTCCCTCTTATGCTGGGGTTGTAGGTCAGGGATAGAGGCTTTTCCTAGCATATTTGAGACCCCCACATTTGATATAGAAACTGTAAGAAACCCATTCGAAACAAAAGAAGTTTTGAACTTCTTGGTCTGCAACTTGGCCAGTAGGTAAGGTTGCTCTCTGCTGAGCCTGAGGACCCAGGTTCAATCCCTAAGATCCATACAGTAGCAGGAGAAAAGTGACTCCTACAAAGATGCTTTTTGACCTCCATATGCACTGTGACATGTGTACTCCCCTAAGCCCCAATAAATTCAACGATGATGATGATAATGATGATGACGACAATGGTGATGATAATAATGATCACCACCATTACCATCACCATCATCATCATCTCCACAAACTTCCCTTCTCTCTTAGTCAGTCCATGGGTGGCAGTCAAATCCCTAAATATTACAATTCACCTGTCACTCAAAACCTTTACTTGTATCTTCTAGAGGCACTTGAAATTAAACATGCCCTTCATTCAGCTCACCCAAGTCACCAGGTTAGCCTCCCCTCTGCTATAACAACCTCCAAGTGGAGCCAACATTGCCTTCTGGAGGAATGGAGTCTCCCTAGAGCCGCTGCTCTGTTTTTCTTTAGTCATCTTTCTCTGGATGATTTTACATGAGCTATCTCCATTTATTTCCTTTTCTTCTTCACTCTTCCTCCCCCTACCATGATGGTTTGTTTTCGACAGCATATCTTTGAGATGATGAAACCTTTCTCATATCATAGTCAAGGAACTAGGAACAGAGGGGTTGCTTACTAAAGGTGATACATAGTCCTTGATTGGCAACGTTTTTGTTGTCAATAGCATATAAGGGCTCAACATAAGTGTCTCACCAAGAACTACACTTCTTTAGCTTGTTAAAATTTGTTACTGGATTTGTCTCTGAAATGAGCATTTGTTTGCAGTTTCTTTCTCACTTTCTCTGCGGTTTGCTCTAGAAAAGAACATTATGGCTTTTGCTTCTTGCTGAGATTCAAAGATTTAATTTATTATGTTAAGAAGTTCTTCTACTCTTTAGCTTCTCGTATATTTCAGAAAATTCTTTAATAGAAATTGACATTTTGTGGGGAAAACATCCCCAAGAATTCACTTAAAAACCTAATAGAACTCATACATGAATTCAGTAACATTGTAATGTATAAGTTCAATATACAGAAATGAATTATACTTCTATATCTTATATAAACAATAGGGATGCAGAATTAAGAAGGCTATTTTTATCTCCAATAGCATAAAAAGAATTACCTGGAATGAACTTAACAAAGAAAGGGCGCAGCAAATCCTCCAAGCTAGAAGATGTTGTAGAAAGAAATTGAAGATCTAAACAAATGAGAACATATTTCATACAGATTGAAAGATGAAAGACATCTATATTTTGAATTTCTCTTTTAAGCATTTACTTATCGATATATGACAGTTTTTAATATCTCAAACTTTTGTAAGGCATTTATGCTTACATATTTGTCACAAGATCTAGTGATCAATGATACAAATGAGATAAAATTGTGCACAGGGGTTGAGAAATGGTCTTATTAAAAAATATTGAAAAAAATTCCCTTTGCATCTGCGATGATTTTGATCATAACAGTTCTGCCAGGATGAAATGTATTTATTCTTCACTGTTCTTTTTCCTTGTATGATTCTAAGTTAGGTTTGGCCTCTGGAATGATGCACGCAGAATTTGACAGATACAGGGAAATATCAGTAAAGGTGCATGGAAATGTAGAGCAGGACCCTGCAGTCTGCTGCTCATCTACACTGTCTTGATCTTACCTCACCATGGTGCAGACAGGCAGTGGCATCTTCCACCCCAGGCCTTGCACACATAGTACCTGGAAGTGAAGTTTGCCAGCTTTAAATTCAGTTCACCTGGAAAGACTTGATGTAGGGGAATGCCAGGACAGAGAAGCGAGAGGGGGTTGAATGGGGAAAAGAGGGAGGGAAGGGGGCTTATGGGACTTTCGGGGAGGGAGGAAACGGGAAAGGGGAAATGATTTGGAATGTAAATAAAAAAACTTAGAAAATAAAAAAAAATTTCATTTCACCCATAGAATTAAGTAAGGGTTGGGAGAGACAGCTAGGGACACTTTCTAATTTGTCTTCCAATCCATGTTTATCTTTGCACATTTCTCTTTGCCTTTGTCCCACCCATCTCATATCTAGTCGTATCTCAAATGGAAGCTGGTCTACATTCCGTGAATTCAGGCTACCACCAGGTAAGGAGACAACAGCTTTCCACACGTGTTATTACCAGTCTGACGAGTAGGTAAATTCTACAATCAATCTCTTGTTTCTGACCATAGAAATTCTCACCTGCTAGAATCTCAGTAATATGCCATAGGCTAAGCTTATGTTTTTAAGACCATCATTATTTATATTGACATTGAAGACATTTTCTAACTCTGAGGCCCAAGTTTGGTAAAAATCATGGCCAGTACTGTATGAGCTACAAAGGCAATGTGCCTGTCCAACTTTCATTCATGTCTATACTTCTCATTCTTCCCCTTTAGATAACTCAAACTCATTGTATAATTATTTTGTGCCAAGGACTACATAAAGTAGATTGTATTACATTTGATTTCATCAGAAATTGTAGAAAGCAGGCTACTGTTGTTAAACACTATAGAAACAACACTCTTTCAAAGGTGGTCAAGTTTTGATGTCTTTTGTTTAGTAGATTATAGCTTGGAAGCACATTTGAGTGATCATAACATAATTGTTTGCAGATAATTAGCATATTTATAAACCCAAAACAGACAAAATTGCACAAAGAACCAGTGTCAGTAAGTAGTAATGTCAGTAAGCAGTGACCTAGACATTGGCCAGAGGTCACACAGACAGACAGAAGTATATCAATAGTTGAGATGTAGAATCAGATTTCCTTAAGCAACACCCCTCACTGTCATATACTTAAGTCCTATATTCCCTGAACCAGCTTATCATTTACCAACAGCCTATTAGGGTTTTGGATATATTCACCCATTTTGGGAGAACTGACAACTCAAAATAGCCAGTAGTTTGGTTTCTATCTGTGGTATTTTCCTCTACACTGGAGAAACTTCATCATTCTATTAAAAATTATAGCCTTAAATACAAAGGTTAAAAATTTCACTAAATATGTTCTTAGGTATCTTATTCCTATAATTTGATTGGCCTTTTCTGAGCCCAAAGATGAAGTGACATCAGTGATAAAACACACGAGGACAGAGATGACTGTAATGCCATATAATGACAAAATCTTCAAGTTGGGAAGCCCCTTTGAAATCTAATGGTACCATGAACATCTTGAACAAAGTACACATAAATGTAGAAAAGGTGAGATAAAAATGTTGTTAGATGGGAATCTACACTTAGACTGCCTTGAATTACATCCTAGGAGGTTACTGGATTTTGTGCTGGATTGAGTAGATAGGCATGATGTATACAAAGAATAAAGCCGTTTTCCTAGATCATTCCTAAGACCGACAGTCTAATGATTTCCCTAAATATATCTAATTAAACATTGCATATCTAACCCCGAGTGGGATTTCCCATCAAGGCTGTCATAAGATTCAAAATTCACAGGTTCACAGAGTTATTTGTCTCCTTGGGAGTTCAGTGTAGGACATTTTGGGACTTAAGTTTCTCTCTAGGTGACTAGAGATAAGAAAAAGGCTGTGAAGTTCTAGGGGGCCCTTCCCATGAAGCAAGAAGAAGTGATACCTTTCATTGTAATTTTTTTTCATTCAACCATTTTTCAGTATGAAAATGGGTAGCTAATGGATGACATTAAAAAATAAACAGCATTTTTATTAATTCACAGAAAGTTTCATAGAGCATTGAAGATATTTTGATTGTATTCATCCCCATTCATGTTATTTTTCTTCATAGATTCACCCTCCTTGTCCCCTTATAGACAACATTTTAAAGAGTGAATTAACATTGAGATATGTTTGTGTGCTGCTTGACCTGATAAACCCTCATGAAAACTGTATTTTTCCCCAGACTTGCTGAACCATGGTCAATATAATTTATTTATATCTAAGGTATACAATAGGATGACTTGATGTAAGTAAATATACTGAAATGATAGTTAAAAGAAAGATAGTGAATGTATCCATCGTCTTAATCATTATCCTCTCTCTCTCTCTCTCTCTCTCTCTCTCTCTCTCTCTCTCTCTCTCTCTCTCTCTCTCTCTCTCGGTGAGAATACATATTCTCTAGTCTCTTCAAGACCCTGAGTATGTACTACTCTCTTAGTAACTAAAATCACCAGACTGCACATTAGATCTCCAGAACATATTTACCTTATAGTAGAATGTTCATTGTCATTGACAGACATCTCATCTCTCTCATATCCCAGCTCCAGTAAACAACATCCTCTTCTCTGTAAATCAGATCCCCCAGGGTCTGTCTTTAAGTTTGGTTCCTGTCCTCAAGCATAAGAGTCACCCAGCCTGATGTCATATTGTGAGTGAGTACTGAACGTTCCTTCATTTTCAAAGTGGAATACTATTCCCACTCAGCCTTGTGTTTAAGTCTTTAATTTCAAGTTAATTTTTGTTTATGGTTTCAGATGAAAATATAATTTCATCCTTTTGCATGTGGAGATCTAGTCAATACCATTCATTAAAGAGTTTATCATATTATGTCGTGTAGTCTTGATGACTGGAAGATTAATCAGCCATACATGTAAGGCTTACTTCTGGGTTCTTTATTATTTCCCATTGGCCTCTTTGTCTACTTTTGTGCCATTACCAAAATATTTTGATGTCTTACCTCTGTAATGTAATTTGAAACAAAGAAGTATGATACTTCTAATATTGTTATTCTTTGCTAAGATTGCTTCAGGAAGTTTGGATCTTGTGTGGTTCCATCTTAGTTTTATGGTTCTTTTGTTTGTTTCTATGAAAATTGTCATTGGTGTTTAGATAAAGGATACAATGAATATGTGCATAATTTTGAGTAAATATGAACATGCTATCAATATCACTTCTTCCAGAACACAAGTACAGGGTATCTCTCTATTTGTGTGTTTACTTTCTTTCATTAGTATTTTGAAGCTTTCAGTATATAGTTAGATATGGTATATCACTAATTTCTTTGGTTAAGTCTATTGTTAGCATTTTATCCTTTTGATTCTATTATTAATAATACCACTTTATTAATTTTTTCTGTGTAAGTTGCTGTTTAAATAAATAGCAACAGATTTTTGTAAGGTAATTTGGGATCACCAACTTCATTGAACTCACTTATGATTTCTTACGGTTTTATTTGAATGGAGTATTTAGTGTTTTGTATTTAATAGATTTGTGTCTTTCACAAATGGATACAATTTTATGTCTTTTCCAGTGCTGATGTCTTTTCTTTCTCTCTTTTATCTAAAACTAAATTGATATCAGGTAAGAGGGGGAAATACAGGTGCAAATTCAAAACTAATTATGTGTCAGTAAGGTCACATACTGAAGTGGGACCATCAGTCAAAGACCAAAGGCTGGTAATCTCTGGCCTTTAACTCTTATTGCTCTGGGGGCCAGAAACTGATGTCTTTGGCAAGTTAACTCTTACTGTTCTGGAGCCAAAGGCTGATGACTTTTGGCAATTTCACAGAGAAAGGGAAAGAAAGAAGAAAGTTACACATACACACACACGCACACACACACACACACACACACACACACACACACACATACACTGGTGGCACACTGGCACACTGGTTGGGCCCAATTATCTGTTTTATCTATTTCAAAAGTGCACATGCATTCTTCTATACATACACATATACCTACACATGAAAGTACGACAGTATGCATATACATTTAGACAGACATATATATATATATATTTGATGGATGGAGCAGAGCCCTCAAAGCCACACATTACTTTTTTTCCTCTCAACCTTTTTATAACTTCTTAGACAAAAGTTCTTTATAAAATTACCGCATAGATAAAATGTTACAGAAAAAGGAAGTTATAGAGGATGTCAAATAGTAAGTTTGGAGCAGTGTTTCATTCTATAAGCTCATTATAAGTTCAAAGCAGCAGTTTCATATGGCCTTGGTATATAATAGTACACACTTGTGTCCTCAACCTTGGACCTGACCTAAAATGTGTGTTGTTCTTTGATTCAAATCTGTCCCAAACCTATTGTTTTTCTTAGTGCAATGTAGGAAAGCTCATTGTATTCTTTTTTTATGCAGCCTTTGCTTACTATTCTATGAGAAGGGGGCACATTCTATTCTTGATTCTAAGTCTTTCTGGCAAAACAACTAAAACCATCTCCTTAAACTTTCTTCCCAAAATTATTTGGAACAAGTCAGGAATTCTATGATGTCATTAATTCATCTAAATAGCATTGCCTCATGAATGTTCATTTTCATGTTGATCTGTAGGAAATTTGTCCAATAGGGTAGGCTATATACTAGTGGCAGGAAAGTCATATCAGCAGCAAGAAGCAATCCTAGAGCAAAGTCTCTGGGACTGTGCCTCTCTAGTCTGCACCTATGACAGCCATGGAAACAGTGGCTTGTTTCCAGGAAACTTACTTGCTCGCCATAGTCTTTCCTAGATGGCTTCTGTCACTTATATATACATGGTCTTTTTATTTTGATGGAAGAGCTATGGTAGTTAAAACCTGAAATAAAACGAGTTTGTATCAAGTTATGGGTGGATAAAGAAGATATGACATGGTCCTGCAATGGAATATTATTTGGCAATGGAAAAGAAGGATGCTATAACATGGATGCACTTGGAAGATAGATATTTTGAATGAAAGAAGCCCATCATACAAATCACATAGACTATGATCTCACTGATATGATATGTCCACAACAAGCAAATCCAGGGAGAAAAGCCAGTTACTGATTAACTAACATTTGTAGGGTTTGGCAGGGAATAGGCAGTAGTCTTCCCATTGGTGTTTTGAAGTTGTTCTAAAATTAGATTATAGTGATGGTTGTACATCTGTCAAATATACTGAAAGCATTAACTTATAGACTTTAAGCAGGTGAAGTTGGGACAGCTGTCTCTGAACAATACTGCTAGAAAATGGAGTAGCAGCAGATTTCCCTGGTCATACAGTGTGCTCCCATCTCCCAGGCATGTGTGGTTACTACAGTATTATCCCAGAGGAATCTAAGTGTAAGGGGCTCCTGCTTATACCTCAAGGTCCAAGGCTGCAGTGGAGACATGATCACTCCAGAGGGGAAAGTGCTGAGCACTGGGTTCCTTCCTTACTCCACTAAAGAAATTTCACCTGCCCTTTCCCTCTGTTATCTTCATGACCCATGATGGACCACTCTTCCAGCCTCATAATTGCTAGGCGTTCTTGAACTTTCTTCTTTTCCTTCTTCTCTCATGTTACATCTTTCTCTCTCCACCGTTTTGAGAGAACATACACTTATCAAGTATTAAAATGTTGTCTTTAGAAAACATTACTCTTGCTTATTGATATGACAGCATTCTCTCTGCCCTCGACTCACTGAGGACACACTGCATATTAATTATACACTAGAATGTGGATAGCATTGAGGAGCCAGAGATAAATGACCCAATTTCCATCAAGAGGATGCTTTCATTCAATGCAAAGTGATAGATAGCTAGACTTTCATACGACCAGTTCTCTGACAGCACCAAAGAATGCAACAGGAACAAGGTGGTAGGTATTATTAATTTTGATCAGAAGAGTTAGGTGCTGTCCAAATCCAACAAAAGTCTTGATGAATTTGCCATATTGTCAATTGGCTTCAAAAACTTTCAGAGTATCATGAATCAAAGTCCAAAGTAAAGAGCAAAGCCCAGGACCTTGCAGTTAACCTGGTTTTATAATGGACACTACTGGCCAATATTGAACTATGGAAGTTTAAACAGAGCTATGCTGCAGGTGGAAATTTCCATACAGGGAACCAAAGAACGCAAGGATCATAAAAAGTGAAGGTAGCTCCAAAGATTTGTTGCTCCCTGTTTCTTTTTTTCCTTTTGATTTTGAGACACAGTAGACTGGCCTCAAAACTCTCTTTACTTCTTAAGTTGGTTGCAAAGTTGTAATCCTCCTGCCCTGGGCTTTTGAGTGCTTGAATTACAAATATGTTCGACTATGTCAGATCTAGGACTTTGCATTTCTAAAGTCACAAAATCGAACTCTGTACAGACATCCATGTGTATGTCCATGGGTTCATACGCCCATGGGTGCATGTGTGGAAGAGCTTGGTATGGAGTGCTGTCTTCAATTATGCTCGACTTTGTTTTTTTGGGCAAGATCTCTCACTGAGCCAGAATCCAGAGGCTTCAAGAAGGCTGTCAGCCTAACAAGCTTCGAGCATCTACCCATCTCCATCTCTAAGCACTGAGGTTACAGGTTCAAACAAAGGAACTTGGGTTTGACGTTGATGCTGGGGATCAAACTCGGGCCTTCATGCTTTAGCAGCAAGTACTTTACCCACTGGGCCATCTCTCCAGCTGAGAAACTTTTTTTTTCATAGAAAAACAAACAGCAACTCCATACAATATGCAAAAGAAACAACATTGAAACTCCCAAACATGCCAAATATAATTCACACCAAGGAGAACACTCTACATGGATACAGGGTCCCTGATTCTGTGGATGGAAGTCCTATAAGATGCTCAGAGTGGGTGAGCAAGCTGGGCCCTGAAGTGTGCTGCTTGGATGCCGGGCTATGCTGCCACTAACACTGTTACCTATTATAGGTGGGTATCGATGTTACATCATACGTTCCTCCCTCCTAAAGGAGTGCTGTGTCAGTTACTGAACTTTTGGTGACTATGGTACCACTCAGAATCATCAAATACCAATGGGCAAACTGAGGTGAAATGAATAGCAAAATGCTTATATTTTAGGATCGGAGGCTATGAACCCTGACCTTGTGTGGTTACTAGTGACTCATACCCAGACTCTGATGTCCACACGCCCCAGCAGCAATTACCCACCACCCTGCCTTTGCCCTTCAGTTGCTTTCCCTCTCTCATCATCAGGGCTTTCTGTCACATCTCTCTAGTGGCAGCAGACAGTTCCTCTGTAGCTGCCTCCACACAGAGAGCCTGTTATCAATTCTATTCTCAACTCGATCGTGGGCTCTGTTGCTTCTTGCAGAACCTTGCTTGGCCCAGAATGACATCTTAGGAATCTTGCTTTTCAGCTTTCCAGCACGCTCCGAGCTCATGTTTGTTTAACGACTGTGCAAACCTGCTCTGTCATCTTTTAGAGTTTATGTGAAGGCAGACAGAATACCTGTCCTCTAGGGCGTCTTATTAGATGGTTATCTGCAAAGCACATTATTGTTCTTGAGACTCAAATAGAATGCAGGGGAATTCTAACTTTTAAAACTTTCGAAATCAGAGATAATAAGATTTACCATTCTGTTTTAATATCTTTCAAGTGACAGACCATAAGAAAGCCACCAGACAACAATCAATCCAATTTTTTTTCTGAGAATGTTTAAAAGGCAGCATAAAAAGATGTCAGTCGGACAGACAGACGACTGCTATTTCAGATTTACAACCAGAAAGCAAGGCCAGGCTGTGGCTCCTGGTGTGAAATTGCAAGGCTTCTATATTGTTCAAGAGATCTCACTGGAAGAGCTAACTTATTTTATTTCACAGTCATCCCCCGCATCTCACAATCTACAGTAACTGGCACACCTGACGGGAGCCAGCCAAAAGCAGGAATGGAGTCACAAAACTGCAGACTCTCCTTTTCCAAACATTTAAAAAATGTAGAACCATTTTTTCCAAACCTGGGAGCCTTATAGATACTGGTTGCTCTAGGATGAGGAGGCAGCTCATAAGAGCCGAGGGTATCATGGGTGGCAAAATCCTGAATAATCTTTAGCACTACCTGGCATCTCTTCCTCTGACCATCTTTCCCCCAGTGTTCCTGTCTCCTACATCTCCACATTATTGTTAGTTATTGCTGCCTTGACTCTCTCCGCAGGCCTAGGGCATTCTTTAATTTTTTTTTGCTGTTTCTATGAGCCTCATCCCATTACAATTTATCTTTTATATTTCCAGACACCAATAAAAAGAGAGATTTCATGTCCAAGTGCATACTGGGTTTAATATTTGAGAACCTGCGTTATGTATACCGATTTCAGAATTCTTTTCATTTAAGCAGTTGGTTACAGAGACATATTGTCTTGATGTACTACAGAGTGTGTAGAAGCAGGTATTTAGACATTGCATTGAGACTACATGACTTCATCTCAAGGTACATTACAGAGAAGACTATTAACCCTTCGCATGATGAGATTAAGCTTTGATCTTCAAAAGTAAAAGCTCATGTTGTACTTAGGTGGAATCATTAATTATTCAAATGGCATCATTTGATGTTTTTTGTTAGTCTGTCTTATCATTCATGTCAATGCTCAGATAATTTAAAAAATTAAATATCTCCAGTATTTGCAGTATAAGTTTTTGATATGAAAGTTTTCCAGTGTCTCTTCACAAAGCAATATATACATTTAATAGAAAATCCCCACATTCTGGTAATAAAACAGCTCTCAGCTTTTACAAAGCAATATCCTTTATTTTCCAAAATGGATTAGTTGAGAAGCTACCGACAGTGGTATGATATCTTAATGTTGGAGAGCAGCAAGTGAAGGTATCTACCACATGATCTACTCTGGGAAATGATCTTCTTCTCCTTTTTTAAAAGATTAAAAGTCATTGAATGTAGTGGGAGCTAGGATTGCTCCAATTTCCAAATACACACAACAATAGCCTTGCAAGGTGGACCAACTTGGTAATATCCTTTGCTTAAGTTGACAGAGTGTAAATTGCAGCCAATCAAATGAACTTCACATTGAACACCAACCACTATAATTTTGTTTCTAGTGGAAGTACCAAGACTCTTTGGCAGAACCACAGTGTTCCCAGTCACACTGCAAAGATACAATAGTATGTCTTCAAGTCGTTTTGTTTTCATTGAGACATGGTTGATTGAGATCCTTTAATCAATTCGTTACAGTATTTAACAAAGAACAATGGAAAACAATTTGGAAATTTAAAGAGCCACAAAAGTGATGCACCAGAGACCATTATTCCTGCCAGAAAATGATGGGTGTAAAGTTTATCTAACACATGCTGGGTTAGAGCAAATGTCCACAGGCAGGACTGACATGCACGTAACACTCAGATGATCTCAGATTCATTCTCTTTCAGGCAATGTGGAACATCCACCCAACTTGAGCACTTTCTATTTGTCTTATTTTCTTGACAAACACAGAAATTTTGACCCCACCAATGCAAATTATTACCAGAAACGTGGACTACAGGGACAGGAAATGAAAAATAATCAAGTGGGAAATAAAAGTGCATTGAAAAAAACAATTCATGAGAAACTAAGACATAACCAAACACAACTCAGAAAAGGGAAAGCTGGCTCTGGGCTAAAAGTGTCCAGTTTCTTCCCCAAACATTAATGTTTCAGTGTTTATAGAAATTAATACACACATTTTTATGGGAAAAAACTTAACTCAGAAAAGAACATCAGAAAATTTCTCAAATACAAGCAATATGCCTGGAAACAAAGCCACACTTTAACTCGGGGAAATAACTGGGTGAGAGTTCCTGACTTGAAAAATTCTGAATAAACCACAAAGGATAGTTTGCTTCTGCAGAGGTTTATGTGCTACGGGTAATTTGGGGACTGTTTTTCCAATCAGTGACTCCTGTGGCTAGTATTTTCACATTTAAAATGTACATTAAGGCAGAAACGCCACTCTCATTTTTTTCTCCCCTAAACCAGTTGCTTAATGGGATTTTGTTCCACCAAAAAGGCACACAAATAAAGACCAGTATTTGATGCGACTCATACTGCATCATAGCTAGAAACAACAATACACTGCAAAGGTCGTTTGTATAACATATTGTGAGCAGCCAGCTGTTTTTCTGATCTACAGAGCAAAGCCCACACTGAGAGATAGCTGCCCAGGAGGCAGGGGCTCATTCTGGTTTGATCCACTGGTTCTCTCCCAGCGGATCAGATGGTATCTTAGCTCTGAAATCAGTATTGCTGCCCCATCCTCATCTGTCACCTCACGGGACAAGAACTGTAAGAAATACGGAGGGAAATTGTTCTTGTTAGGAGACAGCTAGATTTATTTCTGTTCTTTAAAAAAAAATAATAAAAGCTACCGTATATGATGGGAATGTTAAAATGATACCTAACAGGAGAAAGTATCCGTCCTGTTCTTCCCATACCGTAATAAAGTCAACAGCATAACACAGTATTTCTGCTTTCCAGCCTTATTCTTAGCCTGTCTTGGACTCAGTTGAGTGTTTCAATGGATGTGGACGAGACACATTCTTTCAAAAGCTCCCACCCGGAGAAACCTTGGAGTCACTGCCTTTGCTATCTCTGTGTCTGAGAACTGTGAGTTCACAAGGATCCTTTTCAGTGTGGGGAATCAGATTCATGGACTTCTCCGTGTTTTTATTTATTCTCCAATCACTTTAAATTGAAAGACCACAACCATTTTGGGGAAAGCAGTTTCAATTTTGAACTCATTTTCCGAGCCCTGAATAAAGTGCTTTCACTTACCAGAAAGCTCCTTCCACCTCCTGAGAGGTCATTAGCCTTCTGCCCTTTGGTTGCTTCACATGAACAGCAGGACACTGACTTCCACAAAGTGTTTGCAAAGCTCACTGATGCAAAACAGCATCTCTGAATCCTGGGCTCACAGTAAAAGCCTAGGTTTCAATCGCCGCAAATCATATACTACATCCATCCTTCCATCCATCCATCCATCCATCCATCCATCCATCCATCCATCCATCCATCTGTCTATCCATCATCCAAGTATTTATTGCATACCTGTTAAGTATAACCAGGAGTAAATGGACAAGCTCCTCACTATCAGACCACTTACTGTGGTAAGATAGAGGCTGGATAATTTGTATGCTATATTAGCCTAACATCACTGGAATTGGCTGGTAATCATAACTGCTATTAAAGGTTTAATACGGTTGAGTTTTGCTCAGAGTATATCCTGTGTCATGAAAATATTCAGAGGCAGCATCTCCAGTTTAAGTACATAAAATAGATTTCTAAAAGCAAGCATGACACCTGGTCTCCTAGTCACAGCGGGCCAGAGGCTCTTAAACAGCAGAGTATCTTTACATGGAAAAAAACCCCCATAAATATATTTGATATGTCATAATACTGAGTATAGGACTGGAAGTACAGGAAAAGATGTTTGTGTGATAAATCACTAACCAAGGATTTCATTCATTAAAAAAGTAAAATCAATCCTGTGGGTCTTAGAACATAGTTGAAAGCTAATACTAGATGGATTAGTAAAATAAATAAATAGATAAATAAATAAATAAATTCCAGAGACACCATGGCATGAGCCACTTGGGAATAACAGGTCATTAGAAGCTTTTAAGATTCTCATAACAGATGACATCTTGTGGGTTCCTTTCAATCCTGGCCTGACCCTCATCCTTTTCCTTGGTCTGCCTTTTCAAGTGAGTAGGTTGCAGTATAATATATCTTGACATCATTACCTGAAATATTGGCTCAGTTCAATTGTTATGCAAGCAGTGTGACTGCAAATGACAGATGTGAGTAGGGATGCTACTGAGCAAGGAGGAAAATTCGAGCCACGTCCACTTCCTGCTGCCAGCGGCTTAATCTGAAATAACATCTGTAAAGGAACACGCGATGCTCTGATCCAACAGTGCATTTGATGGGCAAAGCTTCTATAATGACAATTTTAGTCCAAGGCAATCAGGAAGTAGAAGGGCCCACCTCTGCCAGGGTGCCTTCACCACCACACCTCTGCGACCACACCCTTACCACTTGACCTCTGTCCGCTCTTTCAGAAAGGGCAGATGCGGAATCTGCACTTCACACTGTATTTCCAAATCACTATTCCAATCCCAGGGCCATTTGGCGCCCATGTGCGCACAATTACTTAAACCCATTTGTGGTCTCAAGAGAGCTTACAAAATGTTCACCTCTGTGTAACCTTGACTCAGACAAGCACTTAATTTAAAAAGCTGTTTTGTAATCAGCGCCTGTGAATACACATGAGGTATAATCTTTTGTGTGTTTTTTTTTCTTTCAGAAGAAATTAGTGTGTGGCATCAGAAAATGTATTTAAAGGGGATTGAGGATCATAAGAATTGCTGGTGTTGAGAGACAGGACACTGATAAAAAGGTAACAGAGAGATGCACCCTGGGAAACAGATGCACAAATCCATAGCATGCCTCTGTCTGCTTTTATGAATTTTCTTAGGATAAAAACACAGGGGTAAAAAAAAACAGTGTGCATGTTCCTGCATGCATGCTTGTGTAAACGCTTGTGTGCATGCATGTGTGTGCCTGTGCATGTGTGTGCGCCAACTGTACATATTCAAGTATCGGTATTCATTTGGATGCAAAGATTCAGGCGGGAGTTCCTTGGAAGTTTCGTGTTTCTCCCATTCCTCAGCAGGTGCTGCCAAGATGCCCCCAGGCTTGATAATGTGTCTATTATCAGCAACCACTCCCTGTATATTAAGAAGATCCCAGCTGCCTAACTGTTGAGGGAGTTGCATTAGTGACAGCATTATGGAAGCTCCCATTTTTATACTTATCACAGCCCAAGGTTTCAGAGTACCTGGTGCAAAGTGGGCACTCAGTACAAATGATGATCATTGTGGCAGAGAAAAAGACAGAAAATGGATCCTAATGCACAGTGCTTTGCGTAGCAGTCATCACAGGAGCTATACCTGAAACACTCTAGGAGCACTGTCTAACTCTGTAGCATCTTAAGAGGGTTGCGATAGTCATCAGCTCAATAAAGGGGGATTTGTTTAACTCTTCAGGGAGTCTCCTCAGATCTTGTTTAAGAGATTGAATGCAAAAAAAAATTGAGCGAGTGATTAATAGATACCATGGTGATGTATATCAATCTTAATTATAACAGGTAAAAAGTAGCTAGCTAGTTAATCAGTGCCAGTCAGTGGAACATCAGTTGTCCCAATATCTTTGCAGTCTATGGCTCTCCAGCAGCCCCAAATCTTCCCAGATCCTGTTCCTCCTTTATTCCCAGCTCACAGCATCCATTCAGTCATGTCTCTGGAGGAGGATAGGAACCACCCAGAAGCAACCTGGTCCATCACCTCAGTTGATATTTACTCCTACCTACTCCATTTCCCTCTACAGGTCAACTAAGCCTTTCTTGGATCAGTTTCCTGCTTCTAGATCTTCACTATAATTTCCACTAACTGATCAGGTACCTAAACCCAGATGTGACTTCCTGTTCAGTACCCTGGGGTAATGTCAGGTCAGAAAGGGGTCCATCAAGAAACAGAAAGCATGTTCAAAGTGAGTAATGTAAGTTCATCACACAGATTATGGACAAAGGTCTAGAGAAAATATCAGAAATGGTGGAAGGACCAGACAAGGACAAACTGGGAACTTGCTTTATAGAAGAGTTAGGGCTGCATCCAGCTCATAGCAACCTCATGTCTCACTCACCTTCTCCTTCAGAGTACCTGCTGGTGCTTCAGATTTTCAAAAGACTGACAGCAGCAGGTCAGAGGGAGAGAGCTGACTTGATCTTGTTGTAGAGCATAGAAGAGGGTAGAGAACCCTGAAGCACATGTCTCAATGAACAAATAGAACCCATAGCCTCTTCTTCTGTGCTTTGTCTAAACAGCATCAGAAACTCAAGTTGTAACCTCTTCCCTGTATTGATCTTGCCACCATCAGCCCCTAGATCTTGGGACAGACCATTGTGAGCCACTGAGGTCCTTCACCAGGTGCTTCCAGATGCCCTTCCCTATGGCCACCTCACCCACCTCACCTGGGACTCTTGTTCCCTGGTAAGAAGAAGAAGATGCCTACAAGCACCCAAATGATGCACAGTGTGTTGCAAGGTCTCAGGATCTAGACTAAGAAGACATGGTTTCAAGTTCACTTGACAGGTTGAGCTGTTTGACCTTGGTCACTTGACTTTCAGAACCTCAGCTGTATAGCAGGGTTAGTAGAACTCTTCCTAATTGGATAGGGGCATTGTGAAAATCAGATGAGAATGTTTGGGTGAAGCTAATATAACCATATTATGTGGAATTAGGCAACATATAAGATTGGAGGACGCAGCAGCTGCTATTGCAATAGAACCTGACCTAGACACAACATACTCTTTAAAGGCATAGGATATTTCCTCTTGACTTTATAAATAGAAACTATAGATTTCATTTCACTACCATACTAGCATTTCTACTTGCGTAGACCCTGGTGTATTTTATTTCTGGTGTATATTCCTTTGCCTTTGCTAAAGTTTCCTGTCTAAACAGCTACATCAAGCAGCATTGTTGCAGTGCTATGGAAACAGGTATTTTATGGGAATATCCTAATCTATCAAGATGCATCATAACTACCAATGTAGATTCTATGCTCAAAGATGCTATGTGATTTTTTTCTAAGCCCATGTGATACACATGGGTTAAAAGCTACTGAGCCCAATGTTTTATTATGCCATACTATTTGTTTCTAGGAGGAAAGGTTTCTACATTTAATCTGAGCCCCATCTCATGAATCTGCTACTAGGGCAACAAGTAGTGATGAAATTGCTTCCTCAAGTCAGAAGCTCACCCACATGGTTACTGTTGACTTCAGAGATGTGAATGATACCTAAGAAAGGAGATCAGAAATCTCTAGCACAGTGACTTTGCTTATGTGTTCAGAGATGACATGAACATTGGGACTTCCAACTTAAAGCCTCTCTGAAACTAAAGAACATAGTGACAAAGGCATCCTGTACAAAAGCTAAGTACCTTCAAACCATCTTCTTGATAGGTTGTAAAGCACCCAGCATCTCCACATCCAGGAGCCAAGCAAGCAAGGACCAGGTTCATGCCTGTGCCCATCACTTGCCAAAGCATGCCTGATCAACAACTAAATTTGTTCTCGATCTAGTTTTCTGAGGTGACTGATGCCCTTAAAAATCTTAAAAAGCATGGGTGACTCTATTCGGAAGACTTTTTTCCAGACAGTCAACAGTCTTAGTCTCTGTGATGATTATTGTTTCCTTTCGGTCAACTTGATAGGATTTAAAATCACCACGGAGGAAGCAAACAAACAAACAAACAACAAAAGTAAAAAAAAACAAACAAACCAAAAACCAACCCCCTCAAAACCCCAAAACCAAACCAACCAACCAACCAACCAACCAACCAACCAACCATCCAAAAAAAACCCCAAAGCTCTAGGTAGGTCTTTGAGAAAGTCTCTAGAATAAGTGAGATGGAGGTTAAGAGTGGGCAGGACCACTTCACGGGCAGAAGGGCCCCAAGTGAACTAAAGGAGAAAGCAAGCCGAGCATCAGCATTTCTCTGTCTTTCCTTCTTGACTGTGGACATCACGTGACCAACTGTTTCACACGTCTGCTACCATGGTTTCCATGTCATAATTGACCATAACCTACAACATTAAAAAAGGTACATATTTCCCCCACCGAAGTTAATAAGAATAGTGGCTATTAGGAGAAAGAGAAAAAGAGAAGATGGACTGAAGGGAAGACAGAAGGAAGGATGGAAAGAAACAAGGAAAGGAAGAAGGATGAACCTGGGTCAGTCAGAGAAGGAGGAGGTGGAAGAAGGTGAGTCATGACCTTATTCAGACCATAGGACCTGGCCTAAAGGTGCAGACCTGTGTTCTAACAAATGTCAAGTATGTTCTAGTAAACCCAGAAGCTGAGTCGCAGGAGGATTATCTGTGACGCAGTGCAATTGGTCAATTGCCCTGCTCGGGAAGTGACAGAGGTACAGGAACCTGTAGAAAATACTGTAGGTCTTTGATCTACCCTGAGGTGTCCTCACAACATGTTTATGGGCCCTTGATGGATGAGAGTCAGATCCTGGCATTATTACCAGGACAACTTGGCCAAGGTTGAAGTGTTGCACCTAATGCAGCTGGGCAGTTTTATATGGTGGAGATGTTGGGGACACGTTGCTTAACAATTACTCTCTGATTTAAAGATACACACACTTTGCTCAGGGCTCTGGCTGGTTCTCCAGCAGCAAGAGCTGCTGCAATGTAACAGGGTCAGTGACAGATGGCTATTAGCACAAGGAAACCCCCTAAGGGCCCAGCAAACTCTGAAGATCCAAACAGACCCAGAATCCGTGAATGGCAGAAGTTTAGAGGCTTCCATCACTGGAGGGCAGTGGGAAGTCATGGAAAACCATCCGGGAGCAAAGGTCAAAAGGCTGCAGGCTGCTCCTTCCCCATTTATTAAATGGTCTCCAATTAGGAATTCGTCTGGGGCTAATACACACAGGCATGGTCCGGTCAATAGTGTTAACAGGAATTCTGGACAAAGAGGAGAGGAGAGGAGAGGAGAGGAGAGGAGAGGAGAGGAGAGGAGAGGAGAGGAGAGGAGAGGAGAGGAGAGGAGGGAAGAGGAGGGGAGGGAAGGGCAGGGGAGGGGAGGGGAGTGGAGGAGAGAAGAGAGGAGGGGAGGGGAGAGGAGGGGAGGAGTGGAGAGGAGAGAAGCAAAGGAGTAAGGGAAAGAAGGGAAGAGAAGAGAAATGCAACATGGAAGAAAGCAGAGAAGGAGTGTAAGAGGGGATAGAGAAATGGAGAAAGGAAGGAGAGAAGGCGACAGGAATGAAGGGAGGGGTGGAGGTATTGAGAAGTGATACAGGAAAGGAAGCAGTAAGGAAAAAACAATCCTCACTCTCTTCCACCCAAGACAGCAGCCTCATGTGGTGGTAGAGAGCCAACATGCATGCGGGCAACTGGGTTGCAGTTTTGCTGTCAAGTTGGGTTCTAGTTTTTCTGAAATGAAAGATTTTCTTAATCCTCAGTTTCTTGGAGGTTTTTCTAGATGAATAAGGTTGACAGCTTTTAATTTTTAAAGTGAATTCTAATTAAGAACATCTAAAATGGTCACAAGGGGGGGGTGCCTAAGTGATCCCCTATTGCTTATTATCCTAAAGCAAGAAAGAGTAGAACATCAGGAAACACATTCTCAACCCCAAATGCTTTTAAATGTATGTGTGTGTGTGTGTGTGTGTGTGTGTGTGTGTGTGCGCGCGCGTGCGCGCGCGCGCATGTGTGGTGTATACATATCTTATTTCTTAATTTAAGAATTAACCCCAAAGAGAAAACTATAGTAACAATTAAAAATAGATATAAATCATTCTTGAAATAAAGCACAAACTCAGGAATAAGATGAGCATGAATTTACCATCTCACCACAGGAAGGCAGTCAGCATCTTTTAATAATGTGGTGATTAAGGAGACAGACCCTTAGAGAAATGGGCAGAAGACTTTCCAGTGACAGCATACTTGCAAAGAGATCAAGGAGGTGGGATAGTGTGTTCATGCTGTGATCCTCACAACTAGGTAGTTGTACAGAGAGGCAAAACACAGTGTCCATGGACAGGCTAATGAAGGTGTCCCAGGACACAGCTAATAAGCCTCGGGGAAGGTTTGTTGTCATTGTGTCCTTTAGTTTTAAGGGAATGGAAAGAAGATTGGGTGTAGCTTCTACTATTATTATTATTGTTGTTGTTGTTGTTGTTATTTATTTATTCATTTATTTTTGTTTTCAAGATGGGGTTTCTCTGTGTAACAGCACTGGCTGTCCTGGAACTTGCTTTGTAGATCAGTCTGGCCTTGAACTCACAGAGATCCACCTGCCTCTGCCTCCCAAGTGCTGGGATTAAAAATTTGTGCCACCACTGGCCAGTTATAGCTTTAATTTTTAGACAACTAGAATGGAAACACCAATGCAGTGGGGAAAAAGTAGGCAAGAATGTGTAATGAGGACTGAAGAGATGGCTCAGCAATTAAGAGCACTGACTGCTCTTCCAGAGGTCCTGAGTTCAAATCCCAGCAACCACATGGTGGCTCACAACCATCTATAATGAGGTCCGATGCTCTTTCCTGGTTTATCTGAAGACAGCTATAGTGTACTATATACATAAAATAAATAAATAAATAAATATTTAAAAAGGGCCTCTCTTAAAAAAAAAAGGAATGTGTAATGATCATTGATTGTTATTGGATAACTGAGGCCAAGGGCGAGCAGACAATAAATATAATGCCAACTGTTTTTAGTAACAATATTATAAACGATGAGTTAAATACACATGAACCCCTTGCTCCAGTCATGACTATTTCCCCTTAAAAAATCTAATTTGTTGAAGAAAAAGTTTTCAGAGGAAACTCCATAACTTAAGATGTTCTCTAGATGGCATTACTTCTATCTAGCTATGAGTATTTGAAGTTCGGTCATCAGCCAGATGGCCTTGAATAGAGGCTTCTGTCTAAGAGGGGAGTCTCACATATCTCCACATCTCTGGAGACCTCCAAGGCAGTCTTGTGAAAGCAAATCCACACATTACTCTGCTTTATATACAACTGTAGGCCATACTTGACTCAGACCACAGTGCTTCATATCTTTCTAAAGTGCTTGGAGAAGGACAGTCCTGAGAAGCTCAGGCCCCCAGGGTGATCATGAGCAACAACACAACTTCCAACAGATGGGAGGAACCCCGCTGTACCATCACTGGTACATGATGGCACTTCTTGTCTTTGCTGTATCTTTTCCCTTAAAACCAGTCCAAAGAGCACTAAATCTATATATACTCAAGTTGGAATCAGAGGGCTGATATAGGCAGCAGCCTTGCAATCCCCATCCCTTGAACTTGAAAGTGAAGCTGTTCTTTGAAAAACTTGGAAGTGTCTACCTTTGAAATCTGTCGGAAGCTCATTTTAACACAATGAGATGCAGAGAGCATGGTAGAGCTATGTCAAATTCCACCTGTAGAGTTAAATTATGAAATACTGACTACATTTGCAGTCATTAAAAACAACTCATACCAGGGATGTGAAGACTTGGGGGACATGTCCACATCAGTTCCATGCCTCCTGTCTCATCGAGAGCTGTCTGAGGAGACTGTCCTGAACATGCTGGGACAGTGATGTGGACGAACTCATTTGTGTTTCCCCACAATGTCAGTGTTTGTTGAATAACAATAATTTCATGAGGCACAACAGTTGCAATGGGTCCCATCATGGGAATGTGCTGGCCTGGACAATGGGTATTGCAGCTTCTTGGGGGACAGAAGTGCAATGTCTCTCTGGACATTGCAGACTTTTGGGGGACCACCCAACCTGAAAGAAAGGTTTGCCTCTGTTTCATCCACAGCATTTGGTCTGCAGTGTAGATCGGCAGGGTATCTAAGAGAAGGGACCTGAGGTTACAGACAATGAGCTGCGAGATAGCCTACTGCTGGATAAATGGGCACTGCAGGGCACAATCCTTCCTCACCTTATAGTCCTTCCCAGGGCTGGTTGAGAAATACAATCCAAATACCACTTTCCTTTTCAGCTTAACTGAATTACATACTTTATTGCCCAGTGGCCTAGGCAATAAATGTTCCTGAAAGGACTAATTTAAGATCTGAATTTATTTTAATTAGTCTTTGTAATACTGCAGCAGATGTGAGTCTGATTACAGGCAACCTGTACTTGCTAAGAATCTCAATGAAGTCTCAAATTGTTTAGATTGCTAGACAAGACAAATTCTTAAATAAGAGGAGAAAGAGGGGGTTATAAGGAGGGGAGATGAAAAGGAAGTGGGGCTAATGGTTTATGGCCATGTTCTCTGTGCACACAGGCGCAGCCCTGTGGGTGGGACACGTGTGGCATTAATAACTGATAGCTGTGGTTAACTCTGGTGGAAGAGTCAATAACCTGCCCTGGACCCCACACCCTGATTCTGGGTAGTGGAGTAATGAGTCCCCCTGGAATGAAATCTGTGGCCTCCTTTGTTGTAACTATTGATCTACTATAGGGCCCTGATGTGATTTAGATGAGGGAGGAAGAGATAATGACATTGATTATTCTATTTAGGAAGCCGACCAAGACAGAACTCAGGTACAACACAGGAATAGAAAAGCAAACCAAACCGACCACTCAATCACTTCTTGTCTTTTCTTTGCAGTCCAAGGCAACATGAGGCGGCCACAGTGACAGGGGAATAAACATTTTGATAAATCTGGGGCTTTGGATTTCAGGGACACATTGGTACAACAAAACCTTAGGCTTGCTTTTGTTTTTTTTTTTTTTTTTAATGATCATGTATCATGGTCAGGAAACAAAGCCCTGACTTGTATTCCAGAGACGTGAGTTCCAGTGCTTTCCCTAGGAAACACATCTTTGCCAATGAACATCATTCTTTCTAACCTGCTTAGCTACAGATTCTTATAGTGCAAATCTGGATTCTACAAATTAACCATCTTCCTTGCTTTTAGATACGATATAGTAAAGTACCGTAGGCTGGGTATGGCTTCCACGGCATACTGGTTTCTCTACTTTAGAAGCTGGGAAGTCCTAGATTAAGGTTCCCAGGTCAGTGTATTGGTTATTTTTTCTTTGCTATGACAAAGCAACTGACAAAGACAACTGAAGGAAGGAAGGGTTTCTTTGTGGCTTATGGTTTGAAGGTACTGTCCGTCATGGCTGGGAAGTCATGGTGGAGGAAGTGTGAGGAGTCTGTCATATCGTGTTCATAGTCGGGAAACATGGGGAATGGATACTGGTGCTCAGCTCACCGTCTCCTTTGTATTTAGTCTGGAACCTTAGCCTGAGGAATGATGCTACCAACATTTAGGGTAGGTCTTCTCACCTCAATTGACCTAATATAGAAAATCCATTACAGGCATGCCCAGAGCCTTGTCTCCTAGGTGATTTTAGGTATTGTCAAGTTGCCAATCAATATTAACCATCGACCATCAGTCTGCTTCCTGGTTCCTACAGAGATGGTTTTTTTCTTCATACATGAAGAAGAGAGGAGAGAATAGATGTTCTCGTATCTTTTATAGAAGCATGAATCTTTTTCATCCCTGATAGTATCGTAGTGTGGTTAGAGTTTCAATATGTGACATATATTCACACACACACACACACACACACACACACACACACACACACACATACACACACACACACACACACACACACACAGAGAGAGAGAGAGAGAGGGAGAGAGAATGCCAGTTTCTTTATTTTATTTTCAGGGGACACATGATACAGTCCAAAGCCCTAGGGAATGTTTGAAACCTTATGTGGTACTGAACTTTATACAGACTTTGCTTCTTTCCTCTAGTGTATACATTATCTTTGAAAAAGTCCACTTTAAATTAGCTACTTTAAGATTAAATGACAACAAGTCACAAAAGAGAAGGGTAATCATAGCAATATACTATAAAGTGTTATTTAAAACATGGATTCTTTATTGCTCAAATTTTCCCATTTCCTATTTTCCTATTTTCAGTGGTTGACTGTGGGTAACTTAAACCATTGGGAAGAAAGCTGATAATGTGTGTGTATGTGTGTGTGTGTGTGTGTGTGTGTGTGTGTGTGTGTATCTGCTGCACCTTCGTTTCAGAGTTGCAAGGATTGTGGCATGCCCTGCAATTGTTTCAGTCTGTCATTAGCTACTTTTTCAGATAAGAAGATCACAAGCTGAACAAGGCACAGTAAAAGTCATATGTCGCAGGCTAGAGAGAGCCTCGGTGGGTAAAGCACTTGCTGGTTTAAGTGTGAGGACTTCAATTTGCATCCTCAGGACTGACATAAATGCAGGGGATGCATGGTGCGGCTGCACCGAGATAGGAGTGAGTCAGAGAGAGACGGCTAGCTGCATTAGTGGAGTCAGCTAGCTCTGGGGTTGACTGATCCTGTCTCAACATATAAGGTGAGCATGATTGAGGACGATATTGATATCAACCTCTGACCTCCACATGCACACACATGCATGTGCACCTTCCCTCTCACATACATACATACATACATACATACATATATATACATATATATATATATATATATATATATATATATATGCTTACACATATACACACCACACCAACTTACATGAACAGATGCAAAAGTCACACGTCCCAAGTCAAATAGGAAGTCTGGAAAAAGACAGAACTGAAGTTTTCTCAGTGTCTCTGCTTTACTTGTAGATAGGCATACTGAATATTTATTACCTTTGACTGGTCTTACGATCTCTTCCGAATTAACATCAGATGTTTATCAGCGCCTGTCAAGTGCTAGCTCCTCCTCACAGTACTGGAGACACAAACAAGAATTCTATAAAAGCTATCCTAGAGTGGCATACATAAAGGGTGAAGGGGATACAGGCTGGGCTATATACCTCAAGGAGCCAGGCAAAGTCAGACCTGACATGACTGTTGACTGGACTTTGAATGATAATGGGTGAAGGTTTGGAAGGTTGAATAAAGATGAATGGATATACCAGAGAAGTCTAAAAAGTTTCCCAAGACTTCTAGAAAGTACACAGGGGTAGTAGGGAGAAGAGGAAGTGAGTAGAGAATCGTAGGTACCTGCTTAGCTGAAGCGACCCATCCTGACTTTTATGAGTGGGAATGTTGTGCTATGACTTTTATTACATGGGATTCCTTAAGACTTCCATTAATGTTCCTTGACGAGACTCTCAGTTGACGAGTTTTCACTATACACCAAGAGCTGTGCCAAGCTCTGTGCATGAAGCAGCTCATGCATTTAACAAGAACAGATCAAGTTAATTAGTATTTGCTGATTATATAGGACTAGGCTGGGGGTGGGGTCAGTGACTTGCCAGAATCTGCATTATATATACTCCATGGCAAAGTTCTTGCAAAAACAAAGGTCATCAGACCCTGTGTGCAACACTCATAAATACCAGTCCTTTGAGTGTTTTACATCCTTCTCCTTTTTATACCTATGTCATTTCTTTAGATGATACATTTTCTATGGTCTAGACCACCAGCCATTCTCAGCTCCTGTAGTTTGGTGGTAGGAAGGTGCAGCTACAGATGTTAAGTACCATGTACAGACTGGAGATAGGAGAAGCACTGGTACCCTGGGGTGGAGTCGGCTTTAACTTTGGAGTTTGTTTCCCTGCTAATGTTGCCTTTAGAACATATTAATGGGAGTAAAATAATAGTAGCCACCAAGGAGCCATAAGTTATAAATTTAAAAATTTATTTAAAAAATGAATGATGGTTACAGTCTGGGTATCTGGGAAAGTTAATCTGGGAAAGCCAGAGTTCTCTCTCATCTGCATTGAGACTATTTCCCCAAGTTGAGACCTTAAGTAGAGATCCTAAGGAGTTCTCATTTGTACATGTAGCCCAGGCAGGAGTCATCTGAACGAAACATCTATGAAATGCTCAGTTTCTCTTGCTGAGAGGAGAGTGAGAGACTATTTCACACCCCTCTCCCCAGCCTTCATGACTTGGTGAGAACATTTTCAAGCTCCCAACCTGGTACCTGTTGAGGTCGACAGTCTTTGGATGGGTCTTTGTATCTTACAGCTGCTTCCTGAATGGGCTTTACATATACTTCTCTGCTTTCAAGTAAGAAACATGGAAGGCACACATATGGGCAGCATAATTTTGGATCAACGTTTTCAGTTGGGGAACTTGTATCAGGTCAGGAACTTTCTTCAGGATGGCTTGAATTCTTTGGGAATGGTATGGAGAAGGGACAGGGGGGTGTGACTGTGTTGAGGAAGCTTCTCTGCTGCCCTCCTTGGCACAGTTTTTCCTGGATTTAGCCATTATGACATGCCTTTCAAATCTGACAACAGAATGGCAGTTTCATCTGTTCCTTTCCATTTCAGCTGATATTTGAATATAAGCAACATAATCTAGATTTCGGTATACTTGGCTGAGTATATGTAAAAGACAAATGTCAATGTGAGTTGTACTGATAAGGGGTTATAGATAACATTCTAGAATTATTATAGCCAGGTTTTCTGGATACCATGATGGGCAGATTAGATTCTCCATGATGGGTGCAGTAAGGATTTCCATCAGACATGATTTTCTTACAATGTTACACTGCTGCCTCTGTGTGAGAGGTGGGAGTCTGTTCCTGTCCCTTGACACTGGGCAGATTGGTAACTACACAGCAAGACATGTGTGGCAATGTCACTTCCAAGTACAGGCTATAAGACGTGATGATTCTTCTCCCTGAACACTCCTGTTGTCCTTGGTCTTTGAGTTTGGCTGCTAAGCTGTAAGGAGCTCAGGGCACATGAGTGTTCCTGGCGAGAGCTTTCCTGAGGATTGGGCAGATGGCCAGCATTATGTGTGAGACATACAAGTAAGAAAGCGCAGGGGAATGCCTGAAACTATCACCTGGATTCTTACAGTTTAGGATGAAATGGAAAAGAAAAGTAACAGGCTGAAGAAAGAACTGTTTTGTTTAAAGGAGGCAGGATTTGCTGTGTTTCAAATCATCCTCTTTCTTGTTGCCCTCTCTACACAACAAATTAGTCTAGATATAAGAACTGGTTTTCAAAAGACCAAATCTATAGTAAAAAGTAGTAAAAGTTTCAACAGCAGCAACCACAACAGCCTAAAAATTAAGTTGACAGTGTGGCCATAAAAGAAAAAAAAAGGAAAAAGAAAAACAATCAAAAGTGGTGACTTTCAAACAGACAAAAGACAAACAGTCCAACAAAACAGTCCGACCGAAACAGTCCGACCGAAACAGTCCGACCAAAACAGCAACAATATTGTCTCACAGGCGTCTTGCCGGTTCCCAAGATCAAGAAAAGTTTATCTTCAAGATATTTGAAAAATATGGACTCCTAAGGAAAAAAAAAGCACATTATAATAGAATATACCACAGATAAGCATAGTATATATATGCATACACACACACACACACACACACACACACAGAGAGAGAGAGAGAGAGAGAGAGAGAGAGAGAGAGAGAGAGAGAGAGAGAGAGAGAGAGAGAGAGAGAGAGTGTTGGAAAAAGATTACTTGGGGGAAAATACTACCAATTTCCCCCAAAAGAATAGCATTTCATAAGACAGGATGCAGGATGAGAAGTCAGTTATTTGGTTGAAAAAGAACGACTTAGAGAGCAGAAAGACCAAAGAACCACAGAGAAGAATGAGGCGGGGTGACTGAGCACTCACCCAAGAATCAGCCATTTGAGTTCAGCAAGATGGAAAGTAGGCTTAAGACAGCGACTGCTGTGGTCCTTCAGCCGCTGCATTTGTGAATGAGTATGGCCTGTATACGAGAAGGACTTGATTTCATTTGGCCAGAGGAAGGACTGATCATACCTTCCCAAATGGCCAACAAGGTCTTCCATCTGGTAGATTGTTGCATGTTTCCTTTGAATTTGACCAGTCATGTGACCACAGAGGATGATGGAACATAAATTCCCACTAGAAGACAGAGCTTAACTCCAGTCTTTCAGGATGCTTGTCCTCCCAACCCAGATGCTAGATGATGAGTGAATAAGGCCCCAAACAGGTGCTCTACTGAGAGCCTCAGATAATAAGCAGCCGTCCAGTTTTACCTATAGACATACATGCCTGGAATCTTTCAAAGGGATACTAGACCCAGTCACTCGACGATGGTAAAGTTCAGGAGAAGAACCAATTTTACAGTAGAGAGCTTAAACAGCTAGTCTACACAGTCTGATGCTGTGTCCACTATCATTGCTTTGATGTAATTTGTACTTTTTATAAGATGTGTGAATATATGTATGTATATATATATGTATATATATATATACACACACATATTATCTAAGAGAACAGTGAGGCGTAAATCCTGGAAAAGTTGCTAAGTGCTTAAAGATGCTCCTTTATGTGTATGCGCATGCATGTGTGTGTGTGTGTGTGTGCATGCATGTGTGTGTATAGTCAATACTCAAGAACTAGAGTTAATTTATTCAATATCCCCAGGGTTACTAAAACCTGCAAATGCTTAAATCCCTTATGTGGTAATATTATAATATGGCATACAGCCTCTGCAAATACTCTTATATTTTAAATCCTCTTTAGATTACATATAGTACTGGGTACAATGTAAATGCTGTGTAAACAGTCGTGATGCTGAAATGCTTAAGAAATGATGACAAGAAAAAAAAAGTCTGTAAGTGTTCCGTGTAGATGCAACCATTGCAGGTTCAGCTACGTAGCACACATCAGCAACATCATCTTAAAAAATACAGTTTTGTTCTGTGGTTTGTTGAATCAACAGATGTAGATATGATGGAGAGAGAGAGAGAGAGAGAGAGAGAGAGAGAGAGAGAGAGAGAGAGAGAGAGAGAGAGAGAGACTCAATGTGCTTCAGATAATTCCAAATCCTGCATAATAACTTCTCAGATATAATTTAGAACTTCTGCATTTCTGCTGACATTGTTGTTTCTCCTGTTATTTATTTATTTATTTCCATTTTCCCCCCCTGAGCTTGGGTTTTAATGATAATCTCACTGCTCATGGGCATTTATGCTATGAATTTTGAGAGTAGCCTAGAAAGCTGAATTAGAAGGATCTCGTCACATTCAGTGGCTGAATAGTCAAGCAAATCACTCCAGGAACTGCCACCCTTCCTGCTGATAAATATCTCTAATCCATTCAAATATATTCCACTTCAAAGGCTATTTATAATAAGGGCTGTCCTCATCATCAGCTCTATTCATGCAGGTCACCAAAGCTCCCCAAATTATTCTCCCTCCCTCTAATAAATTATCAGAATATAATTAGTAATATATCAAAGGCATACTTGTATTGACCCAGGTCCTAATGCCCTCTCCCTAGAAGAAAGTTTTCTGAAAATTTTCCAGTTTCTCTGATACAAAGATACAGGCAAAATCATCTATAAGTTCAATGTAAGTCCTGGGAATTGGATCCCAAAGACAGACCTGTGTGCTGTAAACTGAGCTAAGTTCTGAACAAGAGAAAGGGGAATAGGGACACAAGGATGTTGGCAGATAGCCTAGGCTGCTTGGTTGAGTTTGGGCCCAGGCTCATAGGTCACAGCACAGGCAGTCTGAGTCCTGAACTTGCCAGAGTCTTAGGATCACCAAATACCGTAAACTAACTTCTCGGATATTTTCACCATCTCTCTCCAGTTGTTCTTCAACTAAACTGCAACACTGAAAAATATAACTGTATAATAGCAAATAATATAATAACAATAGTAATAGCAAATAGCAATCAGCAAATAACTAACACATAATATATAAAATATAATGTATAACATCTAACACATAACACACAACATAACACATAACACATAGCAAATAGTATAATACATAGTATATAATATTTAATATATAGCATGTAATATAATACATAGTATATAATATATAGTATATACTATATACTATATAATAAATATACAGCATATAATAAAACATAATATATGGTATAAAATGTACAATAAGTGATATATGATGTGATAAATATGATAAATACATAATGTAATTAATATAAAACATGATATTGTATAATATATAATAGCAAATAATATAATACAATAATATAAAATTTATAATAATAGTAGCAAATAATATAATATAATAATAAGCAATATAATAATAATACCGAATAGTAGACCAAATTCAGTTTGACTCTCAGGAAGCTCAGATAGAGGACTTAGCATCTGTAAAAGGCACACAGGCAAGTAACTTGGCTCCAGGAAGTCTTTTATCACCTTATACTCTGCAGAGCAAGAGTCTGGTATCAGATAATAGGACAGTGCCCGAAGGGCTGCGGCAGAAGGACCCATTTCACACCTCTTTTCTAGGATGTTTGCGTCGATCTGCCTGTCTTCCTGGCATTGCCTCTACTGACATATACTTATGTCCTAGTGTCTTAGTCTGATAAAGACAGCAGTCATACTGGTGTAGGGTATGTCCTCACTTGAACTAGATTGGCTATGTGAGAAAATTATCTCTGAACTGAACTACTGGGGTTTGAACATCAACAGTGTAGGCTTGGGAAGAAAGAGGTAAGTACAATCCTGCCTATATCATGTCTGATTGGAAAGTTACAGAGGAAACTGCAGCAGCCCACTACACAGTGGTACATGACCTTAGAGTATTCCTGGAGGTGAAGGGCCACACAATTCAATACCAACTCAGCTGCCACTAGCACTGAGCCAGAGGTCTTCAGAACGCCAGAGCCTCCATTAGCAGGGGTCAAAAGCAACTTAGAAACTCACTCACTTCTACCCAGACAGAGCAATGATCTGTTTGATGGTTTTTCTATTCGGGGGGCTCCAGGGCTGATGTCCCCATGGATGCTTCTTCTGATATGTCAGACACAAGAGGAAGCCCAGGCTGTCCTTAATGTCCTGTATACAGATCCCAAGAAAGCTATGGGAAGCCCTCCACTGTACCTTCTGGAAGTCAGTCAGAGCTTCTATGTCTGTTCCGAATGCTCCTTTTACATCTTGCCCTGTTTGAAACTTTGCTCTCCCTACAAAGTGTTTTCACGGGTATCCCCCTATAACCTTCCTCTCACTTGGTTCGGTTTTGAATACCAGAAGTGATTCAAGGCATGTTACTCTTTTTTTTTTTAAAGATTTATCTATTTTTATTTTATGTATATGAGTATGTCGTAGCTGTCTTTAGACACACCAGAAGAGGTGATCAGACCCCATTACAGATGGTTGTGAGCCACCATGTGGTTGCTGGGAATTGAACTCTGGACCTCTGGAAGAGCAATCAGTGCTCTTAACCACTGAGCCTTCTCTCCAGCCCTGGCATGTTACTCTTAACATGATAAAAGTTGCATCCCTCTCTATCCAATTCCAAATGTGACCAGTTAACCTCCTCTCTTCATCTCTGCTATTCTATCTGGAAGCTTCCTCTTACGCATGAGCTAATGGCAGGCAGCTGTCGTTGCCTGTACACCAGCAGTCCACATTCCAACGTGGACTTATAAGTGGTTCATGAGTCTATATTCCTAACTGAGGAGCTACAGACCAGTGACTTACAACCTGTGTGGGTCATGATCTCTTTTGGGGTTGAAAAACCCTTTCACAAGTCTCATCTTGGAATGTTGGGAATTACAATATGAAGTAGCAGTGAAATCATTTTATGGTTGTGGTCACCACAACATGAGCAATTGTATTAAAGAGTGTAGCTTTAGAATGGTTGAGACCCACTGCTCTAGACTGTTCTTGGGAAGGGACAGTTGGTTTTCGTTAAGGATTTGACTCCTGGCATATAGACCATGCTCCAGCTGATGGCCTTGTATCCAGCACATTGACAGCACAGGTTAGAGCTGATGGATTATTTAAGTACAAAGAAAAAGAGGACAGAAGTTGGGTGGTAGAGAGATGGGAGTAGATTTGGGAGGTGTTAAGATGGAGAGGAGTGTGCAGGGTAAATATCAAAATATATTGTATGAAACTCAAAAATTAATAATATTATAAAAATGTCTTCTCATTGCACAACTTCAAACTATAACAATATTAGTATCATTATATACCAAGGCTTTTTATTAGTACTTAGAAAGTTTAGATTAAATAACTTACAAAATAATTTCCATTGTAATCATTTAATTTTTACATCTATGCAGGACATTCTTGGTGGCTCAGTTTTATGACTTACTCTCTTCTGTTCCTCCCATGGCTGCCATCCATCCTCATGGCCTCAGACTTAGTGTTACCCACAGTGGCATGTGCCCTTCAGTATCAGCATCTCTCACCACCACTTCATGTGTTTCCAGTTCATCCCTCCCAGGGTCCTATCTAGACCATCACCTCCATCACCTCCTATAATTCATTACTCTTCCCATTCCACTTTCTTTTGTCTTGACCTCACTCGTCCTCATGTCTACCCCCTTCCTTCCCTGTTAAGCTAAGCTAAAATGTACAATCATCACAATAGTTCACATGCCTGGAACTTTAAAGCACTCACCCTCTCTCACTTAATTTATTGGTCAGATAAACCACAAGCCCCTTTACCTCCAGTTCTTCACACAGTCAAGAGCCGGAGGAGGACACAGCCTATGCTTATTAGACTCACTTCAAATTCATGCCCTCCTCTCTCTTTCCTACTCCGTCTTCATCCAACCCTCAGGTGACTTCATTCATCTCCACGGTTGAACACGTCTAGGAGGCTAAGCATCATGCCACATGCTTCCTGTATAAATATAATATATATTCCCAATAATATAAAATTTATCTTACACGTAAAAGATGAAAGTTATTTTAAATAAAAAAGTAACTCTTCCTTTTAGTACAGAATTCTCTTTTTAGAAGTCTGTCCATTTCTCCCTTTTTATCAGCTTCTTCTGCTATTGCACTTCATAAAGTGATTAATCAAAATTCATAAAGCCAAACTTTAGAACCCTCAAATCTCACTGTAAGTACGAGTTTGGAGGATGCTGACTTTGGTTGTGCAGTCAGACATCTAGGACATGACTTAATGAATTAAGGGAAAAAAAAGAGAGAGAGAGTGGAACTTCCCACAAATTGGTTTCTCAGTCTCCCTTTATAAGAAATGTCACATTTTCAGCCTCAGGGGTTCTCAGCTGATTTTGATTCTGCTTAACACTTAACTATACAAAGGTTCTTAAAACCCAGAAGTGCAAACTGACACAAAGGGCGTGTGCTGTCCTGCACAATCATTTCTCCAGCCCTTCTCACTTCTTCATGATACAACTGTTTGTGATGATTTCCTAATGACTGACATGTCTGGGAGAACTTCCTCTTGAAACCAGTTAGACTGAATTTTCCTTCCTTCCTTCCTTCCTTCCTTCCTTCCTTCCTTCCTTCCTTCCTTCCTTCCTCCCTCCCTCCCTCCCCCCGTCCCTCCCTCCCCCCTTTCTTTCTTGATTGCTGACTTTCTTTCCCCATCATAGAAATGCTCGTGCTTCACACCTGTCTTGTTAGATGTAGTGGATTATTTGGGGGAAGAATGGTTGTATCACTTATTTTTCTTTTCTTTTCTGATTTATTTGGGACAAAATTCTTAATTTCATCAGGTTATAATTTTATATCATCTCCTGTACATTTTCAATCTTACACACATTCTCTTTCTCTGTAATTTATAAAATTAATTTTTAAAGTTTCAATAATTATTTCTCTTAATTATCTTTATTACATCATATATTATCTCATGTATTTATTTCCTTTATCTTATCCCAGACAGGATGATTCTATTATTCATTTCCTTGACATGCTAAGTGGGGTGTTCCTTCGTTCTCAGACTTTCTTTCCTAGTTTTAGAATCAATTGTGTTTTCCCCTAAGAGCTAAGCTAGTGTATCTCACAAGTTCCTGACAAAGAGCTAGAGACTTTGGCTTGTTCTGAGGGTCACCATACCCATCTATAAAGATTTATACATTTTAATATTTGTTCTCACCTCTATTAGATGTAATGAAGTCAATGACTTTTTTATTTTTGAAGTTAATGAATTTTGAAACACAGTAGAATTTGCATGTGTGTTTGTATGTGTATATGTGTGCATATGAGACTGTGAGTGAGTATATGGTATGAGTGTATCTGTGTGAGAGTGTATGGGCATTTGTGTGCATATGTGTGTGTGTGTGTGTGTGTGTGTGTGTGTGTGTGTGTGAGAGAGAGAGAGAGAGAGAGAGAGAGAGAGAGAGAGAGAGAGAGAGAGAGAAAGAATGTATGCATGTGTTTGTTTTCTCTTTTGCGCTTTTGACTCAGAAATGTGGTCAGAGAATATTGCCTTCATGGTCTACATCCCATGACCTTTCCTTTCCAGTTCTACATTGTAATTCAGTATGTGGCCAAAGCTTCACAATGTCTTTGACTGTGAAAAAAGAATACATATTCATAAATTTTAGAGAAAAATACTCTATTATAGTTAATCAGATAAAATATCATGTTCAAGTATACAGTCACATTTCTTTGTGTTTGATCTATGGCATGTGAATAGAGGCCTGCTAACTGAATCTTCTATTCTGTAGTGAACTTTTAAAGAGCTAAAAGTACATTTGGCCTTAAAGGCTGAATTAATCCTATATGAATATACCCACATGGCCTTCTTTGGTTGTATGTTTCTTCTTCATTTTTTTCCCATCCATGGATCTGTAATGCACAATTGGCTAAACTCTCTAACTGGGAGTTTAACCCATTCACAGATTTCATTTTTAAAATATTTGTTTAGAAAGGATCTTATGTATATCAGGCTGGATTCAAACTCACGATGTGGCCGAGAACACCACTGAGCTCCGGTCTGTGCCCAAGAAGTTCTGAAGTTCCAGGTACACATGCTCTGCAAGCTCACCATTGGCCCTTCCCTCTTGTACTTCATTCTTCTGAATTGCTGTTGGACTGTCGCTATTTTAGTACAGCTGCCTTGAAGTCCCTTAGCCTTTGCCATTTTCATTGTTGGCCCAGCATCTCCACCATCTTTCCCCAATGTAGATTTCATTGTATTTATTCATTCCAAATGTTATCTGCAGAGCTTCCAGGTTCTGGGTCTTGCCGCGTTCTCCAGTCAGTATGTCCTCTCTTAGTCTGCACTCTGATTATAACCTATGTTAATTCTCCTTCCACCAGTCCACATGCCTCTCAACTCTTCCTGATATTCTTCATAGTTGTGCCTTTCCAAGCTGATACAGGTGGTTTTAGTGCTAGGAATCAAACCCTGGTCACAGAGCTCTCTCTCCAATCTCTGCTGGATTTCTTTTTTTAATAAGCGAGACTTCATCATATAGTCTCTCTTAGTAGTATAAGCCAACTCAAGTTTTAAACTGTGTTTAGGTTTTAACCTGGGAGCTGCAGACGTTAAAAATAATTAGTGAGAGAAAATGTAGGAATTTTAAGAATAGGTTATACACATTTTGTTATATTTATTTATTTTGTGTGCTTGTGTATGTATGTGTATGTGTGAGTGTGTCTGTGAGTGATGTGTGTGTGTGTTTAGGTTAGAGGATAAACTGGGAGTTGGTTCTGCTTCTGTAATTCTACAACCCAAGTCTCTAGAATCAAATTGAGGCCCTCAGGCTCTGCAGCAAGATCTTAGTGTGATGAACTGTCATACGATTTTTTTCCTTTTAATCTATTTTCAGTTTTTAGCTCCATTTAATTAGTTGATTTTAGTTTCGCTTATGCATTTTTGCAAGTCTCCATGGTTATTAGAAACAATTGCCTATATGATGGAATACATTTTCAAGTCCATGTTAGACTTTTCTAAACATTATGAGCACACCACACAGTTAGTATCTTCCTCATAAAGTCATTGTTCCAGAACCCTGTACCCATCATATTTCTTTGATACCTATAACGAAAGTGAGTTTCTATAGAGGCTTTGAAATTGCTGCTTTGAGGTTATTTCTGAGGTCTTTAATTCAAGACTACTCATAAAAGAGTCTCTCAGCCCACAGACTGGGGTTACTGGAGGTATAGACTGAGTTTGCAGACCCATCTGTGGCTGATATTGGCCCTGACTTTGAGAGGAAATATTATCCTCCCTGTGACAATTTTCCTGCTGTCAGTCAATTTTCTCCACTTCTCCTAGGATACAGATGTGCATTGAACATCTGGGTTATTTCTAATTTGTCTTTACATTTTTCCCAAGAAGGAATTCCTATCGGACATACCACCTAGGTAGAGGCTCTCGTCATCTGTAACTCCAGTTTTACCTTAAGACCATAAAGTTCAAGATTAACTTGAGCAAATTCCCTCAGGTTAAATATTGGTCTCAGTAATAGGTTTACATTTCTGGCTCCCACTTTTAGTAGTTTTCAGACTTTGTAAATATTTAACACTCTTCTTCTCTCCTCTAAGCATTTACAGTTTTTTAAAAAAGGCCTATTATTTTCAGTTCTTTTTTGAGAGAATATTTGCTTACATTGTATAGTTTATCATTGCAATATGGCCAATACAAAAACTAGGCATTCTTTCTTTTTATCTTTCTCTCTATGAGTTGTTCTAAGACCTATAAAATCATTTTTGAGTTGATGCTTATTTAGCTGGGTCATCATATTAAAATAATCACAACTTTCAGAAATAACAGACTGCGGGTTTGCTCCCAAACTTATTTTGTGGGATTAGATCTTAGGAGTGTGTGAATATGAATTCTCATTCTATAAGAATTGGAGATAAAGATTTTAGTCTTTTAGTTCTATCAATTGAAAAAGCAAGATTTATTTTATGTGTATGGGTATTTTGCCTGTGTGTATGTTTGTGCACCATGTGTTTGCCCATGGAAGTTAGAGGAGGACATGGTATGTCCTTGAACAGGAGTTGCATGTGGTTGTGAGCCACCTTATGTGGGTGCTGGGAATAGAATCTTGGTCCTCTGGAAGAGCACCTAGTGTCCTTCATCACCGATCTATCTCCTCAGACCTGAGTCCTCTGGATTTTTTGATAAGTGAAACTTCTCTACATAACTTGTTTTTAGTAATACAAGCTGACTCAAGTTTTAAAGGTACTCCTTTGATTCTAACCAGAGAACTGTAGGCATTAAAAATAATTAGTGAAGAAAACGCTATGAATTATGAAAAGATGTTATACATGTTATTTTATTTATTTTTATTTTGTGTGTGTGTGTGTGTGTGTGTGTGTGTAAGTCAGAGGGTTAAAGTATGGGAGTCTGTTCTCTCCTTCAACTAGTGATGATCAAACTCAGGTTATCAGGCTTGTCAGTAATGTCTTTACCTGCTGAGTCAGCTCACCTGCTCAAGTTAATATATGTTTAAATAAACTCTCTTTTCTTTCTTAGTACAGGCAAAGAAAATCAAATCTGTGTTTGAAATTTATAAACTGTCGTGAAGCTTCCTCTCTTACATGTTAACACATGAGTAAAATGGCCGAGGAGCAAACTAATCTCCGCCAAGGGATTCCCGTCCTGACATGACAATGAGGGGCAAAAGGCTCAGTTCAGCATCCAAAGGGCTCAAATTCCACATAAATGACCTGCGACTCTGGAGAGCTTTTCACAAAGACAATGCCAGTCTCAAGTGGGGGCTTTGGTGGGAAAGATCACAAGACATCATTTCTTCAGTTTAATAATCCATTTAATACCATCTTTCAATCCCATTTCATGCTCAGTAAAGCAAGAATAAGTGAACCTTTTGCTGACACTGGGTCTTTTTTTTGGTGGAAGAGCTTTTTGTTTATAAAGCAGTGGCGACATGATCTTATCGCGGCCCGTCATTCGGGGCTTCTCTGTCTCTTATTCAAGTCGTGGTTTCCCGCAATGTGCACATTCTTCTCAGGGTCACAGTGCCTGCCCTCAGCTAAAAGTTGTCTGATAACTCTTGCTGGCTTTCAAAACAAAGACATATTTCTACCTTCTGCCTTAAAAAAAGAAATCTCCTTAAGTCATCTCTTGTGTTCAGCCACCTCTGAATTTCTCTAGGAAACGTGTCCTCGACGGCTTGCATGTGAACAAGCGTGACCCGCGAACTAGCTGGAGGGCTGCACACTGCAGAATCCTCATCTCTGTGTGAGCTCGGATTACTTAGGGAACTCGGGCTTACAACTGGGTTAGGAAAGGAATCTCAGGGACCAGGCAAGGAAAACTCATCTCTTTTCCTTTCACCTCTCTGGGACCTGTGAGTGTTGTTCGTGATACCACATGCCCATAGTTTCCTATTCGAGAAAGCTGAGAGCCCTCAAATGGAGCGACCGAAGGCCACATGAAGAGACGTTTTCATGGTGTTTCTCGGACCACAGATGTGGCATTTGCAGTTTCCAGGACATTATATACATGATGAGAATTTTATCTTCTATGTCTGTGGCATCTCACAGGCTGTTTCCTGGAGTCAAAGTCCCCTAGGACAGAAATAGCCTAGCTGGAGCCCCAGAAGCTCCTTCCCTAATTGATGTCCCTCTGTCTCTTTCTGCATCTCTCTTTCTCTCTCCTTCACCTTTTCTGTAGACATTTATTCATGTGTTTATCTGTTGGTCAATTTTGGCAAGACTCAAAAGTAAATGTCGGGCAGATAGGATGACTCAGTGGGTAAAAGGCACCTGCTTAGGCCTAAGTTTAATCCCCAGGGAACCACATATTGGAAGCGGAGCCTAACCTCCCCCATGCTGTTCTCTGACCTCCACACAGATGCTATGTGAAGAAGAATCCATACATCATAGGAAAACATGGCCGGGATGGGAGACAGAGCAAACCTCAGAAATGAGCCACGGTAAGATCCATCTACCTGGAATGTCCATGAAGATCACAGAAAGCATCAGGAAGGAGATTAGGAGATTTCAATTTCCCTCACAAATCTGACCTCTGCCTTGGGATTTTTTCTCTCACAATACCATAGATAAGTATGTACTTTTCAAAAGTTATGTCATTTGTTTATTTTATTATGTGGAGGTCAGGGGTGTTGCACACATCGCAGCATCTTTGTTGGAGGTCAGAGAGCAACATGGGGGAGTTTAGGCTCTCCTTCCAAAATGTGGGTCCTAGGGAATTGAATTCAGGCTTAGGCAGGTGCCTTTACCCATCGAGTCACTTCATCAGCCCGGCATTTACTTTTGAGTCCTTAAAAGTGGGAGTTTGATAAAATTGACCAACAAATAAATATAAACAAATCTCTATAGAAAAGTATCTGTATAATACAGTAATGACGCCAGAAAATACTTCCTACTGTCATCATGAAAAGGTAGCCAAATGCCTACTATGCACTGGATGCTTTGGAAGCATTCTCAGTCAGAGGACCAGACTGAGGTGGGAATCCAGGACACATGTGTAAGAGATGATCAGACCCCAGCCGCCAACACCTGTAAAGGAGAAAGTCCTCAGAGGTCTCCATGTATTTCACATAGTTCCAAAGTATCTGGAGGATGCATAGAGAAAAACTTTACACACAGAAGTAGAACATGCACCTCAGGGATAAGAGAGCTAGAAACTTCAGTGGTGGGCATTGGGTGGCCAACACCACTACTCCCCATCACTCCACCAAGAATGTGAAACCTTTATCCAGGCCTTGGGGGCTTCTGGGTCCTCAGCAAAGCTGGACTGATGGCTAACGATGTGGAATGGGTGAAAGGAGGGGCTCATCTGAGTGCAAAGTGTTCTACGGGCTGTAAATCAAGCTCAAGGTAAGGGAGTGAGGGGTGGGCAGAATGCAAAAGGCCATGAGACTCCAGTGAGGATTGGTCCTGGTGGTGTGAACTAATCTAGCAGCAAAACACTCATCTTAAAGCCTTTGGATTCCAAGGATTCTCCTCCGGAAGCACTGGTTGGTTGTGGCAGCTGAGAATTGACTTCTGTCTCTTTAGAGTACCACTGAGCATTTCCTTTGTTCGGGCAGTTCAATGGGAACCTGCAGATAACAGCAGTTCAATGGGAACCTGCAGATAACAGCTATGTTTTGTAAGGACTACAAATCCACACCTCATGTGCTTCGCCTCCATCTCTAAACATCACAGGATGCTTCTTGCCTGCTTGTTTGCTTACCTTTATCTTATGTGTGTTGGTTTTTGACTGCATGTGAGAATGTCAGAGACATTCTTGGAGTCACAGACAGTTGTGAGCTGTTGTGTGGGTGCCGGGATTTGAACACAGTTCCTCTGGAAGAGCAGTCAGTGCCCCAAACTGCTGAGCCGTCTCTCCATCCCTACAGGATGCATCTTGTTTTGGCTAAAATCTTAAAGGGTGCATATCATTCTTTTCTTTTGCTCCTTTGGTTCTTTTTAAAACTAAACTCCTGGGAGTAGACATCACATTGCATGTGGTTACCATGTGATCCGTGGCTGACTTCAGATTGCTTTAATACATATGTCTAGATTGTATGCAAGACAATGATGAAAGTATTGACTTCTGCAATACACATCTTCTCATGTCTCCCTTCCTAATACTAGCACAGTAATTTATGTTTTAAAGTTATCTGTGGGACAATCAGAGACCAGAGCACACTGACAAAAAAAAAAAGCCAGTTTGAATTTGACAGTGAGATCAGCAGGAAAATAATGAAGGATTTGTTCTATCTAGGAATTCAGGATGCCATGACTGATAATATTCATACTGTCATACAATTAATACAGTGTTTGTGCTTTGGCAGGAAGATCAATGCTAACCAGTGCTAAGCATTGCATTTTATAAAGTCAAGCATAAAAAAATGCATGTAAGAAGGAGAAACAGGCTACATGGAGGCTTATGGAGTATTAAGGAACGATGCAAAAGATCTGGAGGCAACAAGATTGTCTCTGCCCTATTCTTTTAGAATGGATAGTGAAATAATGGGGGAAAGGAGGAAGCTGATTGGGTCTGCAGATGAGAAGAAGCTGGGTGGGATAATGAACTAGTGTGGCAATCAAAAGGGTTTGGCATTTGAAAGAGCAGATCAAAATGGAGCTGGCACTTCACAGGCGACATCATGGAGGGGTGTGTGCATGCGGTAGGAGGTCAGAAGGAGGGGTGTGTGCATGTGGTAGGAGGTCAGAAGGAGGGGTGTGTGCATGCGGTAGGAGGTCAGAAGGAGGGGGGTGTGCATGCGGTAGGAGGTCAGAAGGAGGGGTGTGTGCATGCGGTAGGAGGTCAGAAGGAGGGGTGTGTGCATGCGGTAGGAGGTCAGAAGGAGGGGTGTGTGCATGCGGTAGGAGGTCAGAAGCTGGGCTGAGGATCATGAGATGAATGAGGGACTGCTAGTTTCTATTCCATCAAAGGTTGTACAGTGATTTTTAGCGCCAAGAGACATTAATATTCCACCATAGTTAACAGGAAATGTCAAAAGAGATCATGTTTTCATATAATAAAGAGGCAAGTCATTCCTCAAAGGCTGCATGGAAGAATCATCAGGAAAGAGGAAGATAAACCTAGAATTCTTGAGCTTTACACAGCTTCTCTGATTTCCCATTTTAGACCTCTCTCTGCTGCCTGGCCCAGCAAAGGATGTGGCTGCCACAGTTTCTTCTCATTCTCTCTTTCTCCTCTAGGATGTGTTTGAATTTGCATCTTCAAAAATGAACTTCCGTATTTTACAGATGTCTCTCTGTTCTGTTAGTGAGACTTGAAAAGGGGGGGGGGGCGATGACTCAAAGTCCTTCTTGCTCATCTCTCAAGTATAAAGACCCGAGTTCTGAGCTCCAAACCCAGAGAAAACCCATGCTGTTTGAGCCTTGTTCCCCAGTGCTGTAAGAATGAGGAAGACCAAAGGATTGCTGTTTGGGGCTTCCTGGCCATCTTGCCTAGCTAAAAAAAAAAAGTGAGCTCTAAGTTCACTGAGAGATTTTCTCTCAAGAAAATAGACTATAATAGAGCAGGACACCAACATCATCTATGCACATATGCACACACATGCATATACTACACACACACACAAACACACACATATATGCACACACACGTGCACATGTACACATACGTGCACATGCACACACAAGTATACACACAGGCATACATGCATACATACACACATGTACAGGCATATCACACAGGCACACATGCATGCACACCACATCCACATTATGTGCACACACATGCACTTACTCAGCACACAGGCATACAGGCATACACATGCCCATTGTGCACACACACACACACATGTACACTACATACTGAGCTGGTCAGGCTTGGCTTCAGCTAGCATGGACACCACTGAAAAGCACAGGGCTGTTCCCGGCATAATTTCTCACAACTGCCTCCACAAGCACTTTCTCTCATATTTCATGATTTGGTTGAAAACCCAATACAGTTAGGAAAAAGATGTGCATAAGCGAAGCATAATTATATTGATTCATGTTCAGCTGATCAAGATTTATTTGTCCTGAAGGCATCATAATGGTCAAGATTTGCCCACAATCGATGACTCTTGGGCCAATAAATCCTGGTATCGGCAACAAAAGCCAATATCTACTTAAACTTTTTTCAAAGTGTTGTTATAATATGCTGATGGCCTGAAACATGGGGACACATAAAACACAGTCTCTGGAGCTGCATGGTGACTAGATTTGTAACTCCTCAAGTTAACATTCTAGAGTCCTTGGATATAGGCACAACTGGCTACTCTAGGCAAAGCTACCAATGAGTACTGACAGCCAGCGATACCTTTCTAGATGGGCAAACAAGGGACTGTTGATGGAAATAGTGTCAAAATTAAGCTGTCCTAGAGATGTTAAAGCATAACGGTGGGTCTACAGGTTGAATCGCACCATGAGACTTGCAAAATAAAGGCAAAGAACATTTGCAGAGAAGGTCGGACTAGAAACCACCAGGACAAGAGATGAAGCACATGGGAAAGACAGCAAGGAAAAGAAGGCTGACATTCTCAGGCTCCCATCTTGTGTCAGGCGCAGAGGACACTATCTAATGTACCTATTTGTTAGTTTTTTGTTACTGTGATAAAACGCCAGACAAAACACCTCATGGAACAAGGTGATTATTTTGGCTCAGGATATCAGAAGTTTCAGTTCACTATCAACTGACTCCTTTGCTGTCGACCTGAGGTGAGCTGGAAACATCACAGTGGAAGGAGTGTTGGAGTAGAAGTTCTCATCCCAAGAAAGGAGAGGGGCAGACAGAGGGGGGGAAAGAGGCTGGGGACAAGGTAAACTCACCAATGGCATGCCCCAGGGACCCACTGCCCCCATTCAGGTCAAGCCTTCAGAGTTTCCAGTCACTAATCGTAGTCCATTCATGTAGGAATCCATCAGTGGATTGACCCATTGATGTATTCCACTGGTGTTCTCAGAATCTGATCACTTCCCAAAGCCCATCACTGGCAACCAAACCCATGAGCCAGGACACTTTGTGGCCAACTACAACAGTGGTTAATGCTACCTCGATTCACAAAGCAATTCTGTCAGGCACAGGCACATGCTAAAACCAAGCACAAGGACTGTTCTTGCAGAATGCGGTTTTGTCAAGGAACCAGTTTTGCACGGCAGAACTGAAACTCGAATTTCAGGACTGTCTAACTCAAAAGATTATGTACTGTGTATGTTGCTGTAGACAAAATGACCAAATGTATATTTTTTTTTAGAGAATCACTTGCTATTCATTAACATGGCAAGACAGTTTTCTCAGATTGACTAATGACCCATAATGATGCTTTCTTACCCTTAGAGTAATTTGCTCTGCCCCACTAACAGACCTCAGGCACCTCTATGCAAAGGCACTAAATATTGGTGGTTGGTTTCCATACAAAACAAATCACACAATTTGTTCCTTTGCAGAGTGAAGAAGACTTTATGGGATAAAAGACTGCTGGAATGGCTTCGACCTCGAGGAAGAAGACTGAGGAGAGCCTTGACTAAACACAAAGATGTTTCTATGAGCTCATGTCAGCTCTGGGCACCTACGAACTAGGGACAATTCTCAATGAATTCTCTGGTACCTCAGGAGCCTCAGTACTGTCACATGATTAACAGAAAGGAAATCAGATTGCTTGTCTATGGATGCCATGGGGGTGGGGGAAAGGACTCATCCTCACAATATGTGGGGAGTCCAATATTTTTATTCATAAGACATACCTGAGAAAAATGAAATGTAAGAGACTAATATCATGGAGACACTTATCAGTGTAAGCAGCTTTTATTTTCTTACGTAGAAGATTCTCACATCTTTAATCAAATATCATGTTTGAGATAGAAAAATTTAGGCACTTTAATGCATCCTCTTTCAAATATTTATTATTGTTTTTTCAATTAACCATGTAATATATACTAAAACATGAGAATAATATGTATACTAATATATATGCTTACAGATAGGAACATAATTTTGCATTAAACCTTTATTAATATAAAAATAGCGTGCTTCAAATTTTGTTGTTTCTTATTAGGTACATATTTATCTTGCTTAATGCCGACAATTATCTTGTTGGACCAAAAGATTGGCCACTTTCAATGTGTGTCAGTATTTCCCCCTTATTCAGATTGTAGATTTAAAACACTGTGTTTTTGCTGCACCAAACCAATCATTTCCTCCAATTTTCTACTAATTTCTATAAAACAAAGAAGCAAAGCCTGCAATTATTTTGATGTCTCAGTCCAAACAAGCTCTGCTGTACAGACAAGGGGGACCACAGGACTGAAAGGAGCCTGTCAGCCACCAGGCTGTGCTACTCAGCAGTGGCCGACGGTGCCAGTTTAGGACTGACATCTGACTCTAATGGAGCAGAAGGTATTTCAGGGGATGTATAGATCGCACCAAATATTCAAGTTGTTCAAAAGGCAGCCCTTTCATGTGTGAAAGCAATTTCTAAAACCACAGATATGTTTGGCAAGGGAAGAAAGGAAAAGACATATTTTGATAGAAGGCTTTCCCACCCAAAAAAAAGTAGATGAAATTTCTGATTCAGAGAGAGAGAGAGAGAGAGAGAGAGAGAGAGAGAGAGAGAACCGTGTCATTATTCTGATATTTTTTTTAAATCTCTCATACATTAAATAAACATGCCTGATTTTACAATTAATTACAATTCCTCTTCCTCCAGGGACTTCAGATTCCTCTAGTCTTCCTCCTACACTTGCTCTCAGAAAAGATAATAGATTGAAGAATGCATTCGTATAAAAGTCATCAACAACACACGGAAGGGATTTCCAACCCAGCTAACAATCCAATTCCACTTACACCGAGTCATACTATCCAGTGAACAGCAGTGTCTTGATGGATCATTCATGGAAAACTAAAGTAATTACCATCATTCTAATATTCCTATTTAAATGCATGAAAACCTGATTAGCTGAAGGCAGCCCTATATATAGCAGAAATGGCATCTTCTTAATATTTATGCTAATGTGAAAGACATTTTACACAAAGGTTAGAGGTGACATGGGTAAAAAAATGATCTTAACACACACATTTATTTACTTACAATAATGCATGATGTGAGTGGGACTCGCAGAGAGGGATTTAACAGGCACTGGTGACGCGATATGGAGGAATAATTTAATATGAAAATAATACACACACATGGGTGTGGATACATGTATTCACAAGCTAGGCGCACATAGGCTCACCCAAGGCTCATGGAGAAGTGCAGCGCGCATACTTCCACACTTTGGTATCATGAATAGATTCCATTCTTTCAGCCTGAGATGGTCACTTTTGGGGGAGGGGAGCTCAAAGAGAATTTTGATGGAAATGAAAAAAGTTTTAATGATTTCGGTGACCCCCCCCCCGCGGGTGTTGCATTCCTTGTCTCTAATGCACAGGAGAAGTGTTCAAACGATGCCATTTCAAACTGCAGCTTTTATCTGGAGTAAGGGATGAGGAAAGTGGCCTGTAAATGCCATGCGATTTGCACATTTCCACGTGGCTAACCCGCAGGCTGAATCCCTCTTTTCTACCAGTTTCCTAAGCACACTCCAAGGTGAGACTCCACAGAAACAGTGAATAACAATGAGCCCATCTCAGGCTGTCCGTGAAGAACAAATAAAACATGAAATTATCATGAACTGTGGGCTACTCACACAAGCAGGCTAGGAATGGGTTACAGCAGAGAACGGATTTCAAACAAACCCGATTTAATGACAGCCTAAGCCAGAGCCTGATTGAGGGCAATCAAATGCCTCTCTCTTTATCTGCTTCTAACTCACTTTTTTTTTTATACCAAAAGAGTAAACGGCTGCTGCAACGTCAGCTGTCTAAGGTTGCAACAAGCTCTGAACACAGGAAAGCTGTTTCCACAAGCAATTACGACACAATACACATTCGGGCTCTAAGTATGGTCAAGTGAACAGGTAACCAATAGCAACTTCTTACTCAGCGGGTAGGGGCAAACTCACCAGAAAGACAGTATTTGCTTTCTCTGGGTGCATTCTAATTGTGCCCGCCCTCAACGGGGTGGGAGTGGGGGGGAGGAAGTGATACCCGCAAGGAATATGACTTTCAGATTTCAAAATGGAATCAACATCCAGACTACTCACCCACTGGGAAAGAGGCGGTACAGGAAGGGACTCTCAGGGAGGCCCCTAAGATTGACATCTTTCCACAGTTTTTGATTTATAGTGAGAGCCTTTCACTCACCCTTATTTATCACTTTCTTTTTTTTTTTATATTTATTTTTTTTTATATTTTTTTTTATTTATATTTATTTTTATATATTTTTTTTTATTTATCACTTTCTAATCACACCCGTGGATGCCAGCGCCAGCCCTCACTGCCCGAATCATGTTTGCATCCGAGTGTATTCTTTGTAGCATTTCATTATCCTTTATTTAGCGCTTCACACCCCCACCCCAGCATCCCGGCCCCTCCCTATACCCTATTGTTTGTTTCTGTGGAGCTTGTGGTCTCCACCCCCTCCCCCACCAGGGAATCGCTGGCAAGATGAATTCTTTTTGAAACAGTATTGTTTTTTAAAAGAATGGGAAGAGTACTCATTGACTAGAGTTGGAAGACTCTAGTGTCTTTTTAAGATCCATTACTTTTTATTTGATGTGCATGAGTGTTTCGCCTGTGTGCTTGTCTGTATAGCATTTGTAGTGTCTAGAGCCAGCAGAGGCCAGAAGAGGGTGCTGGATCCCCTAGAACAGAAGTTACAGATGGATTCTGGAAACTGAACTCAGGTCCTCTATGAGAGTAGCCAGTACTCTTAAGCATTGAGCCATCTCTCCAGCCCCACAGCTAGTTTTTAGACAAGACTATCCACAGAGAAGAAACAAAGGGTTGTTGTTAATTACTTTCTTATGGTGACTGCCCGACAAGAAGCGGCTTCAGAGAAGGAGGATTTGTTTTATTTTGGCTCATGGCCCATGGTTCATTATGGCTGAGAGGCATTGGGGAGGCGACATGGAAGATCTGTGGTAGACCGGTGGAGGAGGAGCAGTGGAGGAGGCATTGTGGAGGAGTATGGTGGAGGAGCATGGAAGGAGACTCTGTCAGTAACAGTAAGAGCTTGTGGTGTTGCTTGTTTGTTCACACTTCTGTGGACCACTAAGCAGAGAACCTGGGCTGGACATTAGCTACGTCATAGCCAATCAGGTCCATCCTTCAGTGATTCACTTTTTCCAGGGAGATCTGTCTCCAAAAGCTCCTACAATCTCCCAAACAGTGCCACCTGCTGGGGACCAAGTGTCTCAAAACAGGGAGCCTGTGGAGGAGAATTCAGATTCTAACCGTCACAGGAACAAAGTTTTCCGCGTTCTTTCAGACAGATGGAGACATTTTAATGATATGTTCTCTAGTGCACATTGTACAGATGGTCACTCCTCAGTCAGCTAGTGTGAGCTGCATGCGGATAAAAGCTCGTCTATTGCTATGGATTGCCTAGTGAAGAGACATTCCAAGAACTGAATTGTTAGATGAGTCTGCCTTTGTGGGAACATCACTGAGTGCATTTAGGAAGATCCCCAAAATGCAGCTCAGCCACTGAGGGTAATCTCTTGATGCAATCAAGACACATTGTGAACATGAAGGGAATCCAGTTGCAGCTGGCCTACTATGGCAAAAGGAGTGAAATTTATTTTCTAAAGTAGAGAGAGTCTACTTAATAACAAAATAACTAATGGTACAGGAGAGATAGCTCAGCTATTCAGAGCATGTACTACATATAGCAGAAGATGTGAATTTGGTTTCCAATACCCATTAATAGGCAGCCTACAACCACTTTTACCTCTAGACCTGATGCCCTTTCTAATGCCACGGAGATCAAGCAAATACTACTTTGACTACACACATATAAACAGAAGTAAATCTTTAAGAACAAACAAAACACACAAAACATTGCTAGTATATATACCATAGTCAATGCATCACCTGGTATCATGGCTACTTATTATCAAGTATCATGTACTACACAGTACTGTGTGTGCTATGTTGTTTACAACAGAGATTCCATTAGGTTTGTTTACAATAACATCAGCACAAACATGGAAAATAATCATTCACTACATTACAGCATCAGCAGGGGAGAGGAAACTGTCACATCTATCATAACCTGTGGAGCCACTGTTGTAATAGATCTGTGGCCAACTGAAATGTTACATTACACAGCATGTATGCGTGGTTTATGTACATAGGCACTAAGGTAGGGTGCACGGCCAGGAATCATATTCTACCATCTTGTCTGTAAAGATGAGTTTAGTCTCATTCATTTCATAACTGGGAATGAGGGACAGACAGGAAGAGAGACTACAGTTAATGCACCCCATTCCTCGGGACATTAGGAGTGAGGTGACCTTCCATAAACACCATAAACACCTCTCCCATCTTACACCCCTGTCACTGGACCAACTCCCAAGCTTTTGTCTTTTGATCTCTCTCTTTTGCTGGTAGCTTTCTGGGCCTCCCTCAAATCCCAGCCCTCCATCCCACACAGGGTGTCTGCTTCAAGGTAAAGAACAAACATTTTCAAGCAAAGCATAAAAAACTTGGTTTCCTTGGTAACTTGGGCAGGGAAAGAGAATTTACCGTGCTCAGAACAGTGACTGGGAACAGGCATATTCATTCTCTGCCTCGCTCCTAAGGCCATCTCTTCAACACAAGGCAGTGTTCGCAAGCTGCCCCACGTAGCCACACATTTAAAGTTAAATTGAAAGTGAAGCCTGCCGCTAAGTTTAGTTTTGCTGAAAGCCTTGGGAGAGATTATTCTTTCCTTCTATTGATATCAGGTCCCTTCTTTTTCTACACCTATCAAATGGCCTTGAAGTTTTAGCTCATTTGAAATATTATACAGTAAATGCACACAGTGTGCTAATGGGTTGCGTGGATTAATGGAGCAAATAGTTGCTTAAATTTAATTTTAAAGTCGTTCAGATAAAGATGCAGAGAATTGGTGTTGGGGTTTAGGATGGAACCTACTGAGCTATGCCTGACTAGGGAGGAGGGATTCTTCCCTCTCAACTCCTACACAGGAGCAGATTCTATTTTGTGCCTTTGGGTAGCCAAAGGGTATTCTGGTATAAGAACAATGTGCATGTGTTGACCACCATGTCTCCCTCTGATCTCAGTATTGTACTGTATGTAGGTATTGGATGCTCAGAACTAGTATATTTTCATTACAAAGGAAGAGACTTCCCTTAAAGCTATACCATCAGTCTAGAAAGAAGCATCAAATTGGATCTTCACATAGCCCTTATGAGGATCTCAGTGTCCTGACAGGGCTTCCTTGTCAGCTTCTTTTTATGATACTCTGTAGTGAATTCTTAATCATATTCAGTCATTTTATCCCATTCTAGAGTACAATGTACAATGTACTCATGTACTTGAGCAGTCTTAATGGAAATAGCATTTGTTGGATTTAATAAGAATCGACATTAAAATACTAATGTCAGCCTGACATTCTAGCCCATCATTCCATTCTGTGCCACCACAGCTGGATGGTAGAGCTTTTCTTAGGATTCTTCTCAGTTCTTTTCCTGGTGTGTTTCTCGTAGGCTCCCTGAATATTCATGCTGAAGCCAGATTGTCCCATAACAGAAACATACATTTCTATTACAATACTTCACCACTGTAATAAATAATAAACTTCTCGATCATTAGAGAATCTCTCTGTAGAGAATCAAAAATCTGAAGAAAACTGAGATCTAGGAGGTGGGGCTTCAGATTCTAGAAGAATAATGTGACTTTGGGTTTTGAATTAGGACTACCCAGAGAGACAGAAGCCAAAGGTGATGTGTGCAGCTGTTTGAGAGAGTTCCTCAGACATGGGCTGATGACTATGGGTTATCTTGAAGTTCTATAGCAGATAACCTGCAACACAGAAGCCCTGGGATACTAGGAGCATGATTTAGTTCAAATTTATAGAACTCTAAACAAGAGAAGCCAATGATGGAACTCTTAGTTTGAAGCCAAAAGCCTGTGATTCTGGGGAGAAGCTAAGGATATAGCCAAGGTTCAAAGGCTGGTGATCCCAAGTTCTGATGCCCTATGGAAGAGACAAGCAGATCCCCCACCCCATCCCAGCTCTCAGTAGAAGATGCTAATTTCCTACATATTTGCTCTCCCGAGAACACCGGTATGTTGGATGCTGCTGTTCACAGTGAGGGCAGATTTTCTTCACCTAGTTTGCCAGACTCACATGTAACTCACATGTAAAAATACAATTATAGACACACCCAAATAATACCCTTTCCAGTGTTGTAGATAATCATTCAGATCACCATCTAAAGTTTACTGTTCTTGAACCATGATGCACAGTAATGATCAGAGTAATAAGGAAGTATAATCCATATGTAAAGGAAGACAATAGACCAGTCTTTTCTCTTAAACTGGGAGAAACAGAAGAGCGGTTTCCTCTTTCTGTTTCTACAGAACCCATCACCAGTTTGCCCCCCTTCTTGGCACAATGGTGGCAAAATTGCAAAAGAGATGAGGGGGCAGGACTATGAACACATAAGAATTAGTAGAGGGAGGAGGAGCCCATTTGTTGCATGGAGGAGCAGGAAGTTGTTCAGTTTTGGAAAATCTAGAATCTGGAACAATGCCTGGCACACAGTAGGTGCTCACTAACCATTTGCTAAACGGAAAAATAAGTGAATGGTGTGAAGGGTAGATAAATACACAGCTTCCACTTGAGTGTTGTAAAAGGGACAATCGTTTTGACTAGACAAGTCTCAATAAAATCACAGGTAACCCCTGTGGTGGCAAGAGCCACAGATAGCTGCCACTTCTGTTTTGATAAAGATTTGGAATAAAAAAATACCAATTAAAACCCCTTTGTTTATTCTTGTATATCTGTGGTTCTTTAGTAGCCAGTAACCGATAGTCATCAGCAAATCTCATCAACTAATTTGCCAATCTTGCTCTCTTCCCCACTCTTTCTACCTAACTTTGTCTCTATCTCAGCTCTCTCTTGTGCTTATGAGATAGGATGGTATTATGTGGCCCAGGCTGGTCAAGGAACTCAGCATCTTGACAGGCCCAAGCTACCACAACTGACTTAACAATTTCATCTTAAAGAAGGCAGTGACAGTTTCGTATCTCGCCAACCTTTTCCAGGGTGCTACTTTTCAAGATTGAAAAACTAAAGGACTTTAAGTAGAGCTGATGACGTTTTAAGTGCAGTGAGTGGAACTTTTAAAATTAAAATTTTGTTTTCAGGCTGGGTGTGATAGCACAGGCTCCACATCCCAGTACTTGGATTATTTATTTCTTTGTTTATTTGTTGTATATGACTGTGAATGCACATGTGTGTGGGGAGCCCTTGCTTATGAATGTACTTACAAAGACCAGAGGTTATTGTTGGCTGTCTTTCGCAATCGCTTTCCTTTTGCTTGATTTTTTTTTCAAAGCCAGGATCTCACTGAATCTAGAGATCACTGTTTTGGCTATACTGCCTGGCTAGTGGGCCCTGGGATCTGACTGTTCATGAACCCCCAGTACTGGGGTTACAGGTTTTTACTTGGGTGTTGTTCATTGGAATTCATGTCCTCATGATGTGTAGCCAGCATGTTGCTTGCTGAACCATCTTTTTTCTCCTCACTATAGACTGATTTTTCTTGTCAAGTAGGTATTTATTTATAAAGCATTTTCTTTTAATTTAAAAAGTCAATGAATTCTAATTTATTATTTTCCTTTTATACATTGCACTCTTGGTGTTAAATGCAAGAGCTCTTTGCACGGCCCTAGATGTGGAGGATTTTTCTTTTAAATTTAGTTTTCCATTTTTCATTTAAGTTCATGATCTACTTTTGTGTTAACATTTCATGGCATGCAAGACTTAAGTCTGGGTTCATTTTTGTTGCATGGGGACAACTGCTTCAGAACCATTGCTGGAAAAGGTGTCTTTTCTCCCCTGAATGACTTTTGCACCTTTGTCAAAAGTCAATTGTGCATGCTTGTGTGAGTCTATTTCAGGGTCTCTGTTCTGATCCATTGATCTGTGTGTCTGGGAACGGATATCTTTGCCTTCTCGCAGATCGTAGCAGGAAAGTATTCCTTGTCTCACAATCAAGCGCAACCTTAGCTGAATGCTTTGGTGGGTGATCTTTATCAAGTTCAAGATATTCCTCTCCGTTTCTATCATCTTCAGAGACTCTTTTTGAAAAATCAAGACTTGGTCCTCACTTTGGCCAAATGCCCTTCTGTATCTATTGTAATTTTTCTTTTCATGTAATTTTTTTCTTCTTTGGCCCAATAATAAGGTTGGTTATATTGAGTCTTTTCTCTTTTGAATAAACAACCGAACTTACTCGTGATGTATAACTATTTTTAGATTATTGAGATCATTTGTTAATATATTGGTCTGGAGTTTTGTGTAACTATGATAAACATTGATTTATAGGGTTTTAAAATTATTTGTCTGGTTTTAATACAGTGTTTGGTTCATAAAGTGTCTTGGAAGGTGCTTCTTCCTCATATTTTCTAGAAAATATTTTGAGTTGCCTTCATGTTAGTTCTTTAGAAGCTTTTGTTGGATTTAGCCTTTGAGTATTGATGTAATCTTGGTGATGTGTGCTTATTCCTATACCTATGTTGACTCTCTTTCCAGTTGTTCTAAGGAGGATTGACGATGTCTTCAGGAATAATGTAGACTTGTTGACATCTCTTGCCCATTCACCCACTTTTACTTTTACATATTTTGTGACTTGCAGATTCTTTAGCTAGAATCCACTGTTTCTATCCTGGAGTCCTGCTAGTGTAGTAAGCAAGAAGTCTTTGATGATAATATAAATCATAGTTTATGATGAGTATATGCCCTTAGCTAGGCTTTTACATGTATTTGGTGACATAGAGAGACTAGCTGGGCTGGGATTCTCTGGTGGGTGTGAAAATCACACAGTATAGTTATCAAAAACCTTTTGCTCCTTTCTTGGGCTCTTGAGTAGGAAGGCTTTAGTTGGGACAGTTTTGCTTCTATTTTACTGTACCCATTGGCATTTCTGAACTGCTAATTTCACCAATAAATATGAGTAGAGGAGAAGGAAAGAAGATATATTAAACTTATCCCTGTGTCATTCTGTGGGGCCTCAGGGCTCACAGTGTTCTTCATTGTCTTCTTAAGATTGACTCATCTGCAACATATGAGATACTTAGCTTTGCCTAACAGAAGGAATGTGTTCTGCATATCCATCTCATATTTCCCAAACTAGACATTCTCTTCTTGTTATACTTTATAAAGATTTTAAGTGTCCACTGTGGCTGAAAGAAAATGGGACATCTCCTTTGGTACTGTGTCATTATTAAGTCTATTTAAAAAACTGAAACATTTAGGGGGCCAGAGAGATGGCTTAGTGGTTAAGAGCACTGGCGACTCTTCCATAGGTTCTGAGTTTAATTCCCAGCCATGACATGGCGTCTCACAACCATCTGTAATGGTATTGGATGCCCTTCTCTGGTCTGCAGGCTCTGCATGCAGATAGAGCACCCATATACATAAAATAAATAAATTATTCTTTACAAAGAAGGAAATGGAAACATTCAAAACTGTCTTATCGCTTATGGCCACCACTGTCCTCTTAACTGACCAACTGTTGTTTATCAAAATAGCTTTGTCTCTTAAAGTGAGACACATACATTATAGGGTCATTCTCTAAGCCCCAAGGTGACATCCAAGTAAAGTTGACTGTTTGCATTCTGGAAGTTGATGATACTATATATAATTTGTACCTAATTGTTTTTCCACAGTGTATTTTTAAGTAGACTTAATAAGCATTTGTACTATGAGCATCTTGGGGACACTGAGGAATGAGGAAATACACAAACTCCGGAGAAGGTGGTTCTGGAATAAGCTGTGTTGTCTAGGCAGTATGAGGATAGTCCTAGCATATGGTGCACACTCAGCAAATAGCTATGAGTGAGTAAGTGAATCAATAACGACACCTTTGGGAATTTGATGAAGACAACTTTCCTTCTGAAATAATAAAGCTGTAGCTAAGACACATAAATGAAATCTGCAGGACTCTTGGGGGAATTCATCGTTAGGTATAGGTATCTAGTTTATGTACTCACACCTGAAAGTGGTTTGGGCTTATAAATCTTACCTTATCTTTGACTACAACTACATATACTGAGTGAGTTCCAGAGGGAGGTTTTTTTTTCTTTTTTTCCAAAGAGTCTTCCCCTCCCCTCAAGATCATATAAAGCATGAGAATATCAATCAGGAAGTCTTTGCACTTCAGATCTCTGTATAAACTATCTACTGATTAAGGTTTCTGTATGAAGAGATCAGCCCAGAAACTGGAAAATTCCACCAGACCTTCTCCCCTCCAGAAAAGAGGGGCTAAATTACATTCCTCAGACCACAGGAAGGTCCCTGCAGGTAGGGGAGGCCCAGAGTTATTCCAAGACCATTGGACATCTACCTCATTCCCTAATGACCAATCAGCTTAACAGTCACACTGTTCTGCCAAACACATTGTGCCTAATGACTGCTACTTTGAGAACTGTATAAAGGCTCGCTAGACGGGCTGTGCGTGGTTGTTCTCTCTACATGTGCAGGGTGACCCCAACATGTTAGAACAATAAATTCCTCTTGCTTTTTACATCTATTCCCCGACTCTGACTGCATTGTCCACTCAGGAGGTCCCCGGTAAGCTAAGACTTGCCAGAGTCTTACACTATACACATTTAGAAGTCATACTTTCAAAAGCTGTTCTAGGATAGTACCATTTTTGGCTTTACTTTTAAATACACAATGACCCCTCTCTTGTTTACAGCTTCCCTGGTCTCAGGACAAAGTATTTTTCAGTGGTAGAGACCTTTCAAGCTATAAGTCACAGTAGATCTGTAAATTAAACTCAACTGATGGGCTGAGGAAACAGAGAAGCAGGCTATGCCCTAGCTCAGGCAGGCAGTCCAGCTCTCTGTCTGGCAACTGCTTTAATCAAATTACCCACATACATGCCATGCCACATAAATTCAGCCAGGTGGCAGTGGTGCATGCCCTTAACCCATCTCTCAGGAGACAGAAGCAGGCAGGGCTCTGAGTTGAGGCCAACCTGCCTGGTCTATAGAGTGAGTTCCAAGACACCCAAAACTATACAGAAAAACCCTGTCTAGAAAAATGAAACAAAACAATAACAAAAAAGAAACTCTTTAGATCACTATAGATTCTTAGAATAAAGAAAGCCTACATCGGGATGTCATTCTGTTAGAGTAGAAGATAGAGAAGATGAAAGAGAAAACTCTGACTTTGTAGAAAGCTAAGATTTCCTACAATCATGAAAGAAACAGATGGACTATCTCTTGACCTTCTTATATCTTTCTACACATACAGCACGTTCTGGGGCTGGGGAGCGGGGTTGGTCTTCTCACTACAATTTCACAGATCCTTTCTACCTTTCCTTTCTAATGCAAACATTTGAATGCATTCCCTTTCCTTTGTCTGACTTGTTTCCCTTCAAAGCATTTAACACCATGTAGAATGCCACATGACTATAATCTATCCTGTCTCAGAGTTGGTTTCTCTGTCCACTTCTGTGTCTTGAGGGCCTGGATGCTGCAAGTTTTCAGATAATACTTGTTAGAGTAATATTTGGTTAGATGTCGGCTTAAGGGAAGAGACAATGGCTACAAATAGCCACTCTGTTGGAGTAGATGACAAGGACCTCCAACAATTGCACTACTTTTAATCAAAGGAAAATGGAGAAAAGAGAAGAGTGCGGGCTTAAGGCAAGACTAAAAGGATGGATAGGTTTGGTCTCTCTAGGTTTAATTTCTTTCCTTGGCATGGGAGCAGAATAGATCTTTACAACCCTTCTGAACGCCAACATTAGCCATTCATTTCTCTTATTTGCTGATCTGTGGGGGAGTTGATGCTCAGATCCTACGATCCTATAATACGCCTGAGATACACATTCCAATACTGGTAAAACAAATTAGATTGTGAATGACAGTCCTCCCCCCTCCCCCCAAGTTAAGGTAGTTCAAGGTAGAGGCAAATAACAGAATTTAAAATAATGGAACAAAAGAGAGAAAAAGAAGAGAGAGAGAGAGAGAGAGAGAGAGAGAGACAGAGACAGAGAGACAGAGAGACAGAGAGAGAGAGAGAGATTTTAAATGAAAGTGTGGGGATTCGCACTTGTATTAGAGGAACCACACAGAACGGCTAATTTTTTTGGGGGGGGAGGGATAACTCTCCAATGTGGTACCCATCACAGTCTTGGACCAAATCACAATTTATAACATGGCTTTCATGAATATACTTGGTGCACTGAATTGTTCTAGCAGGTGGTGTCTTTAAATTTCTGAATCACCAATAATAATAATAATGATAATGAAGTCAACACATGAACCTGGAGATTACTGTCTTGCCATAAAACAAAGCGATTCCACTTCCTTAGAATGAATTATTCTCTAGGCAATCCTGCAAAGCACACGGAAGGCTTTCCTCATTGATTTTCTCTTTCCCTACTTCTCTCTCTCTCTCTCTCTCTCTGATTTCCTGTCTCTCCACATTCTTGCTCTTCTCCAACAATAAGTCATTGTACCAATGGAATTTCCACTTGCATATAAAGCAACTAGTGCCATGGACATATTTACTGTCACTTTTTATAAAAAGACGATATATTTCCTTCCATGACAAGAGAGCATCTGGCTAATTTAGAATGCCTGCTGAACATTGAGGGAAAAGTAATCATTTTATTTTTCACGGGCATATTTAGAAGGTGCATGCTGAATATGAATGATGATAAATATTGGAGTTGTGCAGATCTATGGGGGCCTGTCCAAATGTTTTCCTAGGAAGTAGTCAGGAACTCTCACCAAGCTCTAAGGTGGGCTTTGATTCAAACAATTTATTTATTAAGCAACAAATTAAGGCAGGCCAACACCAACTCTGTGATGTTTAAAAACATTTAGAAGACATTTCGCTGTTAATAATTTATTGGATCATTACAGAATAAATTTTTACATACTGTTATGACATATGGTTTCTCAATAATATGGTTTATTAGTAAACACCAACACTATGATAATTCAGTCACCCAATGTGTGAAATTTCATCACGATAGGATTTAGACATTAGTACTCAGTTTCAGAATGTAAATTAAAGCTTAGAACCATATATTCCACCACTGAAGACAGAATCACTAAATGCAATATGAAAATATGATGAGTTTTATTCAAATTCACATTATTGGAGTCTTTTCCTGTTCTGCTGTTTTTATTATGGGTGGAAATATTTTTGTACTATGTGTGTGACACATAAATGTGTAAATAAGATTTAAAAAGTCTACAAACAGGGCCAGTAAGATGGCTCAGTGGGTAGAGCCATCTGACACCAAGGCCAATGACCTGAGTCTGATCTTTGGAGCCTACCTGGTGGAAGGAGAGAGTCAGCACCTCCAAGTTGTCCTCTGAGATCTTTACATGTGCTTTATGGCAGTCACAGATCTATACACACACACACACACACACACACACACACACACACAGAGAGAGAGAGAGAGAGAGAGAGAGAGTAAAAAACTGCACCCCCCCCAAAGAAACTAGTATGAAAAACAATCATTTCTCTTTGCTGTCAATTAAGTGCATTCCCACACTTATCAAGGACCTTTATCACATTACTGGCATTAAGCTGGGTATTGTGTGTGGAATAATAAATAATAAGTAAAACATATGGTCTATGGTTTAACAAACTATACATCATAAAATGTACTCACATAAATAATAAAGAATCTGGCTCATGTGTAACTTTCCAGGACGTCTATGAAGAGGCTATCTTAAATCTATGGGCCTTCCAACACCAAAAGAACGAGGGTTCTGGGCCATGAAAGTAGCTATCTTAAGCCTGTATGCACTTAACATTAGCATTCTCAAGGTTCTGACTGTTAGTTTCTTCTAATAGCCTTGGCTTGTTTTTGAGAATACTAGAAATATTAAGTAAGAGAGGCTCGAGATTGTAAATATAGGGGTGGGAGGCAATAGTGGTAGAGTATATTGGCAGAATTAGATGATGATGATGATGACGAGGACGATGATGATGTACTGGAGAATTTAAGAGTAATCATCAACTGCTTCCTTACATCAGACTAAGTTGTCTAGAAATAGATCGCAGATCTAAAGGCAATGCTGAGAACAAATAATTTCTAGAAGAAAGCAGAAGACAAAAATCTCTGTAATGCTGATATTGGCAGATATTGTTTAGACATAATGCACAGAAGTCTCAATCAGAAAAGAAAGAAATTTCACTTTTTTTCTAGTTTCATGTCTGTACTTACTTCTGTATGTACACTTCTCTCTGTCTATGTCTCTGACTCTGTATATATGCATGTGCATGGTATGTATGCAGATATATGTGTGTATATACATACGTGTATATATTAACATATATATGGACACGTGTGGGGTGCATATACACGTGTATTCAAGTACCTGTGGAAGGTTAAGATTAATGCTAGAACCAGCTCTGATTGCTTTCTACTTTGCTTATTAAGAAAGAGTCTCTCAATCAAACCCAGAGCTCATCAATAGGATTAGTCTAACTAGCTCATCACTTTGCTCTGGAGATTCCTTGTTCTGGCCTTCTAGGGTTGGAACAGTTGGCCACCAGCCCTCTGAGCATTTTAGTTCTTGAGATCGAAACTCCAGTCCTCATGCTTACTCAGCAAGCATTTCCACCACTAAGCCATCTCTTCGGCCCTCATAAGAGAAAACTTTGATGAAGATTTAATTAAAATGCAAAAAGTTTGCCCTTTGAGAGACATTATTTAAAAAATGAGAGAACAAGCCACAGCATGGGAGGAAATATATACAGCTAATAAACGGGTCAAAGGACTCATTTTTGGAAGTTGTGTGTGTGGCTTAGACCTCAATAAGACACAACTAAATTAGCAAAAGCTTTAATAGATTTACCTCAAAGAAAGAAATTAAAAAAATGTTTAGTAAGCATACAAAAATGTGCTCAATATCACTAATTATCAAGGGAATACAAATTGAAATAGAATTTAAAAGAGTATAAAACTGCTTTTACAACCACACATACAATTGCCACATCACCTAATAATTCCACTCCCAGATATTTGTTTCCGGGCAATGAAAGTGCAGAAAGGTCATATAAAGGCGCAAATATGGCAGCTCCATTCATAAAAATCAACAGCTAGGAATAGCCCCCAAATCGTCAAAATAAATAAATGACGATTTACAAAGGAACAGTATTTGGCGAAAACTATCTGTGGGTCTCTCTGGTCACAACATGGGTGAATATGAAGAGTTTACTGCTGAGAGAAAGAAGCCAGGCACAAGTACAAGAGAGAACAAACCTCGTGACTCCTGCTGCCTATGTAGTCAGGGCCAGATTTTGGAAAGAGGAAGATATGGGCCAAGAGGGCACACCAAGAAACCTTTGGGAGTGCTGGGAAGTCCAGCCTGCAGTCTGTGTGGGGGTGTCATGGGCATAAGTCACTCTGAAGATGTTCAACCTGATTAGTTTGAAGGAACACAGTTGATAATATGTAAATTATGACTCAATAGGAGTGATTTAAAAAAAACCAAGGAAGAGGCAGAAAAACTTTTAAAAAACATGTATAAGCTTTAATTGCCAAATATGAGGGGTCTGTGCATTTTTAATGTCCATAAAACAGCTCATAGAATAAAAGCTAGTTTGGCTGCCTGCCGTGCGACTTTGGTCGTACAGGCTTCCCTTCCTGTCTCTCAGTCGGTATCTATTATAAAGGAAAGTGATAACAGTACTTACTTCATAGAGTTGTTGGGAGAATTAATGAGAAAACGTGTGTGAAGTATTTCTCAGTAATTAAGTCCTATTATTTTCAGTAACTGCTGAGAGAATCATATCACATATTTAATGCTGAGGAAGACCTGGAGTTATAAAGAGTTCAAATTAAATTAGGCTTATGTTGGTTAGGAAAATATAGTATTGTATAACACACACTTTTTTTTTTTCCTTTTTAAAAGATTTTTTTTTCTGGAGACATGCTTCTTGCTAAGTATTCATGGTTGTCTCAGAACTCGCTATTAGATCATACTGTTCTCTATCCCAACACCAGACACATAGAAAAGTGTCTAATTAGTTGAGTGAGTGAGGGCATCTGATTCCTGGGATTCTTTAGGATAAAAGATGGGCATTGGTGGTATACTGTGACAACTCACATTTTAACCCTCATTTTTACATGTATTGAGTATGTGCACATGCCCCATGGTGTACATGTGGAGGTCAGAGGAAAACTTGGAGGAGTCAGTTACCTCTTTTCACCATGTGGGTCCTGGGGATCAAAATCCGGTCATAAGCTTGGCAATAGTGTCTTTACCTGATGAGGCAGCTCACCGGCTTTTAAATTTCATTTTTAAGCTATGAATGTCTTTTATCATCATCAAAAAAAAACTTATAAAGACTATCCTAATAGATACAAGGGACAAAGCTTAATCCTTTGTGCAGCATCCACCAAAGAAATCTTGGCCTCTAGGTTACAGCCATTGACAAAACCCAATGGGGAATTGAGAGGTCTTGCAAGGAGCCATGCAGGGCAGACAAGAACCCCACAAGGGGAGTGGAAGACTGACCAGAATGGGAGTGACATACACAGCACAACCAAGCAAAGCTTGCATAGAGGAGATGCTCTTATACACTCTCAGTCCCTCTCTGTCTCATCCATGAGCCTTATTTCTACCTCCCCAAGGCCTAGAAAGTTCTAATACTATTTGTTCTCTGGGATCTTTGCTGATTCTCCAGGGAGAGGAAAGTTCTGCACTGTCATGGCCTCGACTGCAGTTTGTCATAGAAAAGCCTGCCATAGATCATATGACACATAAGGACTTAATCCTGCTGTCACTTAAAGTCGGACGTGCTATTTTCATCATTCAGAATTCTCCTTTAAATTTAATAAAGGAGCGGTGCTGTGGGTATGCAGACTTGAAAGATGTGAAACAGGTAGTTAGGAATTGGAACTCTGAAATACCTTCAGTGTTGACAGCATTTTAAGAACACCAGGGTTTAGTTAGCATGAGCTAGTAGCTTCCTTTTCCTCAATCTCAGTCACAACTTTCTGGGAGTTCAATGGTTTCTGTGCAGTCAGCAGGATGAAGCCCAGTAGAGGTTCAAGGCTCTTTTGAATGTTAAGTCCTCTGCAAAGAATGAATGGCTAATACCAGTCCATCACTTCGACATTGCTTTCATCACGTGTTATCTAACTGCCACTCCTAGATCATATACTCTTTGAGAAAGTCATTGTGTCTCAAAGGTGAAGGCGGTTTCTCTTCCCTTGAATCTGAGCAGGTTTCTGACATATTTGTAACCAAGAGAGCATATTGGAAGTGCCATCCGTGGATCTGGAAGTTGGGTCATAAAGGTGACAGTTTCCATCACATGCTCTCGAAGCTTCAGCTGCTATGTAAATAGTATGATTGCTATAGGTCAGTCAAGATGTTTGGGAGCTCCCAAGAGCCCATGAAGAAAGACAGCAAGGACAGACTTGGATTCTGTATGAAGGGAGAAAAATGCCTAACCAGCTTCCAGCAAATCAAGCACCGAGATGTTCTACCTCTGGTCCTGTCAGTTGCCATTATAAGAGAAACCTGGAGTCAGAATGATCCAGGCCAGAGCTCCCAGAGTTCTTATCCCACCAAGAGATAACAAAAGGACTAGTTTAAAGCATTTAGCTGTGGATTAAGTGGTTAGATAGTCAGAGAAAGCAAAGCAATTTCTCCTACCTGTACTCTCATTGCTTGGTTGAAGCAAGGCAGCATTTACAGTTATCCCATGAGCATGAGTAAGCAGCTTCACATAGGAGTGATTGCTCATCATGTAAAATACTTGGGTTGTGGCTTCATATAAAACGAACACAAAACGAATGGCCCTGAATGTATTGAGGTTCTATTTACTTCACTAATATAATTTCTTCATTAACTCATTATATATGCTGTCTTAATTACTTTTCTTCTCGCCATGATAAAACACCCTGACAAAGGCAACTTAAGAAAGATAGGGTTTATTTTAGCTCATACTTACACGTGTGGTGGTTTGAATATGCTTGACCCATGGGATGAGGCACTATTAAGGAGGTGTGGCCTTGTTGGAGTAGGTGTGGCCTTGAAGAAGGAAGTGAGTCACAGTGTGTAGGTGGGTTTTGAGAGCTCCCAGTGCTCAAGCGCCATCTAGTGAGGAAGAGACCTTCCTCCTGGCTGCCTGCAGAAGATAGTTTCTCCTGGTTGCCTTTGGATCAAGATGTAGAACTCTTCGCTCCTCTAGCACCATGTCTGCCACCATGCTTTCTGCCATGATGATAATGGACTGAACCTCTAAAATTGTAGGCCAGCCTCAATTAAATGTTTTCTTTTGTAAGATTTGCCTTGGTCATGATGTTTCTTCACAACATGAAACCATAACTAATACATCAGGGTACAGTCCATCATGGTGAAGAGGTCCCAGAAAGTACTTGAGGCAGCTGGTCACATTGTAGCCACAATCAGGGATCAGAGGGAGGTGAATATGTGTGCTTAGCTCACGTCCCTTTTTATACACATACAAAAAGCATACAACCCTCTCACCCTGCACATTCTGATCTCTCTACTAGCCCTATCTATTTGTTCTTATCTTTGAAACTATTTTTCTCACACCCATGTCTAGTTATTTCTTTTGTGATCTACTGACTTTAACCAGAACTGTCTATGTGATCAGGAGTTTGGAGTTATCCTGGTTGCTACACAACTGAAGGCAACTATCCCCCTTCTCTCAGAATCTATCAGTAGTCAATTGTTCATCAGAATGCCTGTTTTTTTTGTGTATTGTCAATGAAAAAGAAAACTGTTAATGAAAAAAAATCAACAAAAGATTTTTCAAGATAATTTTTCTAACAGATCCTCAATCCACATAAAATTGTGTGTGCATGTATGTGTGATTGTATGTGTGTGTGTGTGTGTGTGTGATATGTGTGCCCTTTATCCTTATTACTATTTATTTCATCAATGACCTTCCACTTTGGTTTGAAACTATTACCTTAACATTGTAGTATCTTATTTCCTTATTAATGAAAGTACCTTCTCAGAGACTTCTTTATTGATATTTAATGAATGAAGATTTCCCTAAAGCCATAGGTATCTCCTGGCATATAGTAATTTAACAAGAGATCTCAACATCTTGAATTTCTCATTTTTCATCTCTATCAATCAGCAGTCCTGGCTTAGAGATAAACCCCAGGTAAAGCATGAGAAGGGGGAGGATGAGCTCAGTCTCACTGTGTGCTGTTAGAAACGACCAGATGTGACTGAGAAAGAGACGAAAATATTCTCTCTGTGACCAGAAAAGGCAGATATGCTTGCTGGGTTATTAATTGCATCTCTGTTTATCTTATCTCCATAATTTAAAGACTAATGAAAATTGCATTTTGAATAAACAAGTCAATAAATATTTGCTGATTAGCTGAATATAATCTTGCAATAAAAGCTGACAGAAAACAGAGCTTTTCCATATAGACTTGCATTTCCGTTAACTTTCATGCTGATTACTTTTCTGTTTACTTACTCTATGAACATGAGAAGTTGGTCTGGGCTGTTCCAGGTCTTGCATTCTGAGATGCATAGGGTGGCCTAGGCATACTCAACACCATTTAATGGTTAGTCTTTCAGCAAACCCTCAGGTGCTTCATTTCAAATAATTAATTACAAAACCTAAATTATGTAGATTCCAATCTACGTGTTTCTACACTAAGGATGTAATGAAACTCAAAGATTAGGTTTTACGGCAGTGCAAATAACTGACTTTGTATAGATTTCAGTTGTTGTTGATCCCATCAAAGTTTCATGTGCTGGAAGTTTGATCTTGAAAATGTTGATAGGAAGTACAGAACTTTGAAGAAGGAGGGTCAGTGAGTGGTCCTTGGGTCAATGGTTATGTTCTCAGAACGACCCCAGTCTCTGGCTTCCTGACTCAGCATGAATTCTATGCTCTTACATACATTTCTATCATGAGGCATTAAGCAAGCCACACTGCTGATGGAAATATGCCCTTGAAACTCTGGATCTCTGGGCTAAGTAAGTTTTTAAAGAATTAAGTCAGCCTGCCTCTGCTATTGGGTTATAGCAACACACAAGGGACAACATATTTTACAAACAGACTTACACTTATCACCATCGATGGAAATTTGCAGTTTATTTGCCTTATTGATTTCTTTTTTCTTTATCTTCATAGTTAACTCACATGCATTTAAACACACTGTGGTTGCCTGGTGGACGTTATTTTAACTTACTGTATAATTGTTTAGTCCAACGATAAGACAGTATCTAAGAAGTAGCTTTAGACAACACAGATAAACATGGATCTGTAATCATAGCTGATTTATCAATGCATAAGTCTGGCAAACTTTTCCAGTTTCTCTTGGCAACCTCTCCCTTTTAGTGCGGAGGCTGAACGGTGAGGAATATCAACATGCTGTCACATGGGTATTTTATCTCCTAGGTCTCTGTATTTTAAAGCATTAAAAGCTTAAAATAGACATTTTTTGGAGTTTAATATAAAGTTCATATGGATTTAAACTTTAATACTTCATATATGTCTATAAATATTTTTCTTTCTATCTTTTTAGAAGAGGATTTTCCCTGGGTTATCCTACTTTAGAATGCTCTTTTCCTGGAAACAGCTCAGAATCACATCTGGCCTATATAAGTGAGGTTGACAGAGCCTTTCAGATCATTACGATATATTTGTTGGATTTGTATCCTAATCTCCTGAGGTGTTTAAGACAATATTTATGTTTTTTAAATAAAATATCTTTCTGGTTTTGTGAAAGAAAATTCGGTAAGTTTATTAACAAAGGTCAAGACTTGCATAGACTTGGTCCTAATTGTTACCTTCATATTTATCTGGTGCTTTGGCCAATTCTTCTTAATCACCTTTACCGTCTCTCTGATCATTTTCAGGAAATGAGGCTCTGCATTTCCTTAAAAATGCTAACCTGGGTCTAGGCCAGGCCTTCTTCATTTCCTCTCACACACTTATACAATGCTTTTTATAGACTAACAAGACTATATAACATACACACCACATTTTAGTATAAATATCTGTCACTTTATGTGAGACATACTGTCAAGATATACAAAGGCAAGATTCTTCACATTCCTGAATATTATACCTCTAACTAAAAAGCCCAACAAAACCCAATTTCTTCCTCTTTTCAACACAAAGTCTAGTTTCTCTGTTGCTAGGTAATTCATGCATATCTACGAGATTTCTACTCTGGGTACTAGAAATCTCTTTCTCACATATTATGTGAACTTCACTGTACCTAATTTTAAAAAAAAAATCTTGATTACTTACCACATTCCCAAAGCAAGATAAGGATTCAGCCACTTCCCTTGATTTTCTTGAAACTTTCTGTTAGGCTATTTCACAGCTCATGAACTAACTAACCCAGGCACTCATACTCATATGCTTAAAACCCTTGATTTACATTTGTCATATGTTATAGAGGTTAGAATTCAGTTATTGGAACCTGCTTCTGTTTACACTCAAGGCAATGAATTTGTCTCTATGTAGGAAAATATACTTTGTGTAAGATCTTTGGAATCTACAGTCAGACTCAGCAAGACACAAGTTACCCAACTACACAAAAAATACTCACCAGCTTTAGGCACTGACTTTGCCATTGAGAAATTAGAAGGCTTGAAATAAGTTTTATGATCTCACAGGATATAATATTTATACATAACATGAAATTCCATACTATCTCTCTGGAATTAAGCTCTGAAATTACATTCCAGAATACAACTGATTGTTGTGTAAAATATTGTATTGCACTGAAATTGCAAAATAAAAGGTACTTACTTAACCAGACACTTAAGCCAGTATTTTTAAATAAGGAATCTGTTACTGAGCCAGACAGTCACATTGCTCAATCTCAGGCTTCAAGCATTATATAAAGAGTTATACCCAAGGGCCTGTGTTTGGGACTGGTGCTGGTGGTGGTCAGTATGTATCTTTGTTTGTGCTTATGTTATAGGGTCTACTTAAATAACATAACTCAAATACCAGGTCAATGCAGATGATAAAAATTTAGTAATCAAGCTGCTACTGATTGATCAGGGCTGCAGAACAGACTGGGAAGGAAAATTGCACAGCATATTTAAAAGATGAGTTAACACATTGAGAGAGGGTGGGGCTGTCACATTGTCCTAGCATATTTTGACACAAGGGGTTGGGAAAGAATGTCTCTGTCATGGTTTTACCCCGATTTGGACTGCTCAGCCATAGAAAAGGAATAAACATTGGTGATTTGGCTTTATCCCATCTACCTGGTTCCAAGGTGTTTGATTCTGAGACTTGGTGGTCAGGCCTCATCCTGGACATTTGGCCTGTAACTTGAAGACGATAAAGGAACAAAGGAATTGGTTCCTGGGCCTGGGACCATGAACTTAGTTTGACTCTGCCAGCAAGATGGAGAAGTTGTTCTTGGGATGGCGGGATTCAGAGAGCTGTGTCCTTACCCTCAAGTCATTGTTAAGGTAGCACTTTAAAAAGAAACTGGGAAGCAAGCTGGACATTTCAGATCAAGAATAGAAACAGTCAAGTAACAGAGAAGATTTTAGAAATGGTCTCTGGAGCACTACGACTCAGCCTTGTTAAATTCCAGATGAGGAAGTAGGCCTTTACATTGATAGTTCATACTTCGTGCATAGGCAGTTGGCTAAGGCTTGCACTGGGGAGGACATCCGAGGCACTGTTCAAGTAAGCAAGTAGGACTCTGAACTGTCATCAGAGGCCACTGGAAGCAAAAGCAACATAAGAAACGTGAGGCAAAATGGGAGTGTTGGGGGAGAGTCCAAGGATCTGAGCAGAGCATTTAGACTCTACTCTATAGCTGCTGGTCCGTTTGTTCTTATGAGAGTGAAACCCTATTTAACCCCTCTAACTACTAAAAGGAATTCACATCTCCATTCAAAGGTAGGACACATTTTGTGTATTTTGAATTATAGCATTGTTTTTTCTTCAGTTCTTCATAATTCAATCTCCAGTCTGCTCTGAAAACTGATTCCTCCCCTACCCCCATGGTCAAATACTATTTGTCCTTCATGTGTCCTTCATATGTTTTTCCCTTACCCAACAGTAAAATCAAATATATAAATTTATTGCAATTGAAACAAGCTAGGTCAAATGCCTTCTATGGAAAAGAGTATATTTGTCCACATTGGACTAATGCAATAGTGAAACTAATCAAGAACTATTTACCTAAATGGAGAGATGTTGTGAATTGAAGAATAGGAAAAAAGTCACTATATAAATGTCTACATAACCAATATCTACATAACCCTCTGCCCTTATATTAAGTTCTTCAGATCCAAATCCCTAAATGGAAGCGGTGGTTCTCCACTAAGTGACATGGTAGGGCCACCTGATGTCTGAGCTTTATCCTTGAAAAGAACTTTAATTAAAGTTCTAGTATATGTTGTCCAGAGGAATTAGTAAAATTTTCTCTGTCATTAGGCTATACAACCCATCTTAAGAACTCCTTTCTCAAGGAAGAAAATTAAGTTTTCCTATTTACTAACATCCTGAGTTCAGAATTCCCATGTAAAATCCTATTAAGTCAAATTCTGATATAATTTCTGTTGGTGTTTAATCAAATGATAAGTGATTAGTTATTCATCACCTACACTTTTCAATACAGAAGGAGGAAGCATATGTTTCTATCTTAAAATCAAATGAACCCATTATAAGATGCAGACTCACTGAATGAAATTACACAAGATATAATTGCTTATAGTCAGCAAGAAACACACCTCATTGGCAAAGACACACACAGATAGAAAGAACGATGCGCCAAGAAAGTTGAAAACAAGCAGGATGTTATACTCACAATTGAGAAAGTATAGTTCAAGCCAAAAGTAGTCAGCAGATATCAAGCTAATAAAGGGAATAATCCAACAAATGGATATAATGGTTGTAAATGTATGTTCATTGGGTGTTGGTGTGTCTAATTTTATAAAACAAACACTACTTTCCATAAAGTCACAGATAAAAACAAATACAATAAGAGTGAATGACTTCAATTCTGTATTCTCATCAACAGAACTCATTTAAATAAAAACAAATCAAAAAAAACAAAAGAAAATAAATTTAACTTCAGGGTTAAAATATATGATAGGCTAAATGAGCTTAATGCAAATCTACAGAATATTGCTTTCCACAACCACAGGATGATCATTTTTTTCTCATACACTCATGGGACTTTCTGTAAAGGAGGTCACATTTTAGGGCATAATACAAGTCTTAACAAGAACTGAAAAGTCTAAAATACCCTTTAGTTCTAGCACTAAGAGGCAGAGGCAGGTAGCTATCTGAGAGTTGGAGTCCAGCTTGGTTTATATGGCAAGTCAAATCAGGACTACATAGCAAATTCTAGACAAGCCAGGTCTACATCATGAGGCCATGTCCTCTACTCAGAAGAAGTAAAAATATTTTCTTATATACTATGAGGTAAGAATAAAAGAAAACTAAAATTCAAGAGCAAAAAAGTGACCTACAGAAGCTACAAATTTACACAATGATTGAACCAGTAAAACATTCTTGAAAGATAAGAGGGTACAAGAAGGCAGAAATTTAAAAAATTCCCAGAATCAAGCCAGGCGGTGGTGGCGCATGCCTTTAATCCCAGCACTTGGGAGGCAGAGGCAGGAGGATTTCTGAGTTCGAGGCCAGCCTGGTCTACAAAGTGAGTTCCAGGACAGCCAAGGCTACACAGAGAAACCCTGTCTCAAAAAACCAAAAAAAAAAAAAAAATTCCCAGAATCAGAAGAAATGAAAACAGAAATTACCATGACCTTTTTTTATCATACAGAAAAGGCAATTCTAAGAGAAAAAATTATAGATACATATGCTTATATTAAAAATATAACCAAAATTCCGTCAATAACTTGATGTTACATCTGAAGGTCTTCGATATGTGAGAACAGGCCAAATTTAGTTTAGTCTATAGGAAGAGTAAATAATAATCAGCATGAAAATTAATGAAAGAGAAACCAAAAGAACAGTACAAAGAATTGGTACAAAAGAAAGGCAGGGAGAAGATTTAGTCAGTAAAGTGCTTGCCATGACAGCAAGAGAACCTGGGGCAAATCCCCATGTCCCACGTACAAATACTGGGGGTGGAGGTATGTGCTTGTGATCTTAGTATTGTGGAAATGGTAACAGGAGTGTCTTGGTAATTGCTGGCCAGTTACACTAGTGAATGGCAGGCAAAAGAGAGAGAGAGACCTTGTCTCAAAAATCACTGTAGAGAACAACTGAGAAAGATGTCATATACCTGAATGTGCACATATGAGTATGTGTGCTTGCACACATCAAAAGTCCATGCACACACACGTACAAAACAAAGAGTTGGGTTTTCTTGATGATAAACTAGATCAAGAAACAGCCAAATTAACAAAAAGAGAGAATATCCAAAGAGATTAATCTAAGAACAAAATCCAAAGAACAAAAAGAGATTGATAACAGTAGAGACAAAAAGGGAGGATGCTAGAAACCAGTGCCGTCTAGAGAATCATTGTGGAACACTTTGAAAGCTTTCCTCTCAACAATTTAGAAAATATATAATACTAAATAGCAAATATCAAAAGTTGTTCTTCTAAAATCATGATTGAGACAAGCATATTTGTTCTTTCTATTCCTTTTCAGTATAGTGCTTGAATTTTTGTACAGAGCAATAAGAAAAATAGAATAAAATAAAAGAATATAAACAGGGACAGACTAAGTCAAATTGTCCCTATTTTTAGATGACATGAAGTAAACTTAAAAGGGCATGAAGACTTCAGCAGAAAACTCTAAGGCCTCATGAAGAGTTTCAGAAAAGTACTAGGATATATAAAAAAAATCAACATACAAAAAGCCAGTAGTTTTATTCTATACCAATAACAAACACAGTGGGAGTGAAAATAGTCAAATGATCTATAGGGATAGTAGCTCAAGAAACAAAGAGCTAAAACAGCTAGAACAACAACCACCACAAACTTCAACCTTCAGAATAAAGGCACATCCACATTGAAAACTTTAAGACACTAAGAAATTGGAGAAGCCTTTAAAATATGGAGATATTTCCCATGTTTGTGTGTTAGTAGAATTAATACTGTGCAAATGGATATAGATTCAATTAACCCCTATTAAAATTCTAATATCTTCACATATATTCCAAAATTTATATGGAAGTACAAAGACTCTAGATGATTTAAAAAACACTTTAATAAAAGGTATAAAATTGAAGATATCACAATACCTGTTTTCAAATTTTACTGTACAGCCATAGTAATAGAGCTAGTTTGTTACTTGAACAGAAACAGACAAATAAATCAATGGAATAGAATATAGAATCAGAGGTCACATGACTATAGCTGTTCGATTATCAGTAAAGATGACAATAGATAAAGGAGGCTGTTGAAAATCTGACAGCCTTTTCAACAAGTGATTCTGGATTGGATCCACATTACAAAGAACGAAAATAGATTCCCATGTTTTCACCATATAAAGTACAACTCAAAGTGGAACAAAGACTTTAATGTAAGGCTGAAAACTTTGAGATTGCCAAAGGAAAACAGGGGAAATCTCTTGACTATTGGCATAGTCAAGCACTTTCTGAAAAAGACTGTAATTTCTTAGGAACTAATAGCAAGCATTGATAAGGATATTGTGTGAATTTCAAAAGATGCTGTAAAGAAAATGAGAGAATGAGAAAACAGTCTGCAGAAAATCTTGAACAGCATCTGTCAGGGCATAAACATCTAGGAGACATACAGACTAAAACAATACAAGACACTCCTCTGTAATATAATCAATAAATGGACAAATGAACTAAATAAACAATTCTCAAAAGAAGTATAAATACTACATGGATAGATCTTCATTATCCTCCTCCACCCAGTAAATACAAATGAAAAGTTCATTGGGATTCTGATTTACTCTAGTCAGAATGGATATCCTTAAAGAACAAAGAACAGTAAATACTGCCTTGGATAGGGGTGTTGAGGCAACTATGTTCTCTGACACTATCACTGAGAAGCTGTGAACAGACATGTATTCAGCCCAGAACGGGACTTGATAGTAGACAAAAGGAAGAATATCATCCAAGTCCTACGTGGTGAACCGATGAGTTTTGTTGGTGTTGCATATAGGGATATGAACAAGGTGTTGCTTACTGGAGCAGAAATGACTCAAAGACAGCTGCATTACCAAATGCGCCTGTCCCTCAGCATGGGTAACAGCTCATTAAAGTTAGAAAACTAGAGTGCACTAAACAACTTGCAGCAGACTCACAAGCTGGAGACTATCCCTTCTAGGTAGCTCAGTTGGTTTCAACCTTTTCCATGAAGTTCAGCTGGTCTCTGTTTCTTCCAGGCTTGGTTAATCTCTGTTTCTACCAAGCAGTTTTACCTGTTTGAGCCTTTTCTAGGCAGATCTGCTTATTGCAGAGTGGCCATGGGCAGTCCTTACTGCTTATAGATAGTTGAGGGAGGGGGGAGCCTAGTGAATCTGTTTAATTTCAGAGACTTCCTGAAGCTTTTGAGTTTTTTACTTCCTGATTTTTAAAATATTTTTTCACATTTATTTATTTATTTATTCAGTTATTTTTGTAGTCCCGCTTGTCCTGGAACTCCAGGTTGGCCTCTAACTCACCTCTAATCCACCTTCCTCTGCCTCACCACTGCTGGGATTAAAGGCCTATGCTACCACCACCTGGCTTACTTCATGATTTTAATGAGCTTCTCTGAAGTTTGAAATATTTCACTATCCTTTAAATACCCCATGTCTTAATGAACCTCCCTCCAAGACAGAGGGTTCTGTCACAGAGGTCATTGGTACACAGCAAGATGATACACATTAATGCTGTGAATGTAAATTAATGCAGCCAGGAGGAAAAATCAGTATGAGGTTCCTCAAAAAAACAAAACAAAACAAAACAAAACAAAAAAAACCCAAAAACCTAAAAGTAGAACTGATATATGATCCACCTACATCTGTTGAGGTTTGGTCTTTTGCTGTGTATTGTAATGCTAAGTGTGGCCCCCAAGACCTGGTTGACCCAGAGACGAGAGAGTACACACATAGACCCAAGTGACACTATGTACTCTTGTCTCTAAGTTATTTCTGATTGGTAAATAAAGATGCTGACAGCCAATAGTTGGGCAGAAGAGACATACGCAGGGTTTAGAATTCCTGGGCTTGGGGTTAGAAGTGGAGAGAGAGGGAGAGAGGGAGGGGGTGGGAGGGGGAGGGAGAGGGGGAGAGGGGGAGGGAGGGGTAAAGAGGGAGGGGGGTAGAGAGGAAGAGAGGGAGGGGGAGGGGGAGAGAGGGGGAGGGGGAGAGAGGGAGAGGTGAATGGAGGAGAACCCACCATGGGTTAGGTGAATCATGCAAACATAACCATGTGGACTGGCCAATTGGAGCTAAGAGTAGCCCAGATAAAGCATAGTAAGTAATAACTCAGAGCTAGCGATAGGAAAGTAGATTCTAATAGCATAAAGGATAAATATCTACCCAGCTCTTGGGCTATTTAATGCTTATTATAAATATAAAGGTTGTATATGTCTTTTATTTTGGAACTAAATGGTCAAAGGTGGGGTAGAAACCTCGAATTGGGATTAAAAATTTCAACAACTCAAATCACCTCTGGGAATATGCCTAAAGAAGTCAAAGTCAACTACGAAGACACTTGCATAAACATACTATTTATAAAAGCTATGCAATCAACCTAATGTCCACTGATAGGTCTGTGGATAAAGAAAACGTTGCAGACATATACAACAGAATTTTATTTTGCTACGAACAATAAAATAAGATAAAACTATGGTTTTTTTTAAGGGAAGATGGATTTAACTGAAAGTCATCATGTTAAACAAAGGATGCCAGATTCAGAAAGATAAATATTATGCTTTATCACATATGTGAAATGATACAGACAACACACACACGCGCGCGCACACACACACACACACACACACACACACACACACACATGGGGCGGGGGGAGAGAGAGAGAGAGAGAGAGAGAGAGAGAGAGAGAGAGACAGACAGACAGACAGACAGACAGACAGACAGACAGTATAATGGAGGATTGTATTTGAGGGATAGGAAAGTGACCAGTGACTGGAGATTGGAGTCAAGGGAGGTAAATTTGAGGAAAGTGTATATTCAGACACAAGTATCAAAATGTCCTAAGGAAGCACATCATAATATAATGTGTAATATAATTTATAACATAATACAATGACTAATAATTTTTTTTTAAAGTGAGAAAAACAAGAAGCATCATGGAGTGGTCACTGGATCACAGCACATTCCCTTCTCTGCCAGACTGCTGTAGGGAGTGGTCCTCACCCATCATGAAGAGTGAATGAGTTAGTGGGCCCATCTGTAGGCCATAGTCCTACAGTCTAAATGGATCTTCTCTATGCTGTCTTTGGCTTATGATAGACATTTGAGAGAATTCTCTGCCTGGAACTGTATTACTTTAAGGATCTATAGGGACTTGGAGGTTAGCTTATAGATGAACAGCAGACAAATTCTTGGTTTGAAAATCCTGAAGACTTTTAGTTACTGGAAAGGATTAAGTACCATATCCCCCAGCTGCAGCTCTACCTCTGAGACAGTGCCCACATCTCTGCTTTCGCTCTACTTTCTTTAGGCAGGGTTCTCTACATTTTCAACCTGTCAGTCACCAGGAAACCAGTTTCCATGTAGGAAGGAAAGCTACTTGTAGGGAAACTTCTCTTAGAAAAGTCATAGTGTCTTTTTTTTCTCTCTCTTTCCTGATTTATTCATGTCTAGCCAAGCCTATCCATCTCTTGAAAGACTTCAGTGGAAGCTACAATTTTTCCTACTCAGTCACAAAGTGCTAGAACCTTGGCTGGCATTTTGGACTTTGTTGTGAGGTATAACATGTAGTCAAGTGAGGGCCAGTTATTTTGGAACTTTTTAACTTCTAACTATGTATAAACAAAGGGAGTGTCTTTCTTAATTTCTCAGGTTATGTAGATAGGATTTTAGATTTAATAGACATTAATATTTTGAGTCTTTCATGTGCGAGACTTCTACTCAGTACCAAAATCTATATATGGTAGGATGCTTTTGGTTACAAACAATGGAATGCTGATATAAGTAGACTTCAGATTTAAAGGGAGTTGACTGGCCCTCACAAGTGGTGGGATGAGTCAGGGAACATTTTTCTCTTTATCACTTAACAAAGTGATACACTTTAAGAAAAAGCCTCACTTTAATTGGATCACAAAATCACCTCTTGGGAGGAACTATGACAAGAAAGACAGCATCATCTCAATACACTTAGTTAATGTGTAGCTGGACTAGGTTAACCCCAATAGACACTTGTCAAGATCTGGGAGTGCTAAGTAAGTAAGAAATATACTAAAGTAATTAGGGGGTGTTTATTCATACTTTAGATGTGGACAAGACCAAAGGATGCCAATAAAGAATTTGAATTGAAAAGAGAACTTACAGGCACTTATAACACCAGCACCTCTCTGGCCTCCACATGCATCTGCACACATGCAATACACTCTCATACACACAGGCACATACACATACACACAGGCACATACACATGCACACACACACACACACACACACACACACACACACACAAATAAATCTTAAAGAGCTATATATGAAAACAATGAAATAATCATTGTGATTTTTTTAAACAAGTATTGGAATTAAAAGCTTGACTCTGATCTCTTGAGGTCTCCTGGTCCTCAGTAAGCAAATACGTTAAACTTTAATACTTTAAAACACTAACGTGTTTAAAGTTGAACACATCTTATATTAAAATAGGTTTTATGTGGTTCTTTAATTTTTTAAACACTTACACGCATACACACACACACAAATGAGGGTGTGTGTCTGCCATCGTGCCGGTGTGTGAGGTTTCAGGACAACTTGAGGGAATCAATTCTCTCCTTCTTCCATGTAGGTCCTGGAGACTGAACTCAGGTAGTCAGGTTTGAGGGCAGACACGTTTACCCACTGAGCTACCTTGATGGCTCTTGGTTTTATACTTTTTATGTTTCTAATGCAATTAAAATGTGATGGTCTGTATATAATCAGCCCAGGGAGTGGGACGATTAGAAGGTGGGGCCCTGTTGGAGTAGTTGTGTCACTGTGCATGTGGGTCATAAGACTCTCATCCTAGCTGCCGGGAAGCCAGTATTCTGCTAACAGCCTTCAGATGAAGAGGTTGAACTCTGAGATCCTTCTGTACCATGACTGTCTGGATGCTGCCATGATCCTGCCTTGATGAAATGGACTGAACTTCTAAACCTGTAAGCCAGCCTCAATTAAATATTGTCTTTATAAGAGTTGCCTTGGTTCAGGAAGATCAATGGAATAGAATTGAAGATCCAGAAATGAACCCACACACCTATGGTCACTTGATCTTTGACAAAGGAGCTAAAACCATTCAGTAGAAAAAAAGACAACATTTTCAACAAATGGTGCTGGTTCAACTGGTGGTCAGCATGTAGAAGAATGCAAATTGATCCATTCTTATCTCCTTGTACAAATCTCAAGTCCAAGTGGATCAAGGACCTCCACATAAAACCAGATACATTGAATCTAATAGATGAGAAAGTGGGGAAGAGCCTCAAACACATGGGCACAGGGGAAAATTTCTTGAACAGAACACCAATGGCTTATGTTCTAAGATCAACAATAGACAAAAGGGACCTCATAAAATTGCAAGGCTTCTGTAAGGCAAAGGACACTGTCAATAGGACTAAATGGCAACCAACAGATTGGGAAAAGATCTTTACCAATCCTACATCCAATAGAGGGCTAATATCCAATGTATACAAAGAACTCAAGAAGGTAGACTCCAAAGACTCAAATAACCCTATTAAAAATGGAGTACAGAGCTAAACAAAGAATTCTCAACTGAGGAATACCAAATGGCCAAGAAGCATTTTAAGAAATGTTCAACATGCGTAGTCATTAGAAATGCAAACCAAAACAACACTGAGATTCCACCTCACACCAGTCAGAATGGCCAAGTTCAAAAACTCAGGTGACAGCAGATACTGGCAAGGATGTGGAGAAAGAAGTACACTCCTCCATTTTTGGTGGGATTGCAAGCCGATACAACCCCTCTAGAAATCAGTTTGGCAGTTCCACAGAAAATTGGACATAGTGTTACCTGAGGACCCAGCTATACTACTCCTGGGCATATACCCAGAAGATGCTCTAACATGTAATAAGGATACATGCTCCGCTATGTTCATAGCAGCCTTATTTATAAAAACCAGAAGCTAGAAAAAATCCAGATGTCCTTCAAGAGGAATAGATACAAAAAATGTGTTACATTTACACAATGGGGTACTACTCAGCTATTAAAAACAATGACTTCATGAAATTCTTATTCAAATGGATGGAACTAGAAAATTATCATCCTGGGTAAAGTAACCCAATCACAAAACAACACACATGGTATGCACTCACTGATAAGTGGATTTTATCCCCAAAGCTCAAAATACCCAAGATACAATTCACAGACCACATGAAGCTCAAGAAGAAGGCAGACCAAAGTGTGGATACTTTGGTCCTTCTTAGAAGGGGGAACAAAATATTCATGGGAGCAAATACTGAGACAAAATGTGGAGCAGAGACTTAAGGAAAGGCCATCTGGAGACTGTCCCACTTGGGGATCCATCCCGTATACAGTCACCAAACTCAGACACTATTGTGGATGCCAAAAAGTGTTTGCTGACAGGAGTCTGATATAGCCTTCTCCTGAGAGGCTCTTCCAGAGCATGTAATGTGCACAGGCACTTGCTCGAAGCTAATCAATAGACTGAGTATGGAGTTCCCAAATGAGGAGCTAGAGAAAGGACTGAAGGAGCTGAAGGAGTTTGCAAGCCATAGGAAGAACAACAAGGTCAACCAGCTAGACACGCCAGAGCTCCCGAGGACTAAACCACCAACCAAAGAGTACACATGGAGGGACCCATGGCTCCTGCCGCATATGTAGCAGAGGATGGCCTTGTCAGGCATCAACGGGAGAAGATGCTTTTGGTCTTGTGAAGGTTTGATGCCCCAGTGTAGTTGAATGCTAGGGTGGGGAGGCAGGAGTGGGTGATAATCTGCATAAAACTCCCCTACGATCACATTAGAATCATGAAAAACGTGTATGAAACATTTTGTTTATGCCCAGTGACATGGTGCAGGAGGGTGAATAGGCAGAAGAATATTTTTGTGACAGTTTATATTCCAACAAATAATCCCGTTCCATCCTCTTAGTAGGTTTAAAGTGGACTCTCAACACATATTATACATTTTACACGTTTAATCATAATCATACTTTCTTCTTATCTGATGTGAATATCCTCCATTTATATATACATTTAATTGATGCCTATCCCTTAATAATTGATCCAGGCCAATTATAGCAGTTCTGTCCTATAAAACTACAGTTGTTAGAGGCATGCCAAGTAGGAAAATGTTTAAATCCAGACATAAAAATGTCTGTGATAAAACCAGGAGCTTTGAATTTCATGGTCCTTTAATATTGCCTTTGAAGTAATGAAAAAGCCATTTCCCACCGCTTGCTTCAAGGACTTCACTAATAACATCGTCCACAAAGGACCGATCTTTTTAAAGGCTGGGTATTGTGGCCTTATTCTAAAGCATTTAAAAATCGTATAACAAACTTTTCTTGGAATTTCTCAGTCTACCCTGTCAATTCTCTCTAATGAAATACTTGTTAAGCAGGTTACCCTGTCTTAACCTCATCGAGACGCCTGTGGAAGAGGGCTTGCTATTCAAAGCAGTCCCAGAATGAGAGGAAAACAAGTTGTGGGTAGCAAGGATGAAGGGTATCATTACATAGATGATCCAAAGAGCCAGAGAAGAGCCTTTTCGTTGATCTTGTCTTCAAGTTCAAGTGAGGCTGAAGGGAAATAGCGTGGGGATTGCCTTGTGTTAGTTTTCAGTGGACTCACAGGCCTCTTTTAACTGGCAGTCCAGTTAGAAAGGACCAGAGTGGTCAGGAAATCAGTAAGTCTTTAGAATCTTTGAAGATGTTTGCAGAGGTCTCTGTGTTCATTGAGCTCTACAGTCATGTCTCTGTGCCCTGAGAATCAGGAGACGCTCCAAGAAGTGGAATTTCAGAAACCCCTGAAATAGGCCGTCTAATTAAAAAAAAAAAGTTTAAAATAGAGTTCCCCATGAGCAAAGAAATCCAAGGAGGAAATGACGTCCCAGTTTCATTTCACACCGGGTCTGTGACTAGCACATAGCAAAGGGTAATTATGCAAAATGCTCTTGAGGATTTCCCGACTGTCTGGATCAAAGTGACTTGGGATAAGCATCCCATGTGGGGCATTTTGTGCATGTGGCTCTTTTTTTTTCCTGGAAAAGTACTATCAGGAACTATTCTAGGAGGTAACAGTGAGGAATTGGCTGACTGTTTTACACGATCATGCCAAAAAAGAAATTACATGAGTGAATGAACTCAGTGAGAATCAGTTTCCAGAACAGGCCTTCTGCTGCAGAGGAGGAGTAGCTGGCCAGAGTGCACACCTATCTTCAGGATCCGAAGGAATAAGACAAGCCGTCTCATCATAACGGCACACAGTGTGACTGCTTTCCCTTTCAATGTACTTCTCCACTTGTTGAACACTGCCCATGCATGTGCGTGTGCACGCACATAAAACACACACACACACACACACACACACACACACATACACACAATGACAATAGATAGTATCCAGTCTAGAAGCAGTATCAAGACTCCAAAATAGCTTCTGCTTCATATCATTGCATTACTATATTCTACACACCTGCCTGGATTAAACCATATGTTACAACATAACATATAGTATGCTGTGATATACTACGAGTTATTTCTGAGGGCAAAAACTTCATAAAGAAGGTGACTCCAACCTCTTGAAATAAGGAATATATTTGAATATTTTGAATAATTTTCTCCAGAATTTAAGTTGATTTCACATTCATGTCTTCATTTCAGTGGATTTAAAAACAAGCTATCCCACCTATCAAATATTTGTGATGTGCCTTACTGGGAACAAGAGAGAGATTATGTGTGTGTTGCTAGGTGGGGTCATATAAAAGACAAGATGGTCAGTTTATCTCATCACATATAAAACATAATTCTTTAAGGCTTAAATGAGCCTCAGGGAATAGCAAAGTCTTCCATTAAAAAAGGGTGCAGAAAGGAGCCATCTGTGTCCCAGGCCTGGAAAACAGAAGTGTGGGCGTCAGAACAGCTACAGACTGGGATGGAGACTCCCTTGTAGTTCGATGCATAAGAGGCACTGGATTGGCAACCTTAGGTGATGGCCTCCTGCCGGATTATTGCCTGAGTTACTCTAGAACTATTAGGCTTTTCATAGCATAAACAATCTACTCATGGAATAAGAAAGATCTCAATAACAATTATCATATTTAATCTTAATTAAATTTAGGAGGTAGGATTCTTAAAACAATTTGTTTTTTTTTAACTTAGAATTTATTCTGCTTAAATCTCGTTCAAGACTCAACTTCTTCAACCAAGACTATTTTACAGCTAGCCCTAAAGTTAGTTGATGTTCTCCAACTTTTCTTATGCTAGGTCTTAGAATATATTAAGTGGTACTTTTCTTAGACCAAGAAGAGAAATGTCAGACAAAGCTTAAATTTATTTCTGTAATATTTGAGGTGAAAATTCACTATATGAGGCCAGATACCTTGGTCAGTAGGTAAAAGCACTCACCACTATTGTAGAGGACCTGGGCCACCTTCAGAATCTGTACAGCATTCCTCAACACCTAATCTTGAGATTTCTATAGCACCAAAGGGGGCATTATGTTCATTAAGGCAAACACCGAGCTGTTTGGCTAAATCTTCAACCAACAATGAAAAAAATAGAAACGCAATGTCTTGCTATGACCTCCTAAAAGCTGGCCAGTATTTATGGGTATTTATACTTCTCTCAGTCATACATTTACAACATTTTCTCAGAGGACATACTACATAGGTTTCCAGGGAAATAATCCACAGTTGCATTAAACATTAATAATCAAAACCAATGGCGGGTTTGCTCACGACTGAAAGCCCCAAGTCTTCATGGTTCACAGTGAGAGAAGAACCTTTATATTCATTGTGTCCCAGCATCTTACTAAAATGTTTCCTTGGGTGTCAGTAAAGCAGGTAGACAAACTTATTAAGCATATAAACATAAATCCACCCATTCACCCATAAATCTGAGCAGGATCTAAGTTTAGAAACTAAAGATGGAAAATTCTAGTAAGAAAATAAAATTATTACTTTTTAAATTGTAAGGACATATATTTACTGCGAGAGTTCTTCCTCCCTTCTGAGCTGTGGTTAGACTATAGCAGGCAATCTGTGTGTAGGTGGGTGAACTGAAAACTTAAGGGTTCTTTGGAGAGTCCGTTGTTTTGGATGGTGTTTTGCTGGGGCAAACACATGAAGGAGTGTTTTCTTGAAGTTGCCACAGGCGAAAGGCTAAGGCAGACTTGTGAAGGAACATTTTGCTGAAGTAGACACAGGAGAGAGAATGTTTGCTAAAGCAAACACATGAAAGGACATGTGATGAAGAATTCTTTGCTAACAACACACCCATGTATTGATCTGCCTTAATTTGTGTAGTTGAGCTCCATTTGTTGAGACTCATCAGACTTGGGCTGATTGGATGCAGGTGCTGAGGCTAGACCTGTGCTGAGGCAAGGCCTGTGGAGGACACATGATGTTTGGAGAGTGTAAATAGGACTCCATGACAGTGACAGAGATAGAGCTTGGCTTGTTAGTTCAGCTAGCTGTGCAATACTTGTGGGTCTCGAGTCTTTGGTGATCTTCGCATATATGAGAGCGGCACAACCAAGAACTTCTCCTGATGTCTCTCCAGGTCCCTCCTGCTGACCTGAGCAGAGACTGAGGCCTGGCTGTCTCTGCTAGGTTGTGTCCTCACTGTTGCTAACCTGACTCTACTGAACTGGACTGCTGGTGTATCCAGGAAGTGTTTTGAAGTGGATTGAGCTGCCGCTGCCTGCTAACTTGTGGACCGAACTGCCAATTTCTAAACAACACAGACAGGAGTTGCTCCAAAGAACCTTTCTAAACGGGTCCACTTCCCTGTATCCTTTCTTTTCCACTACATCTGGTGGGTGATGGGCTACCAGGGAGATCAAAGCTTTTTAAGAACCATCATTTAAAATAAGGTTTCAGAAAATTGAAGTTTACAGGTGGGAGTCTCATTTTGTTTTCTTTGTCTTGAGGCATTTATAAATTCACAGAGATTGGGTAAAAAAAAAAAACCCAAAACAACAACAACAACAAAAAAGAAAAAACAAACAAACCAAAATGAAAACAAAAATAAAAAATCCAAGACCCAGTGGTCCCAAGGAAGTATGGTGCCAATAGAGTGCAGTGGTCTAGGTACCCTGGAAGGAGCACCTTCTATGGTAGAAAGCAGAAAGCTATCATGGTGGTTCATCAATGTTTTGATTTCTGAACCATTTTCAAGGTCTACTGTCAAGGATTCTCCTTTGATGGTAGCTGATAGGAACTGTCAGGCCACCAGAGGGATGCAGTAGATTTGACATCAGTGAATACACTTCCCTTAGAGCTAGTCTTAGTATTCCACAGTCAACAAAGCATAGCATACCTTCCATGGCCGAAGCACTGTGGGCTGGGCAGCCAACCTCTGCAAGCAGCATCTTGAGGAATCTGCTCGCCTGGCACATCTGCCAAGTGCAATTTCTATTCCTAGACGGACTTGGAGATGTGCAGCTACTTGGCAACCAGGAATGAGACAATCTGTGTGCTCTTCTTTCCCTCCCCTAAAGCTGCTCCTGTGGATAAAAGGCTGAACAGTATAGGAGCTACCTATGCACTCTGCCACCAGCTATATCCAAAGCTTCCTATGGGCGGAGGCCTCCATACAGTTTCCAAGGATAAGTTTCCATGCATTAGGTGACTCCACAAAGCAGCTTTCAACAAAGGCTCAGTTTCTCTGCTGAGAAAGATGGCACAGTGAAAAGCATTTCCTGCTGTGATAAAGCACCCTGGCAAAAGAGCTTGGTGGAGAAAGAGTTTATTTTAGTTCACAGTGCCAGGTTCTAGCACATCATTGTGGGGGGGCTCAAAGCAGCAGCAATGTGAAGCATCTAGAGTCACAATCACATCCACTCTTTAAACCAGAGAGAAATGAATTGATGCATCCAGACTCATTACTCAGCTCACCTTCTTTATTCTTACATGGCTCAGGATCTAAACCTAGGGGTGGTGCCACCCACAGTGGACAATCTTCCCACTTCAATTAATGCAATCAATACATTCTTTTATAGTCATGATCTAGACAATCCTTCATTGGGATTCTCTTTCCGGGTGACTCTAGACTGTAAAGTTGACAATTAAAACTAATCTTCACAGCATACTACCAGTGGTAACTACAACATTTAAACCTATAAATAAAAACAAGTGGTACATAAAAGGGCATTGAGGAAACTGTCCTAAAACTATAAGGAAAAATTGGGAAGTGAGTTATATCCCCCAACCTCCAGACCGACAAGCTAAATCTGGGTTTTACAAAAGTCCTTTATTATCTCAAACTCATCCAATTTCCATAATAAATTCGGAAGCTTGCAAAGGACTAAAATTGGAAGCATCTTATTGAAGTGGCCCAGCTGAAGGAAACTAAGGATCAGGGAGATGAAAGTGGCTTGTGACTGCCATGGTACTACACTACTGACTAGTGCACTGATAAGCCTAGTAGACTTTTGAAAGTTTCTGTGGACATTGAGTAATAGAAGCAAGGATTAAAGAAAGATTCCTCGTGTGATGTCTAAGCCATTGTCACCATGGCATTCCACTTCAGAACCTGGCCTGAAGAGAAAAGAAGGAGGAAATACAGAAGAGACATCTCTTGAGGCCTTGTGAGAGAGTACCAAAGATCCTAGCGTTACATGAAAACATCAAACAGCAGGAATGTGCCTGTCAGTCCTCCGAGAGCAGGACCTTACAGGCATTGGTTCTCCCCTTGTCTCAAGCCCAGAAGCACAACGGGGAACAGGGGTAGACAGCTAGGATTATAAGTGTGGAAAGATTTTTGTTGAAAGATCTCAAGCCCCAGGGCACACAAGTGCCAAGCCAAGCCGTGAAATGTCATTCTCTAGCAGCCTGGAGGGGCACATCCTTCAGGGTTAGCTTACTTGGAATATGACTGACCCTCAATGTTTCTGAGACCTACCATCCGTCTCCCTTTAAAGCTGGTACTGGTGCCGATGTTAGTGATTATGGCTTATTAACATCACCAATTTAGAAGGAATTTAACAGCCGTAAGTGTTGAACATGACACCAGCTGGAATTGACCAAGCAGCCACAGGATAGTCTGCGTGGTGCTATGTGCTTTTTAAGGTGGCTGAAAGGTTTTGGCCTCTCCCCATCCCTCATTCATAGGGGAGGGTGAAAATACACAAGGCAGCATGGCAACAGTCACGTCATCACTGAGTCCTCATGGAGCTCTGGATCTAGATCCTGCAACCTTCCTGTAGCATGCCTGCCTGTACTTGTAAGAGTTCAGTCTCCAAATACATCCCTTTAAAACAGGGTTAGCCTGGTCTACAGAACTAGTATCAGGACATCTGGGGTTATACAAAGAAACCCTGTCTTGAAACAACAAACAAACACAAATAAATAAATAGACCCAACAAAACAAACAAACCACCAAAAAAACTGAATAACTCAGCGAAACAAGATTCTTCATTTACACCATGTACAGTCTAAGTGTGGGATGCAATTTAGGGCCATGTTCATGCTAGGCAAGTGCTCTATTACTGAACGGCTTGCCCCACACTGAGTTTTATTCCCTCAATTTCAAGTTTTAAAGTCATATTTTTAATAGTGTTTCCCTATTGTAGAAGATACAGTTCAGAATCTTTTGGGATGCTTTTGGGAAAACAGACAGTTCTACATTCATGATGTTCTTGATTAGATGCTTGAAGATAGCACCTCAAAATTACTCTCTGTCTCTCCCTCTGTGTGTGTGTGCGTGTGTGTGTGCGTGTGTGTGTGTGTGTGTGCGTGTGTGTGTGTGTGTGTGTGCGTGTGTGTATGTCTGTCTCTCTATTGAGTCCAGAGGTTGATGGTTGTGTTTTCCTCTATTTTTCTCCACCTTATGCTTTGAGATGGGGCCTCTCTCACTGAACCTAGAGGCTCCCATGTAGACTGGACTATCTGACTAGCAAACCCCCGGGATCTGCCTCTCCCTGGCTCTCATACGAGGCTTCAAGGCAGGCATCACCAAGCCTGGCCTTAAAATGGGTGCTGGAGCTCGGAGATGGGACTTTGTTGTTTCCACAGCCAAACCATTTTCCCAGCCTCAAATCAGCTCTTCAAGCAAACTCTCCAGTTTATCCTTGTGCATCATTCTCATTCATAAATGTTACTTAGGATCTATTGTCTGAGCTTATCTTGAACTTTATGATTTAGTTGCATTCAAAGAACAATAAAACAAAAAAAGGGCGAGCTTCCACTTGACAATAAAGATGGACCATGATACAAAGAAGGCAGCAAACTGTCAACAATATAGGAGGAAGCCGATCCTCCAGCACAGCATTCTTAGTGTCTCCCTTCCTTCTGCTTTGTTTCACAGATCGCACAGACGCCTATAAATCTGTGCACAATTTCATATCAAATTAAAAGCCGTCATCAGCCTCCTGTCTTGGATTCTGCTTTTATGAGATCGACGGTCTAAAGTCAATAGTCTGTATATTGTTAGGCTTAAATCCATGAGGACAATGAACAAGAAATCGTTGTGAATGGCCTCCCTTTACCCAAATAAATATCACAAACCACTAGGAAAATTCACCCAGCATCTGACAAAAGTTAATCTTTCAAAATATCAGTAATGATTCAGAAGGGCTTCCCAACCAATTTTCCCCAACCTTCGCTCAGAAAAGTGGCTTTTGTACACTCATCACACCCTTGTGATGTTTAAATGTCAGCTTAAACCTGGGGCTGTCTTCCACACTCTGGCCCTCCTTCCTCTCTGGGGTAGTTTATAGTCTGAACAGTCACAATGACAGAAGTTTACAAAGAGGTGCGCTGTGAATGGGCTTCAGTTCCCAGCTGATGAAGTTGTGCACGGCACAGTTGACAGATGTTAGCTTGTGAGAGTGTTACAGATGTTTAAATAGCTTTCCATTCATGGAGGGAAAGAAATAACCTTTTCAAATACACGCTGGCAGGCCTGTTGCCTGCTGCCTGCTGGTCCCATGTTCTGTTCCTAGAGCTACCACTGAATGCAGTGCGCTCAAAATAGCAGGAGGAGCCAGGCAGTGGGTTTTAACCTTGAGATAGCAAGAAGTCTACTGTACAAAAAAAATCCCTTATTAAGTGCAAATGATACAGTTTACTTTATAGGATCAATATCTCAATGTCATCTGCTATAAATTATATCATGAGATTCTCATGTGATCACATCTAAGCAGAATTAGTGTCAGAAAAGAGCTGTCCCCATGGTAATGTCTATTAGCTATAGGGGACTCACAATGACTGGTTACCACTGGGTCTGTGGACAAAGGATAAGTCACAGAGGTAACAATAGGAATATAGTCAGCTCATTTGTTGTGACATTGCTATTTAGCTCAGAGTAATTATCAACATACCACTGCTTAGTCTGCAAGCGATGGCTGGGGTTTTGTCAAAGCAAAGAGACGGCAGGAATTGAGACATGATGTAATTCTCTGATATTAAATGTCTGTGCAGTGAAGGGGTGTAGAGAGCCTGGAGATTTTGCAAGATCGTTAAGTTGGCATAATATTGAGAATGCTATAATACATCCTTCATAAAGTTTAGCCTAAGAAAAAGATAGATAACAAATCTGGTGAAATTATTTTTATTATCAATTAATCAGAGGATCATTTAACTTCCCGGGACGTATTTCCATAGCCACAGCTGGAAAGTAAGTTGGCACAGCCCTTCATGTGGATAGACTACATCATGCCTTAGATAGGTGCCTGTCCTGTGACCTTACAGTTTCATTTTTTTAGAGATCTAACCTAAGCAAATGATGGAAGGTTTTAAGTAAACATGAATGACAGGATTGTTAACACAGGTTCAAGTTGTAAGAGCAAGAAGTTAGACACCCCACTGGGCTCAAAGTGAGAATGCTTGTCAATTTGATAAATCTCTCAATGAGAGATTTTGTGGCTCGGAAAGCCTTTGGGATGTGTTACATACTCAGGAGTATTAGTTAACACAACGGAATCTAACTCAATTGGTAGAACTTAGTCTCTATGTGTCTGTGAAACCTAAGTTGGTTAATTTCCCCAGATTAAGAATTTGCTTGAGTTGATTTTATATCCGGCCACTTTGCTGAATTTTCACCTGAAGAATATCGAATGGCTGAGAAGCACCTAAAGAGATGTTCAACATTAGGGAAATGCAAATCAAAACAATCCTGAGATTCCACCTCACACCAGTCAGAATGGCTAAGATCAAAAACACAGGAGACAGCAGTTGTTGGCGAGGATGTGGAGAAAGAGGAACACTCCTCCACTGCTGGTGGGATTGCAAGCTGGTACAACCACTCTGGAAAGCAGTCTGGCGGTTCCTCAGAAAACTGGGCATGACACTCCCGGAGGATCCTGTTATACCACTCCTGAGCATATATACCAAGAGGCCTCCCTGGCATACAATAAGGACACATGCTCCACTATGTTCATAGCGGCCTTATTTATAATAGCCAGAAGCTGGAAAGAACCCAGATGTCCCTCAACAGAGGAATGGATTCAGAAGATGTGGTATATTTACACAATGGAATACTACTCTGCAATTAAAAACAATGAATTCATGAAATTCTTAGGCAAATGGTCAGAACTGGAAAATATCATCCTTAGTGAGGTAACTCAATCACAAAAGAACACACATGGTATGCAGTCACTGATAAGGGGCTATTAACCCAGATGCTCGGAATACCCAAGACACAATTCACATATCAATTGATTTCCAAGAAGAAGGAAGGAGAGACCCCTGGTCCTGGAAAGACTGGATGTAACAGTGTAGGGGACACCAGGACAGAGAAGCAGGAGGGGATTGACTGGGGAACAGGGGGAAGGAAAAGGGCTTATGGGACTTTTGGGGAGGGGGGAACCGGGAAAGGGGAAATCATTGGGAATGTAAATAAAAAATATAGAAAAAAAAAAGAATTTGCCTTGAGAATTCTCTCTCTCTCTCTCTCTCTCTCTCTCTCTCTCTCTCTCTCTCTCTCTTTCTCCTCTGTTGTGGGCATCTAATCCTAAAAAAATTAAATTAAAAAATTTAGTGGTATAATATACGGAGCACAAATATATAAAGTTCCAGATAGAAGGGTGGATAGAAACAATCACTGCTGGATATAGATACATCTATATACATGCATGTAAGATTGTACATGTGTACATGCACTTATTCAGACTACATACAGTACTCACAGGCAGTCAGCTCCACTTCTAACCCACTGGGCTTTCCCTTGTCCTTCCTGCTTCTATACTGATCTATCTACTCATTTGTTGGATCCTAAATCTGTTGGTTCAAGACTTCTTTTTACCCACCTACCATGAAAGAACCCCAAACGCTCTAAAACAAATTCTAGATTCATTTATAATTCTTATGTCAAGAAGACAGGGATCTTCTAGTCCGATACTGTTTTCATAGGATTCTGGATTAGTTCTTGGAAATTCTCTGTCTTTGTAATTATGGATGCCAACTGAAATTTAATCAGAGTTATTCACATATTTTCCCATTGGCATTTATTTTCTTCCCATCATATCCTCATTGACTTTATTCTTTTCAGTATGTAGACTGTTAACATGCTTCCACAAGTAAAAACTATATTTAAAAGGCATTTAACAATATTTTAAGAGTATGCCACTCCTCTGAAAACATTTCCCATCTAAATTCCCACTGTGAGCAATAGGTAATGAATTCATTGGAAGTAAATGCTATGTCTTTCCTGTGTTTGCTTTTATTGGTAAAAAGGGGTACATGAATATTTTCACGTGATCTGAGCTAAAAGTCTGAGAAGTGATGATGCATTTTCATTTCCTCTTCTTATTAAAGGAAACACATCCTATGTGTTGTGAAGTTAGCTTCTATGGAAGAACTACCTGTTTAAAATGAAATATTAAAGTAGAAATGGTGGAGCTAGAGAGATATCTCAGGCAGTAAAACAACTTCCATACAACCATTGGAATTTGAGTTTGGATTCTCAGTAGAAATGTGTGGTCATGTTTGTCTATAATCCTTGCATAGAGAAGTTGCAGGTAGGCTGGTCCCCAATCTATCCAATCAGCAAGAGCTCTGTTTCAAAAGACGAGAAGAAGAATAACCAAGGAAAATTCCCAGCGTTGACATCTGGCCAGCGTGTGCGCACACACAAACACACACACACACACACACACACACACACACACACACACACACTCGCACATGCACACGCGCGCACACACAAAGAGTCAGTATACAAAGTCAGAACAAAAGCAAATGAAACAGAAGGGAGAATGAAATGAGACCAGATGATTAGTATAAAAAGCAAACATACAAGAGAGAAGGCTAACACAAACAAAAGTTATTCTTGAGAAGAAAAGCTAAGTGTATAAACTCATTTAGATACAAAAAGAAAAAAAGCTTAAAAGAGAAAAAAGGGAAAGATAATTAAATTATAATCACAATAAAGAGATGAAAGGCATTCTAATGCTGAAAAGGATTAAAAATGTAGCAAGAGATTATTATAACTTCACAATAGTAGGCAAAGTACTTTAAAAAAATTCCACTCCAAACCAACATAAGAATAAACAGAAAGGCTGACTGGTACCATATTTTGTGAACATTTGGAATCATTAAATAAAAATATTTCTAAAAGGAAACACCAGGTGGTATTTATTACCCATAAGTTATACCAAAAATTTTTCAAAGTTTCAAAATTATCTGAATTAAACCAAAGAGTACTAAAAGAGAAAATATTTTCCAAATCCAATTTTGGGGCAGGGGGAGATAATATGATCTTAATTCTCAAACGAGAGCAGGAAAGAACAAAAGAAAATTATAGTACATGTTTTTTTCATGCATGCAAACATCGGGTACTAATTTTATCTCAGTTTCAAATATCCCTGTGTCTCTTTTAGTATCCGAATTTCACATAGAGGCAAGGGATATAGTTCAACTGATGAGGGTACCTGCTTATCATGCCCTTGGCTTTATCCCCAGCACCACATAACAGCATCCCCAGCATGTGCTGTTACAAAAGTGTGATCTAGCACTCTACAGTTGGACGAAGGAAGACCAGAAGTTCAAGGTCACCCTCAGCTCCATAATGAGTTAGAGACCAACCTGAGATCCATGAGATTCTGTTCTGTATAATCCAAGCTCATGAACACTTTTTTTTTCCAAAGAAAATAGTTTCCTGGTGCTTCTTCAATTATTTGAGGTCATGGAATCAGCTCTGGGTAAATGAACTATGATGGGGAATGAGAGTAATTCCCTGGACATATTTTTTAAGATAAATGTTCGGGACTCTCTCTTGCTGTCTTTCAAATGGCTGAGAAATGGTGGTGAGTTGCAGGCCTGGGAATGAATGCTGGTCACTACTGCTAGGCACTGGCTGACTCCAGAGTACTACTAGAAAGATGATCTGTCTCACACAATTTGTTACATTTGGCCTTTTCACTAGTGTACCTTGGTTCCCAGTGTCATGTATACAAGAAAAACAGTCTTGAACAAATACAAAAGTATCTCCAGCAAAGAATATAAAAGACAAACAAATTGGATTCATCTCAGGTGTGCACAAGAGTTTAATATATGACAATCTATTTTAATACATCTATTTTAATCACATTAGCAGAGCAAGGATAAAATAATAAGATAATCGCAATAACTTCATAAAATGTATAGTGTGGAATTAAATTTTTTTTAGCCAAATAATGATGGAAATGACATCAAATAAGTCTAGTTACAAAAATATGCGTATTCTCAGTGAGGTATATTAAAATATCATATTTTAAATAAAAAGATCATAAAGTATCACATTAATTTCTATTAAATGTGGTACTGCAGGAGCTGTGTGGATATTTTAATGGGTAATATGTTTATGTGCAGGCATAAGAACTCAGTGTCCAGCACCTATGTAAAGCACTGGCATGGGAGGAATCACATTAATCTAAGGGCTGAGGAGATGAAGAAAGGATTCCCAGAACTTGCTGACCACCCAATGTAGCTGAATTTGTTAATTCCATGTTTGGTCAAAAAGCTTGCCTTAGAAAGTAGCACAGAGAGTAATTGAGGAAGAAATCCTATGTCAACATCTGGCCTCCACAAGCATGTATACATATAGATGCGCACGCACACGCACGCACGCACACACGCACACACATACACACACGTATATACACACATACATGTAAATACATCCATACGCACACAGGGCATACACATATACATGTACATACACACACAAATGCACACCCAAACACAAACTCCCGTATAATCCTGAAAATAGAAGCACCACAAAAATGTAAGAAATGAAGAAAAATAATTTAATAAAACTCCCATTATTTGCTGATGATAACACGCATTAAAAAGTTCCAGAAATTTTTTGGATAAAGATTACGTTTATCAGGAAAACTTAGTGTTATCTCTGGAAATTACAACTGTCTGTAGACACATATAAGCTAAGTCTCTTCTAAACATCAGAAAATTTAAAATTTAAAAGGTATGATTTATGATAACATTAAAATGTAACATTTCCAAGAATGAATCCAGCCACTCTATTCTTGTTTCATATAGAAAATTGCAGAATTTTCTTGAAATACTTTAAAGAACACTTTTTGTCCCCTAGCAGATATCCAGAAGGAGGATAACTCAAAATTATAGTGATGCTAATTTGTAATATATCACATTAAGCAATTCAGTTTTAACCAAATATCCCATACAAGCCCTAGCATGTTTCACCTATATCGATTTTTTTTGTTTGTTTGTTTTTTTGAGGAACAAAATCAACCAACTTTAAAATGTATGTGGAGGAACAAGGAGTGAGGGACACTCAGTATAGTTTCTAGAAAGAAGAAAAGAGTAAGTGGGTGTGGTGGTTTGAAAACACTTGGCCCAGGGAGTGGCACTATTAGTAGGTGTGGCCTTGTTGGAGGAGATCATTGTAGGGGTGAGCTTTCAGAGCTTCCTCCTAGCTGCCTGAGAATGCCAGTCTTCTCCTAGCTGCTGTCGAAACAAGATAGAGAACTTTCAGCTCCTGCAACATCATGCCTGCCTAGATGTTACCATGCTTCTTGCCATGATAATAATAGACTGAACCTCACTACCAGTAAGCCAGCTCCAATGAAATGTTGTCCTTTATAAGAGCTGTGTTGGTCATGGTGTCTTTTTACAACAACGGAAATCCTAAGACAGTGGGGAATGTAATTTACTAGAAACCAGGGGTTACTATGAAGCATAAAGATTAAGATTGTGTAGTAGAGCCTTGTCTTAGGGTTTTATTGTTGGGAAGAAACACCATGACCAAGGTAACTCTTGTAAGAGACATTTAATTGGGCTGGCTTACAGTTTCAGAGGTTTAGTCTATAATCACCATGGCAGTAAGCACGGCAGCATGAAGGCACACATGGTGCTGGAGAAGGAGATGAAGAGCTCTACATTGTGATCTGAAGGTAGCCAGAAAGAGACTATCTTCCAAAGAGGGCAGAGTTTGAGCACTTGGAACCCTCAAAGCCTGCCTGAACAGTGACAGACTTCAACAAGGCCACACCTCCCAATAGTAGAACTTCCTATGGGACAACCATATTCAAACCATCACAGGGGTGTATAGCTGGGAGCCATGACTTGACTCTAACATGGTGTTGCCAATTAGTTAGCAGAGCGTGTCATTTCAGCAGCTCATTTGAAAAGGAGACTTGGATACTTAGCTTACACAATGATCATGAGCAAGCCTCAGATGCATTAGAATGCAAAATAACAAGATGACAGAGACAATTCTGCCCTCGATGGAGGAAAGTTGTGGTTTTTAAAACTTGGACATATTAAAAGCCCTCTGTAGACACACTTAAAGACATAGAAAGTGTAATTGTGTCTTTTCCAGCAAGTAATTAATGACAATATAAGAAGAAAAAACCGTATCTAAGTAGAGCAAGTTACAGTGTGCCTAGAATGTATTTGAGATAAACCAGCCAACACAGGGTCTTCCCGTACTCTCCTAGAACTGGTTGTCCTGTCTGATAACACCATGGTCCTTTGGAAGAGTCCAAGGAAGGGGAAATGTAACTGACACTCATTGACAGGAAATATGGCTCACTGAATTATCTTTCATAAGTAATAAAATAAATACTAAAGGTTAATATTGAGTTGGGGATGGCAGGCATTCCTATCCATATTAACAGATGCTGCGCCTGAGCACCTGAGAGCCACACTTAACATTTTCATCTGTAAAATAGCTAGAAAGAGGAGATTCCTGGAGCATATAAAAGTGATCTATGCCAGGGATGACTGCCATGAACTACTCCCAAAATTATTTCGTTATAAGACAATGAATCATAGAAGTATCATTAAAAGTTGAGGCTAGAGGACATAAGAATTTTCCCTCCAGGCTGAGGAACACTGGTGACTCTAGAGTCACTGCCATAAATATGTTAACCCACACGATCTACCTGCTAGCTAGTGGAACTATAAAAGTCTGGATAACTATTAGGGATTTCTTTCTCCTTTCCCCTGTCCCTTACTCTGCTCTTCTCTCCTTTATTTTCTTACGTTTCTCCTCCCCCTTTCTCCTCCTCCTTCTCACCCTGTTTCTCCTTTTTATATTATGAAAACAAAACAACCACAGATGATTAAAAGTAGAAAAATCCCTGCTACAGAACCCAATAAAACTGGCTCCACAGCATATTTTAACATCTTAGTAAATAAGAAATGTGAGTCCAATATGTTTCCAATATAAGACGCTTACTCTATTCTCAGGGGCTCGGGAAGATCTTTCTCTGTGTGCTGGAAAGAGAAGAAAGGCTCACTTTCTCCATCTAAATAATTTCAGGCATACTGCAGATCAATAAACTACAGATGACATGAAACAATTATTATTTCATAAGGACAAGTCCTTGTAAAATAATCATAAACTCTAGACTTGTAGCTGTGATTTCTTTTATAATGACAGCAAGCTTGAGACATCAATTGCTTTCTTTCCCACCAAAACAACTTTGTAATACTAGGTGTGAGAATGTTGAAAACTCAATTTTAATAACCACCCAGAGTCCACACTGACCTCCACTTTCAAGCTTCTAACTTATGGACTCAATTCTAGCTAAAGAATGTGGATATTGAGATATCTGTCTATCATCTCCTGTTCTCTCTCAGCTTCAATGCCTCTTGCTAACTTGGTTGAGCCCTGTCACATCAGCTAAGGATACCCTGACTAGCTGGGTTAGTGATATCTGAGGGTGCAGAGTGAAGTCATCTGTTGCCAGGAAGGCAAATGTGAGTATTTTAGTACCAGATGTTCAAAAAGGTTAACCAGGATGCAGATTTGTTTGTATTCATTGTCAGTCTCTGTGTCTGACTCTCACACGACTTCCTATACCAAAATCTCTCTACATTGTTCCCATTCTGGCTCCTCTGTTCTCATACATCTTCCCAGGCTATGATTCCTTTCCTTAGGCTTTACTCCCTTGCCATAGGCCAGTCCTTTAGCAGTGAGAACAAAAGAACACATGCAAGAGGCAAACAGTCATCTGCAAAAATGTCTACTATCATCAGTAGCCACCAGAGAAATGCAAATCAATCCCACAAAGCCATATAACCTCACCCCATTTATAATTATTATCAAAAAGGGCAAAGGGTAATAAATGTTTGCCGAGATGCTGAGAATAAGGGATCCCATAAACCATTGGGTGTTTAGTATGTTAGGCTAGTTCAACCATTGTGTAAACCTGAAATATTCTTTTAAAAATCTCAAAAAATAATTGTTCAAAAATAAAAATAAAAAAAAACACCTCAAAATAGATCTACTATATACGATTCAGCAACCTCAACACTATATACATTACTGGGTATATCCAGAGGAACTAAGATCTGTACCATAAAAGAAATATCAGCTTCCACCTGCTCTTTGCAACACTATCCATAGATAGAGAATCAATCTAGGTGCCCATCAATAGATAATTAGGTAAAGACAACATGGAACCTAGATACAATGAGGCTTATTATTGAGCCCCAAAAGAATAAAATCCTACCATTTGCAACAATCTGGGTGACTCTAAAGATCATTAGCTTAAGTAGAAGAAATTGAGCACAAGAAAACAAATGCATCGTTATCATTTACACTAAGAAGCTAACATATCAAATGTCAAATGGAATAAAAAACTTAAGGGTTCTTTGGAGAATCAGTTGTATTGGATGATGTTTTGCTGGGGCAAACACATGAAGGAGTGTTTTCCTGAAGTGGACACAGGTGAAAGACTTACTTAAGACAGACTCATAAAGGAACGTTTCACTAAAACAGACACAGGAAAGGATATTCTGCTAAAGCAAACACATGAAAAGATACACGATGAATGATTCTTTACTAACAACACACATGTATTGGTCCACCTTACATTGTGTAGTTGAGCTCCATTTGTTGCGACTCCGTGAACTCAGGTTGATTGGATGCACATGCTGAGAGGTAAGACGTGATGAGGCAAGGTATATGGAGAACACATGATGTTTGGAGGATATAAATAGGGCTTGACAGAGAGAGAGAGAGAGAGAGAGAGAGAGAGAGAGAGAGAGAGAGAGAGAGAGCGAGCTTGACTTGCTGGTACAAAGAGAGTAGATTACTGGTTAGTAACAGCTGAGAAGGAAGGGGTTAGAGGAATACATGAACAATGGTAGGCAGCCACAGGGGTGCAGTTAGAAGTAATAACTTAAATCAATGTTCTAGTACACATCAGGTTTCTCTGATCCATAACCATTCACTGTATGTTCAGAATAGTTCCTGGAGAAGAATGGGAATACTCCCAACACAGTGATATGAGAACTGCTTGATGGGATATGAATTCCAAGTGTTGGGGTTTCATCATGACATTGAGTATACAGAATAGATGTACCACACTGTGATGGTTTGTCTTGTCATCAACTTGAAAAGATCTAGAATCACCATGGTAGCAAATATCTCGGCACATCTGGGAGAGATCATCCAGATTAGGTTAATGGGGTGAAGTAGACACACCCTAAATGTGGGTTGCATCATTTTTCAGACTTGCACTGCCTAAAAAGGAGAATGTGAATCGAACACGATCATTCGCAGTTCCCTGCTTCTTGACTGTGGCTGCAATGTGACCAGTCACCTCACCTTCTAGTCTCCATGCCTTTATCGCCACTGGATCTGTGAACCAAAGTAAACAAAATACACCCCTCTTCCCTTAAATTGCTTTGGCCACGCATTTTGTTACAGTGACGGAGAAAGTTACTAATGTGCACCGCAATATATAAATATGTAGAATTATTGTGCATCGATTGAAAATGAAATACATATTAAAGGAAGAAGAGGAAAATTCTGACAGTTTCACATTCTTCTGAGTTCTCTTGTCCCACATGCATCTCACACTCATGGAGTGTGTGAGTTCCTACATAACTCCTCTCTGTAGAGTCTACCTTGACCTTCCCATGTGCTCCTCTGACAAGGGCTGCAGGGAAACAGATCTTTCTTCTCCATTTTGCCTGTGAAGTTCCAGCTTACTCTCTGTCAGAAGTCCACAATTCTTGAGTCTTTGCTCAGCATGTGCCTTTGGCATTTTTCCTATTTCCTATCTCACTGCCTCAGTGGGGGTTAACAAAGGAATTAGAGTAAGAGTAGTGTGTCTGGTCACTCTTTTCAGATAGCGGGAGTCACAATTATGGCTCCCTTGACTTGTTATCCTCTGGTGACATGATTTTGTTAGGTTTTATGATGAAACGAACTAAAAATATTTTTGGTGAAATTAAACTTAGGGGACTAAGTCAGGAATATTATTCGAGGTGTATATGAAAACTTAAAAAAAAAAGAAGATCAATAAGACTATAGAAATAGCTCAATATGTTAAAGCATTTGCTACCCAGGCACGAAGAACTGAGTTTGAATCCTGGGCAGATTCCCACGTAAAAAGTTAAGCATAGGAACATAGATGTTTGAAAATCTAGCACTGTGGGAGATAGAATGAGGAATCCCCAGGGCTCGGTGGCTGCTCACCTAGATCCAAATTAAATGAAGACCGTGTTTCAAAAGAAGAAGGCAGAATGGTAGAACAGGTCACCTGGTAACCTCTCCTGTCTTCTTCATGTGTGTATATGCATATATAAGATATAACATCCCCCCCCCCACACACACAGTAGAATTTTGCCTCACACGAAGAAGACAGATGAGAGAAACATCAGAAAAGAAAACAAAATGGGTTGGATATGTGAGGCATGGCTTTGGAGTTTTGCTGTCTTTGATTGGGGTTCTATTAGAGTTTTCCATGAAGAATTCCTTTTCACTATTCTTTCCATGAAGAATACAGTTTATAACAAGGGATTGGATAACAAGATTGTGGAGGCTAATGGGTGCCAAGATCTGCATAATTAGTAAGCCAGACACAGTAGCCTTAACAGTTCCACTGTAGCTCAAAGTCCAGCAGGCTTAAGACTATGGGAGATTTAATATTTTAGTTTTGAGTCCAATGGCAAGAAACAAATACATGTCCTGGTACACAGGTGACCAGGCAAGTGACAGTCTCTTCCCCTTGGATTATGTCTAGACCTCTTATCCTATTAAAATTCTGACGTGATTAGATAGACCAATGATATTAGGGGGTCATGTTAACTTGAATGAGTCTTAAAGCAGATCGGTACTAGCTCTAAGAACTTGCAGATAAGAGCATGGCTTCCAGCATCCTAATCATGAAAACCAGAAAAAAAAAACCTTACTATATGAACCCACCCAGATTTCTTGTTACAGTAAGTAGCAGGGCAGACATATCCATGGAGAAGGAGCCTGTCATGTATTCTACCTTTCTGTGATTGGGAACATCTTGACCAGGTAAGGGGTTAAACATGAAATAACCAAGGAAACTTCAGCCATGACTCCCGGCATTTGAAATGTACCCTTGTGCATTTCTCTATATCGTTGAAACTGCAAGTAATATTGTTCTTGTTACATAAAGAGATGAAGGCACCGTGGCACTCTCCCAATGACCATGCATGCTGACCAGTGAACATCCTGATGACCAGAGAAGAAACTCCAAGATATCTTTACCTGGAACATGTATAGAACAATATAGGGATGAAACAAAAGGGATACCCAAGGGGAAGAAACTAGTAATAAAATCACAAGATGGAAGGGACCATAAGAAACCTTACAAATCTACAAAACAGAATGCAATAGGATGCTAGCCCTCCTAATGTCAGTCACCTCACTCAGATCTCTCTCTGGGATGTACTTTATAGTTTGTATTGTTTTTAATTTGGCTGAACATATGTATTCCTCCTGGCTGAATTCCTTCAAGAAGACAAGAACTGAAGGACAACCTTTACCTGATACCATCCCACCCGACAGAGCAAGGGGATAATGATAGCAAAATCCTGTTTTAAGTTTGTGATAACTTGTTCTGGAAATAATAGAAAACCAAATTATTTTTTACTTCTATGTTTCTCATCTTCCTTTCAATAAAATATGAAGTTGGCTGATTCTTGTGGAACTATAATTATGGATAGGAAGTGTGCTTAGAATATGGCTGTACATTGTTTCCTGGGTTTGGTTAGTAAAAGCGTAGAGCCACAAGGCAAAGGCAAATGTCTATTTGAAAAGGAACTGAAAGAAGGAGGGGCTGTTTCTTCTTTTTTTTTTTTTTTAATTTAATTTAATTTTATTTTTTTAATTTACATTCCAAATCACTTCCCCTTTCCCGTTTCCTCCCTCCCCGAAAGTCCCATAAGCCCCCTTCCCTCCCTCTTTTCTCCGTTCAACCCCCTCTCATTACTCTGTCCTGGCGTTCCCCTACATCCAGTCTTTCCAGGACCAGGGGTCTCTCCTTCCATCTTTTTAGAAATCTATTGATATGCTGATTGTGTCTAGGGTATTCTGAGATTCTGGGTCAATATCCCCTTATCAGTGACTTCATACCATGTGTGATCTTTTGTGATTGGGTTACCTCACTAAGGATGATATTTTCAAGTTCTGACCATTTGCCTAGGAATTTTGTGAATTCATTGTTTTTAATTGCAGAGTAGTATTCCATTGTGTAAATATACCACATCTTCTGAATCCATTCCTCCGTTGAGGGACATCTGGGTTCTTTCCAGCTTCTGGCTATTATAAATAAGGCTGCTATGAATATAGTGGAGCATGTGTCCTTATTGCATGCAGGTAAAGTCTCTGGGTATATGCCCAGGAGTGGTATAGCCGGATCCTCCGGAAGTGTCATGCCCAGTTTTCTGAGGAGCCGCCAGACTGCTTTCCAGAGTGGTTGTACCAGCCTGCAATTCCACCAGCAGTGGATGAGTGTTCCTCTTTCTCCACATCCTCGCCAACAACTGCTGTCTCCTGTGTTTTTGATCTTAGCCATCCTGACTGGTGTGAGATGGAATCTCAGGGTTGTTTTGATTTGCATTTCCCTAATGACTAAGGATGATGAACATCTAAAGTGGCCGGATATAAAATCAACTCAAGCAAGTCAGAAGCCTTCCTATACTAAAAGGATAAGCAGGCTGAGAAAGAAGTAAGAGAAATAATACCCTTTACGATAGCCACAAACCATATTAAGTATCTTGGCGTGACGCTAACCAAACAAGTGAAAGATCTGTATGACAAGAACTTCAAGTCTCTGAAGAAAGAAATTGAAGAAGACCTCGGAAGATGGAAAAATCTGCCATGCTCATGGATTGGCAGGATTAATATAGTAAAAATGAGCATCTTACCAAAAGTAATACACAGATTCAATGCAATCCCCATCAAAATCCCAACTCAATTCTTCATAGAGTTAGAAAGAGCAATTCAAAAATTCATCTGGAATAACAGAAAACCCAGAATAGCTAAAACTATTCTCAAGAGTAAAAGAACCTCTGGGGGAATCAGTATCCCGGACCTCAAGCTGTACTACAGAGCAATAGTGTTAAAAACTGCATGGTATTGGTACAGTAACAGACATGTAGATCAATGGAACAGAATTGAAGACCCAGAAATGAATCCACACTCCTATGGTCACTTGATCTTTGACAAAGGAGCTAAAACCATCCAGTGGAAAAAAGATAGCCTTTTCAACAAATGGTGCTGGCTCAGCTGGAGGTCAACATGCAGAAGAATGCAAATTGACCCATCCTTATCTCCTTGCACTAAGCTCAATTCTAAGTGGATCAAAGATCTCCACATAAAACCAGACACACTGAAACTAATAGAAGGGAAACTAGGGAAGAACCTTGAACATATGGGCACAGGGGAGAATTTCCTGAACAGAACTCCAATAGCTTATACTCTAAGATCAAGAATAGACAAATGGGACCTCATTAAATTACAAAGTTTTTGCAAGGCAAAAGACACCGTCAAAAAGACAAAGCGGCAACCAACTAACTGGGAAATGATCTTTACCAACCTTACATCCGACAGAGGGCTAATATCCAAGATATACAAAGAACTCAAGAAGTTAAACTCCAGAGAGGCAAGTAACCCTATTAAAAAATGGGGTACAGAGCTCCACAAAGAGTTCTCACCTGAAGAATATCTAATGGGCTGTTTCTTCTTAATCTGTGCCACCACTGGGTCTGTAGATAGGAGGTTGGAAGGGAAGCAGAGAAGGGAGTGACAACAGATCGCAGACATACAGCCTGGAAGGGGTTGGGTGCTGTGGCAGATGAGAGATACCTACTTGGATCCGCATCTGAAAGTTCAATAATCAAGTGCCATTCTCACACAGCACCTGCACTATGATCACCCATAGGCTGTCATTCCTCAGAGCTGGGACAAATGTTGTCAACAGCCCTAACAGCTTAGGAGCGCAGAGTCACGACCTCTGACTTTACCTAGCGTTTCCCATGTGCCTGTTCTTACAAGCTTAATGGTGTTCCTGGTGCTACTAGCTCACAGGTCCACTCTGCTTCCTCTACTGGGGTCTGCTTTTAGGCAATTTCAGCCAATTCAATGGAGAACATCACTCCCTTCAAGTCCTCCATCATTAGAAGCATGCTTCCTGGTTTTCCTCAACTTTCTGAGATACTCCAAGAGAGGGCCTACTGTATTGGTTTCTTTTTTGTTGCTGTGAGAAAGTACTCTTTACTTAAGAGAGAAGGGGCTAATTTTGTTTCATAGCCCCAGGGGGGCAGACTTGGTCCTACTAGGGAAGACTGTGGTAATTGTCAGGGAAGGCACAGCAGCAGGAAGAGTGAGCTGGCTAGCTTCACTGCACTCAACTAAGGGAACAGTAAATGGAACTAGGCTATGGAACCTCAATGCCCTCCTGGAATGATGCTCTTCCTCCAGCAAGGCTCTGCCCCCGAATGTTACATAACCTTCCCAACAGCAGCACCAGCTGGAGATACGGTGTTCAAATACAGCAGCCTCTGGGGGAATAGTTATATTCAAGCCATAACAGCAACCACATAATTTAATATCTAAACCAGGATATTGGTCATCATGCAAGGTAGAGGATATGGAAACCAAAGTTTTCCCTGACAGGTCTAGAGGTATTAGCCACATTACTGAAAGAGGTTTTTTTTTTTTTTGTCTGATTGATTTTTATTTTGTTTTGTTTTGTTTTGCTTTGCTTTATTCTGTTGGTTGCTGTCTGCTCTTCCAGGGTATAAAGAAGGTTCTGAATATACCTCAAAAGGGTTAGAGGGTATACCAGGGTATACTATATCCAAAATCTCCTTACTGACCCTTTGATGCCTCCTGTACTGAAGTGTTTTATACTTCACTTTTTCAGGCTGAGATTGTCTTTGGGAATCATTTTGTCTCTCAGGTAGGTAGGTTCATATCAGATCTCCCCTGTGTACCACAGACAGACCTAGGACTGGGTAGGGAGCATATATGACTCATTCTGTCAAGTCACGTACTTGAGGAGGCTAAGTTAAAGTCACACAACTCAAAACCAATTGGGTAAGAACTAAAATTCCAGCCTTCTGAACTATATTCCCATGCTTTTTCTTCCACAAAATGATGTTCTAGATGCCCAAGGAACAGAGTCCCTTAGGGTAACACCTGCCATTATTGGCAAGGCTAGAACTGGGGTTTAAAGGGTTCCTATCCTGTCTAACAGGTATATAGTAAGTCCACATATCTTTCTCAAAGTCTTGCTTTGCTCATGATGTCATGTAGCACTATAGAAATAAATGTAAACTGAGGTAAAGAAGAATGGTATGGGGTGGAAATATAGCTCAGTTGATAGAGTGATTGTCATGAAGGTATGGGAACCCTGAGTTCATATTCCAAGCATCCATGTAAAAATCCAGGTGCAGTGAGACATGTCTACATTCCCAGCAATGGGATGCAGAGACAGGAGGATTCCCTAGAGTTCTTGGGTCAGCCAGCCTAGCCAAACTGGTTAATTCTGGGTTGAGTGAAAGACTACTCTTTTTCCACAAATAAGGAGGGAAGGAACTCAGGTAGCTACACAGGGCTGATCTCTGGCCCCCACAAGCAGAAACACAGACCTGTACACATTGATACACGCAATACAGAAAGCGAGGGGGAGGGGAATGTTTAACCTCAACTAAAGTATATGGTTGAGAAACTAATTCAATAGCTGCCTAGCTGCTGCATATCTAGTCGTTGGGGGGCAGTTAGTGTTTTCTTGATGGCAATGGAAGAAGTGGGTTTGGAGCTTTGATTTAAAATTCCATCTGTATAATTCAATTTTTACAGAGCCGTGTTTGGTTCTCTCCATCGTGTCTGAGAATCCTGGGGTCTGTGTGCTCTGAAGACAGTCACACATTTAGATATTTATTGCTTGAAGATAACCAGATATAATTTTATAAGGCCGGAAAACATTGCCACTTTTCCTGCCTGGCCCATCACTTCACAGCTAGTTTATTAAGTTAAAAAAATGGGAGAAGTGTGCCTCCAAACAAACAGACTAAATTAGACCCTTCAAAACACTTGTCATTAAAAGATGGTTTGTTGAAACTTCAGACAGGTTAAACATATGTCACTATTTGAGTGGGGAAAAAAAAATTAGCTTTCCAGGGTTGCAATTACAACCATACTTAGTTGCCATGGTGACCACACAGCATATGGATTTTGTCAGATAAAGACCTCGGGTGGTGTGAAGGGACAGCATGGTTCTTCTTTTTCTTTCTTTTCTCTTCTCAATCACTCCATGCCAAGTGACAACTCTTTGGCATCTCTTTGCTCTCCAGCCCCCAAATTTTAATTTTAAAGGAGGAAAGATATTTGGATTGGGAAGGAAAGCTTTGGAATCACAAAAAATGGGAAGAATACAAAAAAAAAATAAGTAACGAAACCATGGGTTTAAGGTTACTTGAACATAAATACCAAATTGTGTAGCAAGGACTTCATGGGTTTCAAGTTGAGCCCAGAGATGCTAAGGATGCTAAGGATGCCTCGGGAGGCTGCAAGCATCTGTCGAACTTGTTGTATCAAATGTTTGATCTGTTCTGGTTCACTCTCTCATCAGGTTCTTAAACTCCATCCAAACCAGTGGCAGGATCAGACAAGCTTCTGCCTGTTGTGTGCCAGAGAAATGAACTGGTTGGCCACGTTGGGACCACTATACAGAACACAGATGCAGGATGAATCTAGTGATACCAGCCTGATCAGAGATGGGGGAAGGACAATTGCTTCTCTTCATCATACACAGGGGACAAAGCAGGGCACAATCACCCCTGAGCAATGCGTTCTTGCTGGGCAAGGGCAAGCCTGCTCCCATTTCCACCTTGGACTCTTCCTATCTCTCTTCTTGGTTCTTCTTACAGCTTTTATGTGCTTGGTGCCTATCATTCCTAAGAAGGGAGGATGGCTTGGAGTTGCCATTGCCTTCAATTATGTAAATAGAGTGTCTGTCTCTTTAAATAGAAAGGCACCAGGGAATATTAGCCCAGGCTAATTATACAGATCAGTTCTATCTAATAATTAAAATGTACTTTAGGCTTTGTGGGAGGGTCACTCAGGGACTCAGGGTGGGTTTTCCTTCCCTTGTTGTTTTATATATTTACAAATTAATTTAAATGTGATAATCTGATACATCCATAATTATAAATGCTTAACTAAGTCAACATGTCAGTCTTGAGATGAGTGCCGAAGATGATAAGCAAGACACGACAACTTTGCATTCAGGAAATCTCTCTGCGGTGCAGTGCACCCGTTAGAAAGGGACCACAGAAGCAGAAAGCCAAACAAACAACAATTAAAAAAAAAACAACCTCATTCAACCTTTAACCTCTTTCTTGAAACCAGTGTTGGGGATCAGGAAATATCCACCCTATAGGCTCCGTCTGAAGCTAGGCCCAGATCAACATCCAATTTAATACAGGTCACTGAACAAGTGTTAAAAAGTAAAATCTCTTGCCTGCTTCCAATCTATACTGGATTAAAAACAATGATTTGGGGGTGAAAGTCGCCCTGCCCTGGCCATGGGCTCAGCAACAGTCAGCAGACCCGTTATTATTCTTCAGGGCTGAAATCCTGGCGCCGTTATTTTCCTGAGGTCATCTTCCTCAGACAGGACGATGCTCCATCTCATCCTTCCAGAGAATTTATTATATCGATTTGGGGAATAAGGTTAATTGAAATGAACTTTGGGTTTTAGAGGTAGGTTCGGTGCACTCCTCCACAATTAAAATGGAATTTGTCTCCTTTAAATGACTTGGGTTCATTTGACTGCCCTGGACAGTGGACAGTGCTGTTTAGAGGAGAGACAGGAGTAATTTTACAACCTGAAATGTGCATTTGCTTCTCCCCTGTTGCTACAACAACTCACTTTTGAATCAGACATGGTGATAGAAAGCCTTGGCTTTGGAATCAATTTCACACGGGTTCTGTTGAGATTTTTTTTTTCAATTGGTTCTCTAGCAAGTACAGCAGGAAGTACAAGAATAGACTTTACTCTTTCCTCTTTTTTTCTTTTTTTTTTTTTTTAGATGGTGCTGAGGATGAAAGCTTTATACCACCATCTTGTCTCAAGGGGGAAAAACCCCACAGGGAAAAAACAAAACCAAACCAGGTTAGACCCCATACACGGGTAGACAGTTGTAGCTTAAATCATGTTTCAAACACCGATCGCATTTTGTTTTCCTTTGAAGATTATGGCAGGGTTTTAGGAGCTTCCGGTAGAGAACACAATTGTCTTCTCGTTCCCTTTTTGAATCTTCTGTCCCAGTGCTACCAGGAAGACCTGTGTCCCTGTAGGATTTGGAGATTTGCAAATGTTGAATTCTTGTCTAACCTCACGTTGTAGAGCAACACACATTTGTTTTGTTTTGTTTTCTAACTACACAGGGAGGGTAAATAGATTTTGCAAAAGTGGAGCAGCCAAATATTTTCAGAAAATCACAAAGGAAGAATCACACCCAATGAGACTGGAATTTCGCTTCCGTGTCTCTCCTCACATCCTCCACAGACCACAGATGCTGGTGGGGGCTGCAGCATATCCTCTTGGTTTGGGAACACTGGGGATGAAATACTGATTTGAACCAAGTAAAATTAAGAATTGAATTAAAAGACAGATTCAAACATTTAGAACAAAACAGATGATTTCTGGCCAACAGATGTACCCTTTTTTGTTTATAGGAATGTTTTTTATAACTTAATAAAAAATTAAAAAAATCATGGCATTCTGGAAGCCAGGAAATAAGACCTATGGGGGGAAAAAACATGCCTGGAAATGTAACCTTGTTCTTCCTGCCCTTCTGGACATTGTGACTTCCTCTTGTCCTTAGGTCTTATGGAAGAAGAACCTCTGGCCCTTGAACATTAGGACTAAGCACAGGGACATTGTCAAGGCAAATCCATGTGAGATCCCAAGGCCCTGTAGGTGTCAATGAGCTACATGACGTCAGCTGTCATCTAAGAGACTGATTCCTTCTTCCCCACCTGCATCATTGCATGGTTCCTACACATGAGCATAGTGGGAACCTCTGTGGCAAGAGAATAAAAAAAACACACTGCTGCTGATGGCAATAGGACTAATAGGTCCTATTTGGGAACATAACATATAATGAACTGTACATAAAGAACACTCATTTTCCATTCTGCTAGAGCCATTAGGAAGAAGTGGAAACTTGAGCCAAGAGCCTGGTGATGTACTCAACTGTTTCTCCGTATTTCTATAGATTGAATTCTTCCTATCAATGGAGAGAAGAAGATTGGGATGCAATCTAAGAACCAGAGAAGAATTCAGCCACAACTCTGCCTCTTCACAAGGGATTCTTTGTTGGACATGACCATTCATCTGTATTATCAATATAAATCGATTTAGAAACAATATAGAAACATACCTTGGCTGTGTCTAGATGAGTGTTTCCAGAAAGAGTTGACAAAAGAGAGAAGATACATTCTAAATATAGGAGGCACCATGGACTGGACTTCGCTGAATCCAAAGGAAAACGCAGCCAGAATGTTAGCATTCATCTCAGCTTCTGACTGCAGAAGTAACTTGTCCAGCTGCCTCACACTTCTACGGCTGTGCATTTCTCTCTGCAATGGACTACATCCTGTCAAACGGAGAGGCAACATAGACCCTCCCTCCATTAAATTGGTTCTCCTCATGATTGTGACAGTATTTTTTTAAAAAAAAGATACTAATGTACTTGATAGTCCGCCTTTCAAAAGTATTGATTTGGAGACTTCCAAATTCATGGTTTCTAGGTAACTTCACAAATGATGCACAGAAGGAAAAAAAAATCAATATTTGAGCACCTTAAAACTCAGGTGCTCTTTTGTTTTAAATAAATCATAATCTAAGCAATTTAATAATTATATATGAGTATAAGACGGGTCAAATCAACTCAAGGATGCCTAGAAACATGGCTTTGCCACCTCTGGAAGCTCCTGGCATCTATGTAGTCAGCCATCCTAATTTTCATACTTTATAAATGGGCAATTTAGTTAAACTTAAAGGGGGAGGATAATATTCTACGACTATATCATCAAGAATTTTCTTTCTCATTGACTTCATTACAATAACATTATCTAATTTCCAACAAGACCATAAGAAGCCACTTTCCCTCTTTGTGATGGACATGTTACCTTCTCATAGACTTAAAAATCTTCTGGACACACTCGTAGTTAAAGCTGACACAGTAAAATCCACTCAAGAATTTGATTATCATTTTTTCATTAGCATCCAAATAGAATGCAGTAGGTCCTGGCAGCTGCCCTTGGAAGGCGTTCGCTCATGGCTGGGATGAATGAGCGATGTGATTTGGGCAAGACTCTACCCACAGGCAGCTGGAGGAAAGTCACAGGCAACTCGCCCATCTCACAGAGCAATGAGTGGTGAGCCCAGATCATAGCAGCAAGCCCATGGGCCTAACTTGTATGAAACATTGCCTCATAAACATCTTTGTTCAGAGAGGAGCAAGCAAAACAAAGGCCATTTGTACTGGAAATAACAAGAGCGCACACCAGATGAAAACGAATGGCCAGGCTAAGCACAGGGTCTCTAATGTCTATGAACGAGTGCAAAGTTTAAGTGTGGCACAATCCAACATACCAGTGGATACAAGGAAAGTTCCCGATAACAGTGGCTCTATAGTGGAGTTAAGTTCACCTTTCCAGTAAATCATTACAAACTGTTGGACACTCTGTTGAGGACTTGACAGTCACTGTGCTAATTGTGTGGGAATTGACAGCTAATTGCAGTCCCAGCAAACAGCAGTCTTTGCTGTGAGGGAGCAAAAATTCTGATCAATGCAATGAGGAGAAAACAAAATCATTCCAGTGTGATAAATGTGGAATAAAAGAGTATTCTTTGGTGGGCAAGCTTGGTGTGGGGGTAGGGGGGTGGGAGGTGGGAGGTACCTCAAAAGAGAAGGCGAATGAATGGAAAAGATGCAGATTACTCTATTCCAGAAAGGAAGACAAAGTGGAAAGGGGAAGATTGTGAATTGGAATCATGTGCACGGGGAACTTGGCAGGGGAAGCTTGTCATTAAAATCAGGCTCAAGATTCAAGGCTACCTCACTTGCAGGGATGTTCCTCTGGGGCTAGTGATGATACAACTGAGTCTGCATTTTAAGGTGTTCTTGTGGCACCAAGAAAATGCAGAGGTAGCCAGCTTTTCTAGAGATAATGATATCTATTACCAGGGAGCTGCTGTGGGCTAAATTAAGGCAGGTGACACAGTCCCAAAAGTCCTTTCAAGAATACATTGTTCACAGGGTAGAGTTTTGCATGGCATGTGACAGAAAGGAGAAGTTGTGTAGGTGACAACGTTCTGATGCTTGGGGGCTTGGACGTTATAAGTACCCCTGAAGAGCAGATTAGACATGTTCTTTATTCCTTTTCTGAATCCAGCTCCCCATCATTAAAATATCTGGTGAGAGTGAAGAGGAGAAGTGTGCATGGTTGTAGGCACACACTCTCGTATATGTGGTTATGCTGGAACCTCAGCGTGTCCCTTTCCTAGCTCCCCAGCAATCCATACTCTCAACAACTCTCTAGGGGATCCTTCATTGGATCTCCCCACCCCACTGTGACCAAGCCATTCAAAGGTTCAGATTTTTATTTACTGTAAAACCAATTTAAAAAGAGAAAACTAAAGAGCTAGCCACAGGGAAGAACAGCATATCTGAGGAGTATGGAAGAATCACTGTGTCTGTGAGTTGACTTCTCTGTTCTCAGGCATCTTGATTGCTAAAATGGGATGCACATTCTTGCTGTCATCACTGAAATACACTGTAGGCTTAAATGCTTTCTATATTTAGGGGAAATCATCTCCATCAACTATCTACAAAGGAAAAAAATGCATTGAGCACTCAAAGATCTTTGCAAAAGTAAGAAAACAAACTTTCAGTCCTTTATGGGGGAAGTTTTGAGATAACACTAAACCTTTCTTTGCCATTTTTGACAGGTATTTCCAGAAGCAAGCAGGGAAACTGCCCTGTTGTTCAAGTCATTTATGAAAACAACTCTTGCTTCCAACTGAAATGTGGGGAATGAATGCCAGGCATCCCCTATGTTAATCCTATCTCCCCTGAGCATCTTACTCTAGTGGAAGAATTTATTGAACTGTGAGTCAGCGAGCAGTTGTTTGGTTCGTTGAGTGCGCTGTGAGAAACCTCCCTCCAAAGTAGCATGTTCTCATTCTTAATGGATACTCTGTCACTCGCTAACTCTCCATAATGTCTGCACTGAAGGACGGAAAGAACATTAATTCTGGTGCCAAGATCCAGGGCAAGGGTAGCTCTCTAGGTGTAGCTCCTGGACAGATGACAACCTTTATTCGTGTTATAAAATATAGAGATACTGTATAATTCATCGGCTTTTTAAGGAGGTTCAAAAAAGGCACATGTAAAACAAAATAAACAAAATCCAAAAATTTTTGTCTGGATCATATTGTCTGATCTAGAAGAGGCTTCAGAACAGGAGCTGTGATTAATCTATTATTCTGACAGCACAGGTGTGATGAAAATATATCTATTCAGTTCGTCTAACTTATGGAAGTATATAAGGGTAATAGAATTTTGTGGCCAATTTTAAAATTCTCATTGCTATTATAATTTACCAGGTAACATCAACAGGTTCAGGTACTAGAATTCAAAGAAGAAAATAGAACGGTTCCTTCTCAAGGCATCACACAGATTGGTATACCATTTGATCACTGCAGGAGTTATACAGAAATGAGGTCTAGAGACATGGTAGTCCTGTGTGGTCTGTAGCTTTGATATCCAACATGTCTGTTTCCTGTGGTCAACCTCAGTCCAAAAATATTAATAGAATAGAATAATGTCCCCATTTTGAGCAGCCAAATGAAAACATTTCCATGTTTTTGGAACTGCTTTAGACATGATTAATCCCATTGCCCAATGTACTACTTAGTAAGCCCCTAGAAGATGTCCTTGGGAGGAAGCTCATCTGTTGTCACTGTACCACAAAGCATATGGTCAAGTAATGATTAATATGCTCAACAATGGCCCAAAGTACAATAATAGTATGCATAGGAGACACTAGGGCCTAAACCATCAAGGGACAGATCAACTTGGACACCATGTGGCAAAGCTGCACACAGGTAAAAACATAGAATATACCTGTACTACATACAGGTTTCTGTGCTATGTTTGGGGCGTCCACTGGGGGTCTTGGAACACTTCATTCTCAGATTCGGGGCATTATACATGTAGAAATTTATAATCAGCAGAGAACATTTTCTAGGAGAGCTTGGAAATCTTAGCCATCTAGAAAGTGCAAATAGCATGCACATAAGTTAAGCCTGAGTCACTGCCACCAACATGCAAATGAATGAAGGGGAAGAGTCCAGTGCCTGCATAAAGATAAGGAAGGTGCCGGTAGCTTTCGAATGTAGTGCTGATGTTTCTTTAGTGAAAGGCATTAGACTTTGCAATTTGATTCTCCTAAGTGAGAAGGCTTATCTGGGCTTGAGTGGAACCTGCACTCAGAGAAGCCAGTGTTTCCTGGGATGCCTGGAATTCAGTCCCACGCTTGTGAGTCTAAGGGCTTCTGATGCTGGGTGATGTCTGTTATAGTCAGCTGCTTTCTGTAAATCACTGCTTTATTCCCTCTGGGATCAAAGAGAGAGAGAGAATGAGAGAGAGAGAGAGAGAGAGAGAGAGAGAGAGAGAGAGAGAGAGACAGAGACAGAGACAGACAGAGACAGAGACTCACAGACAGAGAGCAACAGAGACAAAGACAGAGACAGAGGCAGGGAGACAGAGAGACAGGGAGGAAGAGGGAGAGAGGAGAGAGAAATCTTGAAGAGAGAAGACTAAAGCATCAAATGAGTATAACTAATCACCTGTCTAGGTCAAGGTTGGAAGAGGTAGTGTGAGCAGAATGGCTGGAGGCTGGGGTTTAGAGGGGAGAGGAGAAAGGAAATTTTAATGAAGACTTTTAGTTCAAGGCAAGACTCCAGGCCCACTCTTGACCTGCCCAGCAGCTGGAAGATGTGGCCTCCCTAGTCTAATCAGAAAGGTCTAATCTCTCCATGGAACAGTGTTCTCAGCAGGCAACAAAAGCCAACTAAGAGCTGCAGCCAGTCTGTCTACCTCTCTCATGTTCATAATCCCTAAACCAAACAGTTCTCTCTGGTGTGAACCTCCCCAGAGAGATGTAAAGATGCAGGAGACAAAGACTTCAGCCTCTTTCCAAGGTCACTATAGGATACTGGGTAAAGTCGACCACATAGAAAATCTAAATTACCTTCTTCTGACTGAGTCAATGTACTTTTCCCAGAACGTTTCATATAAATGATGCAAACCAATGTCAATATGGCTGCTATCAAGTCAACCAGCAACTTCTCTCACTGTAGATGAATCTAGTATACATAATTTCCACTTGCCGTGGGTTTGCTTATAATGGTGCAAGATTCTGCCTTTCATCCAGGACTGAGAATATACCTGGGTTAGGAGCAAATGAAATGTTTTAATCGTTTACATTTTTTCTACATTTGCTTATTTGTGTGTGTGTGTGTGTGTGTGTGTGTGTGTGTGTATGTGTGTACATTGTACATGTGTGTACCTGTGTGTGTGTGTGTGTGTGTGTGTGTGTTTGTATATGCCTATGCATATGCTATAGTGAATGAGTGGAAGTCAGAGAACAACTTTCTAGAGGTGGTATTTCTTTTACATGTGGGTCCCAGGGATCAAATTCAGGTTAGTGGGCTTGTCAGAGGTAGGTGCTTACCTGGGGAGTCATCTCTCTAGGGCCCTGTTCTCATTGTTTGAATCTATCTTCTCTCTGTGTTATTAAGTCCCCAGTCACCACCAGGCTACCTGCTGCTTGCTGTCTAGGCAGTCATTTGAAAGTGTCCTGTCTGGATTAAGTGGGAATCCCTTTTTCAATATAGTTGTCCTTTACTGGGCCTGGTCAAGAGCAAATAGCTGGGCTAGCTGGTCATTCCTATAAATTCTTTCTTAACAGGAGAAGTCATGAGAAAGAGCCCACCTCTGACACTATTAACGATACTCTGCTACACCTGCAGACAGTAGCCTAGCATAGCTGTCATCAGAGAGGTTTCACCCAGCAACTGATGGAAACTGATGCAGAGACCCAGGGCAAAGCATTAAGTTGAGCTTGAGGAATCCTGTGGAAGAGGGAGAGGAAGGATTAAAGGAGCCAGAGGGGTCAAGCACACCACAAGAAAACTTATGGAATCTTGATGGGGATTGCATTGAATCTGTAGATTGCTTTCGACAAGATGGTCATTTTTACTATATTAATTCCGTATACAGTCACCAAACCCCAACACTGCCGTGGATGCCAAGAAGTGCTTGCTGAAAGGAACCTGATATGGCTGTCTCTTGCGATGCCCTGCCAGAGCCTTACAAATACAGAGGTAGATGCTTGCAGTCAACCATTGGACTTAGTGTGAGGGTCCCCAATGGAGGAGTTAGAGAAAGGACTGAAGGAGCTGAAGGGGTTTGCAACCCCATAGGAAGAACAACAATATCAACCAGCCAGACCCCCCAGAGCTCCCAGGGACTAAGCCACCAACCAAGGAGTACAGATGGAGGGACCCATGGCTCCAGCTGGGTATGTAGCAGAGGATGACCTTGTCAGGCATCAATGAGAGGAAAGGTCCTTGGTCCTATGAAGGCTTGATAGATGCCCCAGCATAGAGGAATCGAGGGCAGGGAGGTGGGAGTGGGGTGGGTAGAGGAACATCTTCATAGAAGCAGGGGGAGGGAGGATGGGATAGGGAGTTTCTGGGAGGGTGGGTGGAAACTGGTAAAGGGGATAACATTTGAAATGTAAATAAAGAGAATACTCAATTAAAAAAAAAGAAAAAGAAAGAAAGAAAGAAAAAAGAAAACCTACAGAATCAACCAACCTGGGCCTATCGGGGCTCATAGAGACTGAACCACCAACCAGAGAAAAACCATGGGATAATCCTAGGCCCTTTGCCTGTAACAGTGGTACAGCTGGGTCTTCATGTAGGACTCTTAAAGCAGGAGCAGGAGCTGTCTCTGACTTTGTTGCCTTCCTTTGGATCCCTTTCCTCTAACTGGGCTGCCTTGTCTAGCCTCAGCAGAAGATGTGCCCAGTCCTAGTGCAGCTTGATATGCCAAGACAGGTTGATATACTTGGGGTGCCTCCCCTTTTCTGAGGGGAAGAGGAGTTGAGAGGGAGGATTGGAGGGAGAGGAGAGAGGGTGGGGTGGTTTGAATATCCTTGGCCCAGGGAGTGTCACTATTAGGAGGTGTGGCCTTGTTGGAGGAAGTGTGTCACTGTGGGGGTGGACTTTGAGACCCTCCTTCTAGCTACCTAGAAGCCAGTCTTCTGAGTGCTTTCAGATCAAGATGTTGAACTCTCAGCTCCTTCTCCAGCACCATGCCTGCCTGGATGCTGCCATGCTTCCTGCCATGATGATGATGGACTAAAGCTCTGAACCTGTAAGCCAGCCCCAATTAAATGTCCCTTATAAGAGTTGCCTTGGTCATGGTGTCTCCTCTCAGCAATAAAAACCCGAATTAAGACAAAGGGGAAGCATTGATCTGGATGTAAAGTTAATAAGTATCTTAATTAATAAAATGGGAGGAGTCCTATATAATTATAAAAGTCTGCCTTTTTTTATTTATAAAGATGATAATTCTGGTATTGAACAGAATGAGGGTATACAGCTGTAGCAACCACACACTGTACCACTTGGAATAAACTCAATGTGGATATGAAGATAAAAACACTGGTTTCAAAGATTTTCACAAAAGAATGCCATTTTCAAAGTGATTGTTAGTGGCTTTGCACTGTGGTGGATGAACATTTAGCAGAAGCAATTTAGGGAAGATCATATTTATTTTGGCTCATGGTTTTAGAGTGCTCAGTCCATGGTTACTTGGCTCCATGTGTGCAAAGTGAGGTGAGAGCATGGTGGTGCCAGGAGCATGTAGGACAGCTGTTTCCATCATTGTGGGAAGGAAATAGAGAGAGGGGATTCTGTTGTATGGCTGGATTTCTGCTTTTCCTTCTTTATTCCATCTAACACCCTAGCCCATGCTGCCAACATTTAAAGTGGGTTGTCTCCCCATAGCTAACCCTCTCTGATGACTTTCTCAGAGAACCCAATTCCTCCTAGAAATCAGCCAAGTTGATAATCATGTATCCCAGTGATAAATGTCCTATGTTTCATCTCTATTTTATGAAGGAAGAGTTCAAAGAACCCAGTTGGTCTTCCTTCTTATTGGTCCTATGGCACTTCTAGAGTAGGGATGTATTTGCTACTTCCTGCAGGAATAGTGGCAGCTGGCACCACAATCTGGTGACAGGCTTGGTGAATTACAGTCTTGGGACTTTCATCCATAGGTTCAATAGAGAATTGCTGTATATGTTTTCCATGCTGGCATCAGCATCCCCCTTTCATAGCACAGGCTGTCAGGCAAATCTAATGCTCAAAGGGCAGATACAGAGGGAAGAGCATCAAGACTTTGGGTTTCGTGAGGTAAGATCCAAATAGAGCTTTGACAGTTCCAGAGGATTTTTATGAGCTGTTTGACGATGGTTAAGTTAAAACTGGTCACCCTGAGCATACGCATACCATGGACATCAGCAAATGTCATCCATTACAGCTTCCTTCCTACTCTCAAGATCAGTTGTTCAATGGTAATAACCTGCCACTGATTAGAGATGAGGAGGAGAAAGATCAACAGTCCAGTCTCCACTTCAAGGTGTTTGTACCAATCCATGAGGAAGATCCAGGAAGTGCCTTCATGAGCCAACACACAGGAAAGGCAGATGTGTGCACTTTTCATTTGGGGGTATCATCACGCCTTGATGTACATCATTTATTTATTTTTACACAAGCAGTTGATGAATAGATATTTCTGTGAAATATAATCTAAATAATATAAGTAAGATGAAAACATTCTTTTCATTCACCCACATACTCAGTTACACTGTTCTTCTAAGGTATGAATTGCAAGAGTCACACACCCTTTTGGCCTCTTTTCCACATGTGTACACATATAGATGGGCACAAGAGAATATGAACATGTGTATGCACTCACTCACGTGCATATGTGTATGCACATATATAGGAGAATAAGTGCCTATATACTTGTGTATGCAGTCATGCAAATAAATGTTCAGGAGAACGCTTCTGCATTTTATATTTTTATTAGTCATAGTCTAGTGAAGGCACTCAGAAATACTGTTCAATTCAAGACCACAAAACCTTTTCTAAGGCTGTACTCAACTGAACAAGTAATTTATTTCTTTTTTTTAAGAAAAAGATTTATTTATGACTCTTATTATTTAAATTGTGTGTTTGTGCGTGTATCTTTGTGTGGGTGTGGACACATGAATGCAGGTTTCTGAAGAGTACAGAAGGATCCCTGGAGATGGAGTTACAGGTTCTTGTGAACCACTTGACATGCATGCTGGGAATCAAACTCTGGTCTTCTGCAAGAGCAGGAAATGATCTTAACAGCTGAGGCAACTCTCCATCCCCAGAAATTATTTCCTTCTACTATTTACTCTGATGCCTTTAATGCTTTAAGACATGCATGAAAAAACTCTGTAATTTACATTAAACAGGAATTGATATATTTTTGCTTGCATCATAAAATGTCTACTATTAACTTGCTTATAAAGCTCCTTATTTTGTCAAACATAAATTACCTACAAATAACTTGGAGAGACTGTAACAACAAAGATAATGAGCTTAATATATAAAGATCAATAATTTTGAAATATTTGGGGACTATCTTATATAAATAGCTCATAAGGTTGGTCTCATTTATTGATGTTTTAGAAGAAACAACCACATATTTGAAATGTGGACTATATTACTGAAAAATACAATTAATTACCTGGAACAAAAAGGAGCATTATCTCACATGGTATAAGTCATGGAGAATATTTTAAAAATTGTGACATGCTATACAAGCAATAGCTACTGATGTCAAGAATATAATGCAAAATTGGTTCTCTTCTCTTTCTGTAAATATATTATTAATGGGCTAGATATCACGAGTGCATCCTTTTTTTTTTAAATCTTAATTTTTTTTTATTTTTTTTATTTTTTAATTTACATTCCAAATCATTTCCCCTTTCCCATTTCCTCCCTCCCCGAAAGTCCCATAAGCCCCCTTCCCACCCTCTTTTCTCCATTCAACACCCTCTCGTTTCTCTGTCCTGGCGTTCCCCTACATCCAGTCTTTCCAGGACCAGGGGTCTCTCCTTCCATCTTCTTAGAAATCTATTGATATGCGAATTGTGTCTAGGGTATTCCAAGATTCTGGGTTAATATCCCCTTATCAGTGACTGCATACCATGTGTGTTCTTTTGTGATTGGGTTACCTCACTAAGGATGATATTTTCAAGTTCTGACCATTTGCCTAGGAATTTCGTGAATTCATTGTTTTTAATTGCAGAGTAGTATTCCATTGTGTAGATATACCACATCTTCTGAATCCATTCCTCCGTTGAGGGACATTTGGGTTCTTTCCAGCTTCTGGCTATTATAAATAAGGCTGCTATGAACATAGTGGAGCATGTGTCCTTATTGCATGCAGGTAAAGCCTCTGGGTATAGAGTGCATCCTTTTTACTTTGACATATACTCTCACAATTTGTGTAAATGTGTATTTACATTCACACATGTATTATGCACAAACCTTCAACTTTCAATATTCAGATAATTTGGAATTTCTATATATAATTTAAATTTCCAGCAAATGAATCACTGCTAACAGATTTGAGCTAAGTTCTACTAATTCTCAGATTGTTCATTAGGAAAAGAAATCAATGGGGAAAAAACAAGACCTCCCCCCTCCCCCCAAAAAGAAAAACAAAAACAAAAACCAACCGTTATTGTCCAATGCATAGGCGTTTGTGGCTATGCCACTGTCTGCGACAGATCTGAGTTATCAAGCATTGTGTCAAGATTGATTACTCTCTCAGTGGCCATGGGTAGTCCTCATGCAAGAAAATATCTCCTATTTCCTCTTAGGCTTCTCTGTGTTTGACATAGTAGAATCTGCTAATCATTATCAAACAAATACATGTGAAATAATGTAACTAGTGACCAAGCCCATTGCATGGGCCATGCTTCATTCAAACATGTAGTGGCCCTCTACATGTCTTTTATTCCAAGGGCTATTTCCTAAATGTCCCAATTACCACAGGACATTTATTTCACATCTGCGTGCTTCCCGTGACGTCCACATTTATTGTCAACACAGCTACTTTTTAATCTTCAGTGTTGCAGGTTTAACCTTAGGAGATGGAAGTGTTGACTGACATCTAGGCTGTTTCCCCTTCTGTTAAAGAAGCTTACTCTTTGGTAGCAAGCACTTAGGGGATTCCCAAAATATTTGCAAACATTTCTGTCAGATGCCATCACCGTCACCGTATGATTTAAACAAGCGTGTATTCATCACACTTAAACCAGATGTCATTGGAGCAGATGAGAAATGAATCATTGGCTCCTGACAGCTTGTTTATTTCTGCAATGCTTTCCAGCAGGGATTGTTGGAATGCACAGCACACTTCCTTCATATCTGAGCGTGAGGCTGAGATTCGAAATGCCACTGGGGGAAGAAATAATGTCTGCCTTCAAAACAAGCTCCCTTCTACTTGGAGCAAGAAAAAGGTGGGAGAACAGGGTGGGTCTCGGGGCTATCTCTTGGGGACATATGACTAATCCAGTTAATGTCAACATCTTCACCTCCAGCTGGAAGAACTATTCCTATTAATTAAAGGTTAGTTCCTACTAACAAAAATGTGCCAGGAACAGTGTTATTATTTAACCTGTACAAATTTTTTAAAAAATGTATTTCTTTCTTTCTTTCTTTCTTTCTTTCTTTCTTTCTTTCTTTCTTTCTTTCTTTCTTTCTTTCTTTCTTTCTGCATGTGTGTGTGTGCGTGTGCATGTGTGTGTGTGTGTGTGTGTGTGTGTGTGTGTGTGCCTGCCTGTCAGTATATACACAACATGAGTGTGGGTATTATGGGGAAACCCTGCTAATTAACCATGACCAGACAGTTCCTCTGAGCTCAGCTCAAAATGGAGAATTCCCTTCATCGGCAGGGCTTCTCCCTTTCTGACCTTGTCTGAGGAGTCCAAACCCGACCCCCAACCCTGCTCTCTCCCTTGGAAAGGTCAAAGTCCTTGGCAGATCTGAAAGTTCCACTTTCTCCCCCTTGTCCCGTAAGAACCTGCCCGCTAAGTACGTGGTATCACAGAATGCCTCTCCATGTAAATGCCGCTATTCATAGATTCTCATTGTCCCGAAAACTCCTTTTCACTCTTCAAGGTCCATATACAGCCGTAGTTCACCCCAAATAACATGCATGCACACAAGCCCACCCCAATAAATGTATGTGCACAAGATAAGATTGGCTAAGAGAGCAGTTTCCCTAAAATTCTTGGAGAAGGATTTTAAATTCTGCACCTCACATCACTACCACCTGTTTGGGTCTCTAATTTGTCCTTCCAGTCTAGAGTGTAGCCTCCCTGGACACTCTGAAGAAGGAAACGGAGGACACGGAACCACAGATGGTCCCCACAACACTCATACCACAGGTACCACTGCTATTAGAGGATAGTATCAGATCCCCTGGAACTGAAGATGTAGGCAGATGGGAGCTGTCCAGGGTGGGTACTAGTAACTGAGCCTAGATCCTCTGGAAGAGCAGTTAGTGCTCTTGACTACAGAGCCAACTTGCTAATTCATGCTGCACAGCTTTTTACCTAAGAATCTTTTCTTCATTCAGATAAAAGTACCACAGAATAGAGAGAAAGTACATAAATTATTCCTAAGAGTTTAATAAGAGTTAAATCAGTGGTTTCCACTGGGTCTTTGTCTTCAACCCGTATGCCAGATTCTTAATGTTACTCTTGGGGTTGTTTTTGTGCCTTGTATACAGGATTAAGGGTAAAATAACTGATTCTCTATAGTTTTGTATTTCTGAAAGATTAACCACCTTCCACTGCCTAGAGGCTGCAGGCCACTGTGTAATCACTTCCCAGACATAGCATCTCACAAACTGTAAAGGGGCAAGAACTCAGCTTCTAGACAAAGAAAATACATCTGAGAGCAGCCATCTTCGTGGAAAGCACATAGGCAAAAACATGCGCTGCAAAGTCCCTTTTTGTGTAAAATCTTATGGATAAAAGGGTTTTCACTGCAGTCAGTCAGGGCTAAAAAATCAGAAAAAACACTATGTGACTATAGGGGATGCAGGGAATGATCACTTAGAGTCACTTTATGGTCCCTGGGACAATTGACAGGCTTAAAATAATGACTTTTGTACTAATGGAGATGAAGTAATGAATGTGGTATGTGTCAACCTGCAAGAGGATTGTCTTTTTCATAAACCTTAAAGGTCAGGCCAGCTCCCAGGTCAGAAGGAGGCCAGAGGAATTTGTGTATCAACTTTAAACATTCCTCCCTGATTCAGCCTAGAAGATGGTAGATATGTATACACACATGTGCGCGCACATACACACACACACACACACACACACACACACGCACACACACACACACACACAGGGAGGGGGGCAAGAGGCGAGGGGCGAGGAATAGGCCTCATGTGTTAACATCATCTACTCCCCTTTGATGCTAAAGATGTATAGATGTGGGAACTGAATTTATGAAAGTTGCTGACAGCTAGAAGACCCTCCGGATGTCCTACCTCTGATAATAGGGAAAACATGTCCCTTCTGAAGATGCTGCCATTAAGTTCATTCCCATCCCACATCAGTCCACAGGTTTTAGAGACCCTTTCTTTTCTCTTGTGGAACTGTGAAGATACACTCTTTCCCTAAGAGGAGAACCTCTCTTTCTAGGATATATCATCTCATGTCTACTAATTATCAGAGGCCTTTTCCTAGGCGGAGAAGTGAATGCCACAGGGGGTCCACAGAGCCTGGAGAAGCCGTGTTTGAGCTGGGGTGGTGAGCTTATCCGAATTTGTTTTTACCCTTTAGATTTCAGTTGATGTGGTTGTAATATTGTTTTAACTTTAATGTATTAACATTGAGAGGAAGAACTAATTGATGGAATAGAAGTTGATTGGCACCTACAAAATTCCCATGGGTGGTTCACCGCAAACAAAAAGCAAATCTTCATTCTGTGCGCTATCTGGGATCTCCTGTGGGAAAGATTTGGATTTCTGACAGTCTTAAATGTGACAGCAACCTCTTAGCATGTAGACGAGCAAGGTAATTTGGCAGCAAACCCCAGACTCATGCTCACCAGACTGGTAGATCAGAAATAAATCACAGATGTCACACACATGTTCTCTTAGAAGGCAGAGAATTGATAAGGTGCCAAAGCCCATCACACCCACGCCATTCCTGTTCCAATTGATAGAACCTCTCATCCTTGAAATTCTGACAACTGCTATTAGGGATAGAGACTCTAACTCATATCTCTTCCTGACTCTTTATCCATCTCCCCAAATTGTGCTTATCTGAGCCTGGGCTCAGACTCATTTAATTATGACATCTGAATCAATACTCTATCCCAGTCCTGCCTGCTCCAGGATTCGGGGCATTGTCTAATATCCATGACAGCCTTTCTCATCTGGAAAAAGAAAATGCTTCACTCCCTATTGGGTCTCTTTATTTATTTTTAATTTTTGAAACCAGTTGTTACTTACAGGCCTGGGAAGATTTAACATATGCGTAGGGAAAATACATTGCATTTTCTGAACTCAGATTCAATTTCTGCCTCTGAAATGTCAAGCTAGAAACTAGAAAATGGAAATGAAGCCAACGGCAATTTAAATAAATTACAAGCTGACAACAATATGCCTGGGTGATGCTTTAAATGAAACGTATTAACTGCAGGAATATCGGGAAACCTTCAAATAACTGAAGAGACTCCATTTTGACACTGTGGTGGGCTTTTAGAGACTCATCTGCAGAGGAACATGGTGTGAGGGAGGTTCAGGGAAGAGAGACTGCCTAGAAATAACAAAACATGTTTTCTTCTCTCTACTGTCACAAAATGGCACAAAATAAAATGAAACAATAGAAATTTTTGCCTTATGATGATGGGATGGTAGTGAACAGAGAGTTGGCAGGGTTGCGGTCTGCTGAGGTGTCTGCTTGGAGACGCACAGAGGACAGTGATTTTGTTGAGCCCTCAAATGCAGAATTCTTGGAAGTCATCATGTGTACACTGTACATGTGTGTGATGTTTGTATCTGATGTCTCTGTCTTTGTCTCTCTGTCTCTGTCTCTCTGTCTCTTTGTCTCTGTCTGACTGTCTGTCTGTCTGTCTCTCTCTCTCTCTCTCTCTCTCTCTCTCTCTCTCTCTCACACACACACACACACACACACACACACACACACACATGCTTGATGTATTCGTGTGGATAGGTGAATGTATATGGAGGATCAGAGTTAATGTTGAGTGGGCATTTTTCTCAATTACTCTCCACCCCATTTAAACAGTACTTACTATATTTATTTGTTTGTTTGGTGTGTGAGTATGTGTGAACATACATGTTATTGTATGTGTATGAACATGCCTTCCTATGTGCACAGGAACTAAAGGACATCTGGTATCCTGCTTTGCATTACTCTCCACCCTGTTCTCCCTCTGAACCTGGAGCCAGCAAGTTTTTCCACCCCTACCTGCTGCACTAGCATTATAGAGGCACACAGTCATACTTGGACTTTTATGTGGGTGCTGGAGACTTGACTTTATCATCATGCTTACACAAAAGAGCTCTTCCTCATTGAACTATCTCCTCAGCCTTCCGCCATCTTTTTAAAATTAATTTTGTCTGTGTGCACAGGTGTGTGCATGTGTTTGCTTTATGTGTGGAGGTCAGAGGACATCTTTTGGGTTGGTTATCTACTTCCACATGAGTCCTAGCGATTGAACTCAGGGTGGCTCTACTTTATTATTATTATTATTATTTTAAATCAGAGTCTCATAGGGACATATATTTTATCAGTTTGACTAAATTGACTCCTTAGTGTTCTAAGAATCTACCTGTCTCCACCCTCATAAATACCCCCATGCTCAGCTTTTAAGCAGATGTTTGTAGTCTAAGGTTGTATTTTACTGACCTCCCTATTTTCTTGGATTTTTTTTTTAAATGAGGGCACCAATTCCATTCATGAATGCTCCACCCTTACGATTCAGTCACCCACAAAGGAACCTACCAGTACCTTCACAGTAAAGATTTCAGCATATGAAGAGAGGTTCAGTTGAGTAGCAACCAGACCAAATTAGGATCTGAATTTAGCATATTATATTATGGTCTGGAGAGTTGAAGGATATGTGCTTTAAGAAGGGCTATGGTTGTGTACCTATAGCATAGGTACTGATCTTGATTTAATGTTGGCATCTTGTCCCTGGTCACCAAATTTACAAGCACAATCTAAGTTACCTAAAGAGTCATCTCCTTGCCTGTCAAATATTTATAATGAGGCAAAAGCCCCAAATATTTTACCTCTGAGTTAGCAAGTTTTGTGATTATAAAGATATATCAGCAGTGTGTTGTTAGGCCTTTGAATTTACCTTCAAGAACTATTTATTCATTTCCTCTGTGTGTCTCTGAGTTCTAGTCATATGTGTATATTTATGACAATGTCTTATACATGTTCCTAAGATATAGGCCTCTGTAAGACCACATGGCTATAGCCCTACATAGGTTCATACAGTATATAGCAAGTAGGATCTGAAAATGGAAAGTCAATACTTGTTGATAAATTGCAGGCCTATATGTGTCAGTAAAGTATAGGTCTACATATCTCTATAGGGTCTGAGCCAATGCATATGTGGAGGGTTTAGGCTTCTTTGTATCTGTACAAAAAAACAAGCCCCAAACATCTTGATATTATTCCATATGGGGAAGACAAAGCCATTAAATTGCTTTAATAACACTCCATCTATTTTTCAAAATAATAATAAACTATATCAAAAAAAAATCAAAATGATAAGCACTCGTAAAAACACACAGAGACTCATGTACACATGAAATCAGTTTGTGGATGTTTACAGGAAAACTCTAGAAAATAAGATGCTTAGTTCTAGGCAAGTCCTTTGTATCAGGTTGAGAAAAAGAAAACATTAAAATCTTTTTAATGAATTCTTGAAAACTAGGAAAAGAGTCCATTGTCTTTCTGCTATCTGGCTGCACTGACGTCATCACAGTACAGCCTGGCTGCATTGATGTCATCATTGTATAGCACGGTGTCTTTAAAGTCATTTTGTTTGGTCAGTTTTTATTTCAATTTGTGGGCTAAGTGATGGCCCTAGTCCGGCCCGGGGCTTGGGCCTTTGGGGAAATGGGACACAGGAGTTTTGACTTCGCAGACCCCATTTCAACCCCGGGCAGGCGTCAGGCTATGCGAAGCCGCAGGACCCCACTCCAGGGATGAGGGTGAGAAGTCTGAGGTCCCCAGGGACTGATGGAGTTGGCTCGGGGGTCCTGGACCTGCACAGAGGCCTGGGCCATCAGGTTCTCAGACTCTTGGACACCCCAGAAGCCGCTGGATGCCGTGGAAGAGCTGAGAATGGAGTGCGGGGGCTGACGTGGAAACGGGGGAGGAGAGCTCTGGCTGATTCCTTCGGGCTTATTCTGTGGGGCGGCATGGCTTGGTGGAGGCCATGGTTGGAAATGCTGAGAGACTTTCTGTGAGAGATTAGTGGACAGCTCTTTAGATGAAGGCCTGCTCTATTGCTCCCTAGGCGGGATCTCGATGAGAAGAGACAGTCCATGGTTTTAAGGCATTTATTGTCATGGTGGAGAGTGGCGATGAGAAAACTGTACCCCCCTTTCTTAGGGTGGGCCTGAGGTTAAATACCTTTTGCAGGGGGGAGTATCTGGGAAGGAGAGCTTAATTGGCTAAGCCCTTCAGGCCTTTAGGTACCTCATTAAAATGAAGATCTGTCTTGAGCCTATGCGAACTGTGGTCATGTCCTCTACTTGTGTAAGGGATTAGGGCGATGCCCTTATGTGACTGATGGACACAGACCTATGGAGTAGAGAGTTGTGGCCTGGTGCCCAGCAGTGTGGCATAACACCTACTGTCCCTTGCAAGGTCTCCTGCAGGGTCGCTGGGGTTTTAAACCTAGCTCAACCAGAAAACAGATTGCCTTTTCACAGTCCTACATCAATTTATTTGGGCCACGTGGAATGTGGGTCCCAGCATGTATGTGGAAGCAGGAAGAGAGCTTTCCAAGAGTTGTTTCACTCCATCACCATTGGGTATTCCTGGGATCGAACTCAGGTCTGCAGTATTGCAGGTCAGTGCCACTGAGCCAGCTCCACAGCCCCTAAACTTTTTAAAGCCTGGCTTTTTCCATGGGAAGGGACAGTCATCATGGCTTACTGCCTCTGGCAATGAGTCAAGACTGACTTGAGGTCAAATATCCTTATAACAAACCTGAGGCCTAACACAGTTGGACCGATACACCAAACAATGCTATTAACACATTATAGTCACTGTTGCTGTGGTCCTTTTTGAACACCTTGAATAGAATATTTTTGTGAAGTATACAGGATATGCCCAATATATTGTTCTTTTTGCTCAAATTACCATGGTTGTCTTAAAGAGGCAACCAAAAAGTGTATACACACACACACACACACACACACACACACACACACCCCTACCTCTTCACAAAACACAAAATATAAAAGTATTTGATGCAGTGGGGTTTTTTTTATTCAATTTCTAATTAGGTCCTAGAATCTAGCTTAGTGGGTGCTATCAGAAATGCATTCCTTAATGATCGCAGAATTAAAAGAAAAAAACACAACTTCACATCATTTACTATATATGAACATGATAATCTTTTACAACTCCTAAAAATATCTTTCAAAACACTTCTCTAAAAGCCCTACACAATTTTCAGCTTATAGTGGAGAACTGACAAAAGATGGAGAAGAATTCTACTTTTCTGCTTTTAAACTAATTTCCCATCATTTGCAGATCACTCAACATTCACACTTTCACACAAGAAAGGAGCCACAGTCATCCAACTCTGCTTCTTATACCCTTGATTTAATCTGCTCTGTCTAAACTTCAAGTACTGTCTAGGACCATGAAAATGTGTCAGTAGACCCTCCTTTCATAATCTACTTGGTTATACATGTCCTTGGAGTTCCGTTTAACAAGATATTTGGGTCAGCAGTGGAAGTCACATACCACAGAAAGCCCCTGGGCCGAGATTGTACTTTCCTGCTGGAGACTATGAGGAAAATCAGGATTTGAACTTGTGATGCAATGCATCCTCATCTCTTGCAAATGCCAACCATAAGGGGACCAGAGCAAAAGCAAGTAACAGATATTTACTGCCAAGTACAGTGGTACACACTAAGGTACCCATGGCTCATGAGGCTGAGACAGGAATAATGCAAGTTCAAAGGCAGCCTGGACCACTGAGTGAGTCTCTATGTCAAACAATGACAATAACAGTAAGTTTGGATAAACTGTGCCCATTCCTAGTAAACTGGAATCCTATTCTAGGGGTGTTTGATAACAGAGTCTTTAACACATTGTTCAATGAGCCTGTTTTCTTATGTACAAAATGACAATAATGATACTGCCTGGTCAGTCTCATTGGTAATAGCCATTGGTATTAGTTTTCTACTTGTGAATTGTATTTTCTTTTATTTTTGAGATTATGATATAAGTACACCACTTTCCCTTTCTTTTTCTTCCCCCCAAACTTTTCCATCTGTAAAGTCTCACCAACATGACTGCCAAAGTATTAGCTGAACAAGCTCAATGACAATAAATATGCCAACATGGATGGCATAAAGACCATGAACCCCAGCCCTCCACAAAGAACTTCAGGCAACTAAGGAGTGCTGAGAACTGCTTTCTAAGAATTTTATAACCTAAAATTCTCTAACAGCTGAAGTTTTGAGTATGATTTATAATGTCATTAGCTTTTGGTATTTCCTCCAATGTGATTAAACAAGTCATAAGAGGGTTAATAAATCTAAGGGAAGAGAAGAGTTCATAGTACTGTATTATCTTTCTAGATTATTCTTAGTTATGTGCTAACGTTAATCAATCAGCAAAAAAAAAATACTTTTTGCGTGCCAGGTTTAATATATTCAATTCATTATATTAAAGATTTTGTGACTTTCTACTTCATTTCGTTTCTTGACTATGTGTACACCATGGGTAGGAGATGACTGAAAAGTATTCACACTCTACGTGATATTACTATGATTACTATGATATGCCCGGGTGAAAATTTATGATGCATCCAATTAAAAGCTAATGTAAAATTATGGTTCAGTATGAGTGCATGTGGGGAAAAAACCCACACGGCTTTGGCTACTCACAAACTAAATTTGTGCTCATGGTAAACTTGGCTGGCCTAAAAGTAGTTTTCAGTTTCATCAGTAAAGGCCAGCCTTAAGAACACTGAGAAGGCAGCTTGTCTGCACTTAGCATGGGATAGATCATGTAGGACATCCTGGAACCATTCCAAAGATGATGTGTGCCGTTATGTCGGGGGATAGATCACGTCCCACAAGTGGAACTACACAGAAATATTTAGTCTACAAAAAATATATTTACTCGTCTTTGAAAACCTGAAATGCTGTCATGTGGAAGAGAGGCTCACAGTTCCAAAACATAAGACAAGGATGAACAGATTGAAATTGCAGGGACAGTGGCTGGCAATGGTGTTCCAGGTTCCTCTCCATGGTTCAGACTTGTTCACCCATCAACAGGATGCTTTGTCGGCCAGTGGTTCCTTGTTGCTTTCAGTGTTAAAGTAGTTCAAATAGTTTGTGTCTGAGAGAGGACAATAAACTTGATCACATATTTATTTCCCAATTCTGATATGTTGTATCTAAAGACGAGCCAAAGATGGCTGTGGGGATGGTATGGAACAGGGTATCGTGGGATGTTCGGTAGCCTCAGGGGTTGCAGTCCCCCTCCTCTCTGACTCAACTGGAGCAGTCTGGTTTTTGAGTTTCTGTTCTCTCTCTCTCTCTCTCTCTCTCTCTCTCTCTCTCTCTCTCCTCTTTCCTCTCTCTCTTCTCTCTCCCTCCTCTCTCTCTTCTCTCTCTCCCCTCTCTCCCTCTCTCTCTCTCTGTCTCTCTCTTCTCTCTCTTCTCTCTCTCCCCTCTCTCCCTCTCTCTCTCTCTGTCTCTCTCTTCTCTCTCTCTCCTCTCTTCCCCCTATCTCTTCTCTCTCTCCTCTCTTCCCCCCTCTCTGTCTCTCTCCCTTCTCTCTCTCTCTCCTCCTCCTCCTCCTCCTCTCTCCTCTTTCTCCCCCTCTCTCCTTTCTCTCCCCCTCTCTCCTCTCTCTCTCTCTCTCTCCCTCTCTCCTCTCTCTCGCTCTCTCTCCTCTCTCTCTTCTCTCTCTCCCTCCTCTCTTCTCTCTCTCCTCTCTCTCTCTCCTCTCTCTCTCTCTCTCTCTCTCTCTCTCTCTCTCTCTCTCTCTCTCTCTCTCTCTCTCTCCCTCCCTCCCCTTGGTATGCTTGCTTGTTTACTTAATGAAACTGTTCTGTATAAAAAGAAAAAACGGAATGGAGAAGTTCCTCTAAGCCATTTATTTTAAACTACAAACATCTACTCTTCGTTTTCTGCTAAGGTTCCACCAGGGTATGATTTGAAATCCAGAGAGTGGTCCACTGGGCATAGTGTCACCTCCATCCAAATGCCCCAGCAGCCCAGCTTGAAAATAAGATCTGATATATCTCCTTTCAAACAGACTGAAAGGAAGATGCAACTGGGATTTTTTTGGGTTTTATGTTCTTTTCTACATGTGAGAACAGAAGTCAGCCCAGGGATTTAAGACACCAAACACTTGACAAGAAAATAAGACATTAAAGGGAGAGCAAGTTTTGTGCAAAATATAGCTCAGAAAATCAGTATGGGTGACTATGCTTTACTGATTTTATTTTAAACATTAAAATTAAATAGCAAAATGAAATTTGCCTATGGACCTTACTTAAAATTTAGAATTTCCTTAAATTTTCTTTCAAGAAGCCTGCTTAGCTGAGTATTCTTTATTTGATTGATCCTTTGCCCTAATACAGCACCTGTGGTGACATTTTGTTTATATATGATGTTTTTGTCATTGTGGTCTTAATAAGTATTAGCAGGTATTTTTAAACAACCAGATTCTGAGACTTTGGGGGACTCATTGAGTAGAGATGGAATATGAGTTGGCCATCAAGTGTGCAGGAATGTTAAATGTTATTACAAAATACCCAGAAAGAATGATTTTCACATAACATTTTTTATCAGTCCCACTAAGATGTAAATATGTATATCTCCTAGGACATCTTTATTTATCTGTCTATTTATCTATCTATCTATCTATCTATCTATCTATCTATCTATCTATCTATCTATCGATTGATCGATGGATCGATCTATCTATCTGTTAGAAAATACATGTATTAGCAAGTAGGTATAGAAACCAGAATCTTTGTAGATTGCTGGTACAGAATATAAAATACTATGACCACTATAGAAAATAGTTTGGCTATCCCTCAAAAAACTCCACATGGAGTTACTGTATGACCCACAAATTCTACTCCTCTGTATAGATTCAAGATAAGGAAAACCAGTGTGCTAAATAAAACCACCATAAAAGCTAGTATTCACAATAGCCAAGATGTAAGAACAACTTAAATGGCCTCCAGCACATGAACACATCAATGAATCACTCCTGCAGAAAGTAGTGGTTAATTAGAGACTCGTAATTGGTCAATGTGCAGAGGATTTGTGACTGTGGGTGCTCATGCCTAAAATGGAAATCTGTATTAACCCCTCCCCTGTCCATGGCTCAGGGAATGTCACAGAGAAGTTTTGGTCAGAACACTGGTGCTGAATGATAGGGCAGCAGGCTTGTGAGCTGTTGGTTTCTGGACAGAGCATAGCTGCTGCAGTCGTAAACTCACAGCAGCTGTGGCTACCTCCACAAGACCTCCCCAAGATCAAGCTGCTTAAAACTCTAGCATTGAGGGAGACAGGAATCCTGATGCCTTCACCCTTAGCTAGGGAGCTATGGCAGCTGATGGCTGCTGAAGCAAGGTGAGTCACCTTTCTTTGGCTAAGGAGTAGTCATTGGTTGATTGCCTATGTCCCAGTGGCTCACTCCTCACCCATACTGGTGTTGAGCAGCGCTAACTGGACCCAGTGGGTGTGGTGGCTATTCCTGGTTGTCAACTTGACTATATCTGGAATGAACTCTGACCTGGATCTTGGCTTGGAGATCTTGAGGCATAGTATCTATAAATCCCAGAAGATTAAGACAGGGAGATCTCTGAGTTCAAGGTCATCTGGGACAAAGCAAGTCCCAGATTTAGGTGTGGTGACCACACCTTCTGCTGGAGACCTACATAAGGATGTGGAAGAAGGAAGATTCATTTTCTCTTCTTTGCCTGCTTGCTTTGAGGGACTGAGCAACTGCTAGATCTTTGGACTTCTATTCACAACCGCTGCTGACCATTATTGGGAGTTGGACTATAGACTGTAAGTCACCAACAAATTCCCTTACTACATAGAAACTACCCATAAGTTCTGTGACTCTAGAGAACCCTGACTAATATGGTGGGTTATTTTAAAAAAGTAGGATATAAAGTTAGGAGGGAGTTATGTTGGGGGAGGTCCAGAGGGGAACTGGAGACATGGAGTAGGAAGGGTAGACATGACCAAAAAACGTTGCATATACATATGCGGATTAAAAAAAAAATCTTTACTGAAGGCAAAAGCTTGAGACGTGTTTACTGATTATTTTAACAAAACTCTATGCAAAATACATTTTAGAGAAGTAATTCAGCCATACAAGGAAGGAAGCAATGCTCATGGTATAACGTGGAATAAGACCAAAAACATGATGGTAAGGGGGATAAAAACGTATAAAACAATCATCTATTGAAAGGTATGGACTTGGTAGAGATAGGAGTTGCTGTGACGGCGCCAGGGACTCCAAGGAGGAGAAAGGCCACCATAAGTCATTTGCAGTGACAAAAAGGCTTTGGAGCTAGAATAGAGGTAGGTAGTATGTCACACATGAGTGCTTCACATAGTTTAAAACTGTTTATAATGATTATTTTTCATTTGTGAATTTCATGCCGATTAACAAGCCACACAGGAGAAATTCGTGGTCTGAGTCATCCCTGGGGCTAAAATATTAAATCTTATCTTCAGCTTTCAACGATATACCAAAAGGTAGTATTATCTTAAATTTACTATTAAAAAAATGTTTTCATCTCAGGTTCCTCCTCAGCTCAGAGATTGTTTCTGTACTGTTATTTGTTCTTCTATATCTGATCAAATATTTGAGACAGTGCTTTGTCATGTATCCTACCTCAAGTGTATTATATAGCTCAGGTTGGCACTGAATTTATGATCCTCCAGCCACTGCCTACCAATCTCTGGGATTATAGGAGCAATCCACCATACCAAGAGGTTTTGACCAGCTTTTCAGTGACATTGTTGAGGACGATTGCTATGGCCAATCAACACGTACACACCAGCGCCTCAGTCGCTGAATCTAACACACAGCTAGGTCCTGGCAATCCCTTCTCATCTGTGGTGTCAGATATACCATCCACCTTGAAGGAACCTTTGGGTCCTTTAGAAGATTAGCCTCAGCTTAAGAGAAAGGTATTATTCCTCTTGACCTAATTAATCTCTTAAATACCCTGCTTTCCAACATCCCCACAGTGTATCTCTCCCAACCAGAAGGGGACAGATCATATGACTGTAGAAAGACCTTTCAGTTTTATATGAAATAAAAATGTGAAACATAGAAACTCCCCGAATTGACTTGACTTGTGAATCACTAAGGCAAGCACAAAAGTGATCACGAACCTGAATGTATTTTAGAGATGGAGAGGCACAGAAAGCATTGCTCCGCTTGTTTCCTCACTGCGAGGCTCCAAACTAGCGTGTAGTGGCTTCCCTGTCTCTCGGACCTCTCAGATCAGGAGCATATTTCATGTGCAGTTCCAGAAGAGGGTCTTGATTCACCGGGCAATAGTTGTTCAGTAACTTAATTTAGAGCTAAACACACTTTTCTTCCCAAGCTTGCCATCATGGGCAAGACTGACACCTAGCATTGCCCATCACAGGGCAGGTGCCTGCACAGCCTCTGCCTTTGCTGGCTTGGCAGAGTCAGAATCTAGCAGGTTGTAAAGTCTGGTACCCAGTGTATTCCTTTCTGTAACCTTTTAATGAAGTTTTTTTTTTTAATTTTTTTTTAAACCTGGAGCTTTTAATTGGATTTTATGTTGTGGACAGGCGAGTTCTCATGTGTTAATGACCCTGCTGCTGTGTGCAAAGTCAACACCCGCCATTCTTGAATATATACACTTCCAAACACTTCTGACTCACTTCTGTGAGTCAGAAGCCAAATGGCTGGAATTTTTTGTAGCTCTGTAGAAGTGAGAGAAGGGTCACATTTGTTGACTGGGCACAGCCTGCCTACTTGTGTCAATGGCAAGTGTCTTGTCATTTCTCTTCAAAATATTTACGAAATACCAAATTTCCCTCCTTTTCTCTATCCTTAGGAGAAAAACACAAAACAAACAAGAAACAAATGTTTAATCCAGAACAAAGACTGTCAATAGGAACATCAGAGAATTTGCACTAAAACTTCTGCCGGCATCAAGTTTTTCATATTGACAGATTACATTATCCAAAATAATATGATGGTGCAATCAGTGTTTCAATTCAGTCAGCATGAATGCAACCCACATTTCTCTCTGTTCTTATCTTTTTTTTATTCATGCAGTGAAAAGAAAGTCTTTTTTTTTCTTCTTTATTTCAAATTCAACAAACCACTAATCGAAGGAAGGGGGAGGCGATCTTCTTCCTTCTCAAACCCAGGGTAACCTTGGTAGCTCCCAAGCCTCTATCAAAGGCAAACACGGTAGTAAATAACAATCATTTTCTATTCATAAAAGCTACCCTTGACAGTCCAAGAAATAACAAATTACAAGTGAATAGTTCCCAAGAGCTTCCAATGCACTTTAATCACTCCGAATCTGTTTTGATGTTTTTTTTTCCCCTCCCTTTGGAGAAGAAATATTAACAGCTTTGAGGAAGTACAGCCCAGTTTGTGAATTCTGGGTGCTCTACCTGAGTCAAGTTGGAGGCAGAAAAAAAAAGTGCTGTCCATTATTAATGTCATTCTTCCTGAAGAACTAAGACATTCGAGATATTTGAATGCCATCTGTTCAGAAATTCCCTTTCCTTTCTTTATGTTTGCACCATAAAAGGGTGCTAATGAAATGCCTGGCCTGCTTTCAGGATTGATGACCTAAAGGTTGCCACAATTCTCTCTTCCTTTTGATTCACGAGCTCTTCATTTTTCATTTTCTGGGCCTCATGAATTCTTACAATGTTGGTGCTGGATTGGGAATACTGCAGAGGTGAAGGTATTTTTAAGGAGTAAAGAATGAGCCTAAATCTGCATGCTAAGGGCTATTGACCCTGAGCCCGTGAGGCAAGGATTGAATGTAGAGTGGAAAGAGCTCTCAGCATCCTTTAGAGTTGAAGTTGTCCTCACGGGAAGAGGCCTCTGTTACAGAATCGGCTTCTTGGAGTCCTGGTGACCCACTGTTCATGCAACAGGAACCATTGCTCGGCACTTCCAGGCAGGTGCTGTAATAGGGCCTAGCTGGGAAGGATGGAGCAGGGATTAGTCACCACGTGAGCCGCTCACACAATGCACAATCAAAGAGCACCCAATTGTGAAGACTCTTGAACTATATAATGAGTTTTCTATTCTGTTTTGATATAATAACAAAGTCCTTAAATGGAATTATAGTTAAGACTGAGAAGAGGCAGCTGGTGGTAATGCAGTATAATTCCATCAAGAAATTCAGCTAGCGCTCTGACGTTAAAGTAGATGCTTAGGTGATTCGACTTGTATATGCTTATCTACGATTTCCAGAAAATGACAATTTCTATAATCGTTTGAAAAATAATTCTCACAGTTTCTTCCCGTGAACGAGTTCCTTTATCCCTAATCACTGTCTGACCTCAATTTTATTTTGTCATGCATATTTTATTACGGAAATGGAAAGTGAACTGGCTGCTATGTTCCAAAATTGTGTCTGTTGTCAAGTGCTGTGGTTCAAAAGATAGGTTTACAAGCTAACACAGCTTTGCTACATCAGTGAATTCTGGCAGCGAGACAAGAGCTTCACCTGCATACAATCAGAGCTACTCCAGCCTGAGGCACCGAGGCAGAATCTGAGAGTTCAAGCCGCTTCAGGCTTAGATTTTGGACAGGCAGTGATTTCATTTTCAAACACGGGGCGCATTTGTGTTCAAGTGCATAAATGTGTGTGTGTGTGTGTGTGTGTGTGTGTGTGTGTGTGAGATACATGTGTGATATGTACCTGTGTACCGGTATGTATGTATGAATGTGTACTGTATTTGTTGATATCATGTACATGTGCATGCAAGTGTGTGTATATGTGTCGTATGTGGGAAATGCACGTGTGTGTATATATGCATGCACGTGTGTGTGTGTGTGTGCGTGTATACATGTATATATACATAGAGACCAGAGGTCAACCTTTAGGTATCACTCCTCAGAGGATAACTACATTGTTTTATGAGACGGGGCCTTTCATTGGCCTGGAACTTGCAAACTAGACTGGTTGGCTAGCAAGACCCAAGGATCAGCCTGTCTCCACTTTCCCAGTGTTGAGACACCAGCATTTCTAGATTTTTCATGGTGGGTGTAGGGGTTTGAATTTAGCTCCTCATTCTTGTGTGACAGACTCTTTACTGTGTGAGCTATCACCCCAGTAGAAGGGGAGGGCACATTCTTGTGTTGCAGGGTAATCAAAGAGCTAACTAGAAAATTCTAAAAGGTAGAAAGGCTTTGTTTTCCTGGTAGATTTTCCAAAATAATAGAATAGCACTACAGATTTAGGAACTTGTGAATCCTGCAGAATTACAGGGGAATATGGGATTGAGAACAATATTCTGACACCATTTTCTTCCCTAAGAGGAAAATATAAAAGATTTATTTAGGCATTATTGATAAAAATCGCACTGTAGCGTTCATTAGTTTTTATGGTTTAAATAATAATTACTGCAAGTACACTAAAATTCAACTAGACAGTGATGTTCAATACGACTACTGGGAATTGATTTCAATGTCATAAAATCTCCATTTTTACAGATCAAAACCACTTGAATATTGGCATTTTCATATGACTCAATCATTTAGTTGGATTGAGAAAAACTTTTGCACATCACTTCATAAAATATAACCGCAGCCACCCTAATTTATTTCTTAATAGAATACCTAATTTATCCATACTGTTGCAGATTTTTTTTCCCTAAAAGATATGATTACGTGCCAAAGTCTTCAATAAGTAACCTTATGTAGTTATTTGATTTTTTTTTCCTTCTAGGACTAGAGGAAAGCTCACAAATTTTAACATCACCTGAACTATTTTTGAAATTTCTATCAGTTCTGAGACAGCAAAGTATAAAAGTAAAGTCCTCTCATAGAGCGTTTTTATTGTTTAACGAAGACCTCAAACAGAGTTTATTGATTCTAGGACTCCTGATATTTAATGTGCGTCAACCTATGGGCAGCCATTTTGAACACCCATTGCATGCTGGTTCCAAGAATGCAAGCTAGCTCCTGCGAGCTCATCACAGGGAACGTCTTTAGAGAACAGTTTGAACATTGAGCTGAAGCAATGGGAAGACTTCTTAGAAAAACGCGAAGCCCTGCTGCATTCACTTAGATTAAATACGCTATGCTTTAGTTTGGTGGCAGAGGACACGCCAGGCCTGGAAGAAGAGCAGTAATCCCAGCACTTGGGAGGCAGAGGCAGGCGGATTTCTGAGTTCGAGGCCAGCCTGGTCTACAGAGTGAGTTCCAGGACAGCCAGGGCTACACAGAGAAACCCTGTCTCGCAAAACCAAAAAAGAAAAAAAAAAAAGACTGGGTAACATACTACATATTCAGTCTCAGTCTCTCTCTCTCTCTCTCTCTCTCTCTCTCTCTCTCTCTCTCTCTCTCTCTCTCTCTCTCTCTCTCTCCCTCATTGCAATTAGAGCCATGCCTTCGGAGACGCCGAGGGAGTAGAATGTTTTTCCCTACTGAGTGTGTTTGGCAGCAGAAAGAAGGGAAGAGAAACTGAGCATGTTCCCCTGGACTCTACGAAGACAAAACGTCACTCCAAAGTCACAAACATGAGAAATCTTTGCAGGGTAAGCGTCAAAGACATCGGCGTTTTGTGTAAGTCTGGTTAGATATACTTCCAGGTCGAGACATATCAAGCGCCCGGGTTTTCTCCAATGTCCTCATGGGTCACAAGAGAAGCCACTCTGGGGAGTTTGTGCAAAGGACGTGGGCATTTTCCAATTCCAAGAATGCAGTAAGCAGGGCTTTGCATTTTTTTCTGGGAGTGATTGTGATCAACTGAGTGGTAGGTAGAAGCTGAAGGAAAGGAAGGGGAGGGAAAGCTATGAGACTCCTACCACGCCAGTGGCTTCCCCCGTTTTCTTACGATTCTCAATATAAACAACCTTACCGTCGACGCTGTGCCGTGCAAACTGAAAAACAATACGTTTGTGCTAAAATCAAACAAGTAAAAATTCAACCCCCAAAGGCAAGTCACCCGTGGCTCCTTCCCTGTCATTTGAAGTGTGCCTATATACCTTTTATACTGAAAATTGTTTTTTGCTGGAAAAGCATTAATTTCAAACTTTCAATTAAACTACGTATAGCAAGACAATAGCAATTACAAAGGGCTGTTGGCAGTCTCATCGGCTGAATGGGCGTCAGAGAAAGATGATACTTTCATGGTCTCCTTTTATTATTTTTGATGAGTAACATACTAACTATAGAATAGAATAAGTTTCATTGTGACATCTTCATACGTCATTTTGTCATCACTGTTCACTGCACATCAAATACAGTTGAGTCCCCATATCACAGGTTCCAAAAGAAGTGCCTCTGAGAAGGTACAAACCAACAGTGTGCCCACAAGGTCCACTAGGGCACAGAAGTGTGGATGCTAGCAGTTTATGTATTCGGTTCCAACATTAAATTGGTTTAACTGTGGAAGTAAAGAACTTTTGTATCTCTTGAGTACTAATAGTTTAGCTGAGGAGTATCTGTGTTGAGGGGCTTTCTGCCTGTGCAGATTTAGCTAGAATCAAGTTCTCAGGAACAGATGTATAAATGTTGTGTCACTGGTTAAAAAGCAAAAATATTTTACATGACTTTTTAATATCTCCTTAGAGGGATATAATAAAGAAAATGTATTTGCTTTCCAAGGAAACATATCAAATAAGGTGGATGATCCAATATAGAAGAAAAATTTCCATTAATATTTTTCATAAAAAAAGCCTATATGTGAAGATAATTTTTCACTCAAACAGATTCACTCCTTGATGCTAATAGACTTAGCTGCTCGAATTAATTTTACATTTTGCAAAAAGTGAAATATTATCTTTCTTACAATCTATGTGATTATTTTTTAATATTTCTTTGTACCCTCAGGCAATTTAAAATCTGCCAAGCAATGTGTTCTTCCATAGGTAACATCCTAGGGCATCCAGAAACCTTAATTTTTATATTAAACAGAAGTGTTAGACTTAAGTTTATCAAAGCAACAAAATGAAGCATACAGTTGCTTTGAAATATTGCTAGTCGGCAATAAAATATTTAGAGATGGCTTAACTATTTAAAGAGTAGAGTTTTATTCTCTTTGTAGTTGGGGTGTAAATAGTAAAAATCAATGCCATAGGTTGCTCAGTTAAGTACCTTTAGGTAAACTATAACTCAAATTAAGAGCTACAATTTAACCTCTAATGTACTCTTTGTTTATTTTTGAACAAGGGGGATTATATGTCATTAGTAATATAAGTCATTGGAATCATGTTGATCTCTGCAATATTTCTCAGCTACTATCTGAGTTTACTCAGCATTTCACAAAGTTACAAAAGTCAATGTTGCATTCCATTAAACAATTCTAGCATAATGCAAAATCTACATAAATGGGGGAAGATTCATTGAATATATTTGATATGAAGAAAACACTATCAAACCTCATGTCATTAATTGATAGCTTTTAACCTAAAATTCTAAATACACTCAGATAATTTTCCAAATTTACTCTTTGACCTTAATGGAAGGAACAGAGGCTACTTCATTTATTAAACATTCTTCAATGTAAATACAAACTTAAAACTCTAAGGGAGACCACGACAATGGCCAGCATGGCAAGATATTTATTCATAAAGATACAATAAATGACATTTATGTGTTGGCTGTTTCCAGTGTCTAATTTGAATTAAGGTCTTTTTAATGGGAAGGAAATAATACCTGGTACTAGAAATCTAGCCAGCTTCTAGGTACTAGTGGATCGTAATAGACCAGCATCACGCCTAACTGTATTCCAAATTTTATCTTTGTATCCACAACTGAGTCCAACTGCTATCTGTCATCAGAGAGGCTTCTCATTACAGTGAATGGAGACCATTACAGAAAATCATAGCTGCATACTGCAGAGATCAACAGATCGTGGGAAACTGAGTCCCAGCCCCCTGGATATAGTTACATCACAGCTCCTGCATCCATGGTTCAGGGAACATCTCAGAAGAGGTGGCAAAAAGACTGTAAGAGCCAGAATACTAAGAGACCTTCTGCAAAACAGTCTATGCTCGATCTGCATAAATGATTCCTGAACAATGGCAGTATCGGTAGACATGCTAGAGCAGAAGGGGGAAAAAATCTTATGGAGCCCCACCTTCAGACAAAGAAAGACTGTCAATTAATGGCTATAGAGAGAAGGAGAACTAGTCTTTATTGGGGATGAACTTTCTCATTGGTTATTCAATATAAACTGAAGAGCCTTGAAAGAATATACACACAAGCAATAGAAACAGACTCAGCAAGCTGTATTTATAGATTTATGCATATATGTATATGTATAGTAATAATCAAAGAGAAGATGCTATCAATTTAAGAAGGGCATGGAAGGAGTTTGAATGAGAGAGAATTGGAATGGACTGGATGGGGGATAAAGAAGGGAGAGAGTGATGTAATTATATTTTAGTTAAGAATGTATTAAAGATTTTGGAAACTCTAAGGCATTTAAATGGTTACTTGATTTACCTAATATTATTGTGACAACAAAAAATGGAAATCTCTGTGGGGTGTCCAGCCATAGCTGGTACATCTCCAATACAACCCCTACACCTAAGGCTAGGAAAGAAGGGATGGAGAGATTGTAAGTCCCAGAAGCCCAGGTCATCCGTCTGCTGTGAGACAGAGTCTTCTATGTATGACAAGAAAGTTGCACCCATGATGTCTCACTAATATGATTGCCTGAACAAGATCAGCATAATGACAACACCAGTTGACACTGGTATTTGGACTGGGAAATGTTACATGGTCCCACCCATAGGTGAAGAGCTACATGTGGTCAAAGGTTGTGGAGAGTCAGAGAATTGACACGTGTCCAGCAAATGCTTCCACATATATTGTCTAATCTGAAGTGGTCAGCTCTGGACACATGTACATATTAAAAAAACCCTAAATTGATACAATAGGTTATATGCAACACATATGTGTATGCATGTGTATACACACATACACATAAAAAACAATAATAATTAAAGAGATGATGAAGTTTGGAGAAGACATGGGAGGACTTGGAGGCAGAGAGTGAGAGGCACCAGAGATATAGACAAAGTTCTCAAAAATTAAAATTAACACAAAGTAATTGTCCAAATGAATACTTTAAATTATTTTTATGTTTCCAACAGAGAAAGAAAATTAGCTTTGTATAGCCTAAGTTTAGTAGGCATAATGACATATAACAGCCTATTCTGAAATGTCTTTTTAGTGGTTAAATGTTGGTCATAGCTAGTTTTAAAATGTCTTATCTAGGCTTGCAAGATGACTCAGTGGGTGAACGCACTTGCTGCCAAGCCTGACGTTAGAATTGGATTCATGAAACATGCCTGGCAAGAGTGGGGACTGACTCCTGAAACGTGTTCTCTGACTGCTACAAGTATACAAGTCTGTCAGTCTCTGTCCATACATTTGTCTTTCTCCCTCTCCCTGTCCCTCTTCCTGTCCCTTTCCCTCTTCCTGTCCCTCTCCCTATCCCCCTCTTTCTTTCTCTCTCCCTCCCTCCCTCCCTCCCTCTTCTTTCTCTCTAAAAATAAATGTAACACAAATATGCCATATTTGCAAAATTTTCAAAATGGCGCATCTATGAAAATATACTTGAGATATTTTTTTTCAGTCAGATAGGTTTAGCTGTTTTGTTTTTTTTTTTAAAAAAATAGTAGTTTCGTGTAACATGAAATCTGAATTCTGTGATTATAGTTCATTCCTTAGTAAAATGACTAGTAAAATGTATTGTACTTAAGACTGAGTATTCAGTGATGTATTTGTAGAGTAGGCAAATAAACCACTCGATACATTATAACCCAATTTTAGGGAACTTTATACATTAGATGCATGTATATTTATACTTCAAATAGTGAGTGGTTTACCTATAATACATAGTTATATCATCTCACTGGAGAAATTTAATAGTGTTGGTCATGACTAGAACTTTATGTATGGTTCGCATTTTAGCTGAATTAAATATGATTAAAAATAAGTTGTGCTCAGAAACTACCACAGATATTCACTAAATTGCAAACAAACATATAATTTTAAATATCTTTGAAACTTTGTTTTAGGCAATGAGAAGACTAAGTCTATGAGAGCTACAAAGATCATGCTGGAGTAACCAGAACACCAGGCTGCAAGCTGTCTATGGTCCTTAGCGGCTCTGATAGCACACAGTCCTTTTGACGTTCCCTACAGATTGTCAGCATACTTAACATCTACTTTTTTTCCTGATGGAACTTCTGAGAGTTAAAGTTTTACCTGCTGAGCTTATCAAAGGAATAGGGAAAGGACAACTTCACCAAACCTAGAGAAGTTGCATTTGAATAAACAGAAAACTGACACGAAGGTTTGCTTGACTCCCTTGTCTCCCAGAGGTCTAAACATGAGTACTTTTCAAGCCATGCTGTGTGTCTTTAAAGAGACAATGTGGGGTTGGGGAAATGGCTCAGCCTGCATGTGCTATGCATGAATGAGGACATGAGTCTGAAGCTCCAGGATTCATGTAAATAGCCAGGCACAGGGCATGTTCTTCCAGCCCCAGCACTGGCAGGGAGTTGGGAGCAGAGATGACAGCAAGCTCATTTGCCAGCCAGCCTAGCTAAATTGACGAGACCAAATCAATTTAATGACTTTAATTAATTTCTCAGGCTTTCTGAGAGATCCTGGCTCAAAACATAAAAGAGAAGAATGATTGAAGAAAGACATGACATCTACCTCTGACCTATACACACAGACACACACACACCATGACACATGCACACACACATACCTACTCTGACAATATGTACACACTGTAGACAGAACACAGAACACACACACATGTGCACATACACAAAACACATTTACCTACCCTGACAAATATGTACACACCATACATCAAACACACAAACACACACACACACACACACACGCATACCTACTCTAACAAATACATAGACATCATACATAGAACATGCACACACACATAACTACTCTGACAATATGTACACACTGTAGACAGAACACAGAACACACACACATGTGCACATACACACAAACACATTTACCTACTCTGACAAATATGTACACACCATACATCGAACACACACACACACACACACACATGCATACCTACTCTAACAAATACATAGACATCATACATAGAACATGCACACACATATAACTACTCTGACAAATACCTATATACCATACATAGAACACACACACATGAACATGTACACACACATGAACACACATGCCTACTCTGACAAATATGTACACACCATACATAGAACATGCACATGTAAATGAACATGTATACACACATATGTACACATATATTCCTACTCTGACAAATGCCTACACATTGTGCATAGAACATACACTATACATACATGCACCCACACCTACTCTGACAATTATGTACACACCAGAGACAGAACACACACATGTGTACACACACACAAACACATTTACATACTCTGACAAATATATACACTCCATACATAGAACACACACATGTACACATGTGTACATACTCTAACAAATACATAAACATCATACATAGAACATGCACACACACATCCTACTCTAACAAATATCTACCTACCATACATAGAACATACACATACACACATGCACACACACACACACACACACCTACTCTGAAAAATATATACACATTATACACAGAACATGCAATACAGACCTGCACATGTAAGCATACATTCCTACTGTGACAAATACATACATACCATACATAGTACACATATACACGTTAAATAAAAGGTTCAAAGAATGGCTATCAATTTTAAAGAAGGTTATGTTTGAGTTTGTTAAATTTTGGAACTCTCGACCCCTCCCTAGTCTTAGGGATCTTAACTGCAGGATCTTTTAAGTATGCTAGAGTGCTCACTGAGGAGAGCGCTCGGTGAAGAGAAGCGTGCACAAAAGAACACCATTTGAAAGGAAGGAGGAAGAAATTAAAACATAAAATTGGTCAAGCCCGAAAAAATATAATTAAAAAGTCCTCTGAGGCAGTCTGTCTTGATTAGCATGAAGAGTTATAATATTTTCAATTTTAAAAGGAGATATTCCATTATAAGATGAAAGGCAGGGTCTCCCTGAGTGTTAGTTCATGCAAGTCCTTTGGAAGATCACCAGAAGAGTTAGTTTAAGCAATATTAACATGATTAAGTATTTTGTAATAACTTGATGTTATGTTCAAACTGTGGAATATAATTGAGAGACATTACCATTAATTATTAGGCTGATTCAGAAAAGGAAATGCAGAAACAGTCAATTGTTTGGGAGGAACAGGTAGTGAACAGTTATCGGGATACAGTCCAAGAATGGAGTCATATGAGGAGAATTCTGACTGCAGTGAGAAAACTCCAAGAAAACATGAGCCTTGTCACCTCAATTTCTTCTGAACAAGAAATAGATTTTGGAATGTGTTTTTTTGTTGTTGTTGTTGTTGTTGTTGTTCCTCCCAGGTGCAGCAGATAGGAGTGAATTTACTTCAGATTACGCATTACAACAGGCTATTGTTATTTGTTTATTTGCCTCTTTAGAAAAAGATGGTTTTGCTGTATGTGGATTATTCACCCAATGTGGCTTGTCCACTGTATGTGGCTTGTCCACTATGTGTGGCTTGTCCATTATGTGTGGCTTGCCCCTTTGATTGGACACTGTACTCATGTGACTCCTCAATCATCAGAGTATAAAATGTGAAGTTATCTGAATAAAGGTGACTAGTGCATGAGACTTCAGTCTGCTTCATTTAATGGTTCCACTCTCCCATGCCACTCCACTTCTAGAGTAGTAAACCTACAGGTAGTGAATATAACTGATTATTTCATACCTCTTAAGATGGAAGCCAGGGATTTTGAGAAACTTCAAATCCTCAAAAAATGACTCAGCATGTATTTTCTTGTCATGTCCTTTACATAGTAGGTCCTTAATAAGAATATTATTTGTAGGATCAATAAGTTCTTTATAGCACCTTAATAATTCTCCCTGGCTCATTATTAGTTTACCAGCAGCTTTCACTGTGATTTCGCTAAGTAACCAGGTATTAACACAAATTTACCCCACATGGGTAAAATGGCGCCAGATGCATGCCGGTCTATCAGGAATTGTACGAAATGTTAATATGCTAGCATATTATAGTTCCCCAAAGAGGGAAACATGCTATACAATGACTCCCAAACAGAACTGGTTTGTAACTCTCAGAAAACTTATTGAGTTACTGCTTTGCCATCTCACTTTTGAAATGTGGCTGTCTAGGAAAGACTGTCTTGCTAATTGCCCATCTTTCTCTTCAAGCCTATGGAGTCTTCCTCTGCAGTCCCCACGTTAGCCTGTGCTAATTAGTCCCACATTAGCTGATCAGAGACACAATCTCTCTGAATAGATACTGACACATTGCAATGTATTTTCCTCTCAATTTCTGTGCGAACGAATTGGTCACTTAGGAGCCTAAGGCAGTGACCTGCCTGGTATAAAGAGAGCTTTAGGGTTACGTTAGTGAAAATAAATGGAATGATGAAGGGAGGGGGAACGTGGAGGAGAAAGTGTCTGCAATCAGCCTTTAATGAAGAAATACAGTCTTCGAGTTAAGCCCATAATTCTGAAGATCAGGGCAGATGAGAAAAGAATATGTTAAAGTATTATTTGTTTTCCTTTGGAATAAAACCAAGTTGGCTATTAGTTCTTGGAATTTACCATATACTAAGGAGTAGAAAGAACTAAGAATATAATGAAAAAATAGACAAATAAATAGACAGACAGACAGGTAGATGATGGATAGATAGATAGATGATAGATAGATGATAGATAGATAGATAGATAGATAGATAGATAGATAGATAGATAGATAGATAGATAGGGAGAGAGACAGAGTAGACTATTCCCAAAGGACCATGAAAAGAGAAAAACCCTACGGAAGGAGCAGAGAGCCTATTTTTATCAGCTTGCCCTACTTCATAATTTCAGTGACAAGAGTGTCACACTGACTTGAAGGTAAGAGATTTTGTATTCCGAATCCTTTAGGGGATTTGGGGAAGAGTGTTTCAAAGGGTTTCAGGATGTCCAGTTGGGTGGGTGCAGCAAAAACCTCTCACAGTCTTGTGCTAATCTAATTGAGCTGCTCTGAGGTGATGTCCTCCACTACCTTCTGTCATCAGCAGTGGCTGGGAACTCTCCAGCCTACTGGTCCCTGTAGCTTGGGTGCAGGATGATCTTACCAGCTGGAGGACAAATGCAAGCAAGCTAGACCTTAGGAGGACATACCAAGGGAAAAGAGGTAAAACCACAGTTTGCTCCAGGAATCTGGGATGCACATGCAAACCTTGTCTTAGTTCAGGGAGGTCTGAGACCACAGTGTACACATATGACCCAGCAAGTCACCAAGCAATAATACTTCCTCATGTACCTAACCAGACTGTCATGAGAGCTATAGGTGGACAACTGATTCTCTCAGAGCCTTTAAGGGGGCTGAACTTCTATAAATTTTTATTTATTCATAACAGAAGAAGACCATTTAAATAAGAGACTGAGATTAATTCATCAAGAAATTCAGATTCCCCTAATTGATATGGTGAGAGTTCACAAAGATCAGATCAGGTCTAGAAACAAACTGCATTTTTTTTCTACACAATGAACAGTGTGCACATTTTAACAACCCCTATTCTCCAGTTCTTCAAAGACATCTGGTTTCTACATGGTGCATCTTACATTGTGATCATCTCCATTTCTAAAGCTAGCATTTCCATGACCTCTTCTTTGGGATTATAGTTTTGTAAGGACAAGGGTACATGACAGCTCTTGTTATGATTTCAATATGGACATAGTCACTAAAGCAAAGAGATTAATCACAATGCCTCACAATTCAGAAAAATTTTTCAATGCACTTGGTCATATTTGGATTATATGATGAATGCTCTGTAACAAAATGAATGTAATATAATTAAAAATTTAATGTTGAAGAATTATAATATCTCTTAGTTAATGGTATTGCACATAAATTTTCAAGCAATGTAGAAAGGAACGTTGTACAACGATCACTCAGATAATCATGTAGAAATCTGGCACGGTCATTAAATGTTGTAGATGGTTACAATGGTATTTTCTAGCATGACAAATAAGGATATCTGAAATGAGCTCACAGGCAGAGGCTCTACTACATCTGATTGCAAAGTGGAAGACATTCATAATAGAAACAGCATGGAATAAATCATGAAATCTACATTAAAAATAGACTCCCTCACATTAAGTATTTTCAAGTTCCTTTTGCAGTGAACATAAAGTCAAGCCGCCTTGTCAGATCTGACCTTTCTGCATGGCTTACCTGAATCAAATGAAAAGATTTTAAAAATAACAATGGGAGATCTCATACCCAAACAGAGTTAGAGATTGGAACCATGACATCTTTGTGTTACTGCCGCCTGAGCTAACTGGATGGAGTGAAACATGCTACGTTTGCTCATGCTTCCGTTTTTCCTCTCCATCAGTGGAGTGGAATAAATATGTAGCCCCTGGCCTTTTCAAAACCACACGGTCATATTTCATGTATGGCATGCTATAAGGTCAAAGGCAAAGAATAAAAACTGCCCACAAGGGCTAACTTTGTCAATTGAAAATGTGCTTCACCATCCAGCCCATTGTTGAGCAAGCTGTTCAAATAACGTCTTGGTTCACATGTCTGTGGGGCTCTGGTAGGCTTCAAAGTCCCTGGGAAAGCCTATGCAAGTTTGAAATCTAACCCCCTTCACCTTTCTATCTTTTTTGTCTCCTGTTTTCTGATCTCTTTAATCCAGAATCTTTAATAGAAAAATTCTACTGCAACCCAGGAAACAGCAGGGGCTCAGAATCCCATTACGGGTTATTTAAAGCAACATCTGTAGTCTTTTGAACGTGTCAAGAGCAACTTAGGTGACCTCTGGAGACTCCTCTTCAAACACATCCCATTAAACACACATAAACACAAGTAAAACATATTTTAAGGGCTAATTGTAGAAAAATCCTCTGCAGAAACCAAGCTAGCACTAACCGAGCTAGAACTAAATGTTTCAACAAAAGTCTCTTCAAGAAAAACCAACGGTAGCCCTCAATCCTACATAGATCTCAGATTAATTAATTAATACAAGCGCAGGGTTGTTTGGTTTGTTTTGGATGAGGAATATGAAGGAGCAGACTCTGTAATATAGCCCTGCCGTATCTAGTGCTTCAACGAGCAACTGTGTCTACCAGAACCAACGACCTGAACAAATACTGTAAGAAAGTTACACATATGTGACTCTCCCTCTACTTCAATCAGAGGACAATGCTCACAGCATTTTTTAGGTCATCTCTAAAAGGTGAAAGACTCAACTATCAGAAATAAAGCAAAACCTCCATATGTTGTGTATGTCATATACATTCTCCTATGATATGTATGAGTCAAAGCGCTCAGTTATTTTTTTTTCTTATTTCCTTTCTATATTATGCCACAATTGTTCTGTTAAAGGAGAACTCTCAATGTTAACAACATTACCTAGAATGATGCCAATTCCTGTCATTAACTTGTGGAAACAAATCCATTGCACCATGCGTATGTGATTGTAACTAGAGAGACAAGAGCATACCAGACTTTGTAACTTAATAAAAATGTTGTAATACAGTAGACCTTAATGATGGTGGGTAGTAACCTCTAGTCCCCTAATACAGTATAGACAAAGTCATTGTGTATGGGAGGAGAAGACCAGAGTTTGAAAGAGAAAGAGAGAGAGAGGAACATGAACACTATAACAGAACAACACGGCTCATATAAGTAGCAAATTTTTTCAACAAAAGACCTCCCTCTGGAGTTTTATGGTTTTATAATAATCAGAGAATGGGAATCATTTAGAAAAGCTGAATGGCAGTGAAAAGAAGCTAAAACAAATAGCAATAAGGAAAAGAAAATCTGCATAAAAAGAATGTCTGAAAGGCAAAATTTCATCAATAATCAATCAGCCACTGGGTCTTCTTCCAGAAATGAGAACAAAGTGCGTGACAACACCAAAAAATTATTTCTCCCCCGCCCCACCAAAAATCATCTAAAATAGATTTAACACACACTAGCATTCCCACTAAAAAAAGCTGTGCCTTCCACTTTGTCTTTGGTTCTTACAGGCACTTCTCATGTAATCTTCAGGTGACACCAGGTCCCACAACAAGGCCAACACTTACCAGATGATGGATCAATACTCCCCAAAGCAATGAAGAAGAAATACCACTTACCTAGGAAGAAGAAGAGAGAAATGCAGATATTAAGGTCTGTCGCTTAAAGGCAATTTTAGTACTTCTCAGGTTATCTGAGTCCCTGGATGGCTGGTATTTTCATAGTGAGCATCATTAAGGTTTTAGGGGGGAAAAAGATTTGATTTATTTGTGCAGGAAGGGAAGATGGTGAGGAGTGAGGAAGTCTTCCACTGTTGTAGTATCATGAAACCCTTGTGAACTAATTTCACTCTAAATCATAGTAACACATTACTAATGGTGGGCTAAAGGTGGGGGGAATGTTATCAGGAAACAGAAAGGAATGGAAATACACTATGGTTGTTTCCAGGCAGAGGAAGAGATAGTCAGAGTCAAGGCCCAGAAAGGTCTTTACAATGAATCTCTGCCCAGTTATCAAAGATTCTGCTTCCCTAAACAAGAGTTCCCCATTACCTGTGTGTATCAGACTGGCCCAATAGCTCATAGAGTCAAAGATAAAATTTGTGAGGACGAAGCCATATAAGAGCTTACTGTCTTCCAAGTTCTTAGTTCGTGAAATGAGCACTTTGACTTTCAGTTGACTGATCTGACATTTCAATATTTCAATGGACAAATAATTCAAAGTGTGAATAATAATTTGTATGAACCTTCTAATTTCACTTGTTAATTTTTATAATGAAAAAGCCATGGCTCAGCTATCCAACAGGCAACAAGATAAGACAAGAGACAGCATGCACTAGAGATTAACACATATGTAAATCAGTTCGTGGCGATAGTCTACAGTACATGAATAACTACTTCAACTGTCCTATTCTAAGTTTTAGAATGCAGAATAGCCTTTCTTCTAAATCCCTAAGTCTTATAAATATTAAAAAGGGATTTATATAAAATAATGGAACAAGAAACATATCTAGGAGTGACCAAAAGAGGCAAAGGTGAGAAGTGGTTTATAGGCTAAAGTTACTATTTTATTTCCACAAAAAATTTCATAATGTTTTTCTTTCTTCTTTCTTCTTTCTTTCTCTCTTCCTTCTCTCTCTCTCTCTCTCTCTCTCTCTCTCTCTCTCTCTCTCTTTCTTTCTTTCTTTCTTTTGTTCTTTCTTAGACATCTCTCAAATGTTTTCTATATTGATCATAGATATTGCACAGATACCAGATACTTACAAAAGCAATGTTGATGTTACCAACAGTCTCAAAGTTCAAGGGAAAAGGGATGTTTTTGTACATATCAACATGGTGAAAGGGGCTGGAGTGATGGCTCAGTGGTTAAGAGCACTGACTACTCTTCCAGAGATCCTGAGTTCAATTCCCAGCACATGGTGGCTCACAACCATCTGTAATGGGATCTGATGCCCTCTTCTGGTATGTCTGAAGACAGTGACAGTGCATTCATATACATAAAATAATTAAATTAATTTTTAAAAAGATGGTGGAAGGGAATTATGGGTAACAAGCAAAGTCTAAGTAATATGCTATAGAGGGCATGCTGACATGAGCCAGGGTGGCAGGAGAAATTTTATGTGGGGAATGTGAAAATACACTCAAAGGTGAGAGACAATTTTGGGAAGAGTGCTTTGAAACTATTCCCAGGTCATGCATGGTAACTGTATATGGAAAAGTATAGGAAACTGAGATTCACCAAAGAGTCTACCTGATCAATGGAAGTCAATTTTATCTCGTGAGTGATTTCTATTAAAATGCAGTGGAAAGGGGGTCGTAGAGGCAGCTGAGGGCTGTGGCACAATGTTCTTGAATTCTTCCTGCTCTCTTGGAAGTGACATGGCCACACGAGTACAAAAGTCTTCACGGACATGGAACGGAGCTAGTACAACAGTTGTGACAGCTTCTTCTTCTTCTTCTTCTTCTTCTTCTTCTTCTTCTTCTTCTTCTTCTTCTTCTTCTTCTTCTTCTTCTTCTTCTTACTACCTGTTGTGTCTGGTATGGGATTAGTCCTCCGAAATCCAAATCTTGTGTATTTGTATAGACACGAAAGTTTGGTTTGCATTGTCTCACTGACCCTAACAGAACTTGGAGGATGGGACCTATGAGCCTGCTCATCTCCCTTGGCTAATACTACTTAGGAATATTCTTCATATCTTCAATATCTAATTCTACCCACCCCTCTCCCACACAGCCACATACTATATTACTCTTTTGGGAATTTCATTATTTGATGAATGACCTCTACCACATCCTTGACATCAGTTCCAATGAACTCACCATCTTGGATAAGTGACCTTTTGTCTCTTACTTGATCATACATAATCCTATTAAATAAATTTCACTGGTGTGCATTTATGTATAGGTGAATAATCTTTGGGTGTTAAACATTTCAAACATTGAAGATGGTTCAATATAATTTAGTTCCTATGTATAAGAGCATTACAGGGAAAACTCAATGGGATCATAAAGGCGGAGATGGGAACCATGGGTCTGTAAGCTAAGGATAGCAGTGATTGTTACAATCACAAGAACTTGAGAAGAACCATGGAACAGACTTGTCTTAGTGTGTATATTACCACAACAAAACACCATGAACAAAGTAACTTGGTGGGCCAAGCATTTATTTGGCTTATAATTCCATTGCACTGTTTATTGTTGAAGGAAGTCAGGACAGGAACTTAAACAGGTCAGGAATCTGGAAGGGTGCTTCTTAGTGGCTTGCATACCATGGTTTGCTCAGTCTGCTTTCTTCTATAACCCAAGACCACCAGCCCAGGGATGGCACCACCCACTATGGCTTCCCCCTCTCCAGTCCATCACTAACTAAGAAAATATCCATGCCCAATCAGGGACTAGCAGACAGGAGTTGACTTCTAAGAGATCCACCCAGCAACTGACGGAAGCAGATGCATAGACTCACAGTCAACCAACAGATAGAGCTTGGGGAGTCTTGTGGAACAGTTAGGGGAAGGGTTGAGGGACCTAAAGGAGAAAGGGACTCCATAAGAAGACCTATAGAGTCAACTAACCTGGACCCATGGCTGATCCCAGAGACTGAACCACCAACCAAAGAGCAAGCATTGACTGGACCTAGACTCCCAACCTCCTACCCAGCCCTGCTCTGCATATATGTAGCAAATGTGCAGTTTGGTCTTTGTGTGGATCCCCCAACAACTGGAGTGGGTGCTGTCCCTGTTACCTGCCTGCGGATCCCATTCCCCTAGCTGGGAAGCCTAGTGTCTGACCTCAGTGGGAGAGGATGTGCCTAGTCCTGCAATGACTTGATGTTCCAGGTAGGGTGATACTCAGTGGGGGTTTCTCCCTTCTTGGAGGAAAGGGGGAAGTGTGGATAAAGGGGTGTGTATAGAGGGACTGGGAAGAGGGGGCCTGCAATTGAAATGTAGATGAATAGATAAGTAGATTAATGGAAAGAAAAGGCCATACAGACTTGCCTACAATCTAATCTTACAGAAGCATTCTTTCCAATTGAGGTTTCCCTCCCTTTCAGATAACTCTAGATGGTATCAAATTGACATAAAACTACCCAGCACACTTCCAAGGAGTGTCCAGAAGAAATTAATCCTACCAAGACCTTACTTTTGTACTCCTAGCCTCAAGAATTGTAGCAATCAACTTCTGCTGTGTACACACTTTTATCTGTGGTAGTTTCCTAAAGCAACACTAGGATATCAGCAAAACCAAAGAAGATGAATCCCGAGGCAGCAGTGAGCTCTCACCACGTGACACTGGGTGACCGAATGGAAGCCTGGGCTTAGGTGGAAAGCAATGAGTCATGTGAGGCTACTGCTTTGCTCATGATGATGCGGACAGAGATAGGATGTAAAAGGGGGGAAAAGCTCAAACTAATCCGAGGTACAGCATTAGGCTTTGAAGATGGAAAATGAAACCTAACGGTAGATAAAAATAGCATTCTAGTTACTACTGTGTTCTTCTCTCCCAACCTATCTACGAAATGTTAAGGTTTCTGTCCTGGGATTTGTATTCTCAACAGGATGAAGAACAGAAAGATGCATCGGTGGGATATGAGCCTCTGTCTACTTTGAAGTTGTGCTAGTCCCATTTACCACGCCTGTCCCTTTCATGGTACAAGAGAATCGATCTCCAGCTGATTGTAATCAGGAGGAGAGAGTAGCTCGGTTTTGCTTCATTCGTTGGTCTAATTGGGAATTCTCATAGCAAGCCCCGTTAGCATGCCATGGTTACCAGCCTACCACTGTAGCTGTAGATTTTCCGCAGGGAGCTTTTAGCCAACAACTAACAGATCAATGCCTGTGCTTTGTAGGCGATGAGTTGTTCCCATAGTCACCACCCTGACCTCTTCATTGCTCACAGCTGGAGGAGATTTCTTCCGTCCCCAACCCTCTCTGCCTGCCCCCCTTGCTGATCATGACCATGTTACTAAGAAATTATGCAAAGAATTTGGTCACACAGACATCCTGATGGGTAAAGATCAAGTCAAATAAGCCGCGTGACTGGGTCCTGTTTACAATTACTTTTATTTTCTATTTTCTTGGGAATCTAATAGTGCTCAGATGAGGCTGTGGGGAAGAGGGCTTCTCTTCAAATCAGGAGCTCCTGAATCCAGAGCTTGAGGCAAATTTGTCCTGGTTTTTGTTACCTCACCTTATCAGAAAATACATTATATCTGTAAGTGCTTCTGGTAAGAAAACTATGCACGCGCAAATGTGTGCAGTCGCACACACACAACCAATTGATTTGGGCTTGTGATATGTTATGTTTCATCCCAAAGTATCCTGTTTTGTCAGTTAACGCATTTCAGAAACATTTTACTTTGGTTTTACAGGTTTTTATGCTGAAATAACATTCTCACTAAGTTGCTTTGTATTGCAAACTGAATGAACTGAATCACATCAAACACCAGGATAAAACCAACCAGACTGTTTTGAAATGTGCATGTGGTTAATGTCCCTATGTTTTTGCTCACAAATGTTAATTTTCTATGAAAGGAACGAATAGAGCACACCTCAAATGACTCCATTTCCGTATGAGTTATTACAGTGCTTGTGTGGTGAGCTGAAATCGAAACTGACAAAGGCTGCCACGCTACTGACTCACGACTTATTGTTACACGTACAAACATGTTTGGAATTCCAGTGCCAGCGAGGGTTACGGCTACCCAGAGCCAAGCTCTCCGGAGGGGAAATCTGCCAGAGCCCTTTTAGCCACATGCCTATAGGAATTTGTGCACTTAATTAAATGCACAGACCAAGCAAGCAGAAGAGGCAGCATTTATTCTTATGCTTGTCACAGGATCGGCAGATGGCATTGAATTAGGGGCTGAAATTCCCTAATGGCATGCATCACACTCTGCAGAACACATTGGACACAGGTAGCTATCACCTCTAATATTCTTTATATATATATACATATATATGTATACACATATATGAAGAGGAAAATAACATATATGCATGGAAGGAAAAGCCTGTATGATGCTCAGCAATCAAATTTTATTTTCTTTTTTTATTAAATAATTAATTTACATCCCAGTTTGAGCTTCTTCTCTCTCCTCTCCAATAAATAAATAAATAAATAAATAAATAAATAAATAAATAAATAAATAAATAAATGTATGTTACAGCAATTGATATGGCAAGGCCTCCAAGCATGTTCTGACAAAATGTTTGTCCTTATACACCTTTTGACTATAAGATGAGACACCATATACAATACATACTATTTGGTGATCTCTGAGGACCGTATTCTGGAATGTAATTTTGTTCCTAGGATTTTCCTAAGATTAAAGTTGTGTCTGAACGGAAACTGTGCTGGTGGGATGTGATGTAGCCACATTGACATTTACCATGAGAGCAAGCAGGGAGACATGCTGCAAGCCAGGTGTGGCAAGTAAACTTTAGGGGGAGTTCAACATCTTGTCTTCATATCCTTGAGTGTGATTCCTTTAAACCCACTGAATATGAAAGGCATATCACTCACTCAACTAGACAATATAAAGGTCCCATCTTGCTAGCGTGCTTTATGTGTGTGTGTGTGTGTGTGTGTGTGTGCTTATACTGATGTGCACATCTGTGTGATGCTGGTCTTGAAGACATAATCTGCCCAGAATTGTAGGACTGTTAAGCAAGGTCTCTAGATCAGACCAGACTCCAAGCTGATTTCCAGGAAAACCATGCTCTAATTAAAGAATTATAACCTCCACTCTCCCTCCCTTTCCATGCTCCAATGTTAACTTCACAAGGGGATGAGAAACAGAGAATGAGTCAAACACCAGTGACTAATGATTAAAACAGTCCTGCCTCTATCATGAAATGTCCATAGCCTCCTAAACAGAACCATAAGCCTGAATCTGCTGAACCGAATGCCATCACTTTAGTTCACATATGAAGGAGGTGGGAATAGACAGGTTCAGAGAAGGTGTAGAAAGTCCCTAATCTTTGCACCATATATTTACCTTCGCATTTCTTTCATTTAACTGCTCTTGGGTTAGGATAGTTACAATAAACTATTGAAGATAATCAAAGTGTCTCCCTGAGTTCTGCAATCCATTTTAGCAATTGGGAAAGGGAACTATGGGAGTCCTGGGTTCTTCAGAAGAGTCAGACAGATGTGTGGGTATACTCTGGGCATACTGTGGGTATTCCTAGGATTGGCAACTGCTGAGGGGGTAAGCTTGTGAGATGGATATCTTAACCTGGGAAAATAGTTTCAGAATTTAACTGAATTCTTGTATAACTAACTAGTTGGTATCCAAAGAGTTGGGGAAATCATTGGCATGAAGAAGATCATATACACATTGGTGCCAGAATGCTGAGAGAAAAAAAATAGTTTATGTCACGTCAAATGCTTCACCTCCACTGACCCCAGGTTCTATTTACTCAGTTGGAGTAACCCGCTCTGACATACTAGCATTTCATACCCCAATCCTAAAAGACAAGAAAGAGGTTCTGAGTCACCAGTTGGTGCCCTTAGCAAGCACTGACAATCTATTTTTTTAATAGTTTCATTGACACAAAACAAGTGCTCGATAAATATTTATTGCGGGAATGCAAAGAATTATTTTGTCCTTTGACATTTCCATTAATAATACTAGTAACCAAAGTTCTTTAGTGGCAGTATTAATAACAAACGTTTCTTTTACGGTTTTCCAGTGAGCGAGGTGGATAACGAAGAGACGGAAGCATTGCTGAACACAGATTAGCGAGGAGTACTACTGATCTCCCATTGCGTGCTCACTAATGTAGATTAATCTTCCACTTTAAGCCAGTATTTCCTAGAATGGAACACAAGGTGTAGGTTCATTGACGACTCAATCACCTCTTGAATTACAAAGAATTTTCACTCTTCTTTGGCGCTCTACTATTATTCATAAATGACTCAACTTAACCAGCCGTGAATTTTCCCATGGAAAAACTCCCAACTGTTATAAAGGGGTTCAGAGAGCTGGAAGTACTGATTCCTGGCAGTACTTAAGAGTTTGAGCACTCAGATACTAATTTTAAGTTTTCAGTTTGTAAACCAAGCACCTGAACAAAGACCTAGACACTTTCTAATTAAGAACAAAAGACAAGGACAGTATTAACCCTTAAATCTTTCTTTAGATTTTGGGCCACAAAATCATCAACTCTGTGTAGTTTAGGCCTCTGATTATTAATGATATCACTGGAAGCTTTCCTGAAAATAATCTTATGATCATTCTAACTTCACTTTGGATAATTCCGTTGAGGTGTATAGTTCATTATCCTGAGTTCATATGCATTATTGTGAAGTAATGGTCCATACTTCCTGCTCCCAAGTCTAAGGTAAGTGCCAATACTTGACGGCAACTTTCTGGATAGTCTTCTTCAAGGAGCCTAATTCTGGAAACTAGCAGAGAGCCCTGCTTTAATGCTGGGTAGAATCCACTGTTACAGATTATACACCTTTGATCGCTAAGGGGACCTGAGTTTCTTCGTATCTTGATAACTCCTAGACTTTATCTCTTCCACATATAAGGTTCATTTCCTTCAACATGGCTATTGAATTTCAAAGGAAAAGGGAACAGGAGGTTTATTTGAAGGTTTATTTTTTATCCAACAGGGTTTAGACGGCAGAGACAGAGCTCAGTTGGTGGCATTGTGGCCATTGGCCGTGGAGAGTCGGTTGTTCAGTTCTGGTCGACATATTGACAGCAGTTCTATATTCCTGTCTTAAGGTATAATTATGGGCCTGCTTTTTGTCAGATTTATTTATCCTTGTCTTCCCACCTTGCTTATCCAATATATGCACAGTCTCTGGCAAAGTTTATGACATCTGTATGAAGACATGTAGTCTAAGATCATGGTAAATATAATGAGGGGGAAAAGAACTGTCCTAACATCTCAGAAATGTATTTATCTAAGTGAAAAAACATCTTTCTGGGTTCTTTTGGCAAATAACCCAGACATAATGAAAAGAAGGCAAGGGATAAACTAGAGGGCAATGAATTGCTTTTTAACTCTGGGGGGGGGTCTCCTCTATCTGCTTGTGAAGGCTGCTATAAAGAAATCATTCCATTTTAACCTTTATCATACAGGTCACAATCAGACAAGTGAGGCTAATGGGCTAAGAAGAGTACGATAGCCCAAGAGCCCTTCAAACTCTGCCTGTGTTTCTCTGATTATGGATGTTCTTCTCCTGCACCAAAAAAATCTGTGAATTTACTCTGTCTTGTACCTTCTTCCAGTGTCAGTAGGTCTCCTCTTAAATGGATGATCTGACAAGAACACTGGCTAGTAACCAGTACAGTGCTACAGGGTCTTTCCAGTGGATGAGGCTTCCAAAGTGCTTTCAAATTTGAATCTTGTAATCTACTGGCTTTGACTCTGTCCTTTTTATGTTTTCTAATTCTGAGGGAAAACCTGAGTGGACTTTGAGATTGCTAATATGCTCAGACTCATCTAGGATGTAGAAACATAGGCTTCAGCTCTGCCATATTGCCTAGAATACGTCTTGCCAGTTTGCTCTACCCTGGATTACACAGGATGGCAAGCTGTGCAAGGTCTAGGAAATATTTGCCAATGTTATCAGATTGGCAGAGTGGTCTATTCTAGGATCACACATTTGAGAACCTAATCTTGTATCTCTTTCTCTTAAAACTTATAGGAGGATGGTTTTTAAACCTGTAAATATTTTCTTAAGACATTTTTTAAGAGGATGAAATTTTTAAAAATTCTGCTTTAGTAGATATTCCTATGTTGTTAGACATGAGTGGCCTTCTATAACAACCTTACTTATGTAGTATGTCAGCTTAACTCTCCCTTTTCTACTTCTATTTCACACTAGTAGGAAGAGCTATAGGTTTAGAGGTCAAGATCATATTCATCACTGGTAAAACAGTAACTTAGAGGCTGGGGAGAGGGCTTAATTTGTAATGTGCTTGTCACACAAGCCTGAGGGTCCCACATTTAGATCTTCAGCATCCACCTAAAAGCCAGGTGGTATAGCATGTGCCTATAATACCATCACTGGGAAGAAGAGACAAGAGTATCTTTATGGCTTCTTGGTTCATCTAACTTGGTCCAGCTAGATAGGTAAGAACTAGGTTCAGTGGGAGAAATAGTCTCAAAAAATGAGGTGGAGAGAAACTGAGGAAGATATTTGACATAGACACATATATACTCATTCCCCGACCTATTCATATACAGTGATAGAGTATATGATATAGTATATAATAAAAACACAGACCATCAACAGTAATTCATGAAGACTGGCCTGTGCCTTGGGTAATCATGCCATAGGATACTCTCACAAAAGAGTAATTTGACATCGATACTATGCTCATTTTATGTATATTTATATATTTTGTATATTTATATATTTTATACATAAATATAAATATATATTATAATATATAATATATATAATATATAATATATATTATGTATATAAATATTTATACATAAAATGATGCTAGACCTAGTTCCTCAGACTGCAGATGTATAATGCTCAAATCTGTAAATTTGTTGGCAGAGAAGTGGGGCTCCTTGTATGGCTGCAGAATAAGACTGAGAAGAGTCTCTCTTTGAGTCATAATCATTTTTAAACTTTTTTTATTGATTCTTCTTGAATTTCGTACCAGGCACCCCAATCCTTCTCATCTCCCAGTCCTTCTATATGAGCCCTCTGCCCCTGCGACCTCTTCTCACACCAAAGAAAACAAAAAATAAAAATAAAAACAACCAAAAAAAAAAAAGGGAAAAAATCTTGACGTGGAAATGGCAGTGTGTCACAGTGTGTCGTACGGCCCACTCTTTTGCCCAAATAGTTTTACTTGCAAATGCTCGTTGCAATGAGTCATTGGCCTGGTTCAGGGCCTCTGGCTTTTGTGACTGAATCCTCCCTGGGGCTCCTCTCAGATATTCTGTTGTTGTTACCCTGTGCCTTGGAGATTCTGCAGCTTTTGTTCAGCAGGATCGGTTCCTTCATGCACTCCACCAGTTCATAGGGGGGAAGATGTTGGGTTGGGCCAAGTTAAGGCCCTGCATCTGAGCCTGCGTGGTGGCTGCATTGTTCACCCAGCCAGGTCTCCTCCTCTGCACCACCAGGGTGAGCTCTCCCACTTTGCCCAGGCAAGAGCCAGAGCCAGGGGGCTGCTCTCTTGCTTGTGGCAACCAGCAGGACTGGTTTTCTCAGGCTCATGTCATTGGGTTCACTCCTCCCACACCTTTGCCACGAGGAAGAGCTCTCCCACACTGCCCAGGCAAGGGGCAGGGCTGATTCTCTTGAGTGCCGCAGTGGTAAGATGCTGGGCTAACTCTGCAAAGCCCTTGGACATCAAGATAAGTCCAGTAATCAGCGCAAGGTATATTCACAGGACCTTTGGTGGTAATATTGGCCAGGGACATCAACACAGACCCCTGATCCTACAGGACCAAAGATACAGACATAGAACTCTTAGTTTCAGAATAGGGCCCGGACGTGGCCTTAGATAGCAGCACAAGTCTCTCACATCAGCCTGATCCAAACCACCCTCATGTCTCCAGCGTTGTCACTCTTCATAGTGTATACACCATTCCCTCCTCTTTCTCTGCCATCTGTACTATATGTTTTCTTATCTTAGAGGCACCCCTAGGTGTCTTCAGTGCCTATGCCTACTACTCCATGGTGGCTGGCATGTCTCTAGCTGTCTTTAGCATGGATACCTACCTCATAGTCATTTTTAAATCCTTCCATTCCCCAGGAGCCATTGGCCTATTCTCATCTTTCGTCTGTTATGCAAGTAACCACAGATACTGTGGTTTTATAAGTGCGATGGCCATGTCATATCCAAGAGAATGTTTTACAACACGCCTCATTGTCACACAGATTTCATATTCTGACCCTTCTCTTATTAGATGTTATTGGCAGTTATCTTGATAGATGGAAACCTAACATGGTAGTTAGGTTAGTTGTAGTACTGCAAAAGATAGGTACAAATCTGAACCTCTGGTACCTTAAAATATGGCCAAATTCAGAAATATATATGTGCAGGCTAGTGTTTAAAGAGTGTGATAAGGGGTATGTTGTGTCTTAAGACATCAAACCAAAGGCAGAAGGGCTATCTGATATGGGCTGGTGGTTACCTCATCTGTACCCCAGGTTTTAGCCACTTTAGACCTCTCCCTAGGCCATATGATGCCACTGTGAAGATTGTCTATTAGCACCGCCATGTATGACTGAGCTTGAGAGGGGACAATACCAAGCAAGTCAAGCTCTGCTATGTTTCCATGACACCCAGACCCATCACGAACCCACGTAAAGCAAGGTTTGCATCTGTCTGTTCTAATCCTGGAAGAGGCCAGATACAAGAGATACAGAATGTGTGTGTGTGTGTGTGTGTGTGTGTGTGTGTGTGTGTGTGTGTATGTGTGTGTGTGTACGTGTGAGACAGACAGACAGACAGACAGAGACAGACAGACACAGACACAGAGAGAGAGAGCACACAAATTGCATTATAAGCTCTACTCTCTAAGAAGCCATGTCTTAGATGTTCATGATACAGTTTCTGTCTGAACATTTGTTCTAAAGCAAGCACAAGTCATAGGAAATTTAGTCATACCCTTTTACCTTTGGCCCAGTAGACCTTCCCATCCCTGAGTGGCTCTTTTCAATTCAGCACATTTGTTTCTTCTCTTACTCAAACCCCCAAACATCCACGGCTACTGTGATAACAAAACGTAATGCTCAAGTCCAGAGTCATGTGGATCAGTTCCAACCTTCCCTCATCTGTCCTTTAGACTAGCCAACCTGAAAATTCATATGTGAAAGCCCAAGGGATAATGCCCATACCATAAAAAGGTGTGGCACGGTCCCACAAGTATCTCTCTGCTGCTGTCTCAACCCCTGCCCCCTCTTTTTGTCATCTGTGGGTTGAATCTTTTGTCACTTCTAGAATTTTCTGAGTACCTCTGGGACAGATGAGACGAAATCACCTCTCCCTGTGCATTAGACAAATGTTAAGCATTGTAAACTATCTCTTAAACAGTTCTTATGGTTAATGATAAATTCTTTCGATTTACATTTTAAACACTTCTAATGTTTCTTTCATATATAACATAGCATATAATACACATAATATATAAGATGTATTATACATAATTTACATAATATATATGTAAAAATGTTGGAAATGGGACAATTTGACTCCCTGTCGAGTCAACTACTGGACTCTCTTGTAGCCTGAGCTGCTTTGAGCAATAGGACCATCAGTTAAACGTCAGCTGGACTATATGAATGCCAGCAGCAGCTATCTCAGACACTCAAGTGCCTGTAGAGAACTACGCAGTTCTTTTTCTGGACTCCTGAACATGCCTCTGCAACCAGCACTTTTTGGGAGAGTTTGTGTGCAGAAATTTTGCTACAGGAAGCCTCAATGAACTGCTTCTATGATGGCCAGAGGGGGCGCCCTTCTCCCGACACAGGGATTTCTGTGTCTGGTCCTAAGAGGCAAGGCTAAGAGGTCATGGCTCAACAGACCAAGTTGTGAATGGTCCAGAAACAATGGTTGTAATTGTTCCAAGCACTGATTCCTCGGCTTTTAAGCAAGCTGCTTAGGCTCTTTCAATGAGTAAGCTGGGAAGCATTCTCTTGCGCCACTTCGAGTGGTACCAGAGCAATAAAAGTTTCTTCCAAATGGTCTTTCCTTGTTACCTTTACTTGCATGGTTCTAGCTGGTGACATTCAGATTTCCGTGTGCTGGCAGGGGCAGTAAGCAGGGTCTCCTGTGGTGGCTTGGCCCTTTGGGCTCAAAGGTGGTCTCAGAGTCTTGGGTTCTGATTCTTGGCACTAGACTCTTGAGCAATCAAGCTTTCAATCTCCAGCAAGGAGTTTATAAACCTTTTAAGTCCTGAGTGCCAAGTGCGGTCTGTGCACAATTTCTGCTTAACAGCCAAAGACACAGTGGATCGCCTGATTGCTAGGAATGACATTCACATACCCTTGCTTGAGTGATCCTGGTCAGCCCTGGCTCTCAGTTCCTTCATTGCTCATCATATGCCCAGGTTCCCAAGAAGTGTCAGGTGCCCTATCTTCCACCTTAGTTCCTGAATACCACCCCAGCTGAGCAGGAACATCGAGTTATCCAGGTAGTAGCCTCTGAGGTGTAGAAGACAGTGAGGAAGTAACTGAACACTTTGAGAGCAACCAGGGCAGGGAAGACCAAGGAGAGACATGATGAGAAAGTAAATAAAAGATTGGAAGGAACTAAAGAACCTTGAGGCTAGCCATCAGAAGAGATCTAAAGAGTTGCCAAGTCTTCACAACCAAGGGCCTAAAGACTCTGGGTTGATTTGACAACGGGAATCTTTAGTAGATCCTGGGCTTTGCCAGGGTTCTAGGATCCTTATACCCAATGGCTAACACTAGGGGGTTAGTTTCCAACTAACCTGCTTCTTGCCTACTGCTGGCTACCAAAGATGGAGGTATAAAAGCCCTGGAAACCTCTGATATCTATTGGGAAGGCTAAAAGGACTCTAAGCTGACTGGTGACACGTCATCAGCACCTTTAAGCTGTCTAGAACCTATGAGTGACATATTTCTTTGGTTTCACTTTTTCATTGTGTCTCACTTATATCCCGTCTCATAAAGGTAACCTATCTGGTAGGAGGTCTCTTAGACAATGGCTAGCCCAACATAAAGACCTCCACAAAAGGGACCCCACGATCAATACAGTTAGTAGAAAGCACAATATTCACTCAAAGGCCACTCAGCATTCTCTGTTGCTGGAGCCAGAGAGCTTGTTTTAGTTTCATTTATTTTGTGATAAAACTCCTTTAATTTGTCTCACAATTCCAGGTCATATTCTTTATTGCAGGAGCGTGGAGATTAAAGATGTCACACTACATTCACAGTCAAGAACAGAGAGAAATGGACACACCCATGATGTCAGCTTGCTGCTTTTGCTTTATTCTTACATAGTTCAGGATTCCCTGCTAGGGATTGGTGCCACCCATAGTGTGCTGGGCCTTCTCACATTAGTCACTAACTAAAACAATCCCCCACAGACATCCTCATAAGCCAACATGATATAGGCACCTCTTCAGTGGTACTCTTCTTAGATGATTCTAGACTGTGGCAAGTTGATATTGAAAGAATAATGGATACATTCTACAAGGAAGTCAGTGTTTTCAAAGCTATAATATTTTATTATGCAGTTAGCATTTATAGCTTGCTGGAAATTTTCACTACTAAAGTGACTTCTGTCTTAGTTTCTCTTCCTAATGCTATGACACAATATCCTAACAAGAGCAGCTTAATGGAGAAAGGGTTTATTTTGGCTTACAGTTCCAAAGGAATACAGTCCATTATGGTAGAAAATATGACAGTGGGCAGGGAAGCTGTGGTGTCAGGTTGGGGACCTGGCTGGTCATGCTACACTCACACTCTGGAAATTGAACATGCACAGGAAGTGGGGCCAACCCATAAAGCCTCAGGGCCCATCACCAGAGATCTACTTCCTCCAGCAACTTCCCACCTCTTAAAGATTCTACACTCTTCCAGAACAGCCCCACCAGGTGGATACCAAGTGTCCAAACATAAGCCTATGGGGGATATTTTACAACAAACTCATTCCTTATCAAAGCTTTACATCAAAATGTTCTTTTCCCTCTCCTCTCCCCATCATCTTTATCAGTCTATGCTTGCAATCTAAGAGGGAACATGTTTCCTACCACACTCAGTGTAAGTGAGGCTACTGTGTACCCTGCCCCAGCACAGGGTACATTTTATGGGGAAGAAGTAAATCAGAGGCATATATTAGGAAGTGCCCAGGGGCATACCTACAGCAATGACCTTTAAAGGGCCGTATTAAGTACTGTGATGGAAAAACCAGCAAGTGAATGACCTATGAAAGGTCCTTTGCAACCAGAAAAATATATCTTATTTTGTCACGTAAGCTGGTACCTTCTGACACATTTCTCTTCCTTTGGGGTGATGTAGTTTCTGGAACATACAGCAGGCATACTTGTTCTGCTCTATAATGAATATTCTCTATTTGAGCTCATGGAGGAACCAATATTCTTTAAGTAGTCATTCTTTTTTTTTTTAATTTAATTTAATTTAATTTTTTTAATTTACATTCCAAATCACTTCCCCTTTCCCGTTTCCTCCCTCCCCGAAAGTCCCATAAGCCCCCTTCCCTCCCTCTTTTCTCCGTTCAACCCCCTCTCATTACTCTGTCCTGGCGTTCCCCTACATCCAGTCTTTCCAGGACCAGGGGTCTCTCCTTCCATCTTTTTAGAAATCTATTGATATGCTGATTGTGTCTAGGGTATTCTGAGATTCTGGGTCAATATCCCCTTATCAGTGACTTCATACCATGTGTGATCTTTTGTGATTGGGTTACCTCACTAAGGATGATATTTTCAAGTTCTGACCATTTGCCTAGGAATTTCGTGAATTCATTGTTTTTAATTGCAGAGTAGTATTCCATTGTGTAAATATACCACATCTTCTGAATCCATTCCTCCGTTGAGGGACATCTGGGTTCTTTCCAGCTTCTGGCTATTATAAATAAGGCTGCTATGAATATAGTGGAGCATGTGTCCTTATTGCATGCAGGTAAAGTCTCTGGGTATATGCCCAGGAGTGGTATAGCCGGATCCTCCGGAAGTGTCATGCCCAGTTTTCTGAGGAGCCGCCAGACTGCTTTCCAGAGTGGTTGTACCAGCCTGCAATTCCACCAGCAGTGGAGGAGTGTTCCTCTTTCTCCACATCCTCGCCAACAACTGCTGTCTCCTGTGTTTTTGATCTTAGCCATCCCGACTGGTGTGAGATGGAATCTCAGGGTTGTTTTGATTTGCATTTCCCTAATGACTAAGGATGATGAACATCTCTTTAGGTGCTTCTCAGCCATTAGATATTCTTCAGGTGAGAACTCTTTGTGTAGCTCTGTACCCCATTTTTTAATAGGGTTACTTGCCTCTCTGGAGTTTAACTTCTTGAGTTCTTTGTATATCTTGGATATTAGCCCTCTGTCGGATGTAAGGTTGGTAAAGATCATTTCCCAGTTAGTTGGTTGCCGCTTTGTCTTTTTGACGGTGTCTTTTGCCTTGCAAAAACTTTGTAATTTAATGAGGTCCCATTTGTCTATTCTTGATCTTAGAGTATAAGCTATTGGAGTTCTGTTCAGGAAATTCTCCCCTGTGCCCATATGTTCAAGGTTCTTCCCTAGTTTCCCTTCTATTAGTTTCAGTGTGTCTGGTTTTATGTGGAGATCTTTGATCCACTTAGAATTGAGCTTAGTGCAAGGAGATAAGGATGGGTCAATTTGCATTCTTCTGCATGTTGACCTCCAGCTGAGCCAGCACCATTTGTTGAAAAGGCTATCTTTTTTCCACTGGATGGTTTTAGCTCCTTTGTCAAAGATCAAGTGACCATAGGAGTGTGGATTCATTTCTGGGTCTTCAATTCTGTTCCATTGATCTACATGTCTGTTACTGTACCAATACCATGCAGTTTTTAACACTATTGCTCTGTAGTACAGCTTGAGGTCCGGGATACTGACTCCCCCAGAGGTTCTTTTACTCTTGAGAATAGTTTTAGCTATTCTGGGTTTTCTGTTATTCCAGATGAATTTTTGAATTGCTCTTTCTAACTCTATGAAGAATTGAGTTGGGATTTTGATGGGGATTGCATTGAATCTGTGTATTACTTTTGGTAAGATGCTCATTTTTACTATATTAATCCTGCCAATCCATGAGCATGGCAGATTTTTTCATCTTCTGAGGTCTTCTTCAATTTCTTTCTTCAGAGATTTGAAGTTCTTGTCATACAGATCTTTCACTTGTTTGGTTAGCGTCACGCCAAGATACTTAATATGGTTTGTGGCTATCGTAAAGGGTATTATTTCTCTTACTTCTTTCTCAGCCTGCTTATCCTTTGAGTATAGGAAGGCTCTGACTTGCTTGAGTTGATTTTATATCCGGCCACTTTGCTGAAGTCGTTTATCAGCTGTAGGAGTTCTCTGGTGGAGTTCTTTGGGTCGCTTATGTATACTATCATATCGTCTGCAAATAGTGATAGTTTGACTTCTTCCTTTCCAATTTGTATCCCTTTGACCTCTTTTTGTTGTCTAATTGCTCTAGCTAGAACTTCAAGTACTATATTGAAAAGATATGGAGAGAGAGGTCAGCCTTGTCTAGTCCCTGATTTTAGTGGGATTGCTTCAAGTTTCTCTCCGTTTAGATTGATGCTGGCTACTGGTTTGCTGTAAATTGCTTTTACTATGTTTAGATATGGGCCTTGAATTCCTGATCTTTCCAAGACCTTTAGCATGAAAGGATGCTGAATTTTGTCAAATGCTTTCTCAGCATCTAATGAGATGACCATGTGGTTTTTTTCTTTGAGATTATTTATGTAGTGGATTACATTGATGGATTTCCTTATATTGAACCATCCCTGCATCCCTGGGATGAAGCCTACTTGATCGTGGTGAATGATCGTTTTGATGTGTTCTTGGATTCGGTTGGCAAGAATTTTATTGAGTATTTTTGCATCGATATTCATAAGAGAGATTGGCCTGAGATTCTCTTTCTTTGTCGGATCTTTGTGTGCTTTTGGTATTAGTGTGATTGTGGCTTCATAGAACGAGTTGGGTAGTGTTCCTTCTGTTTCTATTTTGTGGAACAGTTTGAAGAGTATTGGTGTTAGGTCTTCTTTGAAGGTCTGATAGAATTCTGCACTAAAACCATCTGGACCTGTGCTTTTTTTGGTTGGAAGACTTCCAATGACAACTTCTATTTCTTCAGGGGTTATAGGACGGTTTAGATGGTCTATTTGATCCTGATTTAATTTTGGTACTTGGTATCTGTCAAGGAAATTGTCCATTTCCTCAAGATTTTCTAGTTGTGTTGAATACAGGTTTTTGTAGTAGGATCTGATGATTTTTTGAATTTCCTCAGTTTCTGTTGTTATCTCTCCCTTTTCGTTTCTGATTTTATTAATTTGGATACTATCTCTGTGCCCTCTGGTTAGTCTGGCTAAGGGCTTATCTATCTTGTTGATTTTCTCAAAGAACCAACTCCTCGTTTTGTTGATTCTTTGTATGGTTTTCTTTGTTTCTACTTGATTGATTTCAGCCCTGAGTTTGATGATTTCCTGCCTTCTACTCCTCTTTGGTGTATTTGCTTCTTTTTGTTCCAGGGCTTTCAGGTGTGCCATTAAGCTGTTAGTGTATGCTGTCTCCCGTTTCTTTTTGGCGGCACTCAGGGCTATGAATTTTCCTCTTAGCACTGCTTTCATTGTGTCCCATAAGTTAGGGTATGTTGTGCCTTCATTTTCATTAACTTTCAAAAAGTCTTTGATTTCTTTCTTTATTTCCACCTTGACCAAGTTATCATTGAGTAGAGCATTGTTCAGCCTCAATGTGTACGTGGGTTTTCTTTTGTTTTTGTTGCCATTGAAGACCACCCTTATTCCATAGTGATCTGATAGGAGGCATGGGATTATTTCTATCTTCTTGTATCTGTTGAGGTCTGATTTGTGACCAATTATATGGTCAATTTTGGAGAAGGTACCATGAGGAGCTGAGAAGAAGGTGTATTCTTTAGCTCTAGGATGAAATGTTCTATATATATCAGTTAGTTCCATTTGGTCCAAGGCTTCAATTAGATTCACTGTGTCCCTGTTTAGTTTCTGCTTTCCTGAACGATCCATTTCAGAGATCGGGGTGTTGAAGTCACCCACTATTATTGTGTGCGGTGCGATGTGTGCTTTGAGTTTTAGTAAAGTTTCTTTTACGAATGAGGGTGCCCTTGCATTTGGAGCATAGATATTCAGGATTGAGAGTTCTTGATGGTGGATTTTTCCCTTGATCAGTATGTAGTGTCCTTCTGTGTCTTTTTTGATGACTTTGGGTTGAAAATCAATTTTATCCGATATTAGGATGGCTACTCCACCTCGTTTCTTGGGGCCATTTGCTTGTAAAATTGTTTTCCAGCCTTTTACTCTGAGGTAGTGTTTGTCTTTGACACTGAGGTGCGTTTCCTGCATGCAGCAAAATGCTGGGTCCTGTTTACGTATCCAGTCTGCTAGTCTATGTCTTTTAATTGGGGAATTGAGACCATTGATATTAAGAGAGATTAAGGCATAGTGATTATTGCCATCTGCCATTCTTGACGCTATCTTTATGTTTGAGTGGTTATCTACTTTTGGGTTAGATTCAAGGTTATTATCTCATTTTTTCCAGGGTGTTGTTTCTCTCCCTGTATTGGAGGTTTCCACCTATTATCCGTTGCAGGGCTGGATTTGTGGAAAGATATTGTGAAAATTTGGTTTTATCATGGAATATCTTGGTCTCTCCATCTATGGTGATTGAGAGTTTTGCTGGGTATAGTAGTCTAGGCTGGCATTTGTGCTGTCTTAGTGTCTGCATGAGATCTGCCCAGGATCTTCTGGCTTTCATAGTCTCTGGTGAGAAGTCTGATGTGATTCGGATAGGTCTTCCTTTGTATGTTACTTGGCCCTTTTCTCTTACTGCATTTAGTATTCTTTCTTTGTTTAGAACATTCGGTGTTTTGATTATTATGTGACGGGAGGTATTTCTGTTCTGGTCCAGTCTGTTTGGAGTTCTGTAGGCTTCTTGTACGTTCATCGGCATCTCTCTCTTTAAGTTAGGGAAGTTTTCCTCCATAATTTTGTTGAAGATGTTTACTGGCCCTTTAAGTTGCAAATCTTCACTCTCATCTATACCTATAATCCTTAGGTTTGGTCTTCTCATTGTGTCCTGGATTTCCTGGATGTTTTGGGTTACGCGTTTTTTGCATTTTGCATTTTCTTTGACTGTTGAGTCGATGCTTTCTATGGAATCTTCAGCACCTGAGATTCTTTCTTCCATCTCTTGTATTCTATTGTTGATGTTTGCATCTATGACTCCTGATTTCTTCCCAAGGTTTTCTATCTCCAAAGTTGTCTCCCTTTGTGATTTCTTAGTTGTTTCTACTTCCTTTTTTAGTTCCTGGATGGATTTGCTGAGATCCTTCACTTGTTTGTTTGTATTTTCCTGTATTTCTTTAAGGTATTTTTGCATTACCTCTTTCAGGATTTCTTCCTGATGACCCACGTTCTCCTGCATTTCTCTGAGCGATTTTTGTGTTTCCTCCTCATGGGATTCCATCTGTTGATCCATCGTCTCCTGCATTTCTTTAAGCAGTTCGCGTGTTTCCTTTGTAAGGGCATCTAACCGTTGATTCATTTCTTTAAGCAATTTTTGTGTTGCCTCCTTATGGGCATCCGTCTGTTGACCCATATTCTTCTGCATTTCTTTATGCAAATTTCGTGATTCCTTTGTGAGTGCATCTACCCGTTGATTCATCTCGTTAAGCGATTTTTGTGTTGTCTCCTTGTGCGCCTCCATCTTTTGATCCATGTTCTCCCGCATTTCTCTAAGCGATTTTTGTGTTTCCTTTGTAAGGGCTTCTAACCGTTGATTCATGGTCTCCTGTAACTCTTTATGAGATTTATTTGTGTCCTTCTTGTGATCCTCTAATAGCATCATGAGAAGTGATTTTAAATCCAGATCTTGTCTTTCGGGTGTGGTGGGGTATCCAGGACTTGCTGCTGTTGGAGAGTTGGGTTCGGATGGTCCCACATTACTTTGATTACTGTTAGTAACATTCCTACGTTTGCCTTTTGCCATCTGGATACCTCTGGTGTTAGTTGGTCCTGCTGCCACTGGCTGTTGGTTGGACCTCCTGTGAGCCTGCAAAGCTATTTCTGCCCCCCCTGGATTACCAGGATTCCCCTGGCACCGATTTCTGGGGCCTGCCTGCTCCTGAGTGACTTTGGAGCCCTAATGTGCTTTGCCCCAAGTGATCTTATATTGGGGAGGCCTTGCACATCTAAAGGCTCAGCCTAGTGGATTCCTGGAGCAGAGGTCGCCAAAGGGAGGCTGGCAGGCTCCTGCCCTGTGCAGGGGTGTGTGATCTCTCCTGGGGGGGGGAGGGGGCGTCCCTCTGCCAGGCAGAAGTCCCACAGCAGATCTGGCGCGCTGGTCACTGCAGATCAGCCCAGCACCTGGGAGCAGGTTACACACAAGCTGCCTGAACCCGAAGCGATATTATGCCTGTCTGTCTCTGAGCCTGGCGGTCCCAACTACCTGGTCACTGGAGCAAAGATGGCGGAGGGCACTCTCCGTGGCGCCGCTCACCCTGTGGTCAAGATGGCCCGCCGATCTGGCACCCAGACGACCACAGCGCCAACCCGCCCTCGGGCACAGACGGAAGCCCCAACAGGCCGTGTCCCAAGTGATGTTATATTGGGGGGAGAGCCTGGGTACCGGTCTCTCCAGCGCAGTCCGCGGGAACAGAGGTCGCGGAAGGGAAGCTGGCAGGCTCCCTCCCTGCGCGGGGTCCCTCCACCAGGCAGAAGGTCCCACCGCGGAACTGGCGCGCTGGTTACTGCAGATCAGCCCAGCACCTGGGAGCAGGTTACACACAAGCTGCCTGAAACCGAAGCGATATTATGCCTGTCTGTCTCTGAGCCTGGCGGTCCCAACTACCTGGTCACTGGAGCAAAGATGGCGGAGGGCACTCTCGGTCTCAAGTAGTCATTCTTGTAATTTCTGTTGCTTTTAACTCTGGTTATAACAAGCTGACATTTGCATTATTCTGGGTTATTCTGAGGTGTCATGGAAGTTTATAATGGTTAGAATTATAAAGGAACCTCTAAAAACCCAAAAGAGGGCTAATCTTAGAGAGGATAGTTATTTTTCCTGATATTACACAGAAAGGAAGGGCATCTCAGCTTCAGGTACTCTCACCTGCTAGAATCTCCATCCTAAATAGTAAGGAGACATGAAATTTCTTAATTGGGGGGGTGTCTTTCTGCACTAATACAGTAATTTTATAACCTTTTGAAACTTTGACCCCCTCCAATAAATTCCACCCCCACCCCAGCTTCACTATCCTGCATCCCATCCTTCTCCCACACACAGTCACATCTGTTTTGGAAGGCCACCACCACTTTTGTCTCCCAGTATAAACTGATTCCATTTTGTCCTCCACTCTATCTTCATGAGCATGGCTTTCCCAATCTATTGTCTGATATGAATTTTGGTACGCCTCATTCTTATATGTGGCATGGGATTTGATCTACATTGTTCCCAAAGGAGAAAGAAATCTGAAGAAACACAGAAATGTTACACAGCTCTGTGCCTGGTTGAAGACATTGGCTTCCACTGAAGTGTTGACTCCTGTTGTCCTGGTTTGGGTCTTTTTTTTTTTTTTTTGATTTTTCATCTTTTGCCTTACAAGAAATGTGCCCACTCTTTTTACAGTGTAAAATATAAAATGTCAATCTGGCAACATCGCCATAATTTCATCATTAAAAAATACTTTAAAATGCAGAAGTCATTGGATGATCCTTTAACAGACAAACCGACTACATGAGCAGCCTGTCTGGGTGTGTGCTGTGAACACACAGCAATATTCTCTGAGGCTACATGCAGCTGTGTGGGTGTGGCATGCATCTCTTCCTCTAAGATTTAAGCATCATCCCTCTCCATCTCAGCTCTCTCTCTCTCTCTTTCTCTCTCTCCCTACACCTCTTTCTCTCCCTCTCCTTCCCCCTTCCCTCCCCCCTCTCAGATTCACTATAGCTTTGCTTTCACTTCAAGGAGAAAGAGAAGGAACTGGGTGTAGTAGAATATTCCTCAACTTCCAGCAAGAGGTTGAGAGTCTGGGCTATATGATAAGATCTTGTTTAATGGGGGGGAGGGCTAGAAGATGTAATAGAAAGATAATTTTTATTATATATGTGACTGACATATTATTTTCCACTTGCTATGAAAAGTAAAAATCCTGAGAGAATCCCAGTGACATACCTGCTTGTCATTCTGTGAGGACTTGAGTAAAAAACGACCCTCCTGGGGTGCCATTGTATGGATGAGACCATTTGCCTGTAAGTCGGGTTCTGGCTGCTGTAGATGCCAGCTCCCTAACAAGCCCCTGTGTCCCCTGAAATATTTGGTGCAGGCCTTGTTCTAGCCTCTCAACACATCTGTGCTTCATCCTGTTCTCTTATAAAGCAGGAGAACTGCTCATCCGCTCCCAGTCTACAAATGTGCCATATATAACACTAAAACAAGACAATGGGAAAGCGATTTTAGTGTTCCAGAAGGAAAAAAAAATCACATTATTGCATTTCTCTATCTCTGTATGTAAAATAGAAATGAAAGCTACATATTCAGGGCTGCCTTGGAAAGCATTTAGAACACACACACAAAAAAGTGTTGCTTTAAGGTGTCTTTTCATTTTAAAAATGCCAGGAAAAATACCATGCTTGAACTGTATATTTTTATGTGATATATCACTGCATCATTGAATCTTTTTGATATGCAAATTCCGATGAAACCAAATAAGAAAGTTTCTCTCATTGATTGCCACAGGCTTTTGTACAGTAAAGAGAAATACACAGTCAAATTGGAATTCAAAGAATGTTCTTATCAGGAGGAACAGACTGACAGTGTGTTTCCTTACTCCGAAGCATTGCAGAAACTTCTATGACATTCCATAAGTTATTTATTGATACTTTTCCCACTCCTCGTTCAGAGAAACACGTGGCCTCAGATGAGAAGTGACTTTGTCAATGTGATTCAAACAAGCTAAATATTAATTTCTACAATCTTCCTTTTGCAATTCAATGAGATGATATAGGATAAGTAGAGTAAAATCCTGAGGGGGGTGCTATATTATCACGCAGAGCCTTGGATTTTGGGTCTATGATCTATTGAGCTTAGGCTTTGCAAAGGAGGAAACTAAAATTCTATCTGTAGTAAATAATTTTGAAAAGCGGAGAGAAATAAAGGCTAACTACAAAGCCTGTGTGTGTTTGGTACAGGCGGGTTGCAAAAGGAGGGACTCTGATTGCATCTGAGGTAAGAGAACCATCAGGTCCCATTTTTCTTATATTAGACCCAACATCTTGGTTTTTTTTTAATTCAAATATGTATTTTTATTCTTTTAAAATTCTGTATATATATATATACATATAGATATATATGTATGTATGTGTGTGTGTATGTGTATGAGTTTGCATGTGTATGTGAGTACAGATGTGGGAGGAGTCTAGAAGAGTTACAGGAAGTTATGAACTACTTGATGTGGGTGCTGGAAACTAAACCCAGGTCCTCTGCAAGGCTAGTACATGCTTCTACCCACTTGGCTATCTCTCTATCCCCTTAACCCAGAGCACAAACTCTCTCTACCCCCTAAGCCACCATACAGTATTCATAAAAGGATAAGAAAGAACTATGTATGATCACATTCTATCTTACACAGAACATTCTTTTGCACCACAAATAACAAAAGCTTTCTTCCCAAATCTGCAGAACAGAAATTTCTTCTGTTTTACATACAACAAAGGGAAGTGGTTTGGTCTTGGATTAGATATTCTCTAGGAGAGCTCATAATTCCCAGGGGAAATTTTTTGAAATGTGTGCTTTGTCAAATGGTGGGGGTTTCCAGTATCATAGGCAATTTCTAGAGATGCTTATACATTCCACAGTGTGTATCAGAGCTCCACACAGTAATGAACTATCTTTTATGTAATGAGTATGTGTCCTTCCAGATATCAGTGAAAGTGAAATCGATTTGTCATTTCCTGATCCCACAACTACTTGGCTTCGAGCACAGAACTAAATTATTTGGGACAATAGGTTTTAAGATTCTTTGAATTCTCTGGGAATTCAGAACTATATATATATATTCTTTTCTTTCAGTGTTTTAGCAAGATTTGTTCAGATACTCAGAAAATTGAATTAAAAGTGGTAATGATTCCAGGAGTACTGCATTAATTCCCCATATCACAGGCACATATTAGCCTGTGTATGTAGTTGTCACTTTTATAGAGACTGGGTGTAACTATGAGCTATGTCTGCCAGTGATGCTGTGTCTAAGCATAAGTATTGAAATATCTACCATTTTAATTATGATTTTCCCTTTACTTATTAATCATATTAAGTTTTAAGTTGAGGGGTTGAACAAGCAGCTTGAGAGCTCTTAGTGCACTTAAACATGAGCAGAATTTGGTTCCCAGCATCTACATGGTGTCTCATAGGTGTCTGTAACTCCAGTCCCAGAAGTTTGGTCTCCCTTTTGGGTCCTGCAGACTCTGGACACATATGTATTTGCCTGCAGGTAAAACACTTGTACACGCAATATATATATACTCTTTTCAAATCTTAAGGAAATGTACATAGATTGGGAAAGTGCATGCAAGCTATATTATTTCTGAATCACATTTAAGGATGAGAAAAATAAAATGGGAGGGATTTATATTGTAAAGGACTCCTGTATCTATCACAGTTGAGACCTATTGGTACAGATGAGAAGGTGTGTCTCTGTCTGGAGAACTGCTCTCTCCCCTCTTGACCAACCATTACATTGTTTTGGAGGTGGTATATAGTCCTCCCTGGGCTCTTTTGATGGGGATTGATGGACTGGACTGGATCTCTACAGCACTTTCTAATGGAATCTAAAGACCTTGACTTGGGTATTAGCTTAGGTTTGGGAATGCTTAAAGCCTTTACTAAAGTGAGAAAAGTTCAAACACAGTCAATCAAGTCAATATTTTGGAACTAATGAATTTTACTCTTTTTTTTCTTCTGCAGATAGTTATGATGTGTGCAGCCACCTGATCTAGAAAAGGATGAGTAGTAAACATGGGAATTCCCAGTCAGGATTTCATGGACTGATGACTGAAACAATCCTCTGTAAAGTGTTACATTATGTATCCACTAAAAGTATGCAACCCTCAAAAATTTTTTTTGAGACAGAGTTTCACTCTAAAGCTCTGACTGGCCTGAACTAGCTCTGTAGACCAGCCTGAACCTCAAAATCGCAGAGATCCACCTGCTTCTGCCTCCCACATGCTGGATGAAAGGCATGTGCCACCAGTGGCTAGTACTTGAAGATAATACGAAAGCATGTAAAATAGAAAGATACCAAATGACACTCAGAAAACCAAACTTTGAATTTTCTATGGAAGAAAAAAAAGACAGATTACAATACCACTGGATTGGAAGACTCTGAATTTTAAATCTCAGTTTTTGATCTCTGCCTCTGTCCATGGTGAATAGAGACAGGAGAAGCAAGTATCCCAGTGTCTTCTCCTGTATGGGCATGAATGCTCTTCACTATCTGTCACCTCCTGAAGGCCCTGACTCCTCACACCATCACACTTGGGAGAGGGTTCAACGTAATATTTCCTTTAGACCACAGAGATTCACTAATGTTCCTTGCCAACTGGTATTCAATCATGGAATTTTACTTCAATATATTTTTTGTTTAAAAAGTTTTTATTTATATATTTTATTTATTTTTTTGGCCTGAGCGTATACATTTTTAATGCAGCCTTAAGAGTTAATCAATAACAGTGCCTCCAGGTCACATTATTTTAAAAATAAAGACTTATTTTATTTTTATTTATGAGTATGTATGTCTGTGTGAACGTATGCTACATGTATGCAGGTGCCCACAGAGCCCCTCTATACCTCTGTGTACAGGGTGGTATACCCCTGTATAACATGGGTGTTGGCAACCAAACATGGAAAAACAGCAAGCACTCCATACACTGAGCCTTTTTTCTAGCCCTTCAGCTCACATTGTAAATACTAAGCTTCATATATAATTGATGATTTGAAAGGAACTTGAGGTAGAATTAAATTTATATTTACTTCAGTTCTATATTTAGAAGATGAGTTCTTTAAAACATTAAATCAACAGTCCTCAATCATCATGGTTATTATGTATTTATCTTTATTTTATGTTTCTTTGGTTTATTTATATAGATTGAATTTGTATTTTGATTAAATAGTGAGTGCTTGACTAGATCAACTTATGATTTAAATCTTTTTCACTGGGCTTCTTCAAAGTGCAAGATATGTATGTGAATATGGAGAAAAATGTCAAATAACAGCAATAAGGAAGCTTTTCATAACTTGGTTAAATTGCCTTAAGTTAAAAGCATTATATCCTAGAACCCCATCTTTTCTGATCAACTGGAAATAGAGAAGCCACAGTCTGGTTATTTTGTAAATCAGGCCTAAACCACAGACCAAGAAGCTAGAGAGTGCACTTGTTAAACCACTGATGGCTGAACTCAACCAGCTTTAAGTGGATTCAGTTCCTGGTAGAAATGCTCCCTGGCCCACCTTTCAGCCTGAGAGAAGCTGAGAGACTGGGGAGTTCCTCTTCACCACTCCATCCCATCAACACTGAAATTGGCTTGGGAGCAGAAGTCCTCATATATCACTGTTTCATTTCTGTGGCTGTAATAAAATATGCTGACAAAGGCATCGTGGGGGAAGTCAGGGAACTTGAAACAGCTAGTCAGATCCGCAGTCCAAACAGAGAGAGAAAAATGCATGAACGGTTGTCTGTGTTTTGTATCCTCTCTACATTTGTACAAACCAAGCAATGTTCACTTGCAGGCTGGGTCTTCAATATCAGTAAAGGCAATCAAGACAAGAGATTTATCCACATGTCAACTTGATATAGGTAGTTCCTCCTTGAGACTCTTTCCAAGTGATTCTAGGTTGTATCAAAGTTGACAAAACTAACAATCATCCCAGATATCTCAGATACATGGTCAGTGAAAGTGTCTAGCCTTTGAAACAGTAACAGGCCGTAGTGATCAGAACACTAGGCCCTTTCCAGGTCTCTATGTTGGGTACCAAGCTACCTCCTTCATCAGAGAATCATCAAAACCTAGACAAACCTATCTCTAACATACCTTCCAGCTAGAAAGACTTATGAGAGATGAAGGTATCTGTGTCCCTCTGAGCAGTCTCTTCATTAGTGATAGCTGCTCCTATTTGAATAGATGTCCTTTCAAGTCTCCTACCCTCAACACTCCATGGCCCAGGTATGAACATATCATGTAAACTTAGAGTTCGACTCTAAGCTATGAGTCCCAAGACAATTCCCAAGACAACCAGATCAGAAACCGAAAAAGTGAACAGAATGTCAGCATCTCTAGAATGAGACAATCAGCCTGTGGCAAGCATTCCAGCTAGCAGCTGGATATAGACATGGGTTTCATAACCTCTCTGAACTAGTTTCTCTCATCCATAGAATGTGATTTACATCTGTCCTAACCTACTCCTAGCAAAACAAAAAACAAAACAAAACAACAACAACAACAACATCAAATGCAATGCCAAAGCTTCTGTCAACTGTGCAGGGCTGAATTAATATAGTCTTACACAGTTCCCTTCTGTAGCCATCCAAATGCACAGGACACAGCAAGGCCTTGGCAACCTCATTGATTACCTCAACATAATTATGATAATTGTTGATTTTCTATTGACAAGCCTGTAATTGCCCTAAATTGATTGGCAGTGATGTGGCATTTACACAGAAACAACCACACTAAAATTCAAGGCTCTACTGACGAAACAGTGAAGAGTAATTGTTCAGCATACCAACCAAATGATTACATATTTACCATACTCAGATTTCTACTTCCTACAAACCCACAATCCAGAGCTCCCTGTTAGATACAATTTATTTAACCTTGCCTGTTGTTTTCCTTTTTCTTGACTATGCCACACACACAACGTTGGAGACAGACAGTAACCCCAGTTGCTCCTCTATTGGTTTGTTTGGATTTTTTTTTCTCATCGTTACTTTGCGATTTAACAGTAGGTGGCTAATGGAAATGTTATTCTCTGCGGTGGCAGACTAAATCAGTGGGAAGTGAGGGGGTTGGTAGAGAGAGGTAGGGGGAGGGAAGAAATGTGTTTACACTTGAAGATGTCACATGAAGCAGCTGGAGCCCCCAGCCCTCGATGCTGGGACAGCCATGAGCTTTGAAGAACTCATCCACATTATTACCCGCTCCTTCACACTTAGAAATCTATTAATTTACAATTAGTTGTATGGATTTTCTAGTAGATTTGTAATTTCTGTAATAATTTACAGAGCACTGAAGAAATTAACTATGCCCCTTGGAAAGATAAGCATTACTGAAGGAGTAGATCCCAGCACGAGTTATTGAACACGTCATTGAACGTCTGGGTTTTTAGCTTTAAATTCTAATTTAATTACAGCAGAACTGATTGGAGAATTCCATTTTATTATCCAAGAAATATCTTTACTCACCACACTTATAACCATAAGATTTTTAATAAGAATTCTACCTGGAGATAGTTTATATATTTGAGAATCTGAAAGTGGGCAGATTCATTTTTAGCCTTAAAATAAAAGTGGAGAACTTTCTCCTAACAACTGACACATGCCTGAAATGACCCCTCCCCTGTCATTGCATTGCAAAAGTGCAACAATAGCATCATGCAAAAGTGCGTGCAGATGACTGCAACTATTCAAATCATTTCGGTTTCCTTAGTCATTGCAGAGAGTTTCCATGAAAGGAGGGAGGCAGGATGACTAAGAAACATTAGCACCAACCAGAGTGTTGTTCCAAAGATAAGAGCAGGGTGCCAAAAGGATTCTGATGGAGGTAAACAGGTGTAACTGGAAGATTCTACAAGAAAGACGTTCTATTCAAAGGAAACAAATATAAAGAAAAATACAATTGTTTGTTACTGAGGACGGAGCCTAGGGCCTTACACATGTGAAGTAAGTGGTCTACTGTTGAGCCACACCCCAGTCCGTGTTATGATTGCAATTTTATATAATTTCTTTCGTGCATTTGTTATAATTATGCATGTGTGTGCTCATGAGCATGTTTGTGTGTGTTTCTATGTGCGTGCATGAGAGAGAGAGGAGAGAGAGGGGGAGAGAGAGAGAGAGAGAGAGAGAGAGAGAGAGAGAGAGAGAGAGAGAGAATGAGAGCCTTTTTCTTTTTGTACCAGAAAAGAATTCTCTGATATAATCATAGAATCAAGGATATAAGAAGCCTCAGAGATGTTTTTCTGTTTGATTGCTATTTCTTGTAACTTTGTTCATATGGTTACTGACTAACATTTTACTCTATACCAAGGCCTGTCTCAGAAGAGCTGCCATCATAAACATGTCCTTAATGATTATTAAATGTTGGATTGTCTAAACTCTGGAGTTGAATCAACTCAGGTCTTGGTTTTTAACAATATTTTCTGACTTCTTCTAGCTGTGAAAATTTATGGTAGAGATAAAAACATAGTGGCCCTCACAGCTGTGGGGAGTAAGACGGACTTTAGTTCTGAGCTTATCCAACTCGGTACTGACCACCTATGATGTTTTCTTATTGTTTCTGAGAAGACATACTGTTCAGAGCCTCAAGCTGTCCACTACTGTGCTGTTTTCCAGGATGTCTGTCACAAAGGAAAACACAGTTTGCATCTAAATGGTCTCTGCTCACCTTCTGTCTGTTGTCAGGACCAGCTCCATGGAATGCAGATAGCACTGAAGGAAATCTGAGGGGAAAGTTCTGGAGCTGGCAATCTTTCCAAGTACACACTGCTAATAATTTGCCTCAAGTGATTTTTGAATTCAAAGAGATGTTGAAAATTAAATCAAATTACAAATGACTAAATAATTGCTATAAAAGGATTTAGTGAAAAAAATCACACATCATACTAAAAATAAGAGCTCTAGGTAGATACTGGATCCTCGGTGTGATTCTAATGGTCACTAATCATCAGTCACATGACCTCTTTGGTCTCAAAAGATAACGAGTAAGACAATCTCTCTCTTCAGTCTTCTTTAGCTGTGAAATTGTACAATCTCACCTACCTTCCAAAGCACTTCGGAAGAAGATAAAGAAGGAAAAACACAATATGGGAACACATTTTAGAAGTTAGGAGACGTAAGGTCCTGCGTTCAATCTCAAGCACCACAAGTAGTAAGCAAATAAAATGAAAGCCAGCCTTAAAAATGAAAATTTATACTTCACATTGAATCAAAAATTATAGTCAGTGTTGCTTTTTTCTCTCCAAAGAGCTAAAAGCAGATATTTAAGAGGAAGGAGCAGTGACACATGAATATTCAGAATGCTAATGACAATGAATTTGTTGTATGCCAGGGTTATAAATTTCATTCTCCCTCCCTGCCATAAATCAGTGGGATGTGGTGACACTTCCTGCCTTCTGGTGTTTGTTTCTGTTAGGTCTTAGAGAATTTAACTTCAGGGACATGATTACTTACTTCAAATCTTAAAAAACATGATGGCCCAGAAGTTATAAGTCACATTCTAAATGAACACAGGGACTTTACCCTGGCACAAAAGGGTTCTCTGTGGAAACATAGCTCATAGCCTTACTCTGTCTGAGGTCTTAGACCTTGGGGTAGTGCAGAGACTTGGTCAGTCAACATGTATTAGTAACCAGTAGTTTTGGAAAATGTTATGTCTTATTAGACTTTCTCCTTTGCCATTAGATAGATAAATAAAAATAAAAATAAAAGGAGGAACAACTTATGCTACTTAGCCAAAGGTCAGGCATAGCACCTGATCTATTTCCCATCTTCGGACTAGAGGATAGATTGCTCTTAATTCAATTCAGTTATGAGTTCACTATATCCTAATTGTTTGCCATTATAAAATACACTCTTTGTTTTCTTGAAGTTTTCAAATTACTCTAAAAAAATGTTACCAGTAACAAGGCAGTCACATAGAAGATAGCCTGAGTATGAGTCTATTTGGATTAAACAGTAGCCATTAATGGAATGTCTACTGTGTAGGCTTGGGCACATTGCCAGTCATGTGACATAGATTGCCTTAACCTCCAGATAAGACAAAGCAATGTTCTTCCTTAATTACTGAAGGGATCAAAATTAAGAGGATTAGGAGGCACAACCAGTCTGCAGTAGATTACCATCAAGCTATTTGTCTTTGAAAAAAATCATTTTCACTTTATTTCAGTTGGAAATAATTTTAAATTTACAGAAAAAAAGTACAAAATAAGAGTCACCTAATATATGTCCTATCTGCTGTCTCATTTCCATAACATCCATTGTCTTTTATAAATGCAAAACTTAAAGACGATGGTGGTTTCAGAGCCATTTGAGGGTCTATCATACATCATAACTCTTTTCCTGGAGAGACATGATAAAATGGCTGTTCATGCCAAATAGAGTACCAACAAAATGTTAGCAGAATTACTCTGCCCAAGTCCAGCTTGGTGAACAAATGAGTTTATTTGACTACTTACAGGAGCACATGACTCAAAAATAGCAGTATCGCTGATATTGCTAAAATGCCCCTGATAACTAGCATGAACAAAAGCAACTTCAGTGAGAAGGGGTCTATTTGTCTTACAAGACACAGTACACCATGGAAAGAAGCTGAGGCAGAAATGCAAGGCAGAGACCTGGAGGCAGGAACTGAAGCAGAGATTGTGGAGGAATGACTTGCTTCAAGGCTTGTTTAGTCTGCTTTTAATATAGAACTATCTGTGGAGAACTGGCACTACTCATAGTGGGTTGGGTCCTCTCATATCAATTATTAACTAAGAAAATGACATTTGCGTATTTCTACATGGTCTGATAAAAGCACTTCCTCAACTGAAGTTCTTTCCAAAGTGACCCAGTTTTTTGTTAAGTTGACTAAAGGTACCCATCATTAGTCCCACCTCATTTTGATTAACATTTTGCTGAAGTCTGGTCACAGAATTCCACTTTCTGTCAACTTTCCACGTCTTGCGTACACTAGTATGCAAAGTCATGTGTAGCTGGGGGCAGGAGGGAGTAATGGCTGGAATTCAAGGTGAGAGTTCTCAGACACTCCTTCACCCTCTAGAGATTGTTAAGAGTCCACTTCAATTACCATAGGCCTAGCCATCACCAGATAGTCCTGCTTCTTCTGTTGTCATGACTACTAGCCTAAGGTTTTCTTTGCTTTATGATGGTGATGAGATGTTATCAAATTTTGCTTGGAAAAAAAGCAACATTACAACAGTGTATAATGATGTATCTCATGAGACTAGGATGTTTTCTTACTAAAGAAGAACTTTCAACTTCAATGCATTTAACATTGGGACAAAATTCTTTTCTATTGTCTATGTTCCAATTTTCTTAATTGCTCAATTATGCCCTTTATAAAGTTTCTTTCCCCCATGTCACTGGATCCAGGTAATGGGATACAGCCTCAGTCTCCTCATTTAATAGAGCTAGGGCTGGATAAGAAGTGTGACATCTCGTTTGTATGGCCCCCTTGTTCACATACACATTTTCCATCCACTAATAAACTCTTCCTCACTTGTTTTTGGAGTAGCTTTTTAAGTGGTTTTCACCAAAAGCATGAAGATGCAATGGTGTTCCACTTTCAAACTGCTGCATCAATAGGTCTTGAATGTATCACTCCTATAAATATGTCACTACCACATGGGAAAACCTGGGCAAACATAGCAAGTAACAAGAGAGATGTGGCTCAGTCCCATCCATCATTGGATAGGTGAATGAGAAGTTTCCACATGATCAGAGTAGCTAATGGGGGATGCATGCATGGCTAGGTTACCTGAGATCAGCCATGTGTTTGACACATAGATTTGTAGCTCATCATTATCCCAGGTCACCACACTTGGGGGCGGGGGGAATTGTTTACACAGGACAGAAGTCGTACAACAAAAGTCATGGCACTAGGAGAGGATGATTCCATAAATCATAAAAAAAATTGCGTAATAAAGAAAAGATTTTCATCAACAGAAGGGCATTTCTAAGAAACTCTGTTTGGGTTCTTCAAAGGAAAGGGTTGACCAGAAGTTGCAGGGCCGTTGTGCTGCTTAGGTCACAGTAGTAATGGTGTCTCTTTTGGGTCCCAGTTTGGGCCTATGACCATCAGTGACATCCTACCTGATGATCCCAGGGTTGCTGCTCTCTGTCTTGTAAAAAGAAGGAGAGGAGTTCAAAGTCCAATTCCCACACAACTTGTCAACTGATGTGCCTACCTCATGCAGAAGGCCTGCAGTTTGGCCAGGTTGACTCACAGATCTTGGTTTTTAAGGCATTTGAGACAGCCAGATGTGAAATCAATCCAGGAGGATTCTGTAGGCAACAATGACCTCAGCTAAGCCACTGCATCCTTTGTTCACTCATGCAGCCACTCAGTCAAAGAAATATCCAGAGGAAATTCCTTGCCTACTCCTTAGGAGCAATTTAAAAGAAAGACATCAAGAATAAATTCCACAGTTTTACCTTTCATAAGGATTTCTGCCCAGTCATACAAAAGCCTCGAATAAATAATTTAGCCCTAGGTTACAAGTTACATAACGATGTATAATGTTCACCTACCACGAAGGAGTTCACGTCACATTTGACAGAACATTCAATTTTTTTGAGAAAAACATCACCGAGAGATGAACTGTGTCTCTGAAAATATGACTAGCATTGACAATTAGTACCATCTGCCAATGAGGCACAGAAAAGGCTTTATGCACTAGTATGCTAAGCATACTAATAAACAAAGACATAATTACAAAATTTGTGAAAACTGCTATTTCTACAAGGAAAATTTAATGGTATATTAATTGCACGTGATTTGTATTGGCAGAAAAAAAGTCTTTTTCTTTCTTTCTTTCTTTTTTTTTTTTGAAATACAAATAGACTCGCCAGAACAATCCACCTAGCTTCATTCAACTCTATTGTACTAGCTGGAGAATGTGACATAAACAAGCTCACTGGCTTAGCACCTTGTGCAGGAGCCGACTTAGAAAGCTATTTACTCATTTATATGAGATCTTCTGGGCAAAGGAATGTGAAATTATCAGTGAATTCACTGTGAGAAATTTTCAACTCCTCTTTCCATGAATCCCAAGTTCTATGTTGGTGGCATTCTCTACCTACCCAGTGATGACCAGAGTCTCTAAAAGAAGGACTGGGGGCAGGGAGAGAGTGAGAATCCTGAAGTAGACAGCAAGAGGCAGGAGAAGCCACCTTAGCAAACTTCAAGTTTCCTTCTCACATTTGTCTTCTGCTCTCTCCAATCCCTCAGTCAATGATAGCCACGGATCTTAGGAGGCATCTCCTCTCCCAAACAGTACTTGCCAACTACCAGCTAACTGCCTGTAGGGATCGAGAAGAGAGAAGGAAGTTTGAGCAAATTCATCAGATTGATGGGAGCTGAGCACAGCCAAGATACCATTCATTTTGATAAGAAACTGGTTCTTGCCCTGTGAGGGGACATCTGTTACCTAAATGGGACATTTATAGTGGTTAAGAACTTCAAAAGAAACCTGTTGATCACTATCTGCATTCCAATGGGAAGAAGTTCGGGGCGGGGGGGGGGAAGGGATTGTATAGTATTTTTCTTGAGTCCTACAGAAGAATATAGAATACACCCAAATACTCTGCTGTTTTTCAAGCAAAGATAGCACCATACAGCAAAACAATAGAAGGCTAAATGCATCCACATGGAGGTAACAGATGCCTGATAACAATGAGCTCTGGGTCCACACAATCACCAGACAAGTTCCTTGGATGTATTATGAACTGACTTCACCCCCTTAGGCTCAATGGGCAGATTTGGGGGACCTGAGTTTTCAGTCATTGGTTAGCAACCTTTCTGTATCTTACCAGATAGCAAGCATTGCAGGCTTTTAGAATGATAAGATTCCTGTCACAACCAGTCAACGTTACTGCTACAGTGTGAAAAGAGTTGGAGAGCATATGGGGGCAAAGAAGGTAGCTGTTTCAGCAAGACTCTATCTATGAGGATAGCTGGAGCATAAGACAATTTGCCAGTACCAGTTCACTTATTTCCCACTAGTGTCATATTTAATTTCTTTGACTCTGTCTTCTAATATATCAAGTAAGGATCCCCACCGTCAATGTCTTTGCCCTATTCTTTTTCTTGTACAGCATACGGGATCTTTAAGGGGTGAAGTTGCACATAAATCTAATGGACTTTCATTTCAGTGAGACTGTGTAATACTGACTTGGGTTTAGTGCAGATTTTCTAGGATTTTGGGTGTATAATGTAGCCTTGAAGATTCAAATAAATTCAGATGGATGCAGTCCTGGGCTATGCACATCAAGGCTTAATGCTGATGAATATCTAGCATAGGCCTACTCTGCATCTGATATTGACCTTCCATTCTTGGTATTGCCTCAGATCTGCTGTGCAGTCAAAAGCAGATTTCTCACCCTCAGTACAAGGGTTTGATTTGTACAAACATATCCCAGGACCCTTTCCATAGGCATTCCACATCAAAGACCTTTCCTACTATTCTTTCCTTTTTCAGTCTGCATCCACAGATAGATGCACATCTGTATGTCTAGACAAGTCTATATGAATTCATGCAACATGCATTCTTTTCTCCTTCCCTGCCACAAAGTGGTACTATCCCGTATGGAGACTCAATGATCCATCTCATGACAGATTAACTTAATGGCCAGTGAATCAGGAGAGGAAAGTAAATCCCAATAGACATCATATTAAGTTCATTACTTGAGTCCTATCAGTTGAAAAAAATAGTAATAAAAATAAAACCAACTGCATTCTATCATAAAAATGGCTTCACGGGCAGTACTACCCATAGTGTGAGATTTTTACAGTCTTCACACACACACACACCCATCTTTGCATTCCTGTTGTATGATGGTCCAGTCTGGGCTCTGCCCACATCAGCACACTATGTGGATCCCACCCTGGTGGAAAAGTTATTATCAGAAATTTTGAAACAAGTAGTTGCTAAATAGAGGTTTGATAATGGAGCCAAAGGCACCTGTCACCCGCTGCTCTGTTTTGCGCTGCATACACAAGAGTATAGAAACATTTTAAGCAGCTTAGGGGCAGAAATAATGGAAAACTAGTGATTTTGGTAATTTACATATTTATAGAGACTGTGGAGATTTTAGTCAGGAAACAAAGAAGAAAACAGAGTTGTCAGTGATCAAATGCTGCCTGCCATGCAGAGTTAAAACCAGCAATTTATGGCTAAGCTCAGTTACACCTTTGAAATTACTATAAAAAAAAAGAAAAAGAAAACACCAAAAAATGTGCATTTTCATACAGGTTATCAGCTTTAAAGCTCTGTAAAATAGATGCATCTGAGCAGGTGACATTTCATGCAGTCAAAAAAAAAAATGACAGCATTATAGAGAATAAGGATACAACTAAAAAGCAAACTGAACATGAACAAGATTTCAGAAGCTGTTGTTCTCTTTGGAATATCTCCTTTTTATTGGAACAAAGCCTTCTCTAGTCAAAGGAATAACTCTTAAATATTATCACAAAATCCAAAGTGCCATTTAAACTGGAAACATCTTTGCCATCATAAACTGTCCCTGCTGGAACTTGGTAATGTCCTCCCCAAGTCTCAGACCAGGAATAGGTCATCCAATGCTTCCAGCATCCATTTTTTCCAAATATTTGCCGTGCAAAGAGCTGACACCCACAGATCACAGTACCCAAGTGGACATAAGAGCTCTTATAACCTATGTGGAGGTCACTTACTGATACTCAATAGCAATTGCTCAGCCTAGAGAAAGAGGAGGGAAGAGACACTAGTTATTTGTTGCTCACAATAGCCTTATAAGGTGCACTTTGTGCTCTCCATGTCTTATAATGGGAAAGAGTGCAGGGTGTTTAGGAAGCTTGCTTATCAAGGGAATTTAGAGCAGAGAGTGGGGATGCTGGTGTCAATCTCAAGGTCATGTTCTTATTGCATCATCAGGATACAACACTTCAACTGTCTGCAACTGGGACATCGCCTTTAGTGATATACTAGGATCCCACCAAAGAGAACATCTGTTCTCTGATATTTGATTTCGGGTTCTCTGCATAAAAACATCAGTTGAAGGCTTGTGAGAGAGTAAACCTCAGCTGTTAACCAAGTTAGGAACGGGTAACCGTGTAATTCTAGCTGACCCTGACATTGTTCCCAGTCTTGATGATTCCTGTGTTCTTGATAGGCAGGATCCATCCAGTCCTCATCAAAAGGCTGGTTATCTAAGAGGTTCAAAAAGATGCACAGGAAGAGAGGAATATTTCAAACTTCTCAACCATGGGGCATGCACTGCCGTTATCACCTAGTCTTACGAAAGCCAGCAACAGTAATATAGAAAGGTAGTTTTGAGTGGAAAATGTTAACAAGGTGCAGTGAGGAGCTGAGGCATGCGCTCATGAGTGGGTTCCAAGGGTGTTGACTTCACATGGCTGCTGGAATCTCTTACTCCAGGGTAGTCAAAGACCTTTGGGTGCACCCAAATGGTTCAGTGGGAACCATTTAGATACGGGAGTGGAGCCTGTCTCAGGAGACTAGTTCTTCAACTGAAAAGCAATCTGGCAACTGAAATTTCAGGGGAGGCACTTTTTTCTCTTTATTTCTGTGAATTCAGTATCCAGTTATGAGGTGGAAGGAGGATAGATCAGATATACACAGACCTAACCCATCAGAATAATCTGGCGGAGAGAGGCTCAACCATACTTGCTATTACACACAGGAAGCTTTGAAAAAACTAATAGCCAGGGCACAGTCACCTCAATTCCCAGAATACGGCTGACAGCCTAAAACAGGAAGCTGTGCTACAGTCCTTCCTGTCGAAGTTAAGACTGGCCAACTGCAGAATGTCAAAAGAAACCCGTTGTATCAAGGTTAGAAAAAAAGGACTTAAATGTAGCAAGATTTCCCTGGATGTCTATATTTCATGCTTTCTGATAGGCAAGGTATGGAGTTTATGTAAGTATGTTTACTTATCTCGCTGACGCCTCCCAGAAAGGACTCACGGAACTCTGCCCACTGCTCTTCCCAGCCACAGAGCTGCAGGGAAGCGTAGGCAAGGAACCTGTTCTTCCAAGAGTGATTTGTTGCTCCAGGCACCTGTCAGCTGCACTCGCTAGATGAATTGCTTTGCAGCCCTGGCTCTTTCTTCCCTCGAAACGTTTAAGGGATGATAGTTTGGGCGGAAAGAGGATCTGTGGAATCAGGAGCGCAACAGCGGGAAGGAGAGCGAGGTGGCGGCCATTGACTATGACTCCCTCATTTCACCAGTGAGGAATGGAAGGCTTGGGCGTGGATGAAAAAAAAATGAGTGTAACTTCACAGGTACAAGCGAAAATCAAGGTGAAACAGAACTTTCTGCCCGTGGATGGCCTCCAGGCCTTACTGAGGTTTCCAGAAGGCAGAAAGGAAATCAAAAGGAATTCAAAGAGGAAGACCGAGTTTTATAGAGAAGCAAGAATAATTACAATGGAAAGCCTCCAGAAACGAGTCTTTCATCCTCATTAAAACACATCCCCAAAATCTCTGGCAGTTTCACACAGGATGCTCTCTCTCTCTCTCTCTCTCTCTCTCTCTCTCTCTCTCTCTCTCTCTCTCTCTCTCTCTCTCCCAGAAACACTTGATGATAGGATTTGCAAATGGTTTATGGTTAAAGTAGTTTAAACACATCTCACACTCACAAAGCATTTTCTGAGTTCTTACTAGATACTAGGCATAGAGCTATAAAATGAACAAAGGGCATATTGTGCTTGAGTTGTTCAGAATTTAATGGCTTTCAAAGAAGGGACTTTCTGACAGCAGTTAGGATAACTATACACTGTTTTGTCTCAATAAGAAGAAAAACTTGGATGATGGAAGACCCAGGGCATGGTCAGACCTAGCAAAAATCAATAGGAAAAGCATCCCATGGGTACACAGATTTGGGGAACTGAGCTAAAGTTTATTTATTTTATCCTTTATTTAAAATTGTCTAAGATCTGGGGTCTGGGGCTCATTTTATATCATTCATGTAAGAATTACAAGATTGTGCTTTTAAGAAGATCTAAATTTTCATTTTTCACCTTGGAGGCTTTATATTGGTTTATCAAACTATAGGCCAAAACTTTGATAGTGGTTATCCCCAGATGGTGAAATTAGGGCTGATTTTATTTTGGTTTTTTTTCAGTTTCACTCACCTATACAATTTATTCCGTAATTTATTTTTGGAATAAAAATGTTTATAAATTGTGTTTTAAAATAACAGTGCTTGTTTTTAATTAAGTGCTAATGAGTGATGGGTGATGTGATAGGCTGGCCCAACATGTAAAATTTCTTTCAAAGTTCATTGTGTTTGATGGAGAGAAGTGACGCCTATGGAAGAGTTGCACAAAAGTAGGAAAACCTAGCTGGTCAATCCTAGGCTCCTTAGCTTAATTTATAGGGAACTATGAAGAGGTAATTAGAAACAGGATCAGTCAAGGCAATCAGTACGACGTGAGTCAGTGGAACGTTGAAGTCTCCGTATTATGCCACTACCTTGGAAATCTACAGTCTATTAATATATTAAGTGATCTTATAATTAAAAAGGAAGGATTTAGTCTCTCTCTATCTTTGTCTCTCTTTCTGTATGTGTGTGTGTGTGTGTGTGTGTGTGTGTGTGTGTGCAGGGGAGGGTGTTGGATCCCCTGATGTCGGAAGTTACCAGGAGTTGTCCACTGTGGGTGATGGGAACTGAACTCTAGTCCTCTGAAAATGCTTCAAGTGACTTAACCACTGAGTCACTTCTCTAGTCCTAATTTTAGAAACTTTATAATAAGTAAATCTAATATTCATCGGAATATTGAAAACTTCTTCTACTCATTTCCTATATAAATATGTCACCAAAGAAGATTCCATCTATGCAGCTTTATCTACCACATTTAAAGATTTGCTAAAATATGCTGCTGGCTATGCAGAATTTCTTAATTTGTAATAAAGTACATATTTAACCAAAATATGCCCTTTTTTAGTTTCTAATGTCACCAATCAGAAGGTCTCTTTACTGTGTAAGACATTGGGTAGGACAAGTTTTTATTTTGTTTTATGATTACCATAGAGGATGACCTTGAGGTAATCAATCAGATTAAGTTTTTACATCCTCTTTCTCCATCCATATAATGAGGGCCAGAATATTGACCTATCTTGTAGTGAATTTTATAAAATCAACATAAAGGTTTATAGTAATGATATTAATCAAATTAGCAATCAAATGACTAATAAGTAATTAGCCATGGAACAGTGGCTCCATTATAATTGTATGCTCAAGATTTGCCACTCCTCTTGAAGGTCTGACCTCATAGAGAAAATAATTAACATCACTGCTTACCCTTTGATGTTATAGATGGTGAATAAGGTTATGGCCTTAAAGATCATTTCTGGAAAATGAATTCTTAGAGGTCTTATAGAGCTGAGGCTTTGCAGTTTGTCCATTTCTTTTTATTTTAAAAAGTATTACACTTATTTATTTATGCACGTGTGCACACCTGTGTGGCATGTCACATATGTGGATGTTAGAGGACAATATGGAAAGTTAATTCTCTTTTCCGCCATATGGGTTCTGGACGGTAATCATACTTGAAGACAAGCATCTTGCCCCACCAGTCCATCTTACCAGTCATCCAAGTATTTATTAGGCTCATCTTTTTAACTAGCTTTATGGGGTACCTTGTGAGAAATTTTGCACCATTTCTGACTTCCAATAACATGTGTATCTATACATAATTTTTAATATATAATATATAAAAATCAGGATTTGATAAGATAGTTTCTAAAAAAAATTTTAAGCACTCTAGAGGAAAATAGCAGAAAAAATTAAAATATAATTTGAGCCAGCTTTTGAGTAATGACTAAAAATTTACCATTCAAGACACCCTATATTGTGGTTCTAGACCATGGAGAGTTCAAGCTAGTGTTCATAAGGAAACTTCTTCTTCAATGTCCATAAGGAAACTTCTCTCGATAGGCTAGCTTTTTCAGCACCACAAGATACCAACTAGCTTTCTGGGGGAGAAAAGTCAGCAACAATCTTCCTCAGATATGAAACTTTCAAGCTATAATAAACTCTGCATGTTTAATAGAATAGGCCTGTCAAGATAGGCCCATGGATGTACCAGTGACATGGATGTTATAGAGATAACCAGCTGCCTTTTGATTGGATCTAAGGTCTTCTCCACAAGTGAAAACATATGCTTGCTATGGTAGATATGGCCAAGAGCCCATGACTGTAGAGCTCATAGAACTTAGGAGTGAACCTACTACTATTATTTCAATCAGTGGACACACTACCAAACTTTTTTATATGCATAAAATTAATACGGTTCTAAGGCCCAGTCAAAGAAGTTTCTTGGTGCAATGGACAGTGGTTAATCCAGAAACTCACAACTGATCAAAATACAGACACAAATGGAGGATCTCTTTGGAGATCTCAGACACAAATGGAGGATCTATAGCCTTCTTCACTCCACATAGGCCCAGGGAACATCATGGAAGAGGGGACGGTAAGGTTGCAGAATTATGTGGATAAATCAGTGTCTTCTGGCAATGTTAAGACCATTGTACTCACAGACTTACAAGAATCTTTAGTTTGCAGAAGACCAAGCCAGTCAACATTCTAGCATGGAGGGTATTGGGCTCATGGAGTCCCACTGATGGACAGTTGAGGTCTGTTAGTTATCTTTAAGACAGAGGCTATGCTCTGGTTAATGCCACTATACCTACACATATATAGACAGCACAGATTCGACTCAGTTGTTTATAAAGAAGCAAGAGGACATGCAGGAGGGAGGAATAGGTGGAAGAGTAGAAGGTCGTTCAGGGATGAGCAGGGCATGAATGAAATTGAAATACATTATATAAGAGTAAGACATTCTAGTAATAATAAATATTATATTTTAAAAGGAAGTTTATCACTCAAGATTAGGCAGTGTATATGGAATACAAGATCACAGAATATTTCTCACAATTAGAATCATATTAGGAGAAGAAATAAGTCTTTCATTAACATGAATCACTGATGACAGCTACAAGGAAAAGGAGCCAATCCTTCAGATCAGTTTTCCCAAAGTGCTTGTGGATCTTTTGTTTGCTGACAGGTTAATGTGGGCTCTGAGAAGTAAAAGCTTCCCACGGTCAAAACTAAGTCAGCAAATATGAGGTTAAATCATGTGAAGACTGCTTCATTGTTGTGTGCTGCCCAGAGCGCATGAGTCTGCAAATGAGCATCGTGGTTCTTCATGAGAAGGAGAGACAGTAGAGAATTCTACAAAACTACATTAAGTTCTACACATTCGCAGAGTTTGCCCATGTGCACTATACCAAGAATGGAAGGGATAGGTTAGAGTCCACTTAGTTTTTGTAAATTATCTTTGATACATAGGTATTCATTCATGCACATGTGTGAATATATACACCATTGCTTCCATACATGTGTGTGCATGTGTGAAAAGATCAAAGGACAGCTTTCGGGTAAAATCATCCATAGTCACTGCCTTGGTGAATGGTTTCAAATGAAGAAGGAAGTTAGTGTGAATGGATGAATTAATGAATGAATGAAAAATTGACTAGTAACAGTTTACCTGAAGCAGGCGCGATGTGGGGGTCTAATGTCTCCTAGCACTGCCTAGAGAGTGACTAAAGGACAACTTTGGGGTAAAATCCTCCGTAGTCATTGCCTTGGTGAATGGTTTCAAGTGAAGAAGGAAGTTAGTGTGACTAAAAGCTGAAGACAGTGGCAGCCACAGTCTAACTTCCATTCGTAGAGTCGGTCTTAGCTCATTCAACTCTTTGAAACAGAGGGAATTAGCTTGGCACAAGATTCCTAGTACCCATAGGAGAGTAGGACGGATCCCATAGCAATATAAAAATAATCTGTGTAACCCAGAATGGATGGAAATCATAGACTGATTAATGTATTACAACCAGTGATAAGAATGAGCTTCAGCAGCAGAGGAAACCATGTAAGTTCTTCTATAGACATAGAGCAGTCCTTTCTGAGATCAGAAGGAACGTTGGCTGACAGCTGCCTTATCTGTATAAAATTGCTGCCCACTCAATCAAAAGACAAGTGAGATAAGTGTACTTTAGATAATGCACTATTTCAATTAACTCCTATGACTTCTACGAGCACATGGGTATATAGAGATGAAAATGAATAAGCAAATGTCAACTGGCAATACTGACTGCATACTCTAGACTAGGCACTGTTCTTTTTAAGACTTTCATTCATTCATTTACTCATTCATTCATTCATTCATTCATTCACTCTTTTGCTTTTTTGATAGAGTCTCATGTAGCACAGGCTAGTAGTGAACAACTATGTAGCCAAGGATGGTCTTGACCTTCTGGTTTTCCTGTCTCTCCCTACTAAGTGCTGACATTATTAAGTGTGTACCACCACACATGGTTTATGTAGTCCTGGGGGTTGAACCCAGGTCCCCATGCATTCTAGACTGGTGCTTTAAATCTCTAACCCACTTTTTTTTTTTTAAAGAAAAGGACACAAAATTGAGTAGGGAAGGGGTGATAAGTTAGGAGTGAATTTGACCAAAATATAGTGTATAATAAATACAATCAAAGAAGTAATAAGAGTATAAAGTCTTATTATATAGACACATATATAATATTTCAATTTCCCTATCTCTTTGAGGTTGCTATTATCCGGTTTCCCAGACAAAGTCACGAATGAACAGAGCTATTAAGTGTTCCAGTCAGAATGGTACAGTTAGGAGTTAGAGACAGTATGCTTTGAGTCCTGCCAACACAATCAAAGGCATTAGCAGGATTTAGTCTATGAGTAAGCAGAACAATATGACTGCTTCAAATAAGCCAGGTCCTGAGCACTCAAAAAAGCCTGACCAGGTATGAGCGACAAATTAACATATGTACATCATAATTTTTAGTCTGTTTATCTTCATCATAAAGAAAACTGGATTAGTCCAAGTCTATCTATCTATCTATCTATCTATCTATCTGTCTGTCTGTCTATCTATCTATCTATCTATCTATCTATCTATCTATCTATCTATCTATCTATCTAGATAAATAATTTCCCTAAGGGCCAGCTATTAATTTTATCCTCTAAAATACTAATAGTGAATGGCATTTCTAGGTAACCCAGGGAATCATCTGGCCCCTGTCCTTCTATGTATCTTCTAGGAAGAGGTTGGCTCGCTGTGTTAGAGTAGGCGAGCTGCTCCCATTTAGAATCGCATAAATAACTGGCATGATTAGTGAGAAAAATCCCATCTCTGCTTTTCTAGACTTGTCTCGGAAACTCCTCTAGTTACTCATTTCCCTTTGGTGGATGACCTGCTGACCAAGCCTCCATTAGACACCTTTCTCATATGTCACCTATTTCCACATCACATCCCAGGGCCACAACGTTCATTACCAGGGCTGGTTTTACCGCTGCACACTGCTCATTATGAGTGACCTGTGTGCATGCATTTACATCAGCAGCGAAATGACAGAAGACAAAATAGCAGAACTGGCTCATTTCCCAGTGAGCTTTTGCAAATTCCCCCTGTGTCTCAGAGAATGCATTGTGGCTTATAAACCCTTATCAACTCAACATCAGGGAAACAATCGTAATCTCTGGTTGGCATGAGCTATTTGACTGTATTATAGCAATGTATTACACCCTTCCAATTCCTATCCATCCTCTTTGGAAGCCTGGCAGATATGGTCTTTCCTCTGCACTCATTCCACAATCACAATGGATCCACGGTGCAGACTGTTGGTGGAGCTTTGGGAAAATGCAGATTAGGATTTAGACATCCAGACTTCATAGGGGTGAAGACTGCTTTAAAGGACACAAAGGCCAGCACCATTATCAAGCAGATACTGTTTGCCTCTCACAGCACTAATCTGCCTCTCAATCCCATTGCTCTTTCTTTCTCCAAGACACTTCTCACTGTCCTGGAGGAAGGGACAGCAGTCTCTCTTGGGCTCCTCCAAAGTGTCTGCTGGAAGTCAACCTGGATGAGCAATGCAGCGATTTGAGTTTGGTAGGAATAATTTAACTGTGCCTGTAGCGTGAGTCTGTCTCTTTAATGGTTGCATTTTGCCTGTTCAACATGTTGACTGAAGTTCCAGAAAGCAAACAGAAGAGGTTTTTGTGGGGGAAGATTTTCCTGAAACTCTTAAAATCATTCCACACCCAGAGAAGATTAACTCAAGTTAATGTGCCAAATGTGCCATTGTTGATGGGCAGAGTAAGACAAGAGGAAGTGCCAGGCTCTGGGGGGCACACTGGAGACCATACATAGCTCTGCAGACCAAGAATACAAGAGGAATGCCCGAATTTACATAACTATTATTTATTTAAGGATAAAACTTACAAATTGTGTGTGAGAGGACTGTATATATATATATATATATATATAAACTAGCCTTGTCAGGTACTTTGGTAGTTTCTCAGATTTAAATGGTAAAATGGTAGCAATGAATTAAATATCTACACATACTCTATAAGCCTTATAAACAGACTGTAGGACCTGAGCATCTACCTTAAATAATCTCTACATCTTCTCAGCTTACCCAGAGTCCTCCACCTCTTTTTTTAGGCTATATGAATAGTCCCAAATGGATCTAGTCCAGAGTTGGCCATTAACATGTTGCATGAGGAAATTGATTTATAACTTTCAACGCAAGGTTAATGCACATTATCTTATTTGATTTTCATACTCATTAATAAGTGTGGTTTTATGATTCAATGTCGAGTGACATTACTTGCTTAATTATATATATGCATATGCATACATATATGCATATAGGAATGCTTATATGTACATGTTCCTAAAGATCAACTTTAGCCTTTTCAATGAGTAAAATGAAGTGATTCAAAATGAGAAATTGGGGCTAAAATATTTTCTGAATCAGAAATTAAAGGAGAAAAAAAAAGTTGTGGTATAACCGGAAGTATGAAGAACTTAAACAGATGATAATATTTAATTGTTGTGTCACTGGTGATTTTGATAAAATAAAAAAAATTCCTATCTAGAAGTTCTTGTCCCTTCCAGGTACTTCCAGGGGAGAAACACCAACTTAATGATACAACCCAGACTCTTATCTTCCTAGAGGTGGATAGATAACACTCTCAGAAATGGAACCCATAGGAAGCTACTGTTGCAGTTCAGCTAAATGTACATGATGTGATGATGAAGTTTTGCCTTATATATAATTATGTTTATGCCATAGGTTGCTGCTGATGACAACTCTGGTCAGAGAAGCTTCCTTTTACAGTGAGTTGCAATTATTGTAGAAACTAAGATAACTGTGGAAGGGTCAGTTCCAAATGGAAAAATATATTCATCCCTCAAAGGTCTAAAGACTGTCATGAAAGAGGCGTTTGAAAGAATACAGGAGCTGGAGAAGGAGCAGGGTGAGGTGGAACTCTGCCTTTTGGGCATGCCATGGTCATGTTATGTCAGAACTCACAGAGCTGTGATTACTAACCTGCATATGACTTGCAGAAGATTTGGCTTGTCTACATCCTGTTGTGGAGGAGGGAAGGAGCTTGTGAGGCTCACTTCTTCCTAAGAGTCTCTGCACTGGTTCTCAACCTTCCTAATACTGTGGCCCTTTAATATTGTTCCTCATGTTGTGGTGACTCCTGACCGTGAAGTTATTTCTTTGCTACTTTGTAACTATAATTTTGATGAGCATATCTGATATGCATGATATCTGATATGGGTTCCCCAAAGGGGTCATGGCCCACAGGTTGTGAACCATTGGTCTATAGGCAGTTAATGGTGCTGGAGGAGAGGCAAATATTATCTTCAGAGGTGTAGCCACGGCTAAGTTGTCTGTTATCCTATAAGCTACCCTTTATCCATATACCTCTAAATAAGTCCAATTAAACTCACTCTGGATAGTTTAGATAACTTCTCTGGATTTGCTCCCAAACTGAACTTCCAGGGGAGCAAGGCATACTTCTTGGACCTCTCCACCAGCCTTGGTGGAGATAGCTGTTGGTCCCCACAAGCTTCCCAAAGGACATTTCTCTGCTTAAACGCTGTATTAGTCAGGGCTCTCTAGAGTCACAAAAAGTATGGGTAGTCTCTATATAGTTAGGGAATTTGTCGATGACTTACAGCTGGTAGTCCAACTCCCCAACAATAGTCAGCAGTACTTGTGGATGGAAGTTCAAGGATCTAGCAGTTGCTCAGTCACATGAGGCAGCTGTGGATGGAAGTCCAAGGATCTAGCAGTTGCTCAGTCCCACGAGGCAGGCCAGGAAAAGTCAGAGTCAATCTTCCTTCTTCCAATGTCCTTATTAGGTCTCCAGCAGAGGGTGTGGCCCAGGTTAAAGGCATGTGCCACCGAGCCTTTAATCCCAGATGGCCTTGAACTCAGAGATCTCCTAATCTTAATCTTCTAGAATTCATAGTCATTATGCTTCAAGATCTCCATGCCAAGATCCAGGTCAGAAACTTGTATCTCTGAGCCTCCAGATTAGGGTTATAGGTAAGCATTCCAATTCTTGATTAGTTCATTCCAGATTTAGTCAAGTTGAGAACCAGGAATAGCCACTACAAACGCACACATAAAATGGTCATGTATGATTATTTCCAACTGGGACTCCAAGGCAAACCCTAAGCACAGGGTGCTGTGCCAAGAGTGTTGGCCTGGGGTAGAGATCACAGCCAAGGTGTGCCTACTCATGGTGTGGCTTCCAGCCAATCATCCCATGCCCTGGGGCCTTGGTTTCTTCTCTAGTAAATGGTAATTTGGAATATATGGAAGTGGCTATGTTTCAAGCAAGCTTGGGAGTGCCGTGAATATGTCAGGCCCCTATGGTTCCAACTGAGAGTCCTGTCTGTGGACTGTTAATATTATTTGCAGACACTCTTAGAGCTAACTTCTTGGTAGAAACTGAGATACAACTCCCATGGTACTTGATACAATTTCTTTTACCTGATGCATTCATTCCCTTTACAAATTAATCTAAATCCAGTCTCACTTTATAGCCAGGAAGTTGGTTGGCTACCTTTGAGTCACAAGGTTCCCAGTGACCATAGGTTAATTTTTTTCTCTTTGGTCAACCAATGAGTTTAGTTATGGTTACTAACAGGAACATGGGTGAGGTGTTGGTTATCTATAGACGCATGGTTAACTCAGCAGGGGTTACATGACTAGCGAGAATGTTTTCTCTTCCCCAGCAACCATCAAATGCCTATAGCGCTTCAGAAAAAGGTGAGGCTTTATGAACTGCTCTCTCTTCCTTGATAGGGTGCAGATGGGTTCAATCTTATGCAAGTCTTACGTCATTAAATGACAGCTGAGCATTTCACATAGATCCGATGACATGTGACCTTCTGTGAGTAGCCTCTGAGCACTGTACTACTGAGGTTCACCCAAACCATATTGTAGCACCTATTAGTGTCTCGTTACTGGTGCTGTGAATATTTGGGGGATACTTGGTTGTGTCCAAAATTCTCAAAGTACAAACTGCTGATGAATTTATATGCTTATTAATAATATGAAAGCCTTTATATTCTTCTAGTATTCTTTTCTATGAAGAAAATGTTACATCATAATATTTTACCTAGGAGAATATTTATTACTCTCACTTTAATGCAAACAACACTACTGATTTGGAAACCATAACCTGTTGCTCTTTCTGTTATCAGTTTAATTTTTATGTAATTCTTTCTTACTTTCTTGCTTCTCCCTAACCATGCTGTTTCTATCATCCCGCCAAGACTCCTGCTCTACAGGTTAAGCATGTACTCCCATGGGAGACTGAGATCAACTTGTCTGGCATCATGGAACTGTCTTCCAGCCAACAGGCAATATGAATGGCCCCATCTTTGGGCACCCTCAGCCCAGTTCAGGGTTTATCCCTTGTCTTTTGGCATTTGACTTATTATGGACATGTGTCTGGTGATTGAGAGGTATAGGAGGCAGGGACCTGGCTTAAGTCATTGTGTCCCTCACCCACTCACACTTTCCGCATAGCAAACTCAATGAATGTGGTATAGATGGATTTCAGTTGCTGAGGCACCTGCAATGATGTGTCAAACTGCAGCATCTGGGTGTGTCCATGCTGCATGAGGCTTCTTTCTTATATTCTCTTATTTATCTGAAGATCAGATCAGCCATCCTCTTTTCTTACTGAACGTTCATTAATCAAAGAAAAGGAAACTCATATCTAGAACCTTGTTTTTCCAAGACCACCTAACTCACTAAAAATCATGTTATTTCCCTTTAAAATTGCCTTTTGGCCTTACTTCCTGCCTTCCTATGTGTGTTTCTGAACTTCCCCTTCCTATGATGCTTCTACATAAATATGTTTCATCCTGTGTGACCTAGTAGTTTATTTTGGTAGATTTACTCCTTCAAACTTCAGCGAAAGTGGAAGATATCCTCTGAACTTATCGTCTTAGCTATTTTTCTCACTGCTGTGATATAATCTCTGGCAAAGCAACTCAAGTAAGGAAGAACTTCTTTTGGCCCATAGTTCTGAAGTTTGTGACGGGAGGAAAACGGTGGTAATAAGAGAACAAGGGGCTGGTCATATTGTGCCCACTGTCAGGAGGCAGAGAGAGAGAGAGATGAAAACTGGCTCTCAGCTAATCACCTCTTTATCTGTTCTACAACCACAGCTCTCAGCATGGTGCCACCCACTTTCAGAGTAGGCCTACCCACCTCAATGAACCTAATCTAGTTAATCTTCTACAGATATGCTTAGAGGTTTGCCTTCTACATGGAACGGAGTCTTATGAAGTTGCCAATCAATATTAATCATCACATCTGGATCTATCTGTGGATTTTGTAAAGCAGGAAGTCAAATTATAGAGAGAACAGGTTAATTCCAGAGAGGTTACGTAAGACTGGAGGGAAACTTCATAAGACCATAGGTCTGCTGAAGCTATACATAATATACTCCTTCTGCCTATTGCTAATGAACTCTGAGTGCTGGTTCCCCACTGTCCTTACAAATCTCCCTGATAGTAGGGTGCTGCTTGCCCCCGACACCACCAGAAGCCGATCGTTCCATCTTTTAGGTGATCTGCTTTTTCTCTCATAGCCAAGGTCAGATTAGCTGGCAGCTGTTTCTGGTTTTCTATCTCCTATGCTCAGGCACCATGTGCTTTGATTATTATTTTGAGATGTATGAGTGGCGGCAAAGCCAAGGCAGGGTAATGGGATCAAGCCTCTCATTCCTCTCATTTGCTCAGTTTTGTGGCATCTGAATAGTGGTAAAGATGAGACGGAAGCAGCAGATGCCACCTGCGATCTTCTGTCCCAGCTCCGCCACTTGGTCCGCCTGCCTCATTCTGAATTCCTCCGGCGAATGTGTCAGCACCTGATGCCGTTTCCATTTTCATTCCTATATTTCACTCTGGGAGCCTGATACATGACCAGGCCTGACAAGAATAAATTTAAAAGAACGCAAGCTACAGAAAGCCTTGAATACATTCCAGGGAAAGGTCCAAGGGGCAACAAAGAAATCATCTCTAACTCATTTTTGGAGCATTGTAACAAGGGCATTTTCCAGGGGAGAAAAATCATATTTTATTGTTGCACTTGTAATGTTCACAGCTGTTAAGGACTTTTCCAACCTCTAAATGACAATATATTATGGATACTCTTTCAGCAGCTGTAAGGGAAGGAAGGCAGGGCCCACTGCCCAGGGCTGGCCTAGTCTCTTCCTGGCAGCACCACTTACTATCTTGATGATGGAATTGGGAAACTTGTTTTTAAATGAATCATGTGTTGTGTCAATTCATGTTCGCTAAGTAATTTTTAATAACAAGAAGTGATATGAGGAAAACACGATGTCACCTTGACCATGTCTCCTTGACTAGCCTGCCTCCACAGTGACATAGCTGGGTTTACGCACTTGTCTCTTTGCATGGCTTTTATGTGCATGATAGGGACTTGCATGCATCTGTCTTGTTTTCTTGGCAAATACTTTGGCTACTATGTGACCATCCCAGTCCCATGGCTAGTGTACATGTGAACCACGGTAATTATTTGGGTTATAATCTTCTGTTTTTCCTATTCATTTGTACAATAAAAATAGTGGGGATGGAGAGCACTTACTCTTCTTGCAGAAAATCTAGGTTGGGTTTCCAGTACCCACATGGTGACTTATAATCATCTGTACCTCTATTTCCAGGGGATCTGGCATTCTCTTCAGTCCTCCATGGGCACCATACAATATACAACATACACTCAGCGCACAAAACATACATGTGGGCAAAACAGTCATAAACATAAAATGAGTCTTAAAGGATTTAGAAAATAATCATGAACCAGATGAGCGGTTAAGGACAGGAGCTCTGCACAACCATTCTGGCTTCACGTTCTTGCTTCTTGATTCAATAACTTCCTGACTTTAGATAAGTTACTCAAGTGCTCCAATCCTCATATTCCTCCTTGATCAGGTGGATACAATAGCATCTATCTCACAGTGGGGATGTGAGAATGGGAAATACTAACTGCAGTTTCTAACATGTTCGGTACTTTAAAGATGTGAATTACTCTCACAAAGTGGCAGTGGCTTAAGTGACTTAGACTGATAGCTTCAGAATCCCAGAGAGGAGTATTATGGGAAACAAAACAAAACAAAACAAAACAAAAGTCTAAGGAAGCACCAAATCCATCAGAAAAAAATTTTTGAAGTGTGGTCCAAGTCTCTGTGGGTGGCTACCCCAGATCAGTTCCCATCACACGAGAATGGTGTCTTTCCTACCTTATCTGTTTCCAAGTCTTTGGTCATTATTTTAAATAAATTGATGGGAGTATTATCTAAGGATTTTTTTTAAGGTAAGGTCTCATGTATCCCAAGCTGGACTTAAATTTTATTTGTAGACAAGGGATTTAATGATTCTCCTTCTGAGTGTTGGGTTACAGGTATGTGCTACAATGGACCAGTGTATGTGGTGCTGGGGATCAAAGTCAGGGCTTTGTGCATGTTAGGCGAGGACTCTACCAAATGAGGTCCAGCCTGAGTCCTACCCAAACGTCTGAGAAATGGAGGAAAGGTCACATTCAAGGAACTCAGCTATGGCCTTTGGGAAGCTGAACTCCATATCTAACTCTTAGATTTGCAGGTTCCTAAGCTGACCTTTGTCAATGCAAACAAAATTCTATCCAGAGCCTAATTCTCTCTAAATAAATTCCTGAGGGCTTGATTTATAAACCAAAATGCTAATTGATTTGCCTTGCATAGCTATAACTCAGTTGGTCAGAATATATTCCCCATTAACAGGAAAGTCAATGTTGACACTGAGAAGTTGCATTCTTGGAAAATAGATGAAGGGTGAGGAAGTCATGGCCATGATGGTTTTCTCCTGGTTAAAACGTGTGTGTGTGTGTGTGTGTGTGTGTGTGTGTGTGTGTGTGTGTGTACGTGTGTTTTGTCAGCATGGCCACTGTAAAATGTTGAAACTAATAACTTCTCAATAACCCATTGTTGTGTTGACAAAAAAAGGAGAGAGAATAAAATAACAAGGAAAAGAAGAAAGGGCTGAAGGAGAGGTAAAGAGAAAGAGAAAGGATGGATGATGACTGTCATCGAACTAGGAGAACTTGAGTCCTGGTCATAATCACTCTGGGACTCACAGATCATGGACCTAGATTTGTTGTCAAGTACTTGGTGTACTTGACCACAAACAGGGTTGGTGACCCAGCAACAAATCTTTGCCTAATCTCAGAAAAATTCAGAGTTTGATTTTTGTTTATATATATATAGAGAGTGTGTGTGTGTACATGCACATACACATGTGTATTCATGTGTTCACATGTGTGCATTTGTGTATAAGTGGATGGGTAAGAAGACAACATACAGAAATTTGCTTTCTCCTTCTACCCTATAGGACCTAGGGATAACGGTCAGGTCCTCAGGCTAGCTGGCAAGTGCATTTACCTGTTGAACCATTTTGCTAGCACAAAGTGCAGGATTTTTAAAATGTTTGAATATTTTGAAAGCAGGTGAGAGGTCGGAGAAATGGGACAAGGTAGAAGACTGATCTTCACTCTCCTATCTCTAGGATCACATGGTGAGATTTTACTTCTCTCCCACAAAACCTCTCAGTGTTTTGCTTCAATTTAAACTCTGTCACTGTGGAAAGTCCTGCATATTTACAACAGGTGAGCTTTCAGCCTTATATCTAAGGAGAAAGCTTAAATGAGTTCAGAAATGGATTTCTCACTTTTAAAGCCTCCATTTCCTTACATTAGATCTTCTAGTATTGCCTGTCTGTCTTTAACAATAGGCTGTAGGCTTGAGAGTCTCTTCTCCCCCTCCATCTTCAAATAGAATTGCTTCTATTACACCTCTAATCTCATCATTCAGTCCAATACACATTGCACAAATGAATAACGACAAACACTGCCCTTAAAATTCTATTTTTTTCCTCTACATCCCAAGGTCCTTTCCAAAATACACCAGGAATGTGTAAACCAAACTCTCAGTATCCCACAAATTGCAGGACTGTTTTGTCTTCCTTTTATTGTCTCACTGACTTTATTCTGATTTCCTCATCGTCATAGCAATTGATTTCTTCACATTTTAATTTTATAATCATACTCAGAGTACGGTAGTCTTCCCTTACCCACATGAAATACATTTCAAGACTTCAAGTGGACACCCAGAACCACAGACATTGTTATATTCTGCATACACTGTAACTCATCCTCTTCATACATGTGTATGATAAAGTTTAACTTATGAAACAGACACAGGAAGAGGTTAACAATACTAACAGTGCACCATTAATGAAAACATACTGTCATAAAAGTTACATTAATGTAGTATCTCAAGATACCTTTATGTGCTATACATGTGATGACATGAGATGGTCCTTAAAGGAAGCCCTTGATGACTTCTCATGGGCATTTTGAGTTGTCATCATTCACTACTCTAGTGAGTTGGTTTTCCATGACTACTATGATCTACTGCCAGTCTAGTAACACAAATAGCTATGAGGGCAGCAACGGGCAGGTATTATATGCACCATAGATACCAAAGTATGTAAGGTCAACATATGAGGTAGGAGGTAACAGAATGACATTAGACTCCAATATATTCCTCAGAACAGTGTGTAACTTAAATTCTATAGAACTGAGTATAGCGATATATTACTGTAGTCCTAGTTTAGACAGGAGGATATTGAGCTTGAGAGTGGCCTGGGTTGCACAGTGATACCCTGCACAGGACCAGAAGAACTGCTTTGAAATAGCATTGTCTAGATATTACAAGGATATGTAACCTTGGAGTTCTCCCAGCTTTGACTGCTTGCACAAGACTATACTAGTCAATATTCCACCTTGTATGGGGAAGTGCTCACAACACTCCAATCCTAGTTCAGGAGATACAGCTGTCAATGGCTGCTGATAGGGGATCAGTTTTCTTCAAAGAGAAGACCCCTTATTAGTTTCCCATACTCTCCAATAATTAACTCTTTGCACATGGATATATGGGCAACATTAATTGGACTAAGAAGGTTTTGTGTTAGTGGGTATTTGATCACACTGCGAACCCCAAGTCTATGAACTGAAAAAACAAGCAAACAAACAAACAAACCTGTTTCTTGTAGTGTGACTCATCTCTAGCACACACCTATAATCAAAAGCTTTCTGTAAGCTAGAGATAAACAAAGTCAACGATAGGTCAAGATGCAGAGCAAGCAACCAGTTGACAGGGCATCAATGGGAGGAGAGGTCCTTGATCCTATGAAGGTTTGATAGACGCTCCAGTGTAAAGGAATTGAGGGCGGGGAGGGAGGAGTGGGTGGGTGGGTGGAGGAGCACCCTCATAGAAGCAGGGGGAGGGGGAATATGAGAGGGGTTTTCCGGGAAAGGGGAAAACTGGGTAAGAGGATAACACTTGAAATGTAAATAAATTAAAATAAATAAAAAAAGAAAACCCAGAAAAGAGAAAGAAGGGTCTTGTGTTGAAGGTTATTTAAGACAATGTGGAGAAGAAGAAGAAGGAAGAGGTGGAGGAGGAGAGACAGAGAGGAGGAAGAGGAGGAAGAAGAGGGGGAGGAGGAGAAGGAGGGAGAAAGAGGAGAAAGAGGAGGAGGTAGAGAGGAGTAAGAGGAGGAGGGGGAGGAGGAGGGAGAGAGGAGAAAGAGGAGGAGGGGGATGAGAAGGAGAGAGAAAGAAGAAGGAGGGGAGAAAGAGAGGAGGAGAGAGAGAGAAGAAGGAGAGAGAGAAGAAGAAGGAGGGGAGAGAGAGAAAAGAAGAGAGAGAGAGAGAGAGAGAGAGAGAGGAGATGAATATGCAAGTGGTACGGGAAACACAGGGGAAATTAAGGGAATGAGGGAGGTTATGCATTGCACACCTATATGAAATTCTCAAAGAAGAAAACCAACATTCCATTTTGAAACAAGAAAATCCATACATTTACATACATTTAGAGTATTTTTTTCAGAATATTATGAATTATTTATTTTTTATTCATTTTTTTTTTGAGACAGAGTTTCATGCATCCTGGGCTGGCCTCAAACTCACTAAGTAGCTAAAGATAACCATGTGATTTCTACTTCTACCTCCTGATCACAAGATTACCTCTAGGGCTACGAATGTGCAATATCACACCTAGTTCATGTGGTGCTGGGCATGGAACTCAAGGCTCCAAGTATGGTGGCTAAACACTCTATCAACTGAGCTGCATCCCCAAAATGCACATGGATCGCTTGCTCTTGAACATAAAGCAATATGAGAGTTATAGAAGTATAAAAGCCTCTCTCTTGGGCCCACGCCCCATTTCCTTGCTTCTTCTAGTGGTAATTTGGGTTCAGCACAGAATCCTTAGCCTTTCTCTTTTTCCTTTTTTTTTATTGCTTTTTTATTTTTATATTGCTTCAGCTCCAAAAATCTATGTATTCACGTTAAAGTTATTCTAAAACCACAATGTGCTCACATACAAAATTACTTTTAAAACCATAAGAAGGATCTTGCTGTGTACATGACTATCATTTGCTCTTAATAATATGCTTTGTAAACATCTATGTCAAACTGTATAGGGCTAACTTAGAAACTTGATCACTCCGTAGCTTTCTACATTGTACACAGACCATAATGTGTTGTGCTGTTCTATAGTGATGGCAACTAATCCATTCTTTTGCTTCCAACTTTATTTTCAGGGGAAGAATGTTTCAAAATTGTTATTCACAATATGGGGGAAAAGGTATAAATTAGAATAGCCACCAAAACTACAATTGCTGAGTTAAAGGGCAAACAAGTTTTCTTCAAGAAGGGTATCCTTACCAATATGATCTCCAAGAATCTCTATTTCTAAATGCTTCATAAGTATATATGCATTTCAACCATGTCTATTTCTTCTTCTATGAATTTGACTATTATTATGAGAGGTCTAACCTTTTTCTTGAAAATTTGTATTTGAAATAAATAATTTCTTTGATACATGGAATGCCTTTTTCCCTTGGCCTCACATTTGACTTTATACCTACCTGTTTATGATGTTTTCTTTCCCATCATTAAAAACAAATTATTTATCTACTTATTTATTTGTGAGTATATGTGTGAATGTGTGTGTATATGTTTGTGTGTGTATGTGTGTATGTGTGTGTGTGTGTGTATGTGTGTGTGTGTGTGTGTATAACTGTGCTAGAGCATGCAGAAGACATAGGAAGATGTTGGGCATATACAATATCATTTTTTATTTTGTTCTCATGAAACAAGGTCTCTCCTTGACTCTTGAGCTAATCTAACAGCCAGGAAGCCCCTGGAATTCTCCTGTCATTGATCTTCATAGCTCTGGGATTACAGCAGTATATGTCTCTGAGACTAATTTTCATTACATGGGCACTGAGACTGTGAACTTGGGTCCTTAGGCTTGTGTAGACATCACTCTTACTCACTGCATAATCTACTTAGCCCTGATTTGGAAAACAAATGAACACATATTTAACTGTTACATTATTAAAGGAAAATACCCAATGATTCTCTCATTTTTCTGACTGCAGAAAGTTTCTAAAGCCCACTATGGAGGTGTCATATAGAAACTGGCAACCCTTCCAAAGTAAACTGACAGAATTTGGAGTCGAGGGATGCCAAGGCAGATGTACCTAAAGACAACATTTCAAAGAGGAAAGAAAAGCACAGAGAAAGCTCCAGCGATCTGCAGGGGTGCTCACTGAAAACATAGCTGAGTCTTGATAAACAGAGTGTGAGCAAAATAAAAACCAAGGCCAAAGAAAGGACCATAAGCAATCCCCAGCACATAATAGCGTGCATTCTTTCTGCATAGTCGGATTACATTCAGTTTGTATTTACTTCATGATCTGCGAGCATGTTTAGGACACTAAGAATAATCTTCCTTCAGTAAAAGAGAAAAATCCTTTGACCCACATTTCATGAGAGAACAAAGTAGAATATAGAAGTGTAGAAATCCAGCTACCACTAAGGTAAAATTAAAAATATCTGGTGTCTATTAATATCTGACCCAGAAATAACACAGATGATATAGTTAGCAGAGAGAGACATGGAAACAGTTATTACAACTGAACATGTGTTCAAGAAGCCAGAGGGAACATGGGACATGTTATGCAGAGACTTGGGAAATACCAGAAAGAGACAAGTTGAAATTTCTGAAAATTAAAAATAAGATACGGTTAAAAATATCATTGGTGGGATTGATGGCAAATTAAAAATTGTAGACAACACAGAACCAGGTGAGCATGAGGAAAACACAGGAAAAAGTGTTTAGATTGAAATACAAACAAATTGAAAGCAATATAAGTGGTATGGTTTTGGCAACAATGTTGTGCCCTAGGAGTTCATGTTTAGAAGCTCACTTCAAAGATATTCTTGCTACTTAGAATACACAAACTCTAGACTATACATGGGCTCAAAGCATAGCAAATTCTAGTCCTTTCCATGGTCTTAGTAATATTGAGGGGTATAGGACATCTAAGAAGTAGAACTAGAATACTACATTATCAGGGGATCACCCTTAGAAGGGGTTAGCTAGATAGCTCCAAGTTGATTATCATGAGGTTAGGCTGTTACAAAAGATCCATCAGGCCCTTGTCTGTGCTCTGACTTCATTTCTGTCCCTCTTGCATGCATTACTGCCCTTAGATCATCTTCCAGAATATGTCCAGCCAAGGGATCCCTCAGCAGAAGGCAAACCAATGGGTCCCTGACCTTGGTCTTTCACTTTCTAAAGCGAAATACAGATTTATTATAAGTATACATTCTCTGTCATTTTGTTATAGCAATGAAAAATGGAATATAGTATGTATTTATATATACATATAATATACATATTATATATATATATATATATGACCAAATATAAAAGTAATTATAATATAAGAGTGAACACCCAGAGGAAGAAGTAAGGAATAAACCAAAAATATGTTGAAGAAACAATGACTAACCTTTCCAAGTTAGATAAAACCTTTTGTTTCATTGACTACAGAGCCAAGAAGGTCCACAAACCACAGGAAACTCGTGAGGGAAATGATATTGATGCATAGCACAGGCAAATTACTTAAGCAGAGGCAAAAAGAAGTCTTGTGTCTCAAGTGGAAAAGGACGCTCTATACCAGGAGCAAAGACATGCATGACAGCATGTTTCCCTCTGCATTCAAGACGAAGGAGCTCACCAGCAGACCTATAGAGTTTATTACAAAAATAACAAATCTTTCAAGCTCAAAGTCACTAGTCATTGACGGAAAAATTGATCTGTACAAATTGACAAGGACTGCTAGAGAAAAATTTGTGAACTTGAGTAAGGCAAAGATGTTGTAGACAGACAAAAATCTCCCTGAAGAGGAGTCATTTAAAAAAAAAAAGATAAGTTGAATTTAAACCAAATTAAGAACTTCTGCTCTGGGAAAAGCTCCAACAAGAGAAGAAAAAGCAAAGTCCATGAATAGGAGCCGGGATTTGTCAAATTAGTAAAAAATTATCAAAACAATGAGCAATGTTAGATATAAAGCAGATAAGAATTAAAAAAAACAGATGCGAAATTAAAAGAGACATTTTACAGAAGAAGATACACGGATGGTGAATAAGACCATGAACTATTGCTCACAATAAGTAGTAATGAGGGATATGCAAACAGAAATCACAAGAGAAATTATACATACACATGTGTGGAAGATGCCTACCAGAATATCTGTACTTAACTGGACAGGGATGAGGAGATACAGAGGAGAGAAGAGTCCCTCACACTGCCTGTGAAAATGTAAAATGCTGCAATAATTGCGTGCAATTAAAAATTTTTGTCATTTCCATAACATTTAATTATTTAGAGTATGGATCCTGCTTTTATTCTGTGCCAAGTTCTTCTTTCCTGGCAAAGTGATGCATATGCCTACATGAAGGTTTCTATGCCTTTGCTCAGAGCTGTTTGTCATATTGCATATAAAAAAGTCAATGGGTGGAAACAAATTGTATTTTTCCATACAGAATGCACTACCACTCAACAAAATGAACAAACCATTAACGTGATTTTAAAGGAGTGAATCTCACAGTGATTATAATGATATTAAAAAAAGAACAAAAAGGTAATTTGAGAATTCTAGAAGTCTTACGTTATTTATTTTATTTTTGAGATTGTACTTTAATTACAACACATCTCCCTTCCGTTTCCTCCCCCCAAACCATCATATATACTCCATTATCCTTAAAATTTATGATCTCTTTTTTCATTATTACTGCATGCATATATGTATTTTACATACATATCTATTCCTAAATATAACCTCTTGAGTCCATATAATGTTACCTACAAGCATTATTTGTCTTGCCATTGTTTTGAGATCAGGTCTCACTCTGTATCCCAGGCTAGCCCAGAAGTCACTATGTAGTTCACCCTAGCTTCAAACAATCCTTTTGCCTCAACCTCCTGAATATTGAGACTGCCAATGGGATACACAATGCCTGTCCATTCTAGAATCCTTATTTTTTCATTTAAAAATTCCTAAAATTTATTTTTCTTTCATATATTACATTCTGACTACAGTTTCTCCTCCCCTCCTCCACCTTCCCTTCGCCCTCTGATCCATTTCTCCTCTAGATGCAGACTAACCTGTATTGACTGGAAAGCAAGCAGCAGTCATGTGGAAACGAGGGGCAGGGGTTGGTCACAAAAAGCCTTGGGAAGCTTGAATGTGATTAATCACTATGCTGTTCTCATGGATGTACCTATATGTCAGAATTTATCGAACTGCTAATTGAAATATGGCTTATTGCATCAATGAGTCTTTTACATTATACCATTAAATAACCATAAAATGATAAAAAGAAAGTAATGGTAACAGGCTCTATTATCATTGTTCATTTATTGCTGTAAACTAAAAAAAAAACAAAAAACAAAAACTTTAGTTTAAAACTACTACACACAGTCGGTGACTTTCTCTCAGTTTCTGTGAGCTCATCTGGGTTCTCTGAGTCCAGATTGCAGGAGATGTAATCAAGAAGTCCTGTTGGCTGCATGCCTGCCTTCTAATTCAATTGGAAGAGAACCCACGTCCATGCTCACTGAAGACTTTGGCCGGCTCCTTTTCTTTGCCTTTGGGGTAATATCCTCTGAATTGCTGCCTGATTGTTGAATGCAGTACTCTTTCTGTGACTAGATCCCAACCTCAGGTTCCTTGTCATGTAGCCCCCTTTCAGGCAAATCCATAACATACCAGCTGGGATTTTGTCAGTGAGAGAAAGAGAAGAAAAGAAACCACGCTGACCAAGAGAGAGTTGTATGTAGCTCCATAAAACCGGAAGTTCTAAACCATTATTTCTGTCATATTCTACTGACTAGAAGTCGCAGGTCCCTATAGCCAAGGGATTCCACAAGGGTTGGGCCACCAAGGCACAGTCATCTTAGTGTCGTGTAGCATGAAGACTCTTCTTTCCTTAGTAACATTAGTAGTAAACGGTCAATAACATGGTTCTTGGTTGTGTGATACACACCCTCTATCAATCAGGTCTTTTTCAAGTCTGAGTGTGATCTGAGAGCTATTATTTTCTGTTTGGGGCTTCTTTCTGTTTCAATGCTTTTGTTGGAATCTGAAATTGAATTCCATCAAAAGCAGTATTGTGCATTCACAGGAAATGAGCATATGCCTTTTTTTTTTTAATCTGTAAGTATAGTTTTTTTCCCATATGTTTAATATGCAATTCATTTCTAATGTATTATAATGTAGTGAATAATTAATCATGAATCATAACTGTATTCCTTTTAAATATGCTGTTAAATATATTTCTGGATTTATTTGTATTTTAATCAGTTTTGCTGCATCTTAATTGAGAAATGAGCTTAGCCTATAGTTTTCTATGGAATTTTGCTATGCTAGCCTTAAAGAATAAGATGGGAAGCTCTCTAACATTTTATTTGTAATTATTTATGCAATATGGAAATTATACACTTTTTAAACATATGGTAGAATTTCTCCATAAAACCAGAGACTAGGCTGCTACCCACAGAGGCACTGGGCAGCTCCAGGGTGGTGGCTGTGTAGTCGCTGTGGTCATTATTCAAAGGCTTTTCTCACTTTTATATTTATTTTTCTAGAGCTTAGAGAACCTCCTGGAAATGTCCACCCTGCTGTTAATCCTCTCCTGTACTTTATCTGGGCATTGTTGAGAGTAGATGTGTATGTGTTTTGTGACTTTTGTTGTTGTTGTTTTGTATTTTGTTTTTAGCATCCCTTTCCAGTGCATCTGATCCTGTTCGCTTTAGAAAAATGTTGAGGCTCATCTCAATTACTAGTTAGTTCATATATTTGAAGTCTACCTTAAAGATTTACAAAAGTGTTTTCCGGGTGTGACAGGACCTTTGTACACGTGAAAACTCACAGTGTTTGTGACCATAAGCACAAGACCCAAACAAGAACAGCCTCAATTCTAGCATGGATGAGGGAGGAGCTCACAAATTCCTACCCCTAGCTGAGGATCTTTTGACAATGGATGTCTACTGGGGCACAGAGAGTCAATTTTCTTTGGGGATGAGATTCCAATAGCCTACCCATGATCAAGTGAGTGATCCTATACCCATGCATATACTGGCAGCACTGATCAGACTGGGTTTAAAAGATCACATGAAGTTGGGAGGCAAGTATGGTAGTAAGGGTATTGGGGGAATTGATAGGGGTAGGGTGGATTTAATTAAAACAAATTTCATTCATGTATAGCATTCTCAAATAGCAAGTGAAGTGGGAAATTCTGGTTTGTTGGAGACTCAGTTGTGTCATGTGACATTTTTTCGGAAACTGTCTTATGAGAGGATATTTTGCTGAAGCAGATGTGTGAGAGGACGTTTTGCTCAGAACAGACACGTGGTGTTTTTCGGGAAGCTGTATGGTGAGAAGGCATGTAATGTTTTGTTAGAGCAGACGCTTGAGAGAACATGTGATGTTTGGGAAGAGTATCAGTATAACCCAACAATGGAAGAAGCTCTGGCATTGGTTTGCCTTGCTGGTCTTCACTGGGCTTTGCTGGCACTGGTCTTCTTTGCTGATCTTTGCTTGTTATGGCTTCATAGGAAAAAAAAAAAGAACTTCGGGCAGTGTTCTGGTTGCTTCTTGCCACTTCAGGGGACTTGTGCCAATCAGCAGGGAGCCTCACAACTTCTTCTGGATTGAGCAGCTGCTCATGATTGTGTTTGGTGTTTTGCTAGTGGACTGAACTGCTGACAATGAAGATTGAAATCATCCCACAGAACTACTTCTAAATAGGTCCCTGTCCTTGTCTTATTAACTGTCTTCCTCCCCTTCCTTTGGCTGGTGGACTATTAAGGAGGTGGAAGTGTTTAAGAACCTTTAAAGTAGGATTTGAGAAATATAAGCCTATGAGCAAGTTTTAAAAGACAATCAATACAAGTGTTATTTTGAAGGAATGGGGTGAGACTGTAAATCAAATATTTGTTATATTTGCCACCTTGACCCAGCTTTATTTTATTTTTTATCGAAAGGACAGTTGAGTCAAACTTAGGCATTGAAACTTGTTAAGTAAAATACTAGAGTCCCTGAATATGTACCTGAACTTGGGCAAAATTTTCTTGGGTTGTATAACACTCTAAGGGCTGTCTTGGAAGCCAGCTGAGCGGAAAGCTAATATTGGCAGAGCAGTAGACTTTTAGAAAGGAGTGTGTTGATAATCAGACTTATGAAATTAATTGGAGCAGAACATGATTTTAAAACTTTACAAAATGCGATTCAACACTCCCCAATCCTAAGGATTTAGATTATGTTTTTAAAGCAGGATCTGAAGGAACATCTCCTAAGGTGGAAGTAGTTTCTATCTTATTAATAAATAAAGCTATAGTGAATAAATGTTTCAAGTTTCTGTACTTCCCGAGATAATAACTCCTCAATAATGCAAATCCTGTGACAGACAGTTAAGCCATGCATTCATATTTAGATGTTGTCATTCAACTGAACATTTGATGGATAACACTGAATGCCACAGAATTAAATTGATTCTGGTAATTAGTGTTTGCATAATTACCACGGACAATACAAAGCAATTAAATTGAAATACGATGAGACAAACTAATGCTGAAGAAAGTAAACATGAGCTTAGAAGGTTTTCAAAAAAGAAATTATCTGATACCCTTCCTTCCTTTTTTTCAAAGTGAATGGTCTATTGCAGTGTCTCATTAACACATTCAAGAGTTCCTTATACTTTGGAGAAATTGAGATGAGTTTAAAACTAATTCATGACAAGAAAGATGATATTAATTATGATGGGTACAAAGAGTCTATAGCAGGTAACTAATTGACCTATCAGAGACTGAAACATGAAGATCCTCCTACATGAAAATGTAGTCCTTTCCAAAGGATTGCATGTACAAGTGTTCTGGGTGGAGCTGCCCTTGTGTTCTACCTGTCCCACTGGGGAGCTTGTTAGAAAGTGGTACATTTGTGGATCCCAAAGGGACATGTGCCATGTTCACAGGTGTCCTCCTCACCTTGGACCAACACCAATTTCAATTTGCCAACCTGGAGAAGGGTAAACTCTCTGCTCACTTTGCCAACTAATCTTATCTTGGGCAAAATGCCTGTATTCTTCTAGACGTTTGTCGAGGTCAATTCCAATGTTATTCCCAATGGTAGCCAAAGGGAAGAAAGACTGGAAACAAAGGAAGAACAGAGGCTACAGAATAAAAGTGCCAGAGAAAGTTACTTACACCCAAGAAGATACCAAAAAGAGATAGTGATAGTGCAGCCTTCTGTGCTGTTAAACTTGTAAGCTTCAAATGTCCATCAATTTATAGCTTTTAATAATGCAGACACAAAATGATTAATAACAATGTCTTTGGTTCTAGGCTGGAAATGAAATCAAGTACCCATATGCCTTTTCACATTTTAATGACCTTCATTATGACATTATCAGAGTTGGGACAATAAAATTAAAACATTAAAATCTCTACTACTGCTTTCCCTCCAGCAACTGATGAATGTATCTCCTTCACACCCAAAAAAAAAAAAAATGGAAACAGAGCCTGTTACTTCTCTGGAAGTCGTTAATGCTACAAACAGAAAAAAACTGAATTAATTGACACCTTTATAATTCTTGGGATTTTTCTTTCTTTTTTTTTTTTTTGGTTTTTGGTTTTTTGAGACAGGGTTTCTCTGTGTAGCCCTGGAACTCACTTTGTAGACCAGGCTGGCCTCGAACTCAGAAATCCTCCTGTCTCTGCCTCCCAAGTGCTGGGATTAAAGGCGTGCGCCACCACCGCCTGGGGATTTTTCAAATATCCTTTTTTAAATGTCTAGCTAATCTCGGAGATAAAGAAATGAAAATGATTGATTGAACAGTCTTCTACATAGGAAGGATGTACTACTCCACTGTGACCTGTACTTGTGAGGGGAAAGGGGGCTGGTTGAGGTTCCAAAGTCAACAGAATTCTGAGCATTTCCTGAGTTTTGTCCCTAGGATGCAGTTTTTATGGCCTGTATCTTTAGAGCATCATAAGGCCAGAATTACATGACTCAGATCAGCTCCAACCAACTCCAAGGGGCAGTTCTGAAATAAAATTCGAAATGGCACAATAATCCTTAGCTTTTTATTATAATTTTATTTTATTTTTAAGCAGCACTTACATTATAGCAAAATGCCCCTTGTGTCTGCTAGACTTGGGTACAAATGAAGTAGAAATTAGATACACAAGCACGCCTCCAACATTCAATCATGGAGAACCTTCGTTCCTGTGTAAATTAAAATGATCCTCTGCACAGATGCAAAAGAACTCATCCAAGTAGAAACATTTACATGTAATTTACAGAATGTTTTCTCTCTTGGAAGCAATTGCTTCCTCCAGAATCATAAAAACCTACACTTTAAATGTTGACTAATGCTCAAAGACACTGAACCAAGCTAATAAACTCCACAAATTGAAAGAGATCCAAATGGGAAAACGGGAAATAGCCATATATTTTGATCTTCTCAAGAAATGTTTATCTGACAGTAATTTTAGGTACTATATTAAGCAAATTACTTAAATTGTAATTACCTATCTTAAAAAATTTTCCCTAATGATAGGGCAAGATATATTAAATATATATATATTTATATATATAAATATATATATATATGTGCTTGTGTGTATGTATGTATATAGGTGAACATGTTTATATATGTATAAATATGTGTAAATATATACATACACACACTAGATCTGTATCTTCTAATGGGGATGCTTGAATTCCATGCTGAGGTTTTGATTTCCATGTTTTTCTTGGCCCTCACACTGGCATGCTCATAATAATGACTTATCTGTCATTAGAAGAGCAGTTTCACTCAACCAGAGGCCCATCCACACAGTGAGTGACTTGGCTATAGCTACCCAACATGGAAAAAAAAACACAAGAAGGTTTTTTTTGTACATTTCATGTACAATGTGTTCACTGCTTGTAACTGTTTAGTAGGGCCAATCGTCTCCCTGCCCGTTCCTTATATTCCATATCTATGACATGAAAATAATAAACAGATACTGTTTACTGTCATTGTTCTGAGGATAAACGAGATAACTTCCAGTTCTGTGTCTAGGGAAATGCCCAGGGATGAAGGGATAAAAATTGGGAATAATTAGATCCTCAGATTAAGGATGTTGCTGCAGCTGAGACTTTTGCAGCTCTGGCTAAAAGAGTTAGGATGCAGAAAGGGTTCTCATTGTCTTATCCAGAGAAGACTCCTTCCACCAGGAGAAAACATTCACTGAGCACTGCCCTCCAAGAGGATTCACTGTTCTATTTAGAGGAGGCGTTCAAACTCATGGGTGAGACATCCTTGACTGGGACCACCTCCAGCGCTTCCAAACTCCTCCAAAGCCATAGCATTTTTTTTTAATATCGCAGATTCTCATTCTCAAGGCTAAGGGCATCAGGTTGAATCCAAGCTCCCTAAGGGTTTTGCTGTGAGAAGCTAAAGTTAACGTATCTTGGTTCATCTTCTGGTGGTCAGGTCTGAGGGCGGTAAGCAATTTTAGCAGGGCCGCTGTTTTGGCAGGTCTCCCGGGGCTATTGCTCTGTGCTCCAATCTGATGGGAGCTGACACTTACCTATTGAGATGCAGAGCACAGCCAGCAGCTATTGTGTGCTGTGGCCTATGGAAGAGCTCAAGAGGTTTCCTCTCTGACAACCAGGATTCAAGCTGGTACTTTGTTATGAAAATCAGGTGCCAGAGGGACACCTCCCCTGTGGGGAGGCCCTAGTATAAGATGGCAGGTAAGCAGAGATGTTCTTAGATGCTGTGTCTGCTCCTCAGGGAAGCTGTGACAAGGCCACTGAAGAAGGTGAGGGTCTGATATACCATTTATCTATCTCTGCCACAGGGAACCCTGACAGCGGAGTTGGAGAAAGCCTCATTTTGAGCACAGCGGCTTCTAGCCGATGCCTTCAACGCTCAGACTCCTCTTGGATAATGAACGGCCTCAGCTTGTTGCACTGTTGTACATCACACTTGCTCAGAATATTAAGAGTTCCTGACAAAACAAAACCGACCAGCGAACCAACCAACAACATCAACAAACTTCAAAATAAAACAAAGATCTTGACTTTCTTGTAATTGCTACAGAGCTGTCATTTCTGGGAATACAAAGCTCATGGTTTTCTTCCTGATCGAGCCCCTCCTCGGTTGAATCAGGTCATCCATATGGAAGATGGGCTCATCCCGTGTGTGTGTGTGTGTGTGTGTGTGTGTGTGTGTGTGTGTGTGTGTGTGCGCGCGCGCGCGCGCACGCGCTTGTGCTATGGCAGGTAGATATGCAGCCTGCTTCCTCTGCAACCTCTGTCAAACCATTCCAGTAAAAAATTTAAAAGGAGACTAGATCTAGCCAGGGTCTCTCGGGACTGCGGAACTGCATTCTTGGAAGGTCAGGCCCTGGAAATGAGAAGGCTCTGAATCTGCAAACCTTATAAAATCACATAAAAAAAAAGCATATATGATGTTTAATATATTACATATAATTCTGTTTCATGTATAAGTAATCTGGTATACTTCTCCAAAGACGCTAACCCACATTTTGATTCTGTTCTAGAACTGTCTTCTAGAAAGTCCCTGTTTAGCCAGTGGGGTGATAGAAGGCAAGCAGGGTGCTAGGGCTGAGCCGCATTGAAGAGTTGCAAAGGAGACAGTGGGTAACAGCTGCCAGAGAAGCCTGGATGTGAAACTAGAGGCTGCACTGGGAAACAACAGAGCTCTAGCAAGGGGTTATCTGAGGAGTACAGGAAAACTCCAGTCCCAAAACTCAACTTACAAAGCAGTCTTTTGTACTAAGCTTTCCCCTATCCCTGACATTCTGTGTTATAACACTCAGGATAGGCAGCCTACAGTAAGTCCCTGTTCACTGAGGATGAATGAGCTCATCAGATGTTTTTGCTCCAAATAATTAGATGTTTTTGCCCCAAATAACAGATAGCAAGATGATAAGTAGGTTGAGGTGCCTTCTATCTACTGAACAATCTCCGGTGGGCTACTTGACATCCTGAAATCTCAGTTTCTTCTGAGAAGACAGACAGAAACATCTTCTTCCTCCACATTCACAAGAGTTTTGTGAAGGTTAAATTAGAAAACAGATTAAGTCAAGTCAATCGCCCTGGCTTGCAGGAGGCAGACCATAAAACAGTTTATTAGCTCTGGGGGTTTCCATGACTTCATGATTTTGCTTGAGTTGCCGAAAGAGCAACAGAAGGAAGTATGACTGAGGGATGGCTTGACAGAGCTGGGGGAGATGACATTCCAGTTTCCTTTCCACCTGGTCTTGAGTTGCACAAAAAAAAAGAAACAAGAGCCTCTTGGTGTCCAATACCATGGGATAGAACAAGCTAATTTGTATTTACATACCATGTTTCACCAGGAAACCCGAATCCAGTTGGTGTCTAGGAGCACTTACTCATTGGCACACTATTATTCTTTAAACATGTACTGAGAGCTAGCTAGTAAATGGTCCGGCAGGACAGGCTTTTAGGAAAACAATCCCCCATTGCTTTTTGCGCACTGTTTTCAAAAGCCTCTGTTAATAACTGCATTTCGATCAGATCTCTGTGCACAAATGAACCTCCCATCAAAACTCTAAGGGCAACCCATGATATTATCTTTGCCAATTGAAATTCTCAAGGTGAAATACATATGTGCTGTAATTGGCACCTTTGAAACATCATTTTCCCACGGAAAGCTTTCAGCACTGCCGCCAGCAAATGCAGCCTGGCAGGTCCGGAAAGGCCAGGTCTGAGTATGAATGCTTCATTACCAGCAGGGCTTTACCCAGGTGACAAGAGTTTCAGCTCCCTGTCAATCAAGCCTATTGCTGCTTTCCCAGGAGTCCATAGGCACTACGCCAGAGAGGCATCAGCCGGTGCAGACAAATAATTACCTGAGCTGAGCCATTTCACGGAAAGGGAAAACTCTTTATCAATAGTGCCTGCCCAGAAGCAGTTGTAAAATCTGCAGCTTCTTCAATGTAGCCTGGAGAGCAGTGTGGTACAGACAAGAGAAATGCTGGCCATGATCATTCTCCATGCCACAGGCAGTCCTTGTCAATCTGCACAGTCTCAAATTTCCATGACAGTAAAGTTGCTTCATTTGACACCACAGTGAAGACTCAATGCACAGAAAGATCCTTCCTTTCCTTAGAGTATCTCCATTCCAAAATACTCAGGTTAGCGAGCCAAATGCGCCAGGAGATGGCTGTGTCTCACCAATATCATGTGACAATGAAATCATAAGCTCTTGACTTAAGTTGTACTGTCGTCAGTCTCCTACAGAGAAATTGGACCAATTAACAAAACCTACATTTGCAATCTGTCAGTCACCTATCTTTCTATCACTGCAAGGAAAATAACATAGCATTTATATAGTCATTTACATATGCTGTTGCTATACACACATCTATGTTTATATAAATATATCTCGCCTATTTCAGTTTGGCTTCAACTAAATTTTTATAATTTTTACGTTTTTTCTTTTGGCAATTCAGAATTAATTCTAGAATTGACCACATGCTTTGTTCTAGACAGCCTGTACTAGGACTTTTCAGTGATCATATAACATTTATATTTATTTATGGGCTAAAATATCATAATTTAATGTGTGTATTTAATTATAATAATAAAATTAGGCTAGTTCGGTTTTTTCCTTCTTAAACATCATTTCAATGTGTTCAAAATCTTCAAGCACTTCTATAATTTTTTTTTGAGGTGTATAATTAGATTTTGTGACTATAGAAAAGATGGAAGGAATGGGAGATGGTGAAAATGTGAAAAACTGGCACCAAATAGAGTTCAAGAAAGAGAAGTATTTCTAATGTTACATTGCACTAAGATGTTCCTTGGACCATCTTCTAGATTCCTCATAACAAAGGCACACACCAGGAACCAGGAATAGTCAGCCTTATTGATGATTTTGGGGAATCTTGAGTTGGAGAGGCAAAAGAATTTTGTTTGATCTCACTACTAAACCATATATGTGGATTCAATGAGAGTCCATCTGTCTGCCTCCGAAATCACACTGCTAACTTCTAACCACCAGTGTCTATAGCACTCGATCTCAAACAATGATTTCTGGTTAGGTCATCTGACTACAGTACAATGATCCTTAGAGTTGTAATTGATCCTTATGAAATTGGTTCAAAAAGCTGCTAGATCACCCAGAAATGCTTACACCAAACATTCCATTTTCAGCAATATATAAGAAAGAAATTGGAGTTAAAAACTCCCCAAAGAGATGCTTAAAGTGTCCTGGCCACACATGAAGACATCACTACCCTCTTCCAAAATAAAGGGAGTCCTTTCTTTTGTAAAAGCAAGAAGGTTTGTCTTTAGAGAAATATGTATACAAAGTATAGTCCTGTGTGGTGGTTTCAATGGTAATAGTTCCCATAGGCTCCTGTTTGAATGCTTGGTCCCCAGGTGGTGGAATTTTTTGGGAAGGATTGGGAGGTATGGCCTTGTTGGAGGATGTGTCACAGGGCATGGGCTTTGAGTTTTCAAAAGCCCAGGCCATTCCCAGTTAGGTCTCTCTCCACCTCATGCCTGTGGATCAGTATAGAAACTCTCAGATATTGCTGCACTATCATGTCTATATACCTGCCTGCCTGTTCCCATTGGTCCCTGCCATGATGGGCATGGACTCAACCTCTGAAACTGTAAGGCCCCAATAAACTCTTTCCTTTATGTATTGTCGTGGTCATGGTCTTTTGTCACAGCAAAGAAAAAGCAGCTAAGACATTGGTAGTAGAAAGTGTTTTTTGTTTTGTTTCTCCTCCTTCAGTTTTAAATCATTCAGGTTAGCATGATAGGAAGACATGTGTGTTGCAGAGGTAGAGTCCACCAGTCAGAGGCTCTCAACCTACAAGAAACAGTCATGAGAAATCTTTGAAATGCAGACTCCTGACACCAGCCCCTCAAGTCTTCGACTCACCTGAATGGTGAGGGAATCTAAGTTTTCATCACATGCTTTTTGTTGTAAATGTCCACAGGCAAATTTGGGGAAATAGGTAATGCCAAACTACTAGATGATGTAGCAAGGCTAAGGGATTCAGTCCATTCTCAGTTCCTCAGAGCATGTTCCTTCTCAGGGCAAGAAAGGACCAAGGTGGGAGCTTAGTGAAAATATAAGTCCTGTGTTCAAAGTTCCAAAGAATTTCAAGATGGCGACAGCAGAGCATTCAACCAATTCGGGGGCTTCTGAGGGACAAGGGCACAGTGTGAGGTGTTATGTTTCTCTCCTCCTGCACTGGGATACAGTGTACAGTGACTAGGGAATGGAAGAAGAGTTTGAGAAAGCTGACAGGAGACACCTAGCCAGTTACCTTGCATCTCTGAGGAGAGTTTGAACATGTACTACTGGACTGTGGGCAACTAAGAAGGACTTAATTCACACACAGAATTGCTTACTGAGACTATCCCCTGGCTGTAGGTCTGGTTAGTGCAGGCTATGGTACTGTAGTCACTAGTACTTTTTTTCTAGTATTTTCTAGAACTTTGGCAGGCTAAGGAGAACCTGGTATTTTAACCCTATAATCCATCATTCTAAAATGAGATGGGGATGGGGGTGAGCTCATGGCGGGGGGGCGGAGCTGGGGAGACAGCTCAGGTGATGAGGCACTTTCCAGGCAGACCTGATGGCCAGTGTTCTGATCTCTCACACCTGGTGAAAATACAGATGTAATAGTTTGTCTATAATCCCAGCACTGGGAGGCAGAGACATGTAGTTTCCTTAGAGCTCACTAGGCAGCCAATCTACCTGAATTGGCAAGAGACACTGTGTACAAAGAATACTGTGGGGAGTGATTGAAGAAGGTCCTCAATGTCGACTTCTAGCCTCCATACAAAGGCATACACATAACCCTCCCCTTGTCTCTCTCACACACACAGAAGCATACACTCGAACACACACAGAGTATGTGTGCACAACCACAAAGAATATGTATGTACAACTTGAAGCAGAATAAATCTTGCAAGTTACTATAAATGTTTGAGAAACTCACTTTTTTTTTTTTTAATGAACACACTGTAGCTGACTTCAGACATACTGGAAGAGGGCATTAGATCCCATTACAGATGGTTGTGAGCTACCATGTGGTTGCTGCGAATTGAACTCAGGACCTCTAGAAGAGCAGTCAGTGCTCTTAACCGCTGAGCCATCTCTCCCAAGAAACTCACTTCTTAACCATGTGGGAATTTGAAAATCATTATTCTCATTTTAAGTAGAGAGGGTTGAAAAGTCAACTTGTAAATGTGAACACAAACTTGTTATGTGAATGAACAGTTCATGTCTTGTTTTGTTTTTTTTTAAACCATAGCGTGGAGACAACAAGTAGAAGAGGTTGTTTCATATCGTGTGGTCATTTTCTCAGAGTGAAGTGGCCAGTCTCTCAGGAAACTGTCATGACTCCTCAGCATAACAATGAGGCCATTTTCAAACTCTTGCCCTAACCTCACTGATTGAACCTGTCACAGCAAACATCTAATCAATAAAGATCACTTAAATGTTAAGTATTATCAACTTTATTTTTGTTACTAGTCCAAGTGTCCACACTGATCCTTCCTACTCTCTGACAATCTTGGCCTACATTTTCCAAAGTTCTGATGCGCAGAGTGCTGGCTGTACAATCAGAGTGCTACTTCAGAACAAACTTTCTCCTTGGATGGGCATTTCTGCCTCTTTCTTCAGGGTCCAAATTAAGGCACAAAGCCTTACCTTTGCTGTGGACCTCACACAGGAGTCAAGGAAAAGCAGGGGATTGGGGGAGGGGGGTGGGGCAATGCTGCAACTCCTGCAGACAGCTGTCTGCAAGTGGGGCGACTGGCTGTCCCAAGCAAACACTCTCAGAGCCTTGCTGCTAGACTCTCATCAGCATGCTTTTCAGCCGGCTCACTAAAGCTCCCATTTAATGTGGGCTGTAAAGCTAGCTTGACAATAAATACAAGAAAAGGTCATTTGAGATTGAACACGGCTTTTCAATAATAGGAATTATGGGACGCAACACATCCACATGTTCCTCCTTTACTCCAGAGAGCGGCAGACATTTTAGATCAATGGCGGGATGAGGAAATCCAAGAGAGAATGTGGAATGAATGGCGATCTTGGCCTAAGAGAGGTGATGATAAGAAAAACAATCAGGACATTTGCTCATCCTGGAAAAATGGTGCCTATTCTTGCCCTGCATTTGTCTATTTACTTACTATTTATCTTAGCAACTAAGTTAATGTGATGCCCCTCTTCACTGGTAGGAGATAGAAAATGAGAATTTCCTCTCTATATGTGACATGGTTCATTTTTTAAAAAAAAGGTACTCACTTTCCATGACTCTAGAGATTCATTATATCGAGGAGTTCACTGACTCAAGTCTGACTTTTCTGTACCAAGCCTACTACTAATCTAGAGAATAACATTGGTGATGTGCCACAAAACACACCCTAACCTTCCGGAAGGTCTGCAGGACGTTAAAATAACCTGTGCAGATAGTTCAACTAATAAGGAAATGGGACACACCTGATAAAAAGAAGTATTGGATTTGCAATTACAGAGAAAGAAATGGAAATTAAATAGTAACTCATTATATAATATATCCCAGGTATTCTAAAATTCTTCTTGTTATAAAATTAGAAACATTTAATAGAAAATTTATATTTTTAATGATCAATTAAAATAACTAAGTACCATTAGCACATTCATGTGTACACGCACACACACACACATCTAAAACAAAAATATATGTGCATGTATTTGGATTATTTATTTCCCTCTGTACAAAACTCATACAACAAGTTTTATATGCATTAAAAAGTCAAATAGCAATGCACTGAGGAAACAGAGCACACAAAAACTTTATCTATTCATATATGCTTTTTTTATATAGGTAGTTTAAAAAAACCTTTAGGAGTGCAGATATTAATGAGAGTGCTGCTACTAAATCAGACCTCAGTCCATTAAATATCTGGTGTCTCAACATCCATGGAAAGAACTATGTCTATCCTTGTGCTGATTTTGAAAAGACATTAAGAGAGGTTTTAAAACTGGACATAGCTCCTGCTCTATGCACCTAGTTAGGAAATACAGTAGGGAAGCAGACTCTCCACTCTAAGCTAGTGTTTTTCCAGTATGTCCATCGGCCTGTCCATATATTGTCATTGTTGGGCACCTCATGACAATGTCTTGAACTGTTACCCAATTGAAGGTAAGGTGTCAAAAAACAAAAGGCATTCTTCATGTCTATCCAAGTCCTCTCTAAAGGACCCTCCTTCCTTAGTTCATCAGGGGAATGCAGGGAGGGGAGTGTTCCATGCTTGTGTTCAAACTCAGCTTCAGTGTCTTTCCAGTTAAAAGCTGGAGAAGTAACCCATCACTTGCTCTGATATATTGTGTCATTTGCATAATGAAGATTATAGCATTCATTATCTGATTGATGAGGTGTAATGGTTTGAATCTGGAACATTCCCAAAGGCTTATGTGTTGAAGGCTTAGCCATCAGTTGGGCATGCCTTAGGAAGGTACTGGAAACTGTGGGTAGGTGTCTACTAGGTCACTGGGGTCACACCCTTGACGTGTCTTTTGTCCTCTCCTTGGAATGTGGGCTGTCTCCTCTTCCTGACTGCCAAGGGGTGAAGAGTGTGTCTGCACCATGCTCTACCTGCCATGACGTTCTGCTTTATCATGGGCCCAGAAAAAAAATGAAGCCAAGTGATGATGTGTAGACATAGCTTAAATGCTAAGCCAGGTGGACATTTCCTTCGTGATTTTCCCGGGTGTTTTGTCAGAACTGCAGGAAGCATTCTAACACAGATGGTGTAAAGGTCCAGTTAATTAATTCAAGTAAAGAGCATTTACCAATGGTGACTGTGGCCATTCATCAGAATAAAGCCATTGGATGCTGAGAGACAAACACAACCACAAACTCTGTACTTCCCACAAAACGGCACTGTTCTCTCCTTTTGATTGACAACGCTTGAGTTTTTTGAGTTAAAATAACTTCCTTTACAGGTACTTAAACGTTTTTCCTAATAGTTATATTTCTCTTCGCTATTTAGGGGAAACAGTTATGGGTATAATTCTGTATATTAGGAACAAGTGGTTGGCATCATGAGAACAAGTTTTGGAACTGGGAAGGGATTTCAGTAGAAGATGAGAGACAACATTTGAAAAAGAAAACAGACAGTGTTTTGAATGGTTTAATCAAAAACGTGTATCTGGTGTGTGTATGTGTGTGTACACCTGCGTGTGTGTGTGTGTGTGTGTGTATGTTTGCAGGTTCACCTGTGTGTACACGTTATGTGGATGAAGCCAGAGGACAATCTATAATTATCATTATTCAGCCGCCATCCATCTTATGTTTTGAGAAAAGGTTTCTTACTGGCTCATGTTAGGATTCTGTCTAAGCTCCTCCCCACAGTTACTTGGCAACAGTCAGGTAGGTCTGGTCCACTATAAAAGGGGCTTCTTGCCCACAAACCTCTCTCTTGTTTCTCTTGCCTCTCTTACTCTCTTAGCTTCTCTCTTGCCCTCTTGGGCTCTTCCCTTCTCCCCTCCCCTCTCCCCTCTCTCCACGTGGTCATGGCCGGCCTCTACTTCTCTCCTCTCTCGTCTCTGCCTTTCTCTGCCTCTACTACTCCCTTAACTCCCCTCCCCACGCCCTGAATAAACTCTATTCTATACTATACCTGTCCCTCAGGGGGAAGTGATGCCTCTGCATGGGCTCGCTGAAGCGCCCCCTTCCCCCACACCGCCGATATAACATATCCTTACACCGCTTTCTCTGTTTATGATCACAACATCTCAGAACTCAGCGAGTAGGCTAGTCTGGACGCTCAGTGATGCTCAGGTATCCACCTGTTCCCACCCTCCCAGTGATCACAGATGAGAACCAATATGACGGATATTTTTATTTTTGTGAAAGGTTGATTCTGGAGGATTGAGCTCAGTTCCTCATGTTTGCGAGCTCAGCACTTTGATAACTGAGCTATCTCTCCAGCCCACAAATATGCCCGTTCTTAACACGGTTGCCTTATTTATCTCTCCCAGGGCAAAGAGAAGAACTAGGTGAATCGTTTGGACTTTTAGATAAAAATAATAAGGAGCAACCTGCTGGAGGTGCCCAAGGGTCAGCAGTCACCGTACTGTAGACGTTCCTCTGTTGGGAAGTGGAACCAGAACGACAAATGCAGTTCCTAACTTTTCTCACCTTTGTATCTCTCTTTCTTCCACTTCTATTATTTTGAGGTCCTGCTGGGTAATCTTTAAAACTAGGTTGCATCTTAGAGATTTGTCCCGTCAAGTTTATTATTTCACGGGGAAAATCAGCCTCCAACAGCAGCCTAACAGCATGGAGTACAGTTATAGCTTCAGTGTGGGTTTGTATAGTTTTTACCAGTCTATCCTTAAGACTAAATGTATTCTGTTATGTAGTGATACTTTTTAAGAGATACGATACTTTTAAAGTGTTCGATTTAACTCCAAATTGTGGGTTGATCTTCATAAGCTTTTCCCTCATTAAAGCATTATTGAGTCTCTCAAAAATAGATTTCTAATTCAATTATCTGGACACTGTTGAAAAATATTTAGGTTAAATCTCTATGATTGGTAAGTTGGTCTAGGGAGGATATCCTAGAATATATACACTGTGTCTCATTGTCTTATATTTTAATAAAGGAAACAATTATACCAAAACAAAGGTCAAATGTTCCTTTTATAAACCTCACAAAAGGTCACTGATGTCAATATTTCCACCTTCTCCACCTTCTCCCCCGTTTCCAAACTACGTTCCCCATAGTACAAAGATGGGCCTTGTCCTCAAACACAGAACCACCCAGGGGAAGAGAGTCCAATGGATGTCTGGGTGAGGCACAGCTTTCTAACTTGTCTTTATTTCTGCCTACCCATCCCTCATCCTTCTCCTTGGCCTGCCCTAGTGCTGAACATGCCCACGTCTTCTCTCTCTCTCTGCCTTGTCTTGCGATCAGATCTGGTTGTTTACCTTTCTGTGCATTTCAGACTCTGAAAGTGCGCTCCATTCTCAAAATCAACAGGCTTTCTGGAACTCTCCTTGTATGTCGGGGAATCAAGATGAATAGGTTTTCAACCCTGTCCTCAAGGTGCTCAGATGCTTCTGTTGTCTGTTTTTGGATCCCTTTCCCTTAACTTGTCTAGCTTCAACAGAAGAAGATGTGCTCAATCCTACTACAACTTGATATTCCAAGGCAGTTTGCTATTCATGGGAGGTCACCCCTTCTCTAAGGAGAAAGGAAGGGGGACATAGGGGAAGTGGGAGGGACAGAGTGGAAGGAGAGGAGGAAGGGGAAGCTCTGATCAGGATGTAAAGGGAATTAATTAATAGAAAAAAGAAAAATGTGTTGAAATGGTGGAGAAGTGGATCTGGGGACGCGGGGAGGTGGGGGCAGACTTGGAGGATGGAGAGGAGGGAGGGGAAACTGTGGTCAGGCTGTAATATATGAGAGAAAAAATTTAAAAAAAAGATGCTCAGAGTTTGCTGGGGGGAATATTGAACAAACAATACCACTAACAAAACTATGTCATCATACGAATAGCCGAAAATTATAACCATCAAAGGGAGACGAGGAAAATGTAGGTCTGAAGCACAGAAACAGACAAACTTCTATTTTAGAGGGAGTCTGGGTGGAAAGCAGGGAAGTCCTCCCAGAACGCCCAGTTAGAACTCAACAGATGAGCAGGAATCTTCTTTACCAAAAGTATCTGCTCTGCTTTGGTAAACCGAGTAGCAGACTGTATCCTGACTCAGGAATCTGTCCCTATACAAGTAGAGCTTCAGCCAATCACAGTAGCTGGGCTCTAGCCAATCATAGGCTGCCATCTGATCAGCCTCTCTCCACACAGGCAAACTAAAAGCTCTAACCAACCAAGCCTTTTCTAACACTGAGTACTCCCTGTTCTAGTTGCTGTGTGACATTCTCCGAACTGTTTCTGGTTCCAAGGGCTGTCCTATTCATAGGTTGTTTTCTCGCACAAACAAAATCTGTTAAATCCAATTTAATTAAAGGTTTCCGTCGAAGCTTGTCTTCCGAGTGTGGTGCCAGGCTCATGAGCTACATTAGGTGCCGCCTCTGTATCTGTACCATACGTGGAGATATCAGTGGCCGTAGGTAGTGCATAGTTAGCCGTAGAAGACCCAGAAGGTGATGTGGTGGGTAATTTTGGTTGTCAACTTATCTAGAATCAACCACAAGGCAAGCTGCTGGGCACTCCTGTGGAGTTTTCTTGACTAGATTCATAGAAATGGGAAATTCCACACTGACACAGTATCTTCCCACGGTCTGGTAGGCAGTGCACACACAGATGGGATGGGATGTCTTGCTAGCAAGCTGAGAGACTTTGTGTTCCCAGAGCACAGATGCTCCCTGATGGGATCATGGTCTGACACTGTCACGGTAAGAGAAGACCCCATGTTCAGTCAATGTGACCCCCATTTGGAGCTTTCAGAATGTTCCTGGTTCCTTTGTAATTCGTTCACATACTCGTTCACACACCTTTCTTTCTTTCTTTCTTTCTTATCTTTTCTTCCTTCCTTCCTTTCTTTTTTTTAATTTAATTTTTTAACTTATTCACTTTATATGCCATTCACTCCCCCCTCCTGCTCACCCCCCAATAATCCTTCCCTATCCCCTTCTTCTCTGAGTAGGTAAGGCCCTTGTGTATCTCTTAAACCTAGAGCTTCAAGTCTCTGTGAGGCTAGGCTCTTCTCCTACTGAGGCCAGACAAGGCAGTCCAGTTAGAACGTATCCCACGTACAGGCAACAGCTTTTGGGACAGCCCTTGTTCCAGTTGTTTCGGACCCACATGAAGGCCAAGCTGCACATCTGTTACATATGTCCGGGGAGGCCTAGGTCCAGTTCATGTATGTTCTCTAGTTAGAAGTTCAGACTTGGAGGGCTCTGAGAGTCCAGGTTAGCTGATGCTGTTGGTTTTCCTGTGGAGTTCCTATCCCCTTTAGGGACCACAGTCCTTATACACCATTCTTAAGTGGGAGAAACTTCTAGGTTGAAAAATGAAGAGAATATTCAGCCTGCCTTAGTTTACTGAAATGGTCACTTCTCGAACCCAGTACAAAGCCATCACCAGCTGCTTTCTATGATCTAATTACAAATGAAATAAGCTCTTAATTCCCCTTCCCATCATCAAAACATCTCCGAAATGACAATGTCTTCGAGGACCACATTTAAGTCCTCATTTTTGTCACATCTTCGAAACAACTTCTAGGGGCAAAGTTATTTGTTTGTGTGGAAATAAATTTCACTCTGAAGTGCTTACATGACAGAGATTGATATATGGTCTGTATCTGCGCTCTGCCTGTTTCTTGAATTTGTTTAGTGCGGCCTATCTCAGGAAAACAGACAGGATGCATTTAGCAGGAAGTTGAGGGTTTTTTGTTTGTTTGTTTATTTTTAAAGAAGCATGTAAAATTCTCATTTTTTAAAAAAAGTAATTACCCCACACTGGAGAGTCTGCTATTCCAAATGTTGCTCGATGCATAACTTGGTTTCAGATTTCCAGTGCCTCACAGAATGGCTTTTCTTTCTGTCATAGTTGATCTTCACCCTTTCCCATCTGGGGAATTCGGACTCTATTTTTAGCCATTTCATGAGTTGCCAATTTAATGCATCTAAAAGAGTGCAGAGCAGATGTCTAAAACATCGAAGGTAATTAATTAAGTCCTACAATTTCCAGACTACACAAAAACAATTTGCTATTGCCTGTAAAATGGTATAATTGAGTATTATAAATGTTTGCAGGCTGAGTCTTGCTATGAACTATTTAGTGCATCTGTCCTAATTAAAGACCTATTGGAAGATTAATGTCTCGTAACCTGACAAACTACTTTACTTAGTAACAAATTATCCATATAATGACCTCAAACTAAATTTATATAACCCAGGAAGCCATCAGAAAGAACCTAACAAGCACACTGCAATGAAAGAAACTTTTCCCTATGTATTCACTTTCATTTATGTAACGGTCTTTCAGTTCTGTAATTCATATTGACTTGATCCAAAATCAATTTTCTAATAACGTACCTAACTCGGGTCAACATCTTATCAAAATGTAATTTTCATTGCCCCCCCCCAATCTTGCTGCACCTGACAAGTGCTCACAATCAAGGTAAAGACAGGTAAATTTTGAATTAGCTACTTTTCTCACAGTTGTGACCAAATACCTGTTAAGACACTAATGGAGGAAGGCTTTGTTTGATTTACAGTTTTAAAAAGTAGACAGCCCATAATAATGGGGAAAGTATTGGCAGGAGTATGAAGTGGCAGGTCACATGGTATCACCATCAGCAAACAGGAAATAGACAAGTGGGGCCAGCCTATAAAGTCCCCCAGACCTACTTTCTCTAGAAAGGTTTCACCTCCTAATGGTTCCATAATCTCCTCAAAGAGCAACATCAACTGGAGACCAGGTGTTCAAACACATGAACATTATGGGTGGCATTTCACAGATAAACACCAATTCCTAATACTAAATGCATTGCCAGATAAATCATCATCATCATATTCTCCTCCTCCTCCCCCTCCTCCTCCTCCCCTCCCCCTCCCCCTCCTCTTCCTCCTCCTCCTCCTCCTCCTCCTCCTCCTCCTCCTCCTCCTCCTCCTCCTCCTCCTCCTCCTCCTCTTCTTCTTCTTCTTCTTCTTCTTCTTCTTCTTCTTCATAATTTAAGATGTATGCTTACACAATTACTCTAAAGAAAATGTAAGAATTTTTTCCAGAGTAGGAGAGATATAAAATATTCAGGCAATAATGTTTTAGGACTCCTTACAGCTTGATGAAAGCCTGGAGGAGAAAGACAAGGCAGCCCACCTCCGCATGGGAGAGGAAGGCCTTCACACGTGGACTCTTCACAGCCAGGCTTGATTCTCAGAAGGCTAGGTGGGTGCATGCAGGTCAGCTTGTCCTTTTAACTGGGTTCCGGAAACACCTGCCCAGACTCAATGCTATTTTCTTCCGTGATTGGATACAAATGACTTTTAAGAAAGTCAAGGCCGCGGGAACATGTGTCCTTTCTGTGCTTCATGTTTTATCTTCTGAGGGTTTGGGGACGCTGTGGCAGTCAGGGGGATGCTCGGCTGATGGCACGGCAGTGTGACAGTTATGAAACAACAGTATTAACACAGTTTTTTCTTGATGTGGAATAGTCCGAGTAAAAAGTGTTCTGTCCCTTGCCATAGTAAAATGTTGGACGAATAAAAAAAAATGTTTTAGGACATTGTTCTGCAGGGTGAAATCTCAGAGGATTCCATGGAATTATACTACTAAGATCTTTTCAACCTAAAAAGCAAGGTAGAGACACTGATCCTCCTTGGGCATTAAAGACCTAATGTACATTACATATCATGACACTTCAGCAAAAGCCGATGGCACAATATATATATCATGGGCAACAGAGGGTACTCTGGGCCTGAGTGGACTGTGCCCATGAAATATTCCATGACATTTTTTTATTTGTTTGGTCATTTGGTTTTTGACATAGGGTTTCTCTGTGTAGACTTGTGTGTGTGTGTGGTCATATTTTACAGCTTTAAACACAAAATATCAGTGGTTTTAAGTAAAAAAATTAACAAATATTTTAAAATACGGCCAATTGACCACAATTGTGAGAAATACATAAAACATATAAAATGACCACATATACACACATATGTGCTTTATATCAAAATATATACATGTATTTTATGCATATATTATGTATAGAAATGTTAAATATACATATTATAAATATATGTACAACAGAAGCATGTAGGCCTATGTATATGTATAAAGACATATTTAGCAAAGTATTTTAGTGTCATAAGTACCATAGAAGTTTGTTTATAAATTATAATTTACTCTCATGTGTACAGGATGCTAAGGGTTAAAAATTTTCCCTCTCCCAGATTGGATCACAGCATTCATAAAATCAAAACTATGGAGCAGTCCTTCCACACAACTCTCCTTTCCATACAGATTTTCTCACACAGGATAATAACTCAATTTCCTCTTTAACAGCCTCATATAAACTATATTTCAACAGAAATTCAGGTCCTATACTTTTATAGGAAATAAGCCCAATGGCATAAAATCGACAGAATGCCCCATCTTTCCTCTTTGCACCTACAGAGTATTTGCTGTTCTTTTAAAATGGCTTTTGTTGGAGTCTAGGGGCAGTTGTCAAGATGTCTCCAACTATACATTGTGGGTTCCAGGCATTCTTGCCTACTTAGAAAATGGGGGCAGTGGAACTCTTTGAGGAAAAGAAGGCATCTTGTATTCTTTGAAAAACATTTCCGCATTGTAAGAATCTGGACCATAAAGAGAAGAGAGCAAACATTTAATATTATTTATAGCTCTAGAAAGGCAATAGCGAGCTTAGTATTTTGTTCTGTCTTCCTTAATTCCAAGCTACTTACTGTTCACTTGAGTTATTTTCCATAGCTTTGTATCTCCTGGCCTACTTTCGCTGATGGCAAGAACTTCCTAGTGGTCCTCACAAGATAAATCTTCCCTTGTGGAGGTATCCTGTCCCCTTTGGAATCATCCATGTTGCTGGCATGAAACTGTAGACCTGTGTCCTTCCCATGCAATTAAGTTCCAGAATTCTGAGGAGCAACTCCAGAAGGGCACACTAACCTCTCACTCACACTTGTGCTCCGTGCTGAATGAGATATCCATCGAGAAGACAGACAAGTGTCTGCTCGCAGGAAAGCACACATGTATATCATGGAAACGGTTTGTTAGGACAGAACTCAACACTAACTAAGATGGAATGATAGACTAAATAATAAATAGGGACATAATACATTTTTATAAATCATACCCAGTTCATATTAATTTAACAGCTACACAGGCATAAATGACTTTATAATTTTAATGAAAAAAATCAGAGGTAAAACTGAACTGGATAAGGCTTTAAAATGCATTATTGTATTAGATGTGTCCAAACATAGTTTTAAAAAATTGATGTTATTTTTAAATCATGTGGATATGTGTGTGTTTGGGAGGTGGTTTGGGGTATGTGGGCCCAGAACAGAGCATGCAGCTGGAGTTATAGGCAGTTATGAGCTACCCTGTATGGGTGCTTGGAACTGGACTCAGGTCCTCTGGAAGAGCACATATTTTCTTAACTGCTAGGCCATCTCTCAAACCTTCTCAAACTTGTTTCAGAGATTTTAAAACTATTGTTAGATGACGATGCTATTGGCATGTACCAATGAATTAATTGCTGAGAGCAGGCAATCTCCCACTTATTCATTTATTTATAATTGATTTTAAACTAAAAACAGATTAGGTTTTCACAAAACATAATGAAATAATTTTCTTGTTCTTTTACCTTAGAGTACCCCCTAGAGAGAGAGACTAAAGTCTTAGTCTCACAAATATTCAAATTATCCTTTGTTGGCATTGATGGCACCCAGAAGATAAACTCTCAATTGAAACCACTTCAAAAAAATGAGAAAAGTATACACACCAAAAGAGAATCTTTCAGGCATACATTCATGCATATAATAATTTATCTAACAATGATTATTATCAGGCTCTAGAATGCAAAAGCAGCTAACTTAATAATATAATAAGGAGAAGAAAGCACAAAAATATGTTCTGTCAATGCAGTCCAGAAGTTGCATGGTTCCTAGGTTCAGATGAAAACATGGTCTGACCTCAGCGTGTCAGTCTTTCAGCATCTATTTGGTTTTCTCGCTGTTCTCTCTGTCTCTTTTCCTTTCTATTTCATACCATACATATATGCAGACACACACACACATCTCTGTTCATAGCATATTGTGATACAATACTTGTTGTAAATAAGTTGCATCATGCCTACTAACTGGTCTCTTGTTTACTCTAAGACAAGAAGAAAATATGATATACAGAGTACTGACCTCAGAGGATGTCAGACTCACAAATGGTTCCCTGTTGAAATAAGTTTAGAAAGATTTTCCTCCCCCAGTGCACTTTTATGATACATATTAACACAGTAAACTCTGAAAGAAATCCTGCAATAAAGAAACCTATTTTAAAGTTGTTTTCCTCAAATGCTTTAGCTCAGAAGCATTTGTTCCTTGGCTATACATGATCAGTCCAAGAGAATAGGCAGTGATGGAAAATGCACCTTAGGATGATCAGGTTTGAAATATTTGACGAGACACATGAGATGCAATGAGATTCGTAAGTATCCATCTTTCTCCCAGGACTGTCCCAACTTGCTTTATAAAGAATTATATAATCTGAAAAGTTTTAATATCCAGCCATATGTTAACACAATAAAATAAGTAGATTTATTAAATCAAGTAAAATTAACCTTAGGCTTTCTTCAGTTGCAACAAGATTTCTTCCTGGGTCTCTGATTAAACACCCTTGTTTCTTTTAAACCTGGATTCTGTTATCTTGCAACAAAAAAATTACTTTATGAAAAATATATTCTAATTCTGATGTTTTAAAGGACATTACAGTATAAAGTCCCTTTCAGAGATATAGCATAAACACCAGGATCAACAACTGCATTTATTTATTAACAAAACCATTCCTTAATATTTAGAATATATTAAAGGAAGACAGGGAAAGCTTTGTTAAAAAATAACACCATCTACTTCAAGAGCACATAGGGGCCATTTTTTTCCTCTTAAGAATTCTCCAACAGTGAAATTGACTTTTTTCCCCCCTGCAAGTTCTTTAGCATGAAAGACAAGAGGATATTCCCCCAGGCAGCGGAATTTCAAGTAACTCAGCATGCGTGGGTGACAACAATGTTTATGCTGTTGGGTGGCAGATTTCTGTGTAAAACCCTTTAAAGGAAGAGAGAAATCAAAGTGGACACTGGAAGGATGCAAGAAGGTGGCTCCTTGTCTACTAGCAATGACAGATGAAATCTAATAGCTGGAAGGTAGGTTGGGCAGTTCAGATAATAGTTTCGGGTGAACAGTCAAAGGTAAGACCCAGGGTTCTCTTTTGCACGATGACATATGTGCTACCCATAAATCTCCATACGGAAGAAAAATGCCATAAAAAGGGAAACAAGAGAGGGTGAGAAAGATATTGCACAACTTTATCCTTAACTCCCTTTTACAACTCCCTAATAAACAACTGGCTTCTTAAGTTTTTGCTTCAGTGGATTTTATAATAGGCGATAAAATCTTTTTACTTCACTTCATCATCTGAGGCAACGTGATGTGCTCTCTAAGTATATATTAGGTGTTTTGTGATTCTTCTATGACGTATGGTCGTATCTACTTATATATTATGACTGTCAATCTTCCTTGACTGGGTTTGGAATAGAATAGGTTTAATGGAGGAAAGAAAACATATCCTGCATGTGGGCGCCATCTTATAGGCTGGCATTCCAGGTTGAATGGACAGGGGAAGAGGAGAAAGTGAGTTAAAGATCATTCATTAGCATTTATATCTCTCTGTACATCTAGAATGGAGACATAAAGGGAGCAGCCACCTCAAACTCCTGTTGTCATGATTTTCCCACACCTTCCCTTAGTTGTTTTTGTCAAAGCAACCAGAAGAACAATTAATATACAAAACTGGAGCCAAGAAGAGCAGTGTTGCTGTGACTAGGTAGCCCTGCAGTCGATAGGTTTTTGGAACTGGTTTGTGGGAATAATTTGCTGAAAGCAGAGCCTCATGGGCTCTTTGCTTGTAGGAGTGTAGTTGATCAGACTGCGGATGCCAGGGAAGATGCTAAGGACTGTGCTTTGAAGACTATAGAGGATAATAGATGCTTTACTGGGAATTGAACCAGAGAAGCTATTCATGTTACAATCCTGCTGAAACAATACAAACAACAGGATTCTGCCCACCTCTTTAGAACCTGAGTAAGCATGTTCAAAAGTGACTGGGTTGTTTAGTAGAGGAAATCTCAAGATGGCATAATAGACAGACTGTGCCATGGCTACTGCTCACTGCCCTTAGTCGAATCTACAGTGGGGGCGGGGGGAGAAAGAACAGGGAGATATGGAAAATGTGCAGTTTGGTGAAAGGCCCATAATCACATCGAGAGTAACAGGTGAGACGAAAAAGCATCTCTTTCTTCTGGCCATCAGAGCCATCGAAGAATAACCTTGTGTTCTGTATTGGGATAAGAGGAAAGGTAATCTGAGGGCAAGAACACATGTTTCAAAGGCTCCAACATGTGAAGACTCATTTGAACAAACTAGAACTGAGAATGGCTCTGAGAGGTTTCTCTGCTCAAAAACAACTTCCCAGGGAAATGTTTGGCCAGGCTCAGATGCCAAGTTACACAGAGGCAACTATAGCTGAAGAAGATTGGGATTGAAATTGACTACAGCTTCAAAACAGGAGCTGGACTTGTAAGTTTCATCCCCATGGTAGTCACAAAAGGCTTGTAGTAAAAGTTTGGAAAGACACTGAGGCCTCGGATCCTGCGTCAGTTGAAATTTATTGCAAGGAGACCCTTAGAGGCCACTGTGTGAAGTTGCAAATGTGAGTAAAGATTTTAGCAAGGAATCCTGGGAGTTGTAGGCATCAAGACCTTAGATCTAGCAAGGAATGTTCAGGTACCAAGTAGAGTTTTTCCCAAGGGTGTATATATGCTGTATGTATCTGAGCCAGAGGGGCAGTGCTATCCAATGTCACTCAGATGATCTGGTCACAAGGCCCAGAGAGCAAACAAGGAGCCTCAGAGCTTGGGGCTTTCAATTTTATTTTGGCCTGATCTTTGCAAGTGTGAATTTTTAGGTTGTTGTATATAGAAAACATGTAACTTAGTTTTATTTATTTATTTATTTATTTTTATTTTACAGAAACTCAAGAGTTAAGAGATTGCCTTGAGTATTAGAAGAGACTTGATTTTTGAAATATGTTAATACTACTAAAACTATGGGCACCTTTGAAGTTGGGATGATTGCATTTATCTTAGGAGTTGAGCATGTGATTTTTAAAAATCAAGAGTGGAAGGGTAAGGCTTATATGTCTGGGTATCAAGTTGGTAATGGGTAAAACAGCAATAATTAATCTTTATTGTTAATTTTTATTGAACTGAATTTGTGGTCACTTAGGAGATATGCCTCTGGTTTGTCTTAGAGGAAGTACTGAGAGATTTAACTGGGGTAGGAAGTTCCAACATGAGAGTGTTTTCCACCAACTCATTGGTAAGGACCCAAGATAGATAAAAAGGGGAGAGTGAGATGAACAATGATATTCATCTCTTCTGTTTTTTGCTGTGGATGATGTGACCAGCTACCTCATGCTCCCAGTGTCATAGCTCCCTGCCATGGTAGACTGTACCCCTTCAAACTGTGAGCCAAGAGAAATGCTTCCTCCAACTGCCTTTGCCATAGCAATTAGAAAACGATCAACTATCGATCAAGGTAGTTGTAATAAACCTGAGCAAAATTTTTAATTGGTATAGCCCTCTCTCCCCTAGTAGTTCTTCTTTACTAACATGATTAAATTTTAAAAATGATATTTGTGAAGGGCTACACAACCTTGGCTTGCTGAAGCTAAAATTAGTTCAGAGAATGTGGTAACGGTTTGAAAAATGTTCAGTCTAATATAGATTTCAAGTAATGTTGTTGTTAGACTTATAGAATCAGGTCCCTTACTCAGGTCAAGTTGTAACTAGAGTCACTTAAAATAGGCTGGGACCTGACCTGCTTCTCATCTCCTTGTCACTACTACTTATTGTGGTCCCTAAACTACAGAATGCTTTTGGGAATTCTCTTCAAAGCTAAGGCTGACAGTCACAAGTACAATGGGCAATTTCTATATGGGTATTTCCCCTTTAAGTCAGAACAGAGCTGGCCAGAAAGAGCTCGCTTCTCAGCAACATATACCACGGTATGGAAACACACACAAGTAGGCAATTTCACATTTGCAGTCTCAAAGAGACTGTGCTAAAGAGTGGCAATAAAATAGAGTTATGAATTTTGCTTACCATAAAATGTTGCTTAATGTTTACCCTCACATGTGAGCTCAATTTGATAACATAAAAATGCTACGTTTATTTTAGCGTAAATTTGTTATATGACTGTATTTGATATCAGAAAACAAATTCTGAATAGTGAGCAACTGTTCTTCCCTCGTATCTAGGTCTGCAAACCTCACCCTAGCTTCCTGGGTATAAGCAAGATTTCTGAGATGCCAGAAGCAGAGGGAGGTGGGTAGAGATTCCAAAACTTGTCAGAACCTTTTATCTTGTTAGAAAGTATACATTTTTGGAAAACCAAAGAAATGAAAGGAAAACAAAAATGATGAGCCTTAATGGAAAGAAATGATTATTTATAGAAAAGTAGAAGTTGTCCAAGAATAGGATTCTTTGGCACCACTGAATCTTGGAAGTGAAATGCCAGCATGAGTTTGGTTTTCTTCCACTTATCTGACAGGTGCCAGGCCACATTTTCAAGAGAAAATAGCAATAAAAGCTTACTTCGAGTAGTCCAATTCTCCAGAGCACCCAGATAACATAAAATCACTTTTGCATATATAATAACAAGCTGGCAAATCCATCTTTTATTTAGTTTGTATGCAATATGTAATGGCTTTAGGGTGTCTTTTCTCAACAATTCTGTTCTAAGAAAAGAAAAACCTAGGGAAAGCAGAGGACTGCTTTGAGAGCCTGCATCAAGAATCCACAGCAGATCTCTTTTTTCTGAGATGTTGTCTCTGTCATGAAATGTGGGTGTGTCTCTGAGCAAGACTGTGTGCTCTATTACGCTATTCTGCACTCGTCTGACATTAAGAAACAGCTGCTGTCACAGAGCCCGGAAGCAACATTCCCAAGTTCATACAACAGGCACCCTTGAGAAAATGTGCTGCAGAAGACTTATTTTAGACTATTTTCCCTTGGGTCTAAAGAGTAGATTATGAGCAGGACAGCCAGGGTTTAGTAGTGAACCCTAAGAAGAAAGTTCAGGCTAAAACTCAGGCCACCGTCTCAATGTTTCCTACAGAAACTCCTCACAGTTTCATGAAAATCTCCCATCGTTTTGGTTGTTTACAAGAAACAAGGATGTTTGATATAGTCTCTGAGAATCAAGAATCCAGAGTTAAAGTAAAAAGAGTTGGCCATTTTCCAGTTTGATCTGTGAGTATAGGCAGATATGTTTGGCAGTGAGGGAGGGAAAACTGAGGTCGTGACTGGTCAGGTCAACTTCTAGAAATAATGATAGCCACCCAGAGAAATGGAGAGAGAGGTTTCATTCCTTTTTAAAAATATACATCTAATTTTTGGCTGAGCTATGTTAGTTGTAGATATCAGTAGGGTTTGGTGTGGATTTCTATACATGTGCATAGCATGCCCAGAGCAGATGTGCCATTCCTTCATTCACCTTCCCAGGTAGGTCTGTTTGCTGGGAACATAGCAAAGCTTCCCATGTGTTCCTGGAGTGCTGTACAGTTGAGCTTCCTTCCCAGCCCTGAAAAATGCTGTACTCACTCTAAGTATTGCTTGAGTGGAAGCAAAGGGAAGAATAGAGATATGATTAATACTATCACCTCCAAAGGCAGTCACCTCATTCCTGCTGTAACTATTGACCATAACATTGAAAAGAGAAAAATGTCAACTTTTGCATATCCGCACAAAGGTTTCAAGATCTTAACTCTTACCTAAGTTCTTGTGTTTCCTCTTAATTATTGTGTGATACGGAGAAGTAAAGCTGTGAGTCGACTCACTCAAATGATTTTCATTCGTTTTGAAATCATATATTCGTACACTCATTTTAAAGTTGAAGTTTTGACAAAGCAAGATTGTAAGTCACTATGGATGGTTTACTGGGAAAAAACAATCTCACGACCCTCTTGATGTTAACAGGTGTTGGTTCAGCTTCTGGTATTTATGTAGCTCCCTTGTTTTCCAGTTGGTCCAAAGTACAGGTACCGCTAAAACCAACTAGAGGCATTATTGCCCTCAAATCTGATGCTGGCATTTGTGAATTCTTGGCCATTCAAACCAGCACAAGCTTTCCTCAGCTTTGAAGGATTTCAAACTAAACAATCATCTTTGAAATATCTATGAATAGCATCTTCAAATATTTAATCCTTTAAGAAGTTGAAAAAAAACATAGCAGGATATGAATGGGGGTATGTTCCAAGTATGTTACATACTTGCATGAAGATGGATTTCTGTAACACAGTACAACATAATAAAATAATATTAACTAAAATCCTTGCAACAGTTTTGTTATAAATAAGATCATTATTTAAGATATTAATTGTTTTGAGTGGAATTGTGTCCTTGTAAATGTATATTGTGTCCCTAATGTGCAAGTACAATTCTTGCAGGTGTGTTTTAATTTAAATGAAGCTATATAGGATTAGGGTTGGGTCTAGTTTAACATTACAGGTATACTCATAAAAGAAGACAGAACATTTAGGGAGGATGGCATAAACACAGTATGTGGTGAGTGGATGGATGCATCTAGAAACCAAACAATGAAAAAGAGTTCTAACAACTACCTAAAGAACAGAGAAAGCAGGGATGAATTCTATAGATTAAAATGATAATTCTATATATATATTAATTAATTAATGCTGGAGATTAATATGGAGGCAAGTTTTCCTTAACCAGCTAGTTCTCCCGAAGATCACGCATAGACCTTTTAACATTCCAAAGCTTAGGCCTAGCTGGGCAGACTCTCAACTAGCTCATCTAAGTTAACCTGACTACCTAGTCCCATCCAGCCAAGTGGCTAGCTATACCTTCTAGGCCCATAGTCATATCCATCACTTTTCATATTTCCTGGCAAAAGGTCTTCTTCCTTTTTTCTTCCCAGAGTTCCTTTCTTCCTCCCAGGAAGTCCCGCCTTACACTTCCTGCCCAGCTAATTGACCTTCAGATTTATTAAAACCAATCAGAGAATGCCTTAGGAAGGTGAGGAAGCACAGAGACACAACATCAAGCAGCATACCCCAATATCATCTTCTGTCTAGAGCCTCAGATAACATGATCCCCGATCTTGGCTTCATATTTCTAGAGCTCAAAATTTATGAGATAATAAGGTACTATTGTTTTAAATCACACCGTGTATAATTTTTCTTATCAGGGCACTTCTAGGACAGCAAAATGCTCTATTAAATTATCTTTTGAATAAGGAGAGACGGCTTGATTGGTGAAGTGTTTGCTGTGCAAGCATGAGAACCTAAGCCTGACCCAACACCCATATAAAAACCAGATGTAGTCTTCAATTCTAGGTCTGGGAAGACAGACACTGAAGGATTCTGGGAGACACTAGCCAACTAGTCTTGCTTTATCAGGAAGTTACAGATTCAGTGAGATTCAAAGAAAAAAAGTGGGGAGTATAGAGGAAGATACTCAGTATTGACCTCTGACACACATGCATACAGATGAGATCCCATACACATGCATACACTACACTATACACACAGACACACACACAGACACACACACACACACACACACACACACATACACACACAGGTATGCATGTATGCATGCATCCAAGCACACAACTTAAAACAAATATGACAGTTAACTTTCATTAGGGAAAACTTTCTTATTAGTGCTTGATATAAATCATATCAACTATATTTACATCTAACCAGACACAACTGTTACTCGGTCCTTAAGTCATTATCTTAAATTTCAGTAGCTGAAAATGCTGGAGGTATACTTTTAGCAGTTTTGCAGAGAAACAAAAAAATAAGTAAAGAAAACTAGAGCTAATTAGAACAAGGCAACAAAGTCATGAGAACAGACACTGGGGGATAGACAGAGCCCTAATGAAAACATGCTTTCCAGTGTGTTGTGCTATTGATTAATTATCAACATTGATTCTCTCGTCGGGCAGTCATTAGTGAAAGCCAAAGGTAAATGAATATTCATGAAATTTATTTCAAAAGCAGATAACTATGCTGTCTTTTAGCCACTGATGTGTTGTCTGTGTATCAACATGTAAAAGGAAGCGTCTGAGTTCCACATCCTTAAGTATTCTTTTCTTACAAGTAATTTTCTGTTGATAACAGGCATCAATATTTCAAAAGAGCTATGTCAGACAATCAGTATCAAGTCACCATGAGGAAGCAGAGATTGTCCAAGAGAAATTTGGTTTTAGTCTGTGTTTTGCTGCTCTTTGTATATTTCTATTTTTGAGAATATCTTATTCCATTTTCTGAAGCAACAGCAAAATCATTTCCACTTTGTAGAAGCTGGGAAAGCTAAGGAAATGATATTGGTACCTGTGTGACCTCAGAAAGGGTCTTCTTGCAATATCATAGCATGAAGAAGTGAATGAGAGTGTTCAGGGGAGACCGTACATGTACTATTTCAGGAATAATTTGCTTGTTATAAAGCCACCAATACTGCAATAAGGGAAGACTTGATCTTCATAGCCTTCTCCAATTCTAGTTATCTCCTAAAATCTCATTTACAGCATATAAGATTTGGGGAATTAATTTCCTCACACATGGACTTTTGAAGTTCATATTCAAACCAGAGCGTATCCATAATCAAAGCCAGAAAGTGCAATTCTTATCAAAGACAAGGGTTCCAAGAATCTAGGTGGTCAATGTATCTCTCCGTGCCTGCAGTTCAGACTGTAGGCTGGAGTGCAAAGAGAATTCCACAGCAGACCCCAGGAGCATGCTGGTGGGATGCCCATCCTAGAGTCACACCTGAGTAACTCCAACAAACACAAGGCTGCTCCCCTCCCAAGTCACCTTCTTAGTGAGTTTGCCCCAGGAACATTGAGGTTCACTCCCATTTCTTCTGCTTTTCCTTCTCGATCCATATCTACAAGGTTTCATTTTACTAATTTTATTAGAAGGTACCATTTTATTTTTGATTTTCCTCCCAGTGGAATATAAATTCTAAGAAGGTTACTATATGGTTCACAGTTATAATGCCAAAGAATTGCATCTGGTGCATGGTAGGTCTCTCCCAGTAGATATTACTTGTGAATTACCAAGAAGACATTCTGTGCTCGCCACCATTGTGGAATACAGGAAGTTCTTAGTGAGTAGACTTTCCTATCCACAAGTTTTGGCTAATTTATAAGACTTAGTGAGTTTAGTTCTCACTTGCGATGAAATATTTCTAAAGCATCATTGAGGACTGATTAAGTAAGCAGTGAAGGTGATGGGAATTGCTTCTCTAGGTGCCCGAATCCTGAATCTATCGTTAACTCTACACGATAGGCAATGTATTATTTTTGAGAATTGATTATCTCCCACTGCTAAAGCCTTTGTTTGCATAATTACTTTGGAAGCATTTACAAGTACATGAAATCTGGGGGCTTCATAAATCTACTAGAGGAGGATTAGGTGCCTCCAGTGCCCCTGAAACAACACAATGAATTGGGAAAAAAAAATAGTGCTCAAATCAAACAATCCTTACTAAAGGCTTTAAACATAGCAACCAAAGAAGATGCATAGCAACAGAGATAAATGTTTGAAGAGTGCTCAAGAGCACTAGAGGGGTGTGAATTAAAAATCTGAATTTGAATTGTTAGCACAGTGTTGCCAACTGACCAATGGCAACTTGGCCCAGCAACTTGGATGCAAACTCATTTCTGAAATACCCATATGGTCCACACCATAGTAAGAAGTAGGTGGGGGTTTGTGTATCCCTTTCAATCTGCAACTGCTACTTTGTCACTTAAACAAGACTACCTCTGGATTCTGCCAAAAGGCCATTGCTTTATTAGCCAGCAAGCCCAGGAGGCCTGAGAGTAGACGGCCATGAAAGATTCTCCCTTAGGCATAGAGATGGAAAGAGCCAGAACAGAGCTGAGAAAGGCACTTATATGAAACTAGAGAACTCTACACTTCAAAAGCTACATTCCAGGTACTTGGCTTGTGGTTTGCTTGACCTAAAAAGGGGTTGTGATATAATCATAATGTGCTGTGCACATCAATGAAAATTAATAATATAACATATAACACACAATAAATTCTAAATAAATGATATAGAATATATATCATATATTATACTTGACATAACTTAAATACAAGAAACTTATCTGTGACTTTAGAAGTAGGGTCTAAGAAACTGAATGTGCAAAAGCCACAGGTGCATTAAACTTAGGTGAACCAAGTGGTTGATATGAGCTTGTGTAGCTGGTGACTGAGAATTCTGGGAGTCTGCCATCCTGACCCCATTCTGTTCCTTGTGGTGGTTGGTACCACTGGTAGCTCTGCTTTAATCCAGCACTGAAATCTCTTGGTAAGATGCACTCTGTTGACACCCATTTATCTCACTCTTTTGTCATCTCCCTCCACCCTGCAGAAATCAGAGTGAGGCTGGGTGGGAAAGAAGAAGCTAATCACTGGCTCTTAATTCTAGTTAATATAGAATGTTGTGGAAGTGCTTGTTACTAACTCAATTTGTCCAGCAGGGGTGGGTTTGGGAAATATCACTGAGAAGAATCACTGGGAAGACCGCAATTTGATCTCAGGCAGTGTAGTTGTAAAACAGAAACCAGCAGGGAGGTGGATATTTCTTAAACTAAGTTTTAGAGGTCCAGCTTTGTCTTCTCTGGTTCTGGAATCACATCCAGGACTGGCAATTTACAGGAGAACGGCTAGGTCAAATGATAGGTGTGTTTAACTTTTTAAAGAAATTGCCAGACTATTTTCCAAAGTGGTTGTACTGCATTTTACCTGTCAACCTGAGATGAGCTAACATCTTAACAATCTGACCCACGAATCCATCCACTTATAGTTATTTTCTCTCAGTAGCATCCTGTCATTTTCATAATTTCTATGCCTCAAAAATCTAAAATTTATTCTTATTTATATGTACAGGTGTTTCCTGGTTGTCTGCAAAGGCCAAAAGAGACATCAGATATACTAGAACTGGAGCTACAAGTGGTTTTGAGCTGCTTAATATGGTGTTGAGAGTTGAACCCAGGTCCTCTGTAATAGCAGCAGGTACTGGTAACTGCTGAGCTATCCCTCCAGCAATGGTCCCCCCTTAAATATTTTTAAAATTTATCTTTAATTTGAAGATATTTTAGATTATGTTTAAAGAGTTCACGTTTGTACACTGTTTATCATGGTACTTTTTAAACTTAAATTGTTCAGTGCCAACATGAGACAAATGAAGGGCTATTTTGTGTTGTACATGTGACCTGCAATATCATTAGGGTGACTTCATACTTCATGTAGTTATTCTGTTGATCCCATTAAATTGATGAGCAAACACAATTTTACCACTTCCTTCCTAGCTTGGGTTCTGTTTATTTATAGCATGTCTTATTGTACTGTGTAGAAACTGTAGTAGAAGGTTACAGGGGCAGAGGATTGAGACTAGAGATCCTAGCTTCTTTGTCTTAGGAGTCAAATGCTTAGTTTTATTTTCCTTAAGCATAATTTTAGCTGAAGGTTTTCTTAATCATACTGATTATTAGGTTGAGGACATTCTCCTTTATCTCTAGTTTGCACAAGAGCCTTTTAAAATTAAAAACCGTCGAACATTAGCAACTCTTTTTTTCTGCTTACATTGAGATGATCATATTTTTGTTTGTTTCCATTTTACTTTGCTACTCTAGTGAATTACACAAATTAGTTTCAGAAGCTGAATAATCCTTACATTCCCCCAAATAAATCCCACTGGCTGCAGTGTGCCTGTCTTCAAAAATTATTGTTAGAATCCATTTGTTAAAAGTTTGTTAAATTATTTTTTGCACAGGGTCTCATGAAGAACATTGGCTTACAGATTTCATTTACTGTATTTGGCTTTATAAAAACATGCTTTTTAAAATTTTTTAACTGACACAAAGAAATCATATATGTTATGGGGTGTACTTTAATGTATATAGAGGAGGTATAATGGGTAATTGTTATCTCTGCTATATCACACTTTTATCATGTGTATTGGGAATGTTGTGGAAGAACCATTAAATATTAAACTTTTCTGCCAAACACTGTAAAACTTTTTTTTAAAGACATCAAATTTGAATCTTTTTATCCTCATTACATTATAAAACCTTTATGGAAATGTCTTAATCCCCCCTGCCCTTATAACTTTTATTACACATTAAGGCCTCACCCAAAACTTAAGTGTCAACCCCTTCTGGATTTCATTTCCTTTGCCCAGAGTCTTTTAAAACTAGCCAATCACAAAAGGCTTTGGGTTCGGCCACCAGCAAATGGTGAAAAGTTAGATCAGCATTAGAATAAAATCCGAGGACACTTCCTGATTTAGTGTGCTTGCTCTTCCACTTTAGTGAGTGGTGCTAAACCACTCCTGGGCATATATCCAGAAGATGCTCCAACATGTAATAAGGACACATGCTCCACTATGTTCACAGCAGCCTTATTTATAATAACCAGAAGCTGGAAAGAACCCAGATGTACTTCAACAGAGGAATGGATACAGAAAATGTGGTACTTTTACACAATGGAGTACTACTCAGCTACTAAAAAAACAAAACAAAACAAAAAAAAAGAATTCATGAAATTCTTAGGCAAATGGATGGAAATAGAAAATATCACCCTGAGTGAGTTAACCCAATCACAAAAGAGTACACATGATATCCACTCACTGATAAGTGGATATTAGCCTAGAAGCTAGGAATACTCAAGATATAATTCACAGACCACATGAAACTAAAGAAGGAAGACCGAAGTGTGGAAACTTTGGTTCTTCTTAGAAGAGGGAAGAAAATACCCATGGGAGGAGATACAGAGACAAAGTATGGAGCAAAGACTGAGGAAAGGTCATCCAGAGACTGCCCTACCTGGGGATCCATCCCATATACAGTTATAAAACCCAGACACTATTGTGGATGACAACAAGTGCTTGCTGACAGGAGCCTGATATAGCTGTCCCCTGAGAGGTCCTGCCAGTGCCTGACAAATACAGATGGGGAAGTTCTCAGCCAACCTCTGGTCTGAGCACAGAGTCCCCAATGGAGGAGTTAGATTAAAGGACCCATGGAGCTGAAGGAGTTTGCAGCCCCGTAGGAGAAACAAAAATATGAACTAACCTGTATTCCCAGAGCTCCCAGGGCTAAACCACCAACCAAACAGTACACATGGAGGGACCATGGCTCCAGCTGCATATGTAGCAGAGGCTGACCTTGTCAGACATCAGTGAGAGGAGAGGCCCTTGGTCCTGTGAAGGCTCAATGCTCCAGTGTAGGGGAATGCCAGGACAGAGAAGAGGGAGTGGGTGGATTGGTGAGCAGGGGGAGGGGGATGGGATAGGGGGTTTTTGGAGGGGAAATGAGGAAAGGGGATAACATTTGAAATGTCAATAAAGAAAATATCTAATAAAAAAAAAGAAAAGAAAAGCTGAAAGCTATTTTTTCCCCCACTGGATGGTTTTAGCTCCTTTGTCAAAGATCAAGTGACCATAGGTGTGTGGGTTCATTTCTGGATCTTCAATTCAATTCCATTGATCTACCTGCCAGATTCAATGTAATCCCCATCACAATCCCAACTCAATTCTTCAAGGAGTTAGAAAGAGCAATTCTCAAATTCATCTGGAATAACAAAAAACCCAGGATAGCTAAAACTATTCTCAACAGTAAAAGAACTTCTGGGAGACTCATTATCCTGGACCTCAAGCAGTACCACAGAGCAATAGTGTTAAAAACTGCATGGTCTTGGTGCAGTGACAGGTAGGTAGATCAATGGAATAGAATTGAAGACCCAGAAATGAATCCACACACCTATGGTCTCTTGATCTTTGACAAAGGAGCTAAAATCATCCAGTGGAAAAAAGATAGCCTTTTCAACAAATGGTGCTGGTTCAACTGGCAGCTAGCATGCAGAAGAATGCATATCGATCCATTCTTATCTCCTTGTAGTAAGCTCAAGTCCAAGTGGATCAAGAACCTCCACATAAAACCAGACACACTGAAACTAATAGAAAAAAAACCTGGGGAAGAGCCTTGAGCACATGGGCACAGGGGAAAACTTCCTGAACAGAACACTAATAGCTTATGCTCTAAGATCAAGAATTGACAAATGGGACCTCATAAAATTACAAAGTTTCTGTAAGGCAAAGGACACTATCAATAGGACAAAATGGCAACCAACAAAATCTTTACCAACCCTACATCTGATAGAGGGCTAAAATCCAATATATACAAAGAACTCAAGAAGGTAGACTCCAGAGAGCCAAATAACCCTATTAAAAATGGGGTACAGAGCTAAACAAAGAATTTTCACCTGAGAAATACTGAATGGCTGAGAAGCATCTAAAGAAATGTTCAACATCCTTAGTCATGAGGGAAATGCAAATCAAAACAACCCTAAGATTTCACCTCACACCAGTTAGCATGACTAAGATCAAAACCTCAGGAGACAGCAGGTACTGGTGAGGATGTGGAAAAGGAGGAATACTCCTCCACTGCTGGTGGTATTGCAAGCTGGTACAGCTACTCTGGAAATCAGTCTGGTGGTTCCTCAGAAAACTGGGCATGATACTACCAGAGGACCCCATTATATTACTCCTGGGCATATACCCAGAGGATTTCCCAGCATGTAATAAGGACACATGCTCCACTATGTTCATAGCAGCCCTATTTATAATAGCCAGAAGCTGGAAAGAACCCAGATATCCCTCAATGGAGGAATGGATACAGAAAATGTGGTATATTTATACTATGGAATACTACTCAGTTATTAAAAACAATGAATTCATGAAATTCTTAGGCAAATGGGTGGAACTGGAAAATCGTCTTAAGTGAGGTAACCCAATCACAAAAGAACACACATGGTATGCAGTCACTGATAAGTGGCTATTAGTCCAGAAGCTTGGAATACACAAGACACAATTCACATATCAAATGATGCCCAAGAAGAAGGAAGGGGAGGTCCCTGGTCCTAGAAAGGCTCAATGCAGCAGTGTAGGGGAATACCAGGACAGGGAAGCGGGAGGGGGTTGATTGGGGAAGAGGGGGAGGGGAGAGGGCTTATGGGAAGAGGGGGGGACCAGGAAAGGGGAAATCATTTGAAATGTAAATAAAGAATATATCTAAGGGGGAAAAAAAGAGAAAAGCTGAAAGCAAGAAACAAACAAAAAAGAAAAAAGAAAACTCCCTAATACCAAACAATACTTCTGGCCATGCTGTACTTTTCCATTAGCTCACTGCGCATGCTCCAAAACCCCTAGACAAGCTCTCCCCTTTGCCCAGCCCCCTGCTGTCTCTTATTCAGAAGCTGCCACCCATTCTGTTCTTTTCCCCAGCAAATTTCTTGTGCGAGGGTATTTTGTGTGGTATGACTGTGGTATTACTGGACTCCTGGCCACAGTTCATCTTCTGGGTTGAGAGTAGGTTTTTTTGTTTGTTTGTTTTTTGATGAGGACTTTTAACTGGAGTGGTTGCATGTTCCTTTGTGACCCCAAACTGATTTCTAACGACTGAAAAGTCCATTCAAGTGTTTACTTTGAGTATCAGGGTTAATCAGACTTCAAAATACGAGTTGAGAAGTAACCCCAGTTATCAGCTTTCTGAAAAAGTCTATCAGAATCAGCATTATTTCTTCATAAACATTCGGTCTAACTCACTAGTGGTAGATGAAGGTATTCTTTGTGGGAATATTTTTAATCACAACTTCTATCTCTCATTTACATAGGACTACCAAGTTATGTATTTCCTTTTAGGTGTGCCTTAGTAGTTTTTGCTTTTATGAACTTTGTTTCACATCAGTCGATGATGTATAACAAAGGGCATTTTTACAGCCTCTTCATGAAATGAAACTTTTATCATTGTAAATTTTGCCTTTTGCTCCCAATAACACTCTTTGCTCAGACATCTTGTCTGATATTAGTGTAGTCATTCTAATTTTTTCTTTTTATTTTGACTTAATATCAAGTATGCTTCTCAATTTATTTTTCTGTTGTTAACACCCTCCTCCTTTTTTTACAGACAGTATTTTGGCTGGATGTATCTTTTAATCTAAGAAATCTTTGACTTCTTATTTGGATATTAAGACCATTTATATTTATTATGATTATTGATATACTAAACAAACATTCCACATCCTTGTTTAAGCTTATCCAAGCAAGCCCACACACATTCTAACATCTGTTTCTTTATCTTTTAAGATTTGGAACCAAGACCAGGGAAATGACTCCCTGGGTAAATAGATAACCCTCAAACATGAGGGCTGGAGTTTGAATCCCCAGCACCCACGTAAATATTGATTTAAAAAGCAGAGATGATACCCAGAGCAAGCTGGCTAACTGGGCTATCCACCGAACTGGTGAGATTTGGGTTCAAGTGATTTCAATATATATAGTAGAGGCACCATCCACTGACCAACATGCATATGCACACACAGGTATATAGTTGTGGCCATGAGCATGCAAATATGTGTGTATACTTCACACACACATACATATATACATACATACATACATACACACACACAAGAATAAGAAAGAGGAGAAGAAAAAGAGATGGGGAGAGGGAGAGGAGGAAAACAAGAGGATGAAGTGATCTAGAAGATGTAAGACTTGGCCCACAGAAAAGAAGAGTTGAAATGCAACATTCTGAAGATCATCTGGTGAAATATTTTGATTCTAGGAACTCTCCCATAACATTCTCATCAAGTTAAGCCTCTAAAAGAAAATCCAAAAGTACAGGAAAAAAATATGGTAGCAAAAGATACCATTTCAGTTTCCAGTTGTTCTCTTGGTCATGTGCTCTTAGTCATAGTTTTATCTTTCTGGAAAATAATATAGTTCCAATACCTCATCAGATATGTGAAGATAATTTATCCCTTAAAACTTGGGTTCTCTACACAAAACATTTCTTCACTGACTCTGTCAGCATCAAAGCTAAAGTCTTTAATCTGGTGTTGGAAAAGTGTGTGTGTGTGTGTGTGTGTGTGATATGTATGTCTTATTTGAAAGATCTTGTTTTATGTTATCACTCAATCACAAACTTTACCTATCTTTCAAGCAAATTTTATGATGTATTTAATGTGTTTATTTCTTTTTGTTTGTTTTTTTTTCATTAATTTATTTATTCACTCTACATCCAGATCACATACCCTGCTCTTCTCCCAGTCCCTCCTTCATGCAGCCCCTCTTCCCATCCCTGCTTCTCCCCTGAGAAGGTGGATGTCCTCCCTGGGTACCAAGCCATTCTGATACCTCAAGTCACTGCAGAAGTAGGCATAACCTCTCCCACTGAGACCAGACAAGTCAGCACAGTTAGGGAAGCAGGATCCACAGGCAGGCAACAAAGTGAGAGACAGCCCCAATCCAGTTGTTGGAGGACCCACATGAGGACCAAGCTGTACATCTGCTACATATTTGGGGCGGGGCTAGACCAAGTCCATGTATGCACCTTGGTTGCTGATTCAGTCTCTGGGAACACCCAAGGGTCCAGGGTAGTTTACTCTTTTGGTCTTTTTGTAGAGTTCCTATCCAATCCAATCCCTCTTCCACAAGACTCCCTGAGCTCTGTTTGACTGTGGGTCTTTGCATCAGTTTTTATCAGCTGTTGAGGGGAGCCTCTCCAGGGACTGTTATGCTAGGCTCCCTTCTGCAAGTATAACAGAGTATCACTAATAGTATCAGGGAACTAGTTCCTCTCCATGGGACGGGTCTCAGGTTGGGCAGTCATTTGTTGGTCATTCCCCAGTCTCTGCTCCATCTTTGTCTCTGTACTTCTTGTATTCAGGACAAATTTGGGGTCGAAGGTTTTGTGGGTGAGTTGCTATCCTTATTTCTCCATGATAGTCTTCTTCCTGCCTCCCTGGAACATCCCCTATCCCATGTCTCTGTCATATCCTAGAGATGCCTCCCAAGCCCTGTGCCAGCATTTATTCACTCTCCTAGCCCTTTCTTTCTGGCTATCTCTATTCATGTTCCCGTCTCCTGGTCCCCTACGCATCATCCATCTACCACCTAGTTCCCTTCCTCCAACTACTTCCAGTGACTATTTTACTTCCCCTTCTGAGTGAAATTCAAGCATCCACCCTTGGGCCCTTTTTCTGTACTTAGGCAAAGAATAGTTAGAGTATCTACAAAGTACAGTGTAGTAGTACTGACAAAATATTTATTGAAAATCCTTTGGGAGCAAACCAAAATGTTTTATCTCCCTGAAGCCTTCATTACTTACTTAGGTTTTTCAAATTTATTTTATTAATTCTAAGTGGAGGTGTGCTGTGTACTATATGTTAGTAAAAATCTATACTCTACTAATTCAGCTGAGTGTGTCTTTTCAACCTGTTATGTTCCTTGTACATTTCCATTGTGAGTCAAAGAGAGCAAGTACATCCACTGAGGAGTTAACTAATTCAGATCCATCGAGGCACTTAATAAGAAATGTTATCTTCATGATTTTTCCACCTTTATTTCTTTAGTACTAATAATTTAGCTGTTTCAATGCTCATGAATCAAGGATATTATTTTTACTTTCTGGACATAAAAGTTACCATGACATTTATGAACATTGCTGATAGCATTTAAAAACAAGTCATTGTAGGCATGGTGGGAAATATCTACAGTATTTGGAAGGTCTAGGGCATGAGGGTCAGTAGACACCAGCCTGGATTACATAGTCAGATGGAGAATGGAAAAGGAATGAATGAAGGAATGAATGAACATGCATGAAATGTCATGATATGTATCTGGAGAAACTGGGTGCTGTGAAGATAGTGGGTCTGGGGCAATAATAATCTGTCATCATAGAGCTCCTCCATGATATTAAGCTGGGCTATAAAAAGTGCTTAGTGTTGAATGCACACTATACACACTTTCCCCTTTCAAATACAGGTCATACCACATTTACCATTACAGACTGTTAAAACTGTGTATCTCTCTGGCCAGATGACTGAAACCCAACATGGTTTTAAGGTTTCTTTTCTCTGCAGTTCTAGCCAACCCTTCTTGACTCCTCTCATTACCCTTTTATAAACTTCCAGGGAGTAGACAGTCTAGTTCTACCAAGGGTGATTATGTTAGAGCTTCCTGTTACTTCTCATACACCACGCCTCCTACTCTGCAACCCCTCTGGGAATGTCTATTCTCTCCAGATCTATTCCCCTTTCAAGGAATGACCAGGCTCAATCCTGTCTAGCTCTTGTGATCACTGGGACCAGGCACATTCTTTGAGCTATGGCCATAGTCTTCTCAAAAGCAATCCACCCTGTGAATGCCTCCTACCCTCCTTTCAGACTCAGGTCTCCCCTGAGCAGTGATTTTTCAACCTGAGCCACATGCTAGAATTACTAGAGAGTTAAAATAAATATATCAATACCTAGACTCATTATTCTCAGTCAGAATAATGCATAGTGTGGAATAGGCTCTTAATGAGTATTTTTAAACAATTAACCTATTCAGTAGAAATGAGAATTGATTTTGTTTTAAACAAGCAGTGATAGAATGCATCTCAAGAACATGTAGAATAGCTTTGATATGGACTTGCATTTTTTTGTTCCTAATTGTAAATGCTATTAATGATAATCGGATGACATTATTTTTGTTCAACTTAAGGGAATTATTGCATGGAAAAATTTCCTAATCATAATAAATATGCAATGGTAACTTCAAAGGTCACGGTCATTAGGATGGATTACTGAGAGAGCCAAGTTTGTCTTTGGTAGAAAATTAATGGAGGAGACTTTTGGAAGGAAACTTTAACTGATATATAAAACAACTTTCATGATCTTCAAAAATAAGTTATTTTATGTAAAACAAAAAACAACAACAACAAAAAACCTAACAGGCTAGGAAAAATGGCCTAGATAGTAATCCACTTGGCAGGAAAGACCTGGTTTTGGATACCAGCACTCACATGGTGAGTGGATTGGCAGGCACCTGTAATCCTGGTGCTGGGGAGGGAGAGATGGCGGGCTCCATGGGGCTTCCTAGCCACCTGTTCTATCCAAACCAGTGAGTTCTAGGTTCAACGAGAAGCTGTGTCCTAAAAATAAGGAGGAGAGTGGTTGAAAAAGGCATTGTATATTGAATTCTGCCCTCCACATATATTGTTTCACTCTCATGAACACATTTATCCACACACAAATCATGCAATTAATACATTTTGGATCTTTATAATTCTCTTTAAATAAATACTTACGTTCTTTCATAATATCATACAATAAAGTTGGTCACATTGATCTCCTCTCCTTTAACTCTTGCCAGATCTATTCTCTGACCCTTTCTTTGTTTCCTTTTATCTTCATTAAAAATGTACAATGTCAATTTTGTTGTCCATATACTTTTAGGTGTGAAACCATCCACTGGAGTGCAGTTCACCTACAGAACTATACTCCTAAAGGAAATGAATTCTCTCTATCCCAATAGCCATCTATTGTCAATAGCCCTTAAGCTAGATGTGGAACTTCCTACAGGGATTTTTGTCTAGCTTGAGTTTGCTCAGGTCCCATCCATAATGTCACAACTGTTGTGAGATTTGTTTAACTGCCCTGTAGTGTCTGAAAAGCAGTTTCTTTGTAGTTGTCCACCAGCTCTAGCATGTAAAATCTTTTAGCCTTTTCCTCTTCAAAGATTCTTGAGCCCTGGTAGGAGGGCGTCCCGTTTAGGGAGAAGCATTCAGTTATCTCTCTTTTGTCCAGTCGTGAATCTCTATATTAGTCAGCATCTACTGCAATAGTAAGCTTCTCTAATGAGTGTTGGTATATGTATCAGCCTATAGGTATAGTGATAAGTCATTAGGAGTCAGTTTAATAATATGTCTATTTAGCACTGGGTCCACCTAGAGCCTATGATGTGTCTGTCCACAGGTTCTCAGCTATACTAATGGTGTCAGTTAAGAATCTTTTTACTTCTCTTGATTTTAACCTATTTTACATCTGACAAGGACACATATGTATACATGGAAATACAGTGAACACCATTAATATATGCAATTACAGCACGTTAATAAAAATGAAAATGCAAAGCTTGGGATGTTACTCAATAGTAGGGTGCTTTGCCCAGAATGAATGAAACCCAGGGTTTGGATTGTGTAAATTGGTTATGGTAGTATATGCTTGGAATCCCAGCACTCGAACCTGTGAGTCAGGAGAATCGGAAGTTCAAAGTCATCCTTGGTATACGAGGTTAGCTTAGAGTACATGAGACTTTGTCTCAATTTTTTTTTAAAATTAAGAGATACACGGTAAGATAGAGAAATTCTCCTTGGAAATTGTACCATGAGCTGCCTTTTTGCTAATATATCAGGGATAGTTTAACAAGCATTCTCCACTGGTGGTGGATGAAATTATACCTAGTTGCTTCATGCCTGGTGTTTATGGAACCTTGTGCTGTGTCCACAGGCTCACATTCCGGGATTTGACCTCCTAAGTTGTCTCCTAAATGTGTCTGGCAAAGAACCCCCAACATTCTTCTCTTCTTTGAAAAGCAGCTGCTTCTTAGAATCCATCACAGGTAGGGCGTCCTACTATACTACAAAGACTGGAAGCAAAAGGACCGCAAGAGAAATTTGCTGCACAAGACGTTGGTGTATCCCACTGGCTTGAGCAGCTTTGGCTTGTCAGAGAGCATTGCTTTAAACCTGTCCATGCTTTAGAAGGCTGCCAAAAGAGACGTCAGAATCAGCAAACTCTAACAAACTTTGAACTAAACGTTAGGATGTACGTCTTCTTTGTTTTATAGACTCTTGACCAGTGAACCAGAAGGGAGTCACCTTTCTCAGTAAACGAAGAGACAAGACAGATGAAAAGATGTTTTCGACATCCACAAGAAGTGTAGATGTTGGGCTGTCAAGATGGCTCAGCAGGTAAAGTGCTTGCTGTTTAAACACAAGGATCTGAGTTCAAATCTCCAGTACTTGTGTAAAAGCTGACATGGTGGCATGTATCTGTAATCCCAGCACTAAGGGAACAGGGTAAGTAGGGAGACAGGTGGATCTTTCTAGACAGGCTAGTGAATTTCAGGTTCAATGAGAGACCCTTTCTTAAAATATAAGGCAGAAAGCAACAAAATGCTGAATTCCGGCTTCCGTGAACAAATGCAGTGGTGTGTGTACCCACATACATGCACATACATAATTCTTACATTTAAAAATATTCTGTGGAATTATTTACCTTAGCTATAATATAATACAGATTAATGGGAGTGTGGGGTGACCCTGCACCAGCGGAAGCAGCAGCGTGCTGACTCAGGACTGGAGTTAGTTTTTGCCTATTACCTTATCAGAATTTTAAATGTTAGAGGCTGGTTGTCTCCATTGTTCATCGTGAGTCCCGATCTTTTGTTTTGTGTCATAGTGATAAAATCGCTGGGAAAATGAAAAGAGTGTGAAGTGACTTCTGTAGGTAGTTTTCAATTAAAACGTGGTTCCTAACTTATCGTGAAGTACCATCACTTTCAGATTTTGTCATTTTACATATTTCAATTCAGTCTTAAAGGTGCAGCTTCTAGATAACTAGCTCCTCTTTAGGTAGAATATTATGGTTTTGGGAATGGGGTACAAAGAATGTATTGAAAATAGTCGGAATGTATCTACAATATAATATGCAATATACATTCAAAAGAACGCAAAATTATTTTCAGGGTTCCAAGGATTCCTCACGTTATAACTAAGTAAAAAGAGTGTGACTCTTGTAATTAGTCATATTTCAAAGTTTTTCCGGAATTGTTATATTGCTGACTTATAAACTCCACAGACACCATAAGTTATCTCAAATTGTAATGTATGGTGTATGCAAACACAATAAATCTGTAGGATTTAAAAGCAGATACAAAGGAGCACTGTATCTCTGTGTGCTAGATAAATAAATATTGCACATCATGAACATTGACAATATTTATGATCTGTAAAAATGGTTATTATATTTCCCTATAAATTTCAGGCCTTTCCAAGGCAAATTCTGTTATATATGAAATCATAGTCCTGGAATATGTATAGTACTTTGGGAGTTTTATAATATTAGACAAATGTCATTTGACTAGTGACTATATTTTGGACTATATGAAACTGTTGGTTTTATTCAGAAGAATAAACATGTACACATGATACTTCACCATGATTTGGAAAAATATCTACATATTGACATAGTTATTTCTTTTACTACATAACTCAAGTGAAGTTTTTGCAATACAAAAATCTGGATTTCTTTTCCTTATATATTGTGTTGAGATAGTCAAGCTCATGTGGCTTGTTTGATCGGGAAAGTGAGGTGGAGCTGATACTATTTCATTCTTAGGAGTTTTGGGATAATGACTGTCTTCCCAGACAACAGCTAAACATCAGGGTCAACCAGATGGCTCCATGGTTAAAATTGCTTTCCATGAAAGTTGGGCAACCCAAGACTGATCTTTAGATCCCAATACAGAAAAAGAAGACCAACTTCCAAAAGCTGATCTTTGGCCTTCATGGGTAGACCATGCTCATGCACACCACATACAGAGAGACTAATAATAAGAAGTAAGTAGTAAAATAAAATAAAATAAAATAAGAATAATGTAAGAATAGATCATTCCTTGAATGTGGTTAGGTGTACTTGGGAAAATTTCTGGTCCAGCTATCTTCTATCAAGAGTAGATGGAAAATAAAAAACTGAATTTCAGTTACAGGAGAGTTATAAAGCAAGGAGGATTGATCCTGAGAAACAGAATATTGCTATTTCTCATTATGTTCATGAGTCCACAACTTAAATCTCTGCTTTCCAGATAATAATTGTCTCTCAAGATGATTCAGTGGAATGGACTGAAATTCAAACTACAGCACAACTTTATAAAAACCAAATCAAATGTAAATGGAATCCAGGATTAAGTCATGAACACACCATCTTTCTTTCCTTATTGCAAGGGACCTACGTGCTAAGAATGTATTGCTGTGGTATTTTTGTTGTTATTATTGAAATAACAACTTTCTATAATTAAAAGTTCTTATAAGGGAGCTGGAGAGGTGGTTCAGGTAAGAGTATTGGGTCCCCCCCCCTCGTCCCCAGAGGACTGGAGTTCAGTTCCTAGCATCCATATGATAGCTCACAACTGCCTGTTACTGCAGTCCCAGGAGATCTGGTGGCTTCTGCTAACCTTTTCAAGACACTGTGCTTGCATGTACATTCAGCATACACACACACACACACACACACACACACACACACACACACACACACATACACACACACACACACATGCATACACATCAATTAATGTTAAAACAAATCTTAATAAAGTGTGTACTTTTAAAAAAGCTCATCTAAAAATGGTCTCATATGTAATTTTATTTTCCAGAGTAAAAACAAGCCTAATTTTAAATATAGGCAATGACTGCCTAATTTGACAAAAAAACAAAAACAAAAACAAAACTCAATTTTCTTCTTTAGCCAGTTCTACATTTTATATATTTGTATAGTTACATATATATGTATATGGGGATTGTATATGCACACACATATATGTGTGTGTATGTATAGATATATATGTGTATGTACATACACATATATGTGCATGCATATTTATATGTGCATATATGTCTTTCTATCTATCTATCTATCTGTCTATCTATCTATCTATCTATCTATCTATCTATCTATCTATCTATCTATCTATCTATTTATCTAATTGTGTATGTGTTAATTTGTATCCATGTATATGGGGTGAATTTGTATCTATGATGAATGCCTCAGTGTGGTATCATTTAACTAACCTGTAATATGTACATTGTACGTCTCACTGTTCATTCAAAGCCAGAAAACATGAAGCATGCTGGGTTGGCCCACATGTTTTCTCAAGATTCCAGATTATTCCAGTGGTTGTCCTGATACTCTAAGTCACTCTGAGGTTTGGCATAAAATGAAGAAATGACAAGTGAAGTTTAAATAAACCCACTAATGCTTCTGCACAAACACACCAAACATATCAGACTGTCTCCTGTCATTCTGTTCTTTTTCTCATTTTCTTTCCCACACATCTTGTTACCTAAAATATATCTCTTTTATTTTTCAATAAATGACTTTACCACTATGTGTTAGTACCTCACTAAAATTTGACAGCTGCAATACAGATATTGTCTTTAAACTCCATGCAGAATATCAAATGTTAAATTCTGCTTGGGTTGACCCTTGTCTCCAGCCTGGGTCTAGCCCTTGCCTGGACAAAAGCCTCCAGTGATGGACTGTGCTCCTTTCTGGAGACACTGGCTGGGAACAGGCTTTCAGCACCAAGTTTACATACAATGTCATCTTTTCTCACACATGTAGACTTGCCTTGGACTAATTTGCACAATTAATTTTAAAGTTGCATAGATCAGCAATAACCCACTGTAAGTGCTAAATCAGGATATAGAAAAATAATACTCAACTTCCATTAAGCTCTTTAGTGCCGACATAATATAATTCTAATAGTATTAAAATATGACCTTGTATGTTGCTTTGGAGTAAATCAAAACCCACGTGCATAAGTCATCATTTGGAGGCATATATATATATGTATATATATATATCTGATATTTATTTATATCCAATTATATCCAGAGGCAATAAAAGAAAGAATATTTGACACAGTATCTTCTGTACTCAACAACACTTTACTTCTTTATAACTGTTACTTGGGAAGTTTTTCTTAGGACTTTAAAGATTGCTTTTCAATATGAAGTAGTTTTTAAAAATTTATTATATGTTAAAGGATGATTTGCTGTTATTCGATCACTAAAACGCAACATATTAAAATGTATAAAGCTGAACACATCTTTGACTTGTCAAAATAAACCATCATAGAGATTTTTAAGTTATGCAAAAGAGATGTGTGGTGTTCATGTGGATATGTGCATGTATTTTGAAGGTATGTATGTGTATGCGTATTTGTGCATGTGGAAGCTGGAGGTTGGTATTCCGTGTTTTTCTTAGTCTCTCTCCAACTTGTTTTTTGAAGACAGGGTCTCTCACCGGACTTGAAGCTCATCAGTTCAGTTAGGCTGGTCAGCCAATGAGCTTCAGGGACCCTCCTGTCTCAGGCCCCAGTGCTGAGATTACAGGTGCATGCCGCCGTACCTTGGGTGATGTTTGTTCGGTTGTTTAGTTTATTTGTTTGTTTAATGTAGGAGCTGGGGATTGAACTTAGGCTTTGTGTAGTTAAGCACTTTACTAATTTATCTCATTTGCCCTATTATTTTTGCCAATTAAAAAGTGCTTCTCTCTGAAATAATTTTAGGTTCACAGGTAGTTGCAAATCTATTTATGTATCCGTCCGTCTGTCCGTCTGTCCGTCCGTCCGTCCGTCTGTCAGTCCGTCCATCCGTTCATCTGTCCACCTATCCGTCCGTCTGTCCATCTGGAAGAAAGTTCATATTCCATTTGCCAGGCTTTCGCTATGTTTACTTCTATAATATGAAACCAGGGAATTGCCTAAAAGTGCCTTGTTGTGTAGAGTTAAACAACCGGCCGGGCAGTGGTGTCGCACACCTTTAATCTCAGCACTTGGGAGGCAGAGGCAGGCGGATTTCTAAATTCGAGGTCAGCCTGGTCTACAGAGTGAGTTCCAGGACAGTCAGAACTGCAGAGAGAAACCCTGTCTTGAAAAACCAAACAACAACAAGCAACAAACAACAACCGCGTGCATATTTAATTATGTAAGGAACTGTTGAGTTGTTTTGCGGAGTGGTGGTCCTGGACCCTCCCACCAACCCTGCAGGAGCGCTCTATCCACCTGAATCCGCCATCCCACCCAGCGACTGCTCACTGCCCCGAATTCTCAGTCATCCTCAGTCATTGCAATCAGTATGCGGTAGATTGCACTGTGCTTTTCATTTACAATATGAATGGTGATGTGAAGATCATTTAAAGTGCTTATTTGTCATTTATATTTATTTTTTGGTGCAATTTATTGTGTAGTTTTGCTGTTTTTATCAATTCTTGAAATTTTAGAGTTGCTTATATAGTCTAGAAACGTGTTTTTTTTTTCAGATATTAAATTAGCAACGATTTTTCTATTTTATGATTTACTTTTTATTCTCTTCCCAAGTGTTACATAGAGTAAAGATTTTTTCTATTAATTAATTAATTAATTAATTTAGTTTTTATTGGATATTTTCTTTATTTACATTTCAAATGTTATCCCCTTTACTGGTTTCCCCTCCGAAAACACCCTATCCCATCTCCTCCCTCTCTCACTCCCTCTTCCCTGTCCTGGTATTGCCCTAAGAGTAAAGATTTTTAATTTCAGTGCAGTCCAACTTAATCATTCCTTTGATAAATGACTTCAGTCTCATTTTCAATAATGTTACCAAACCCTACATACTGAATAGCTTTTTTTCCTACATATTTTATAGTCTCAAGTTTTCCATTTAGGTGTTTGAATTCATTTTGTACAAAGTTATTAAATTATTTGAAACATAAAATAAGATCAGAAATAGAACCAAGTTTATTGAGATTGTTATTTTTTTTTCTCTTTAAAAACCTCTTTGCGAGCTAGAGAGGCAGCTCAGTTGATATTTGCATGATGTCTTGAGTTCAGATCTCCAACAGCTCTGTAAAAGTTTATTTGTGGCAGAATCTACCCATATCCGCTCGTGTGCTGGGACACACGGGGACCCCACGAAGCTTGCTGTCCACCTGGTGTGGCTGAATCACTGAACTCCGCAATTGAATGGGGGATTCTATCTCCAAAAATGAGGTGAAAAAAAATTGAAGATGACCCTGAACATCAATCTCTGGTCTCTACACATGTATGCATGCTCATCTTTACATACCTGTGCACAGCCACATGAACATGCGTGTATATAATATACACTCATACATATAAAATAAACATGGTGATAGTTCAACCCAATAAATAATACTTAACAGTTGAGTAATGACTGTGATCAAATCATAAAGTAATGGGTACAGAAACCTCTTTCAAGATAAGCAAAATACAAAATAAATAAATAAATAAATATGGTTGCAAAGCACAATTCCCATTGCTCCCAAAGCCACAGGTACTGCCGGCACCACTATCCTACTCAGCTACATTTATCATCACAGTACATTCTAAAGTTTTGAAAAATGTTACTGAAAATGAAGAAGTCCCTTCCCCGTCCCATCCAGGTTCAAGATCCCATGTTAAGAATCCCTAATTTAGAAGTTAGAATGGGTATGTTCCATATGGTTCCAAAGATAGGAAAGCCGTGATTCACTACCAGATACCACAGAGTATCTCTAACATACTGTTGGTTCACATAAATCACAAACGCACTTTAAATATTAGCTCTTTATAAAAGTTCCTCTGCTGCTTACTAAAGAAATACTTTTCCTTATCTAGAAAATTCTGCAAATGTTTGAAAGCCTTTCTGGGGAGCCCACTGGTAAGGGTTGTGGCAAGCAATAGCAAAGACCCTTCTGTGAGTCACAGCAAGGGCTGTGGAGAAAGGATGCCCGCGCGTCCTGACGTTTCTCCAACACCCATCAGTTTGAACCGGAACCAATCAGGAAATTACTCCCTATGCTACCTGATACTGAACTACCCAGGGAAAGGTGTTTCCAAGTGGTTGTTAATCTACCCTTCCTATTCTCCAAAGCCCACACTGGATTGCTGACTGGTCAGTATCAGGGAACTGTGCCGTTTTCATTATTACATGTAAATTAATCTACTGAAAGAAGAAAGCACGAGCGTTTAGCAGCACAAGGTTGTCCTGTTTTGACAGCGTTTTAGTTATGGGTTCAAGAGTAATTACTGGAATAAATCATCAATAGGTGGTGGAGACATTGATTTTGTGTCAGCACCTGAGTAAACTATAACCCAGCCTTGGTGTGGAGCCCTGTTCATTGTCTTTTCTGCTTTATTTTTGAATTGCTGTCAAAAGAAAAAAAAAGCCTTTTTAGCTTCCACATGAAATTGCCTACTGAGCTGCTTTTCCCAGGGAATCTTCCTGCCAACATCACCTCTCCCTCCCTGGAGCTCACCCTGAACAGTCTCTCTGGACCACTTTTCCTGCACTCCTAACTAGTGTGAAATGCTAATATGGATTGCTATGACTTCCCAGCAAAGCAAAGAAAAATGTGATTAGTGGTCAGAGGGTTTCATATTAACACTCGCTTCTGCTAATTTAAAAACAGGTTGGACCGCCGTGCAGGAAAAGCAATTTCCCCCCTTACCATTAGTTTCTTCTGCTGCTCTTTGTTTAATAAATATCCTCTGGGTCTAAACTAATGTGAATAGGGAAAAGCCAGCCAAGCTCCCATTGTATTAAATGCAAGCTCAACATCTAGTTTGATTTAATTCTCTTCAAGACTGCTTTAAACCTGATCTTTAGAAACCAAAATAAAACACCTTCCATGGTTTTATGTATTTATTTATTTAGTTCTTTTTCTTTCTTTCTTTTTTTCTGGGTGGCTCAGGTAGAAAAAATGGTCTTTGATGCTCTGAGTTTATTAAAAGTGAGTTAGGGAACTTTGAATGGTGAGTACTGAATCAGGATAATCAAACCTTAAATAAAGTCAGACGAAATGGTTTCTCATAGCAAGAGAATTTTTAGCCGGCTGATAATGAAGGCAGATAGTGAGGCAGAGCTTCTCCATATCCCTGTTCTGTTTGGTCTCTTAAGTTCTGATGAGGATGCTTCCCGTCTCCTCTTTAATTGTGCTGGGTGTCTGGTAAACATCTCTTACATTTCTGTTGATGGGGATACCTCAGGCAAGCTCTCCTGCCTCCCAGGCCATCATCTGCCAGACACTCCGTCCATCTCACAGTGCATTACCTTCTGCTCATGACCAAGGTTGTTAGAACATCAAAGAAAGCTTCTATAAAGTACCAATAACTGTATTGCTCTAGCATTTATACATGAAATTTTGTTTAAAAGCCATATTCTTAGTATCCTATTTAAGACAACTATCAACACCTGTATTTTACCAGTTAGGAAACTGAGCCTTAAGGAATTAAGTATATCTGGAGCAACGGGCACAGGACCACAACCTCAGGAGGCCGAGGCAAGGACACTGGAAATTCAAGGCCGGTCTGGGTTTCAGAGTGGGCTCGATGCCAGCACGAGCAGTTCAGCAAAACTCTGTCTCAAAATTAAAACTTAAAATGAAAATTAGGGACATGGTTCAGTGAGAGAACTCCAGCCTGGCATGGCTAAGGCTCTCGACTGAGTGCGATGCTGAAAGAGTCAGCTTTAAGTCATGAGCTTGGGATTAAACATTCTCAGAACAGCAGGCATAACTCTTAAATCCTATTCTACACTCTCCCCCTATTTCACTACATAGGCAAAGGACTGTTTAAAGATGTGCTGTTGTTGTTACTGTGTCTTCCCAGTTTCTTTAATTCCATTGGTATCCTCTCTTTCAGTCCTTCTTTCTCAACTTCCAACTGTCTCTTGTTTGGGTCACTACCAGTATACCTGGTACTCACGGAAAACCCCTCCACACAGTTATGTGGGCCCTTGAACCTCTGCTAGAACAGCCCTCTAAGAATGGTTGATCACCCCGCAGTGGATGGTCTACAGAGCTGCACAAGTAAGATATTCAGTGTTTCACCCAAGCCCTGTGCCTTGAACATAGTATACATTCAAAAGATGTTTGTGGAATGAATCAGTGACTATACATTTAGAAATTTCTGACATGCCATCAAAACATTTCCAAGCCTTCTCTTGGGGGATGTCAGGCTAATGTAAATGTGAACGGAAAACTCAGCAAATGTCAACAGGCTATAAATAATCACTCTGTCTATCAGTGCGAGGAATTTACATAAACAGACATTTCCTTTGATGAGCGTTAAAGCACATAACGAAAGGGAACACGTATTTTTGAAAAATTAAACATCAGAACTCACAGAGTGGAAACGTGTGGGCCTCACATCAGAGGCCTGCCTCACCTCTTTGCTCTGTCAAATTTCTTAGGCAAGTTAGTGAATACATTTGAGCTCTGCTTTATTCTTCTTTTATTCTTTTACAGCATGCATAATCATACCTCCTTTATTTGACATTTGCAAGGGTCAAATGGGATAACAACCTGACAAGTACCTGTGGGCACACAGTAGGTGTTTCATGAAGTTTACTTCTGCCCCATTTTTTTCTTAATAAAACATGAGGGCAGAGATTATACATCCCTAGAACCATAAGATAAAATACATCAATCCAGTAACATTCTGGAGTATTATGCTGGTTGTTTCCACCCCCAAGAAATTATAATCTACGTAAGGACATGATTTATAAAAATAGGAGGAAAACACCCATGTTTTCCTTATTAAGAATTGGCAGGCCACTGAGTTGATCCATATATAAAGGTCTCTGTACACATATTACAAATTTGAAACTAAAAAGCATAATTTTCTTTTTCTTTTTGTTTGGGTGTTAGGGGCTGGACTCCTAATCTCATGCACCAGGTAAGTGGTTCGCCACTGAACTATGTCTAGAGCTCCACAACACTGCACTGTTTTTAAAGATGTATTTCACCAGGGTGGTGTATTTTAAACTCTGATCTGCCGTAGATAGGATTCTGTTTATTAGAAACCTTTGATTTTTTTTAAATCTAAATCCTAAGCTTGACTCTTAAGATAATGAAGAAACAAACAAACAGGATGTGATTCCTTTCAAGTTCAGTTTGGGGAGGACACATACAATAGAGCGGACAAGTTCTGGAGTAGACCTGGGAGGAAAGACTTCATAGGTGGGTGGGAGCTGTGAGGTTGAAAGAACTGCCAATGGTATCTCATAGGCTGTACCATCTGAATAAGAGGAGAGAACTGTATGGCTTTTTGCCACCTGTACAAAAGTGTTGGAGATGATGGCACATGACTGACATTTACATCAAGTCTCAAGATGACTTTGCTCTCAACCATGATACCTTGTTGCCCTGGCTGCTACATGTGTTATACTCATTGGCCAGGGTTGTTTCTCTACTCATACAAAAACTGGTCCACTGATGTTTGAAGAGTCACTGTCTGTTCCCCATATACCTACATCAGTATGGTTGACAAGTAGTTTACTAAGAATCGTCGTTCAAGTCTGGCCCAAGGTAAATCTCATCCGCTATCTGCTATCCTTGGGACACATCAAGTCTCAGGTTTTTGTACAAATCTTTGATTGGGGAAGTCTCACTCCTGGAAAGTCAGGTTGACTGCACCAACTCAGAAAAAGAGCAACGAGGGAGAAAAAGTGGAAATCTGAGAGTATTTGCTCCAGTGTCAGGAGTAGTTGGCTGTTCTCACAGTCCACCAGGATTTAAGCAACATTCTGTAAAAATGTACATGCATAGTCTTGGCAAACTCTTACAATGTCATGAGGCACCACAGTGCTTTGCTGTTTATTTCTGTGGAAGTCAGCTGAGAGAAACAACGTGAAGGTGAGAAGGCATGCTTTGGCTTGTGGGCAGGCTTCAGCCTGTGGTCTCCTGGTCCTTTGCTGTTTGGCCAATGATAAAACACAACAGAAACATTTGCAGGGGAAGGGCAAAGCAAGAGAAATGACCTTGTGGCATCCAGGGGATACATAGGAAGAGACCAGAGATAAAATTTCCTTCAGAGGCACTTCCTGGCAATCTATTCCATTCAGGTAGGCCCCACCGCCAACAGGTGTCACAGCCTCCCAAAACAGCACCACCAGTTGAGTATGAAGAGTTTAACACATCAACCTGTTGAGAACATTCCATACACAAACCATACCACCATATTTTGGTGAAAAAATGGTCAAGTAATTGGTCCAAAGAATCAGACACAAAAGTGTAGCTGATTCCAAACCCCACATGCTTAAACCTTACCAGGTCCTTAGCTAATCTCAAAACACTGCTGTATTTCATTTCCACATTTGGCAGAACATCTCCATTTTCAACACATGTCTTTCTTAATCCTCTTCTCATCTACATTAGTGCAAATGTATTCTTCTAGGACTTATGAGTCACCCGTATTTCTCCTTCAAATTCCTGTTTGCAAGGACCCTAAACTTTTTGTTAGTCTATGGAATGATACAAGTATTACCTACCTACACATTCTCCTTTAACTATATATACATAGTTTTATATATATATATATATATAGTTATGTCTATATAGTTATATATATATAGTTATATGTATAGTTATCTATAGGTGTGTGTGTGTGTATGTGTGTGTGTGTGTGTGTTGAAATACTATATACTAAGAGTTGTCCATGGTACTGTGAGCATTTTGAGGCAGTAGCTAAAAATAAGGACAGCAAGAAGGAAGGCTACCTCACCCAGGAGGGATGTGGTTCTGTTTCTTTCCTTTATCTTCTGATAGTCTAATTTTGCAGCTTGTGTTTAGAGTCTACAGTGGCTAAGTATGTGAGTGGCTAATCATCTCAGCAATCTAAGAAACCTATCTATTGAGAAGCCTAAAAATGCATTTCAAAGAAAACTTTAGTCAAAGGATTTGGCTCATAAGGATCCACCTCCATTCTGCCTTTCACAAGGCTGCCTTCATCCTACGGCTGCCTTCTGTCATGGAGGGAATGATGGTTATAGTACTTCACAGCTCCATGCCATGCTCCAAAAAATAACACAACATTTTTCTCCCAGTCCTGTCTATATAATCCCTTCAGTTCCACCCCTGATATCTTGCTGATTTAATTGGGTCAGAAAATGAAGCCAACTTCTTTTCAAATTGGTGGTGAAGTGCCACAAACTGATTGGCTGATGTTTACGTTATCCTAAACCAATCAACTGATAAGGAGAATAAGGGACTCCTGATTTGCTTAGACAGGCACATGCCTAGTCCTGGTGGGTTTTTTTATTCTAGACTATATGAGCTTAAGACAGAGGCACTTAGGAAGGACTAAGAGGGAAAAGACATCAGGTGGATCAACAGCAATCAGTGAGTTCACCAATTTAAGAAAAACTATATTATCCATAGGAATACAAAATACCAAAACGAAAGAGAGAGGGAGAGAGAGAGAGAGAGAGAGAGAATCTCAGATTTTAAAATGCTTGTCAAGTATGAAAACATTGTAACAAAAGCTTGGCCTTGTGGAGTGCATTTGTCAGTGCTAAGGAGATGAAACTAGGCAGCCATCTTGGGGCTCTCTGATCAGCCTGCCCACCCTAGTTGGTGAACCTCGGGCCAAAGGAAGTCCCTATGTCAACAGGTGGACAACCCTAAGGAATGATACTTGAGGATGACTTCTGGTTTCTGCCTGTGTGTCTAAATACGTCTGCACCTACACACACACACACACACACACGCACACGCACACGCACGCACACACACACACACACACACACACACACACACACGAACTGCCTGACAAACTTAATTGATACTCCCAGTCTCTGAAATACGAGTCTACCTCTAGAATGCCATACAACAAATTCTCAACATGAATGAATATTTGGCATGTGCTTGTTTTTTGTTTTTTTTTTTTTCGAGACAGGGTTTCTCTGTGTAGCCCTGGCTGTCCTGGAACTCACTCTGTAGACCAGGCTGGCCTCGAACTCAGAAATCCTCCTGCCTCTGCCTCCCAAGTGCTGGGACTAAAGGCGTGCGCCACCACCGCCCGGCTTGGCATGTGCTTGTTTATAAACATAGTCTAATTCTTTCAAGATTCTAAAAAAAAAAAAAAACAACAACAAAAAGTCAAACTCCCTGTGCTTTCTTTTCTCCTCTCCCCTCCTCTCCTCTCGTCCTTTCTCCTCTCTTTTCACCTTTCTTTCTTCCTTCCTTCCTTTCTTTCTTTCTTTCTTTTTTTCTTTCTTTCTTTCTTTCTTTCTTTCTTTCTTCCTTCCTTCCTTTCTTTTTTCTTCCTTCCTTCTTTCTTTTCCTTTCTTTCTTTTCCTTCCTTCCTTCCTTTCTTTCTTTCTTTCTTTCTTTCTTTCTTTCTTTCTTTCTTTCTTTCTTTCTTTCTTTCTTTCTTCCTTTCATTCTCTCTTTCTCTCTACACAACAATAGCAATATCATTAAGAGAGAAGTATTTTAAATAGTTTTGTATGTATTTTTTATTTTTTCTCTGTTTGCTGTCTTCCACACACTTGCATGAAATGGCATACATGTGGAGGTCAGAAAACAATATTCAGGAATGGTTTCTCTCTTTTCAAGATGTTGGTCTTGGTACTGAGCTCAAGCAGTCAGGTTTGGTACCTTTACTCATTGGGTCATCTCATCAGGCCAGAGATGCTTTTTATTACAAACTGTATTTCACGTTGGAAAGTCTATCCATGGGGAACTGAAATCAAAGAGGACAAGAAGCTATATCTAAAGTTGCTGCCTGGGCAAGGAAGGGAGGTGTGTGTGTGTGTGTGTGTGTGTGTGTTGTATATGTATACATATACATGTACATCATATAATATACATCATATACATATATATCATATAATATGCATCATATATACATAATATACATATACATCATATAACATGAATCATATACATATACATTACATATATATGCATCATTAACATACACATACACATATACATATATAATATTTTGCTAAGTTCAGAAGAGAGAAAAATAGTATGATTGAGCCTAAGGGCTTTATTATTTAGTAATTTGGGAGATTGTGTTTCTAAATATTAGATTTAAAGCAAGTTGCCACACATCTTGTTTTTAGAACAAAGAAGTATAAAAGTATGCAAGTAGATAAATAATTTCTGGACTGTTCACTAGACAGGAAAAAATTGAGATAGTAATTTCAGTGCATCTGCAAACCAACCAATTAAAAACTGGGCATATTATATTCCCTGGGAAATGAGATAGTCAGCTCTGGCTTGATGAGAAATTGTGGTATTATCTTGCTCAGAGAGCAGTATGTTGGGAGTGTTTATGACATAGTTATGGTGAGCCTGCATGGAAGGCCACAGCTAGGAAAACAGAAACCACTTCTTGCATTTAAAAAGAATGAATCCAAAGCAAAGACTTGTTTACCCAGGTCAGGGAAGAACTCAGAAGTCAAACACATGCAGTAATGCTAGCTACAGAGAACATAAGGAGCCACTGTGACCTTTCAGAAAGAGAGATAAAGGGCAGATGTGGGTGTGCTAATCAGTGTTCCCTTGGTCACTATAATGAAATAGGCACATTCTGGAGGTGATCAATTTATCAAGAATAAAAGGCTATTTGGGCTCATAATTTCAGAGATTTTAATTCAAGTTTAAGTGGCCTCACTGCTTTGGGCCTCTGTGGAGGGAAGCACAGGCTGGTAGATACTCACAGAAGGGTAAACTGCTTTATCACAAGCCAAGAGGCAGAAAGGAAAAAGAAAAGGAAGAGACCAAGGTCCCATAATCTCCACTGAGAGTGGCGGACCTCATAAAGCCTTACCTCCTAAAAGTCTCACCATCTCCCAAAAGGGCTACCCTATGGGTTAAGTCTTCAATACAAGGTCAGACATCTGGGGACATTTAACATTTAATTGTAGCATGGGTAACAGAGGCCAAAGAACTTAGTTACTTAGTACAATAGGATATTGGAGAGTCTTTCCAGAGGGAACTGGAATCAAAGAAGCGACTCGTGAAGACGATGCCCAGGGCAAGGGGAGGGCGAACTACCCACCCACCCACTCCCACTGCAACCCACTGCCAGTGTAGCCTTTCAGTGGAATCCCGCCAGCTACTTTAAGTTCTGCACAGTTGCCTGGAAGTGGAGTAGCACAGAAAAATGTAGTCAGCAGCAACAGAGGAGGCTGATCTGGGAATGCCATAGGTGATGGCCGATCCTGCCTGTCAACTTAACTGCATTTGGAATCAACTAAGACTCAAGTGGCTGGGTACTCCTGTGATGGATTTTCATTTCTTTTCTTTTATGGAAAATAGATTTTTTCCCTCATACAATATATTCTGATTATGGCTTCCCCACTGTTAGGGTTGTGTCTAAGCTCCACCCCACAGTTACCTGGCAACAGCCAGGTAGGCCTAGCCCACTATAAAAGGGGCTGCTTGCTTTCTTGCTCTTCCTCTCTTACTCTTCTCTTATCACCCTCTTGCCCTCTTGGGCTCTCCTCCCCTCCCCCCTCTCTCCATGTGGTCATGGCCGGCCTCTACTTCTCTACTCTCACCCTCTCTCTGCCTTTCTCTGCCTCCACTACCCCATTAACTCCCATCCTCTGCCCTAAATAAACTCTATACCATGTCTGTGTGTGTCTGGTCCCTTGGGGGAAGGGATGTCTCCACATGGGCCCTCTGGGACACCCCCTTCCCCCACACTGCCGTATACCACTTTCTCTAAACCTCTTTCTCTTTTTATGATCATAACACCTACTCCCTATGACTCCAAGTTCTTTCCCTCCTCCTCTCCCTTCCAGACTGGCATCTTTTATGTCTATGGTTAGAAAACCACCAGGCATCAAAGGAATAATAATAAAATAAAATAAATAAGAAAACAAACAAATCAGAATATGACAAAACAAACAAGAAAAGGAGCCAAAGAAAAAACACAGGAGAGGTATTTACATGCAGAGACACAGGTTTGCATACACAGGATTTCCATTACAAAAGCCATAATATATACACAAAGGGCCAGTAAGGTAAGGCCTAGGGGGAGCCCTGGCTCATATTATGAGACAAAGAACCTCCAAAGATGTCAGTCAGTCAGCCAACTACTGGTGGGCATGATGTCTACTCTTTAGAGTGGTTTGCTTCCCCAATGAGCCTAAGTTTTAATTGCATGTAGCTACTAATGGATGCAGCTGTTGGGTTAGGGATGGGGGTATGTGTTCAATTCTCCTTTCATCTCTGGGACCCCATCTGGGACAGACCAGTTCAGGCCTGTCCACGCTGCCTCAATCTCTGTGAGTTCATGTGTCTGCCAACCCTGCTGTGTCTAGAAGGCCTCGAATCCTTGGTGCCCTCCATCCCCTCTGGCTCCCACATTCTTTCTACCTCTTCTTCCTTGAGGGTCCCTGAACTCTGAGGGAGTGATTTGATGGAGACATCCCTTTCAGGGCTGAGTGTTCCAAGGTCTTTGTGAGAGACTTTCTTGATCAGATTATCTGAAGCAGGGAAACACATGCTATATCTGGGTCATATATTCTGATGGCAGTCTAAATAAAGGGACAGAGAAGAAGGAAACACTTCTGTTTGCCTACTTGCCTGTACTCTTGCTGGCAAGTTCACCCATCCTGTTGCTTCAACATTACTTTATGATATTAGAGCCTACTTCTTCAGGCTTCCAATGTAGACTGAAGATTGGCATCTCTCCAGGAAAGTTCTAGACTTCTAATGACAGATTAGGACTGTCGAGACATCCAGTCTCATAGCCTGAAGAACTATGTATGGGATACTCAACCTCTCCGGGATGAGACAGCCGCTATTGTGCTACACAGGCTGCATCCTATAAGCCAGTTTCATATATTTCTGTCAGTTTCTTTAGAGAACATGAACTAGCGCAACATATGGGAGAAATGCCATGAAGACCCCGCCAATAGAATCATCTGTAATAGGTGACAGTGGCTATCTCGGGATTATGAAGGGTTCAAAGGCAGATTTGGGATTCTGATTGCTTGGGGTTTGAGGTGAAGTAGGATGATCTAGAGAAAAGGCAGCATCTATGTCTGCTGAAATATCATCTGAACACACAGATGTCCCTTGTGAATGAATGGCTGTCCCTATGAGACAGCCTGCAGTCAGAGCCAGGAATCTCACAGAGCCTCGAAGGAACCAGACAGCCAAACCAATCCAAACATCACAAGCTTGTCTACTTTAAGGTCCGCCAAGTCATTCTTCATGTGTGTCAAAATATAAGGACATATATGTTATATATTTAACCACACGGCTGAGGCATGCCCGTGAGTTTACATGTCACTTTTCATTGAGTCAAACCAAGGACTACATTTCTCACTTATGCCACACAGTCACAGATCTCATCCTCGGCTTCCCACCTACTGACTCAGCACAGGTCTTTCAGCTGGGGTATCCTAATCTGAAAGACCACACAACCCTGTCTAACTCTGGCCATATTATATATATATATATATTATATATATATAATATATATTATATAAATAATAAATATAATATATAATTTTATATATATATATAAAATGGATGCTGTGAACACAGCAATGGGAATGGAATAAGGAGAGCAGATGATATAATTCCTAGAAAAAAAAAGCCCTGGGGAATATGAACAAGTTCACATAACAGAGTCTGGACAGACGTGTGCCTCTTCCTCATCATCCACTCAGGAGCACTCTGGTGCCTTTTAGCATCATCCCAAAGAGTATTCTGTGTGCATAGATTCTTTCAAACCACTACACTTCCCACAATGTTTTCAGGAAGAACTCTACTACGTCTTCCCACTGATAACACAGCTCGCATGGGTGATTTTTAACCATCCACTAACACATCAGCCATAGGAGTGACTATTCACCCGAACCCACCTTGTGTGTCAGTAAAACAAAGAGGAATGCAGAAGGAGCCTGTCCTATGAACACAGCATATGCCATGATTCACGTGACAGGAAAGCTCTATTTATTCATCTCTTTTAGAAACATGCATTTGTAAGTTGTCTGCTCTGAGCTTTATAAATTATTTTAAACGTTTATGCCACCGTTCAAAAATACAAATGTGCGTTAATATTGTAGAGTAGGACTCAGCTGCTGATAATACAAGGGAAATTTAACTAGCTTATAAATGTTAAAATGTAAAAGCAAAGGAAGTCTCGCTATTCATCTTCTCTGCAATATTCAGACACTCATGAAATTGAAAGTTAATGTACCAGGGACTTTCATTATCTGACCCATTCCATCCTATCTATTAGAATCTCAAAGCACTGGCGACAGAGGACCAATATGTCACCAACACAGGACTGGAAAGGTCAGAAAAACGAAGCATCAATAAAGCACTTCTGAATTAAATTTCACAGTGCTCAGCAGAAAATATGTTCTCTGGACCAAGAATATTTGTAAGAGTGGGGCTGATCACTAGATTCAACTTCAGAGACGTGGAAATGGAGTTTCAATTTTGAAAATTACGTTAGAACTGTGTTTGTAAACACAGAATGATGCCGTTTTAGGCACTTCATTAGAACAATAATAAAACTGTAAAGCATAAGGTTTATGACACAGAATTGAAGAGCGAATGCTCTACAAAACTTCTCCCCCAAGCCCCTAGCACTGAGTAGACAGTCAAGACTTGCAAAATCAATGGGAGTTCCCAGCGCCTTCTCATAAATCATGGCGTGATGCAGTATCCAGCATCAGAAGAGTTTATCACGGTAATTGCTGATCGTTTTGTCTAAAATGCTTACTTGCCATGAACTCCCTTAATGTACCCAAATTCATAATTTCTCTCAGTTTCCCCCATTTAGAATTATTCGGCATAATAAATTACGCAACAGAGACAATTTGGAGATTTGTTGTGAGCATTTAGTTGCAAGTAGACATCATGTAGTAGGGATTAAATGATACTTTCCTGTACATTGGTTGTAGATACGGGAAAGTATATAAGAGGGTTAGAGACAACACTGTGGGGCTGAGCAGCTGTGAGCAGCACAGAGAGGAAGGAGCTGGCAAGAGGGAACAGAGCCAAATTATTACCTGTTCCCAAGTGCCACTGGGGAAACTGTGGCCAAGTGGTTTCCAGGGGTGGGATTTTAGTTTCAAAGGATTTGAAGGCTAGACACAAAGTTTGAGGTTCACCCCTCCCCCAGAAAATTAAAAAAAAATCATTGTACAATTTAAAAATTGCAATGACTTTATTTCCAAAAGTGCCATTCTAAGACTTAACATTTGAGCAACTACTATCTGAGAATAAATAAATACTGTCAATAAAGCGAGGCCAGTGACTAGGGTACTACAGTATGTTGGATTTTTTTTTTCTTCGTATTTGGGGGGAAATGTTTTATGGATGAGGATCTGGTAATGTTATGTTAATGTTAAGTGTGATGTGCATTCTCCAGTGAAGTAAAGCAAAAAAGCTCTTAAAGGAACTTAAAGGAAGCGGCTCTCACTGGTGTGAATGCACACACACACACACACACACACACACACACGCACACACGCACACACATATATGGAAAAGCCTTCATTGCTCTGGAAGTGTCAAGAATCTATGAGAGGAGAGCAGAGACTATGAATGCCACAGGCACTTGAGAGAGGGCTGGATGGTCAGGACAGCTTTATGATGTGGAGCACGGTGGGGGGGGGATACTCCTAGATATGTTTTAGTCACTAAAATCAATTGGAGTTAAGTACACATAAAAAGACAAGAAAATCCATTTGGCTTTTTAAAATACCTCCATCCTTAAAAGGAAACACTTTTCAGCCTATATAACTATACAAGGAAACTTGCAACCACTGCTGTTTCTAATAACAGAGGCCATGATAAACATGACAATTAAAATTTGAAATACATTCAGAAAACTGAGGAAAAAAACATTTAAAGGATTATTAGATTTGCATTTTGGTTTGTGTGGTTTGCTTTGAGAAAGTCTTAATTAGGCTAGGCTGGGGCCAAACTCCTCCCTGTATAGCTGAGGAAGACGCTGACCTCCCAATCCCCCTGACTCTACCTCACAACGCAACTTTACTTTTTATATATTAGAGTATCAAACATATGTGAGAGTATGTTTAACAGTCTCAGGTATTTTCATCAATTATAGCTTTTTCTAATTATTTTTCACTGCTTTCTCTACTTTTATCACTCAAGCTGACAATCAAGATTTTACTAAAATATTAAAAGATTTTTTTTAAGCCCTAAATAAAACTTCTTGAGCAAATCCAGTATCTAATTACTTCTCGATTTTAATACAAAGGAGGTCAATATTTTAGTCCTTGATAATAAGGAAGTATCCATATATGTCCCTTCTACCCAAAGAAATGAGTTTTGTTTAGCAGCCCAATATCAGTGGCTATGTGACTCATCAGAATCTTTTTTTTTTATTTTTTTTTAATTTACATTCCAAATCATTTCCCCTTTCCCGTTTCCTCCCTCCCCAAAAGTCCCATAAGCCCCCTTCCCTCCCTCTTTTCTCCATTCAACCCCCTCTCGTTACTCTGTCCTGGCGTTCCCCTACATCCAGTCTTTCCAGGACCAGGGGTCTCTCCTTCCATCTTCTTAGAAATCTATTGATATGTGGATTGTGTCTAGGGTATTCCGAGATTCTGGGTCAATATCCCCTTATCAGTGACTGCATACCATGTGTGTTCTTTTGTGATTGGGTTACCTCACTAAGGATGATATTTTCAAGATCTGACCATTTGCCTAGGAATTTCGTGAATTCATTGTTTTTAATTGCAGAGTAGTATTCCATTGTGTAGATATACCACATCTTCTGAATCCATTCCTCCGTTGAGGGACATCTGGGTTCTTTCCAGCTTCTGGCTATTATAAATAAGGCTGCTATGAACATAGTGGAGCATGTGTCCTTATTGCATGCATGTAAAGCCTCTGGGTATATGCCCAGGAGTGGTATAGCCGGATCCTCCGGGAGTATCATGCCCAGTTTTCTGAGGAACCGCCAGACTGCTTTCCAGAGTGGTTGTACCAGCCTGCAATTCCACCAGCAGTGGAGGAGTGTTCCTCTTGCTCCACATCCTCGCCAACAACTGCTGTCTCCTGTGTTTTTGATCTTAGCCATCCTGACTGGTGTGAGATGGAATCTCAGGGTTGTTTTGATTTGCATTTCCCTAATGACTAAGGATGATGAACATCTCTTTAGGTGCTTCTCAGCCATTAGATATTCTTCAGGTAAGAACACTTTGTTTAGCTCTGTACCCCATTTTTTAATAGGGTTACTTGCCTCTCTGGAGTTTAACTTCTTGAGTTCTTTGTATATATTGGATATCAGCCCTCTGTCGGATGTAAGGTTGGTAAAGATCATTTCCCAGTTAGTTGGTTGCCGCTTTGTCTTTTTGACAGTGTCTTTTGCCTTGCAAAAACTTTGTAATTTAATGAGGTCCCATTTGTCTATTCTTGATCTTAGAGCATAAGCTATTGGAGTTCTGTTCAGGAAATTCTCCCCTGTGCCCATATGTTCAAGGTTCTTCCCTAGTTTCCCTTCTATTAGTTTCAGTGTGTCTGGTTTTATGTGGAGATCTTTGAGCCACTTAGAATTGAGCTTAGTGCAAGGAGATAAGAATGGGTCAATTTGCATTCTTCTGCATGTTGACCTCCAGCTGAGCCAGCACCATTTGTTGAAAAGGCTATCTTTTTTCCACTGGATGGTTTTAGCTCCTTTGTCAAAGATCAAGTGACCATAGGAGTGTGGATTCATTTCTGGGTCTTCAATTCTGTTCCATTGATCTACATGTCTGTCACTGTACCAATACCATGCGGTTTTTAACACTATTGCTCTGTAGTACAGCTTGAGGTCCGGGATACTGATTCCCCCAGAGGTTCTTTTACTCTTGAGAATAGTTTTAGCTATTCTGGGTTTTCTGTTATTCCAGATGAATTTTTGAATTATTCTTTCTAACTCTATGAAGAATTGAGTTGGGATTTTGATGGGCATTGCATTGAATCTGTGTATTACTTTTGGTAAGATGCTCATTTTTACTATATTAATCCTGCCAATCCATGAGCATGGCAGATTTTTCCATCTTCTGAGGTCTTCTTCAATTTCTTTCTTCAGAGACTTGAAGTTCTTGTCATACAGATCTTTCACTTGTTTGGTTAGAGTCATGCCAAGATACTTAATATGGTTTGTGGCTATTGTGAAGGGTATTATTTCTCTTACTTCTTTCTCAGCCTGCTTATCCTTTGAGTATAGGAAGGCTTCTGACTTGCTTGAGTTGATTTTATATCCGGCCACTTTGCTGAAGTCGTTTATCAGCTGTAGGAGTTCTCTGGTGGAGTTCTTTGGGTCGCTTAAGTATACTATCATATCGTCTGCAAATAGTGATAGTTTGACTTCTTCCTTTCCAATTTGTATCCCTTTGACCTCTTTTTGTTGTCTAATTGCTCTAGCTAGAACTTCAAGTACTATATTGAAAAGATATGGAGAGAGAGGGCAGCCTTGTCTAGTCCCTGATTTTAGTGGGATTGCTTCAAGTTTCTCTCCATTTACATTGATGCTGGCTACCAGTTTGCTGTAAATTGCTTTTACTATGTTTAGATATGGGCCTTGAATTCCTGATCTTTCCAAGACCTTTAGCATGAAAGGATGCTGAATTTTGTCAAATGCTTTCTCGGCATCTAATGAGATGACCATGTGGTTTTTTTCTTTGAGATTGTTTATGTAGTGGATTACATTGATGGATTTCCTTATATTGAACCATCCCTGCATCCCTGGGATGAAGCCTACTTGATCGTGGTGAATGATCGTTTTGATGTGTTCTTGGATTCGGTTGGCAAGAATTTTATTGAGTATTTTTGCATCGATATTCATAAGAGAGATTGGCTTGAGATTCTCTTTCTTTGTCGGATCTTTGTGTGCTTTTGGTATTAGTGTAATTGTGGCTTCATAGAACGAGTTGGGTAGTGTTCCTTCTGTTTCTATTTTGTGGAACAGTTTGAAGAGTATTGGTGTTAGGTCTTCTTTGAAGGTCTGATAGAATTCTGCACTAAAACCATCTGGACCTGTGCTTTTTTTGGTTGGAAGACTTCCAATGACAACTTCTATTTCTTCAGGGGTTATAGGACGGTTTAGATGGTCTATTTGATCCTGATTTAATTTTGGTACTTGGTATCTGTCAAGGAAATTGTCCATTTCCTCAAGATTTTCTAGTTGTGTTGAATACAGGTTTTTGTAGTAGGATCTGATGATTTTTTGAATTTCCTCAGTTTCTGTTGTTATCTCTCCCTTTTCGTTTCTGATTTTATTAATTTGGATACTATCTCTGTGCCCTCTGGTTAGTCTGGCTAAGGGCTTATCTATCTTGTTGATTTTCTCAAAGAACCAACTCCTCGTTTTGTTGATTCTTTGTATGGTTTTATTTGTTTCTACTTGATTGATTTCAGCCCTGAGTTTGATGATTTCCTGCCTTCTACTCCTCTTTGGTGTATTTGCTTCTTTATGTTCCAGGGCTTTCAGGTGTGCCATTAAGCTGTTAGTGTATGCTTGTCTCCCGTTTCTTTTTGGCGGCACTCAGGGCTATGAATTTTCCTCTTAGCACTGCTTTCATTGTGTCCCATAAATTAGGGTATGTTGTGCCTTCATTTTCATTATCTTTCAAAAAGTCTTTGATTTCTTTCTTTATTTCCACCTTGACCAAGTTATCATTGAGTAGAGCATTGTTCAGCCTCCATGTGTATGTGGGTTTTCTATTGTTTTTGTTGCCATTGAAGACCACCCTTATTCCATAGTGATCTGATAGGAGGCATGGGATTATTTCTATCTTCTTGTATCTGTTGAGGTCTGATTTGTGACCAATTATATGGTCAATTTTGGAGAAGGTACCATGAGGAGCTGAAAAGAAGGTGTATTCTTTAGCTCTAGGATGAAATGTTCTATATATATCAATTAGTTCCATTTGGTCCAAGGCTTCAATTAGATTCACTGTGTCCCTGTTTAGTTTCTGCTTTCCTGAACGATCCATTTCAGAGAGCGGGGTGTTGAAGTTACCCACTATTATTGTGTGCGGTGCGATGTGTGCTTTGAGTTTTAGTAAAGTTTCTTTTACGAATGAGGGTGCCCTTGCATTTGGAGCATAGATATTCAGAATTGAGAGTTCTTGATGGTGGATTTTTCCCTTGATCAGTATGTAGTGTCCTTCTGTGTCTTTTTTGATGACTTTAGGTTGAAAATCAATTTTATCCGATATTAGGATGGCTACTCCACCTCGTTTCTTGGGGCCATTTGCTTGTAAAATTGTTTTCCAGCCTTTTACTCTGAGGTAGTGTTTGTCTTTGACACTGAGGTGCGTTTCCTGCATGCAGCAAAATGCTGGGTCCTGTTTACGTATCCAGTCTGCTAGTCTATGTCTTTTAATTGGGGAATTGAGACCATTGATATTAAGAGAGATTAAGGCATAGTGATTATTGCCATCTGCCATTCTTGACGCTATCTTTATGTTTGAGTGGTTATCTACTTTTGGGTTTGATTCAAGAAGGTTATTATCTCATTTTTTCCTGGGTGTTGTTTCTCTCCCTGTATTGGAGGTTTCCACCTATTATCCATTGCAGGGCTGGATTTGTGGAAAGATATTGTGAAAATTTGGTTTTATCATGGAATATCTTGGTCTCTCCATCTATGGTGATTGAGAGTTTTGCTGGGTATAGTAGTCTAGGCTGGCATTTGTGCTGTCTTAGTGTCTGCATGAGATCTGCCCAGGATCTTCTGGCTTTCATAGTCTCTGGTGAGAAGTCTGATGTGATTTGGATAGGTCTTCCTTTGTATGTTACTTGGCCCTTTTCTCTTACCGCTTTTAGTATTCTTTCTTTGTTTAGAACATTCGGTGTTTTGATTATTATGTGACGGGAGGTATTTCTGTTCTGGTCCAGTCTGTTTGGAGTTCTGTAGGCTTCTTGTACGTTCATCGGCATCTCTCTCTTTAGGTTAGGGAAGTTTTCCTCCATAATTTTGTTGAAGATGTTTACTGGCCCTTTAAGTTGCAAATCTTCACTCTCATCTATACCTATAATCCTTAGGTTTGGTCTTCTCATTGTGTCCTGGATTTCCTGGATGTTTTGGGTTACGCGTTTTTTGCATTTTGCATTTTCTTTGACTGTTGAGTCGATGCTTTCTATGGAATCTTCAGTACCTGAGATTCTTTCTTCCATCTCTTGTATTCTATTGTTGATGTTTGCATCTATGACTCCTGATTTCTTTCCAAGGTTTTCTATCTCCAAAGTTGTCTCCCTTTGTGATTTCTTAGTTGTTTCTACTTCCTTTTTTAGTTCCTGGATGGATTTGCTGAGATCCTTCACTTGTTTGTTTGTATTTTCCTGTATTTCTTTAAGGTATTTTTGCATTACCTCTTTCAGGATTTCTTCCTGATGACCCACGTTCTCCTGCATTTCTCTGAGCGATTTTTGTGTTTCCTCCTCATGGGATTCTATCTGTTGATCCATCGTCTCCTGCATTTCTTTAAGCAGTTCTCGTGTTTCCTTTGTAAGGGCATCTAACCATTGATTCATTTCTTTAAGCAATTTTTGTGTTGCCTCCTTATGGGCATCCATCTGTTGACCCATATTCTTCTGCATTTCTTTATGCAAATTTTGTGATTCCTTTGTGAGTGCATCTACCCGTTGATTCATCTCGTTAAGCAATTTTTGTGTTGTCTCCTTGTGCGCCTCCATCTTTTGATCCATGTTCTCCTGCATTTCTCTAAGCGATTTTTGTGTTTCCTTTGTAAGGGCTTCTAACCGTTGATTCATGGTCTCCTGTAACTCTTTATGAGATTTATTTGTGTCCTTCTTGTGATCCTCTAATAGGATCATGAGAAGTGATTTCAAATCCAGATCTTGTCTTTCGGGTGTGGTGGGGTATCCAGGACTTGCTGCTGTTGGAGAGTTGGGTTCGGATGGTCCCACATTACTTTGATTTCTGTTAGTAACATTCCTACGTTTGCCTTTTGCCTTTGGATACCTCTGGTGTTAGTTGGTCCTGCTGCCACTGGCTGTTGGTTGGACCTCCTGTGAGCCTGCAAAGCTATTTCTGCCCCCCCTGGATTCCCCTGGCACCGATTTCTGGGGCCTGCCTGCTCCTGAGTGACTTTGGAGCCCTAATGTGCCTTGCCCCAAGTGATTTTATATTGGGGAGGCCTTGCACATCCAAAGGCTCAGCCTAGTGGATTCCTGGAGCAGAGGTCGCCAAAGGGAGGCTGGTAGGCTCCTGCCCTTTGCAGGGGTGTGTGATCTCTCCTGGGGGGGAGGGGGCGTCTCTCTGCCAGGCAGAAGTCCTACAGCAGAGCTGGCGTGCTGGTTACTGCAGATCAGCCCAGCACTTGGGAGCCGCATACACACAAGCCGCCCGAGACCCAAGCGATATTATGCCTGTCTGTCTCAGAACCTGGCTGTCCCAACTTCCCAGTCACTGGAGCAAAGATGGCGGAGGGCACTCTCCGTGGTGCCGCTCACCCTGCAGACGCGATGGCCTGCCGATCTGGCACCCAGACGACCACAGCGCTGACCCGTTCTCGGGCGCAGACGGAAGCCCCAACAGGCTGTGTCCCAAGTGATGTTATATTGGGGGAGAGCCTGGGTACCTGTCTCTTCAGTGCAGTCTGCGGGAACAGAGGTCGCGGAAGGAAAGCTGATAGGCTCCCGCCCAGTGCGGGGTCCCTCTGCCAGGCAGAAGTCCCACAGCAGAGCTGGCGTGCTGGTTACTGCAGATCAGCCCAGCACTTGGGAGCCGCACACACACAAGCCGCCCGAGACCCAAGCGATATTATGCCTGTCTGTCTCAGAACCTGGCTGTCCCAACTTCCCAGTCACTGGAGCAAAGATGGCGGAGGGCACTCTCCGCGGTGCTGCTCACCCTGTAGACGCGATGGCCTGCCAATCTCGACTCATCAGAATCTTAACCCATTGAGTTAAAAAGAAAGAAAGAAAGAATGAATGAATGAATGAATGAATTCATGTGGAAGTTCAGTGGGCTTATTTAGAAATGCTGTCCTGAGTGCTCTCTGCTCCTTCCTCAACTGTACATAGCTAGCTTCTGAGGCCACTGTTTTCCCCTATCTGGTCTTGGGAATGAAGATCTTGTAGGATATTTTACAAACAATTCTCTCTTGTTTCTTAGAGCACAAGTCAGTTTCCTTTCTCAAGCTTCCAGTTCTATTTTAAATTCAAATGGAATCCGAGGATCTTGACAGAAGAGACCCCAGAGAGGACTTGTCCAATTGACAGCAGAGAATCCAATAAGTCTTTTCATCTTAAGCTGTGCGGTGTTATGTGGGGAGGAAGAGAGGGAGGGAGGTGAGAGGGGTGTGGGGGGCAGAGGGTGGGGGTGGGGGGATGGAGGTGGGGGGAAAGAATGCTAATAACTAAAGCAGGTTTTTTGAGAGAAGGAGTCTCCTTTTCTGCTCCTTGCCAGTCACAGACACCCAAATTTACCAATGAGTGTTTAAAATGAGCAAGTGTGTTAGCAGCAGAGATGGGGAGAATCATTTAAGTTTAACAATTTATTCAACTTGATTGCAACATTAATATAATTCTGTCAAAATGACTGTATTTTTAATTTTTGAGAATTTTTTATACATACATATATGTGTATATTATATGTACACACACATATACAAAACAAAGTCAAATTGTATTTAATCCTCCATTCTCACCCCAACCCCTCTAAGACCCCCATAATAAACATATTTCAATACAAAAATTATTTGTACTTTCCCCATCTCAACATCTTTTGTGCCTTTTACAGGTAAGGTATATCTAGCCAGACCTACTTAGTCTTAACACCCTATTCACACCATATCGAAAGAGGGAATTTCTTACATTTCCACAGTAGCCTGAATTCTTTTTACATGTGGTAGGAGGTAAAGCCTTTATGTCCAGAAGATGTGGATGACTTCAATAACTCTCTGCTATACAGACCGTATGTGCATCGAGCCAAGTGTATTGTAAAGGTTATGAACAACAATATGAAGGAAAAAAAAATGCCTACCAAGAACCAATTAAACATGTTTCCTGTTGCTATTCTCAGTGACTGCTATTATGGTTTAATTAGATCCTCCTGACAAAATTCATTATAGAAAATCCTGGCTTAGTGAAGAAATAATAAACTCAGCTCATTCATAAGCTATTAGTTATTCCATTTGAAAGGAACTGGACTGCCTTTCCCCCCAACTTTTCTTATATCAAGGAAGAAAGAAACGTGAATTCTACATGTAGTGAAAGGGAGGCAGATGAAGTAAGGCAGTAGAGAATAAAGAAGATACGCCAATTCTCCCTCCATTCACGCACTACTTAATGAGATAGAAATACAAATGGAAGTAGTTTATTGAGAAGAGGAAGAATCGAGAAACAGCATGAAAACTCTTGTATTCTTCAGTCATTCCTGTTGCTATCTTACTGTTGGCAAGTGAAGCTCTCCCCGTTTGCCTCTTCTCTGGTGTGAAGTCATCCTTAAACAAACACATCTCTTCGACCACATTCTTGTACATAGTTTGCACACCACACAGCTTCCTGAGAAATCCTCTTCAAGTAAAGGTTCTCTGTCTTTCCCTCATATTTAGAATTCATCAATGATAATCTATCACCTCTGAAATAACAGGCATATATGTAATACAGCATGTAAGGCCCTTACTGTGTGACAGTGATGATTTTCATCTTCTTGACTCGGTCTCCTCCCACCCCCAACATTCATTCTACCCAGACAGGACCATTAGGATGAATACCTCCCAGGTAATTCCACACCTGTGTGCATTAATTCATATTGACCTTTACCTGAACTGTCCCTATTTTGGTCCTAAATGGCTAAAAGCATATGGAGAGAAAAGCAAAACAGACTGTGTTGCCATATTAAAACGTGCATGAACATACGTTGTCATGTGTGCATATATGTACATATTCGTATATGTGACAGTGTCTCTTTCCTTCCTCAGAGTAAATGTAAGATCAAACATAAAACTGACGCCATATGTCAGTCCCATTATTTGTAGACTAGAGGCCACTAGTCTATTCAAGCTGTAGAAAGACACAGCAGCCTGAGGGCGGAATCTGAGAGCTGCAAGTGTCCTCTCCTTGTTTCACACAAAGCTGGGTCACACATGAAAACTGTGAGAGTCATGAGCCCAATCAACCGACTACATGGGTTTATCAGGATTGTGAGTGTCAGGTACTACTTTAAGGGCCTATTTCACATAGAAAGTAGTTCCTCCTTTTGACCTCCATTCATTCCCCTAATCTTGCAGGGAAAGTCGATGCTGGCATAAAATCTTTCATTTTAGAATTAATGGATAGAATGGTCTTCACCATACTTAGTCTGTGTGTGGTTCTGATCTCAATCTTCATACTGAAGGGATAGAACCTTAATGTAGTTCCACTTGCCCTTTTCTCCTGTGTCTGGTGAGCTTTGTTTCAATGGAACATTCTATTTTATCTTTTATAGCTTCCTTGGGTTTTAAAGGCTTCATTTTCTGTAGAACTTACATTTCAGTGGCCAAAATATTCATGTGTGCCCAAATTCCAAGCTTTTGTCCATAAGGAATGCCATTGGCTTGCTGAGAGTTAACATCTCCTAACCACTCACACTATACCCTTAAGCATCTTAGGAGGGGAGTCTACATTTATAGCCAAGATACATTGGTTGGCCGTTGGCCATGAACTTTCATAATTATATTCTAAAAATAGTGGGTGTCTTTCCAAAAGTTTAAAAAAGGCTAGGGCACAGGCTGGAGTATTATCACTGAGAAGGATGCAAGAAATTTGCTTTTCTAACAGTTTCAGAACTTTTTAGCATCTAAGGAACATTTTCTTCAACTGAAGCTTATTAGACTATTCAACAGGTAAAAGTTGACCAGCTCCAGTCAAAACATTTTTTTTTGTTTCCTGGAGATGACCAATCCTGTGAGCCTTCCTGACATTTACAAACATGTTCACAGAATATAGAAATTTTAAATTAGCTCAGACATACTCATTTATAGGACGGCGATGGAGGAGACAAACCATGACTACAGCTGAACTTGAAGACCAAGATTGTCCTGTTCCTGGTACAGTACAGATGCTATTACATTCTATTCTCCTCTTGCTGAAAGTTACTGACAATATGTAGTCATCCTTCTATGACATTCCAGATTGACATATCGAACATGTAAATTCACTAGCCTCTATTTATTCCTCCCTCCTTTAGTTCCTCCAACATAAGCATAAAAGACATAACTTTTCATGCTCTCTTGTACTTGTTTAACTTCCCAAACCCTTAAATTGGCAGAAGCATGGCCTCAGGCTTCTCAAACTCTGTCAAATGAATCGATCCCCATTTCTTCTCAGGCTTTACTTGTCATAAATACATTCTGAAGGCATTCTCTTGTTCCAATTCCCTTAGCCCACCTCATTTTGCTACATTTCTCTTTTTGATCGAGGGAGATGATCTGATTAGGGTTTGTGCTATAAGCGGCCTCATGATCATTCCGAGTCCCTCTGATGCCCTTGTATGTGGAGAATGCCTGGTATCAGTAATAGCCCTTACCCAGCAGCTGCTGTTTGCCTGGGGAGCAGCCACTGAGAGAATACTGCAAATGTCACTGTTGCCTCTGTTGAGACATGCCAAGAAACAGCTATGTGCCAGCATGCACAGTATGGTCCCGATGGATGAGAAGGCATGTAACAGCTGATAAAGCCATAATCATGGAATAATAATGAGCCTGGACTGTCTGCTAAGGGACAATTGCACATTCTTTCAGCACGATGCTAGTTATGAATGTAATATGACACATATGAATGATGAGCAAGGAAAGAGCTTGGGTCATTTTAATTTAAGAGTTGCCAACATTTTTCTTACACTCAAAGTTAATTTAATAGATAAGGAGACTAGACACTGAATCAAAAATTACAAAAACTAATTCTCACCTGATCTTCACGATGTGCTAGTATTGGAGCCTGTAACATTCTTTGGAAGGAGCATGTGTGAGATAGCTGAGGCGCCATTAGATGGATATTCTGTAGCATGACGCTCCAAGATTGATGCTGTCCATTAAAAGGGGAGCCAGTTGGACTTTGCCAGACATTTGTTACATGGGGTTTCCCATTGTCACATCCCACTAACACTAGACATTGAGGAGATTTCTCTGTACTCTCGGGGGAGGGTCCTGTGAAGAGAGGGTTGTAGGTAAGAGGAGAAAGAGACTAAAAATTGCTCTAATTTCCTGGTCCAATGCATGGGAGCTACGGAGCTCAATAGGAATCTATTCAGTGAAAACAAGAAAGGCATGACTGCCCACCATGGGGCCAACCTGCATGTCTAATACGCATATTAAGTACAGCAGCGTCACAACTATCAACGCACATATTTAAAAGAGACTCCTGGCATATTCTGCTCAAGTTCTATGTTCCCTGAACAAAAATGTTGCCATGGAAACCTCTACCATAAGGCAGGTGTAGTTCTGCAAAGGACTGTGGGCTATGAAAGCAGGTTCCCATGGCAACATTTTTGTTCAAAGCCTGAGGAATCTTTAAATACATGTGCCAATACATATTATTACCCAGCAGGATACACAGGTGGGATTAATAAAGTTCAATATTTGCTCAACTAAAAGTTGTAATCATGGTAAAAATAAATGAATTAAAACTAGTTCCTATGGATAGCTTATATAAACAGAATTTAGAGTTGTAACACCACGCCACACGAATAGGTAAATATATGTAAAGTGTGAATAGATTACTTTCTTTCATGAAATTCATAAGGCAGGGAAATTGTCAGGAAGATTATGAAATCTTTAAATGTTGGAATGTATCTTCAATTCATAATTCATTGATGATATTAAATCACCCAGACTTAGTAAGGGAAATTAAGTGCACGCTGCCCACCTGTAATAGAACCAATTATTATGGTGACCCAAGAGCTAAAGGAAAAAATGTCAGGTTGATTCATCTGTGTTATGGAAGCTCATGTTAATAAAAAGCATCAGTTGAGATATTTATGATAATTGCCATAGCCACAGCCACAAAATATCCATATAGATATGGCAAGAATCAAGTTAAGAAAACCCTTTCCTTTTATTTTTTTACAAATACTCCAGAAAATAATAACCACCCATTATAATGCTACATTTCAGATAATGTAGTAAGATGCACTCCCAAAACATAGTCATTTCTAAAAGGATTCATTCTTATTCATTCTTGTTTCACAATCCCTAGACCCTGAAACTAATAAACACTAATATATTTTTCTAAGAAGTTAGAAGTTTTGTTGCAGTGTCTAGATTATAGGACATTTGAGAGATATGCATTGAATGAATGAATGAATGGGTGGATGAATAATGCACATTAGCCACCTGGGTAAGAAAGAACCTTAAGTTTGCAATTTCAAATTTTATAGGATTACATACAGTTGAAAAAGGAGGTTCAAGAGAAATTTTCTAATTCTATTTTGAATTCAGATATGCACATCACTCTTTTTGATTATTTCGTAATTAGTATTGATTCCCAAAGCTTTTGCATTTTTCCTCTCCTTTTGGTCCCCAGTCATTTAATCAAGTGGTTAATGATCTGTGATCAAATATTAAATGCTCCAGGAGAGACGAGAACATAAAGGAACCCTGGGGACCTAATTTTATAAAGTAAAGATTCCAGTTTTAAAAATGTAATTAGTCAGTTGCTAATTTATCTGTTTGGTGAGTTACTTTCCCTAGCTTAGGTTTCATTTGTTAGGGTGACATGCCTGGGAACCTTTGCATATTGAATTCTGATCTCACCTTTATGAGAAAGAATGAAAGCAAATTTGATAGAATTTCTTGAAGTCTGAGAATGTGACCAGAGTTATCAAATTCATTCTCCAAATTTTTATCCACTACATGTTGGTTCTTAAGAGATACCAATTAATCACAACTTTCCAAAGCAAGACACGAAAGTTCAAAATGAGAAGTTAGTTCAGAGGCACAGAGTGCTTGTGTATAGAAGATGATGGCAGACTCTGTCTGAACTGTGAAGAAATCAGTTCAGCTCTGATGAAAACTGTATCCTGCCTCAGCATCTCTTCTCTGCTGAAAGGCTTTGCCAAGCAAGGATCCTCCTTGAGCCTCAGCTTGTCTTCATTTTCTCTCAAATGGCAATCCCAGAGCCTTCATACAGATTGGGTTTGTGAGCACAAAATGAGAGAGAAGGTATTAAACTGCACCATTGAATTACGCTATCTACCTGTGAACAAATGCAAATATATAATCTAACTGATCACTGCTCTGTTATTTTATTTAAAGTCTTGCGAAATTAAATAGAGTAAGAAATAACCATAGTTCTTATAGTTCAGAGAGAGAGAGAGAGAGAGAGAGAGAGAGAGAGAAGTGAATTTAGCAGCCAGCTGACATTGTTTCTTTACAGCATCAATTTCACTTCTTCCAAGGTCTCATCATCTTCCAAGAAGTAGAACACAGATGTGGAATGGCAGTTTATACTACTGCCAGTCAAGCGATGAAGAACTGTGATGTTTAAGTAAAGATCTGTGTTTTTCTATTTTTTTCTTTTCTTTTCTTCTCTTTTTTTGTATCCTTTCCTGCCTGCCTGCCTGTCCATCCGTCTGTCTGTCTGTCTGTCTGTCTGTCTGTCTGTCTGTCTGTCGTCTGTCTGTCTGTCTGTCTTTCACCACAAGAGGTAAAGTCCAATAGTATCAACAGGGTCAAGAAATCTAAAGGTTCCTGAGTTTAGGGATCTCTCAGGCTCAGGGGAAAGCTGAGTTGAAATAAAAACTATGCAAGCCAAGTTTAATCCCAGCAAAGCTTATTACACATAAACACACCTGACTGTTTTCAGAAGTCCTCCAAGGAAATAGATAGTTTAGCCATTGTAATGTTTCCATTCAGTAAGAGGGAAAGTATCAAGCATAGGAATTCGTCAAGCACAGGGGGCCCTTGTTGAAGTGCTTATGAATCATCTGCCCCTTGAGACCACATTCGTGCCTCTCTTCTGTCCACTTGAAGCACGTTTACTGCAGTTCCTTAAACTTTGGAGGAAACTTGGAGGCATGATTGCTCTATTCACAAACCGTGGGGGAAATGATAGGTCAGTAGCATGGGGATGACTCATTATAACCAAGGTGTTATAAGATTCTCCAAAATTTTCCCAGGGGGAGAGGGAAACTCATGAGAAAGCTGAAGTTTCCCAAGATGGAAGGAGTCTAAGACCTTGGAACCCTTTGCAATGACTGTGAGCACCATATTCAAGCTGGGCTCTGGTTTCATCCATTTCATCTGTAGTACGAATAACAGCAGTAAATTTATCACTGGGAGTTATCTTTTTATCTTAATGAGTATTTTATATTAAGGTGCTCTGTAAGCCAACTAACTTATCCAGATAATCAGTTGTTTAAATTTGTGTTCAGGGACAGTGAGTAAAGGTGACTGAGACCAGTGTGATGAATTAAGTTCAATTTTTACAATTGACCTACACACACACACACACACACACACACACACACACACACACACACACACACATACACACACACACACAGTACACATGCTAAAGACAAACATAATAAAAAGTTTAAAGTTTAAATGCATGTTCACTGTTAAAAGAAATACTAACACGATAATGTAAAATGTATATTGTAGTCAAAACTATAAGATACAAACAAGCTCAAAATTGGAAATTTTATCATTCTTTAACTTAAAAATGTACTTTTATCATTTTTAATTATGTGTACATGCACAGACTTGTGGGAGATAAATGCATAGATGTGTTGGGTGTCTAGAGGCCAGAGGCACTGGATTCCCTTAGAGCTGAAGTTACATACAGGTTATTTAGAGTAACTTGATGTGGGTACTTGGACTCAAATTCAGGTCTCCTGTAAGAGTCAACTACTCTGTTAACTGTTGAGGCTTCAAGGGAAACATAATGTTAAAAGTTCATAACTATTAAACCAGTTTCAATGAAATAATATCATCTGATACATGAAGTTAACACCTTTAGTGCAAATTACATTGATTAATAAATTGGTATACATTTAACAGGTGTGCTTGGGTTGGACTGAAGGTATAAGAGATTTATACACAGGCCATCAGGAAGAGTAGGCGTGTGGGTATAGATACCAATGCAAACCAATATTGCCAGGAAATGTGTTTTGTGCTGATACTGAAGACCTTCAACTTTTCTTAATTTTTAACTTTAAAGAGCACATTTCTATCACTTCATTTTGAAAATTAGCTAGAAGTTGTACTGGATCCCAGAGAGACAAAAGCCTAAAACATCTGCACAAGCTTCTTCTGGATGGACAGACAGTCCAGGGACAGAGAGGGAGCATCTGATGTAAAAATACCATGCGAGCAGGGTGGGGCATTGGACTCACGGAGAGGAAGGACCACTCTTTCCCGTTTCCTTTCCCAGTCACCAAGAGGACAAAAGATAATAAGTTTCCTACGAGGTCCTGATGGAGAAAACCCGCAAGGTAGTTTCCCAGTCATGTACAGTTTTACTAGAAAACTGTAGTGAAAACTGCAATCTGTCTGCTGTAGAACACACGGGAGCGTGATCTCAAACTGATTACAGACTTGTAGAATCGTATCAGCATCGATTTGTAAGGCAGAAACCGCAGCATGTCAGTGTGGCGCTGCCTCGTAAATGCAGTCGGCTGGCCGGGCAACTTCTGTGCTCCCAGGAGAGTTGCTACAAGCGCCTTTAGGAAAATCAGGTTGCTGCTTGGAATCTTCAGAGGGTTCTTCAAAAATCACAGAACAGGGGGCTTGAGGATATGGGAGTTCTTTGGAAACACATTCAACAGCTGTGTACGATGCACTTTTTTCCTTCTAACACTACAAAAAGTATCTCCTCCAACCTCAATTTTTTTTATCTCACCCACAGGAGATGTTAATTTTGTGTCCTCACACAATGACAGCGACTGTGTAAGTGGGAAATGATAGCTGGACATGCCTCTGACTGTGTGGTCAGTTGTTTCAGGGTCTTGCTTCTCTATCTTCCCAAAATAAACATTTCCATCCTTAAATTGCTTTTGTCTGTGTATTTTTTTTTTCATAGCAACAAGTATAGGAGAGAAGAAAAAGAGGCTTTAGGTGAGGGAGAGTAGCATCTTAGGGCAAGAATGATTACAAAGGTGGAATGCTGGGGGCAGAAAGGCATGGTGGGGGGAGTTGAGAGAAACAGGTTGGAAAAAGCCTACCAAAACTAAGACTGTGTTAGTGTGGCCACAAGGAAGCCCATTATAGCGTATGCTAATTGAAAATAGAGTAGGGCAGGCAAAACGGCTCAGTGAGTACTGCCAAGCATGACTACCTGAGTTTCATCTTCTGAATGCACATGGTGGAGTGAAAGATCAAATTCCTGAGAGAGACACCAAAGGATCTCCACAAATACCTTGGTGTGTGTGCCGCCACACACATCCACACATACCTTGGCATGTGTGCAACTACACACATCTACACATACACCCTGACATGTGTGAACCCACATACATTCACACATAAACGCCGGCATATGTGTACTCACACATATACCCTGAAATGTGTGCATCCATACGCATCCATACATATACGCTAAAATGTGTGCATCCACACATATCTATACAAACACACACTATAAATACATATAAATTTTTCTTTAACAATACATTTCAAATACATTGTAAAAGAATACTACCCAGAAACCTTTTGCTGTTTTTCAAGTAAATCGGGTGAGAGTTGGAAAACTTCCTCAGCTTTTGTTTAGACGATAGGGACTGAGGCAGCAGGGAGCTACCTGTTCTGAAGCTTCATGCTTCAACACACCCGAGGAAGGGTCCTATTCTTTTATCTTTTCATCTAGGTTAACAAGGCAACTTCCTCATTCAGCTCACAGCCCAGGCCCCCGCCCTCACCTAATACCACTCACGAACAAGCTTGCTGTCACACCACATGGAAATTGGCTTTGTACAATAGCAGTCCTTTCTTTCTGACTACCTTGAACTCCTATGGAGCAACTTTTTTCCTTTTTTTTTGTCACAGTTAATAGACTAGGGATGGATTATGAATTTCACACACAGACACAAAAGCCTCATTACCATTTGCATTTGTGCATGGCTAACAAAAATTATCAGGAGCTACCTCAAACCATTAAAGCCAAAGGGAGAAAGAAAGAAATAAAACAGAAGAGAGAGGCGAAAAGCCTATTACTTAAAGCCCATTTAGTATGGATTAAAGTTAAGTATAATGGGATATTTCAACCTGCAAAGAATAACGGCTTTCTCTTTCCCAATCTTCAGGAAGGTAGATATGATCAGTTTAATTTTAATGTTCTTAAAAACACTGGAGTATCAGGATACTCTTTTGTCAAACATGCTCTGAAAAACAAGTTTGAACCTGAAATGTGGATTCTAGTCAGGACAGAGGCAGTACTTCAGCAGGGAGCAGAAGTGATACTTGCAAAAGGAGAGCTCTTTGAACATTTACTCTGCGGCGCAAGCAAAGACGTTTTTTACCTACCTGACTTTGTCTTGAGAAACTGCTAAGTTCCCCTATTTCATATTGGACTTTCTAGTGATATTGTGATCACCATTGACCTTCATTCTCTCTTTCCTCTCTCTCTCTGTCTCTCTCTCTGTTTCTCTCTGTGTCTCTCTGTCTCTGTCTCTCTGTCTCTCTGTCTCTCTGTCTCTCTCTCTCTCTCTCTCTCTCTCTCTCTCTCTCTTTTCCTCCCTCCCCCAAGGTCTTGAGTTTCCCAGGTTGTTGACCTCAAACTCATTAAATAGACAAGAAGGGCTTTTGAAGATCCTCCTACCTCATGAATGACCTTGTCACACTAGGCAAGCACTTGGCCACCTGAGAAAAATCCTCAGATCTTGGATCTCTGTTTTTCTTTCTCTCCTTGTTTTTGTGCTGCTGTGATGCAAGACATTAGGAGAGCAAGAAAGCCCCCATCTCCACCATAACTGTGGGAATGACAGAGATGCACAAACCTCTGGGCCTCAGGCCCTCTCCTTACTTGCTATTCTAGCTCTTGATGTCCTTATCCCTACCTTACCCTTAGGCATGGACCTTGTGCAAAGACCAGAGCCAAAGTTTTGGGAACTCTGTTCATCTTCCCCTTGGGAAGGCTGCCAGTGGGGTTTGTAACTATCACCTTACCTCATTTCTCTGGCATGTGTCTTTTCTCAGATACCATTGATTGTCACTAAACTTCCCCGGAATTCATTCACATATTTCCTTTTATTCCAATTCCTACAATTCTGTCTCTGAGTTTGCTATAATGGCAAGAAAAGACTATATTGAAGAAACAACTAAAAGTAGCTGAATGTGACCTATAAATGTCTGGAGACATCAGCCTGTGAGGTGGGGGAGGAACGAGGGAAATGGTGGTCCCCTAAGGACTGTTTCCACAGTCAGGATTCTGGATAATAACCAAGCTACTAACTCTCTCAGTGCTGGGCCTTTGGCTGCTTTTCTTCAGGTCAGACACCTATTCAGGGTAGTGATGAGCTCTTGTGGGAGAAGAATGGGTCACCCACGGTTAGAACTACACTCGGTCATGCTCCATTTTCCTTTCTTTTCTAACTTTCTGAAGGGAATTGTGAGTAGAGAGAAAAGTAGCTCTCACTGGATTCAGCACATGGAGAGAGGTGTGTGCAGACGCAGTCTGACACAGCACACCACGCCTGCTCTCTATTATTGAAGTAATAAGGCCCAGGCAATAAGAACTTGCATTTAAAGCATGCAATTTGCTAAATGTTTCCTTATGTATGTCTCTTGAAAGCAGCACCACAGCCAAGACAGCAAGCATATATGTCATCCCCCAATGTCCCCGTGCACCTTTGCCCAGCACACTGGACATTTTGAGCATAGCTGAGTGGAAAAACAAACAAGCCCAAACATTGGCTTCATTCTCCAAAAGATGTCACAGTATGCATACACTACTGTTTCTTAGAAGGTCCCCAGGGAAGACCTCACATTTCTAATTATTTAACATTCAAAATGATTTTACCTCTCCATTTAGTCCGTAGGCAGGCATTATACATGCCTACTCCCACCCTCCTTCCTCCCTCTCCCCCTTCTGTGTTCATATGCATACTGCACCTCCATGTGCTGCATACTAAGTGTTTTTTTCCTCCCTCAAACTAAGCAGCATGTTTAACTGAAATGAATTTGGGGTACCATTTCTGTTTAGTGAAAAGAATTTTTTTTCACAAGATGGAACCAACCTTTCTGGCACATTCTATTCCCAGGCTTAGAAACCCTTTGACTAAAACTCCAACTAATATGTATCATGATGATTATGCAAAGGAGATAACTGCATTGCAGCTGGAAACACACGGACCTGCTCCAAACAATTAGCTCTTGTCATCTCACCATGTGACAAGTGAAGGACAAACACTCCCTCCAGGGTCCTATGGCCCTATAAACTGAGTGCCTGCACGTTGCCATCCACAGGGTTCCTGGACAAAGGTAAATCCAGGCTCCCTTAGAAACTAATACTCTGAATGATTTCTTCTGCCTTGTGTGATTATCTTTTCATAAGCATACAATTATGATATGACAGGACTGTTTTTCTGTCTTTTCATACTGCTGAAGTGATTTTCCCTGTATCACAGATAGTGAGACCTTGGCTGATAGATAAGGTTATTTGTTCAGGAAAAGACACTGAGGCACACATCGGAGGTCACTAATTTTATGGAGGAACGTCTTCTTTCACCATACAGCAACTGGAAGAAGCATTAGTTGTTGATCATTCAGTTATCTCTGAGATAATATGTAGATACTTTCCCTCATCATGCCCCTCTCAGATTTGAAAAAGAAACAATTTGCTTGAGCATTCATGAATTATCTTCTGTGTGAGTCTATTCAGAATCTCACACAGCATTGGACCAACCCTGGGACAATGAGTACATGAAGATTTATAGAATGTTCAGGAGTTATGGTGTACACAAATGTTAACATAATATCAAGTGGCCTTCAGGGAGCTTCCACAAGGCAAAAAAGTATACAACGCTCAAAAGATGGAGGACAAGGATATTGGTAGGAAGCCTGGAGTACAGACATTTAGAGCCAAGGGATTTGGAATGATTTTACTACTACTATTTATAACCTGTTTCAGACAGTCTTTATTAAATCTGTAAGTGGTTCAATACTGTTATATACTAATCTCTTTCTTGAACTATTCTAGAGGCCCTTAGAAGCAACAGACAAACTCATCTTTTGTATTAGCATGAAGTAGGTATCTCATTGCTGCTAAATGAATGAAGGACAAAAATGCTCTATCTTCAGTACATAAGTTTGGGGTGATCCTATCCACAGTAGCTTGTACCCTAGAGACAGTTGACAATGTCCCCTCTGTTATTTCTTCACAGATGAGTTTAATTTGCTACCTTCAGTTTTCTATCTACAGGAAGAATTACAAAGCAAACATACAATTCTGTAAGCATCCAGAAAATTATTAAACTATGTCTTTTGCACAACTATGGCCAAAATAGTCATCACTAAGATTTTTGCCTATTTTATTACCTTTTGTATATGATATTATTCCATTAATATTCTGTCTACTGTTGACATTGCATGTTTCACATTTAACATTTATCCAACTCTTAAAATATCTTTTGCATGTATATTTGAGATTTCCAGCATGGTATTATGGGAAATACATAGCCAATAAAATATAGTGAATTAAATTAATATATCTACCACCTCACATAGGTTCTGTGTGTGTGTGTGTGTGTGTGTGTGTGTGTGCGTGCATTAATAATAATCACAACGCCAGATAAACTCTTTCTACAAATGTGTCTCTTTGTGTCCTTTGAAATATCTCTCCATGCATCCTGTCCCCACCCCTATCACAGGAGGTATATTAACTTCTATATCTGTATATTTTAACTTTTTGTGTAGAGACAATTACACATAAACAAAATTGCGTAACATTTTCCTTCCTGTGTTTGGATTATTTTATATATACATAGGTGCTTTTCCACAGATAAATGATTGCATAGAGATTTTATTTATTGTTTGTGTGTGAAACTCAGTTGTGGCTTATTAAGAAAGAGCTTTAACATAGGTTTAAGCATGGGCATTAGGACAGGGCAGAGGAACAATGAGAGGAAAACGACAGCACATGCCCAAGAGTAGGCACAGGCTTCTTGAAAGTTCTTTAGAAAGAAGCTTAATCAATAATCAAATTCACTTATTTGTTCCTTTAATATCATTTATACCAGCCTAATTGTGTAAACATAAAAACACAAGGTGCATACTAATTATATGTGTGTGTGTCTCTGTGTGTGTGTGTGTGTGTGTGTGTGTGTGTGTGTGTGTGTGTACTAATCTTAAACTCCATAGGGATCTCACTCTTTTTCTATCCATTGTGGGTCCACTCACTTTCTACATTTCATCTTTCAGTATGGGATAGAATGTTCTATCAGGTTCTATTTTGGGGCTAAGTCATGTGACTTTGTCCCAGCATTTCCAGCCCTCACCTGGGTCCTGGAAGATGGTCTACATAACTAAAATGACACCATCAACCTCATGCTATTTGGTATTTTAGTAACTCCTCAAGATCCGTTCTGATCCCTGACAGACTCATGCCGTGAGGGAGAAGTCAAGCAGCCCAGGAAAGCTTGAGTACTCTATCAAAACATATAGTCATTACACGAACAAAATATTCGCACATCTTTCCACTCCCATAGTACAAATCCTTCCACCTCCAGAGTCCTTTTCTAGAGCAGGTTTGCCACCATGTTTGTCTCAGGCCCCAGCTGATAGCCATGTCTACTTGAGGTACATTGAACCTTCCCTTCTTCGCATCCTCTGTTCCTATGCAGCCCTTAAAGAGAGAGGAATCCCATAAATGGCAGTGGTCCTGTCAGATTGCAGAAGACCTGGAAGATCCTCATTGCTTCGTGACATCTTTATTTCCTAAATGTCTCAGTGCATTGCTCATGAGCTTATGGGGAGGCTGGTGTCAATTTACCTCCAGGTCTTTAATCATTCAGAGCATGGGCTATCGATAGTGATGACAAAGAACTGTTCCTGGTTTATTTATTCACTATGCCTGACTTTTAATTGTTCTTTCAGAGAAAGTTCTTTCCTTGAAAATAAGCACAAAGTTCATAGGAAAAAGCCTGCTGTGTTATGCACACAGTATTATACGCCAGTCATCTCAAGTTTAGCACATCTTTTGATTGCATGAAAAGGTCATGTGGACACTTGAGTCGAGGAGGTCAAGGCTAGCCTGTGCTACACAACACTATCCCCTCTTTTTATTTATTTTTTTTTTAATTTAATTTAATTTTTTTTTAATTTACATTCCAAATCACTTCCCCTTTCCCGTTTCCTCCCTCCCCGAAAGTCCCATAAGCCCCCTTCCCTCCCTCTTTTCTCCGTTCAACCCCCTCTCATTACTCTGTCCTGGCGTTCCCCTACATCCAGTCTTTCCAGGACCAGGGGTCTCTCCTTCCATCTTTTTAGAAATCTATTGATATGCTGATTGTGTCTAGGGTATTCTGAGATTCTGGGTCAATATCCCCTTATCAGTGACTTCATACCATGTGTGATCTTTTGTGATTGGGTTACCTCACTAAGGATGATATTTTCAAGTTCTGACCATTTGCCTAGGAATTTCGTGAATTCATTGTTTTTAATTGCAGAGTAGTATTCCATTGTGTAAATATACCACATCTTCTGAATCCATTCCTCCGTTGAGGGACATCTGGGTTCTATATCTTTTTATTAAAAAATAATTTATTTTTATTTTATGTGCATTAGTGTTTACCTGCCTGCCTGTGTGATGTGGATATGGTATGTCTGTGTGTGGGTATCAGAGCCCATGGAACTAGAGTTACAGACAATTGAGTTGCCAATGTAGATGCCAGTAATTGAACCCTGGTCCTCTGAATGAACAGCCAGTGGTCTTAGTCACTAAGGCACCTCTCTAGCTCCCATGATATCCCTTCATAATAAGTTTTTTTTAAAAAAAAAAGAATAAATATGCAGGCTGTGTTGACTCACTGACAGTTGCCAAGTAGGTTTGTGCCACTAAACTGACATACATGTTCTAAGTACCATTTGGCAGACATGTGGATATGCTCATTTAGATTTATGCCTTTCTTCTCCCTTTCAACACTATGTTAGTCTCTAAAGAACCGTTTTATTTTCAAACTCTCATTGATCAATACAGTACCCATAGACTTCTCAACTGAATGCCTTGACTGTGTCATAGGACCAGCATCGAGAGCAGTAGGTGAGGCCGGACACTGCAGGCCGGGTTCACTAATCCAGGAGAAGGTCATAGTTTCATGCTGTGGCTTGAGATCTCACCTCACTGCCTCACTATGAGTCCCGATACCATACCACCCCCATCATGTTCTTCTAAATCAGCAAGCATGCCTCGAATTGGCCCACTGCATAGCCACCCAGTCACCTTTGCATGTAGCCTGGCATGTGCTCACTCGTAGGCTTGTTTCTCACAGGGGATCCCTTAGTCTCTCAGTCATTATAAAATTATTTTTTAAAATTGTTAGGAATCAAAGTCAGACCCAAATATGAAGCCAGAGGTCTCTTCCTGACCTCCACCCTCATGCCAGACCTTTCCTTTATATGACTTTTCTTATGTCCCCCCAGATTCTCAAAATGTGGAAAGAGCGATTAAGCCTTCCTTTTTTTTTTTTGCCAACTACATCTCCCCCTGGCCTACTCGATGCTAAATACTGGTGTTCTCAGGGAAGAATTTACCAGAATAAAAGAGGCCAAAAGAAATTTGCAAGGCAAAGGTACACAAGTCATTTTAGGCATGCAAATTATTGTTTTTAGAAGAATAAAAGGCTGTAAATATTTTGAGAAGTGGGCCCCCAGTGCCTCTTAAGTATTCTAAACTACACTGTGTGCTTCATAATTATGTAATATATAGAATACCAGCTGCTTTGAATAGTACTCTGGAGGTTTGGATGGCACCGGAAAGCTCTCCTCCCCCAGTGAGAGCCATAATCAAGCCAGCATACCGTGAAGCCACAGCCAATTGACACTGAGTTGCTGGATTTTAACACACTCTGAAACAGATGTTAAGCCTGTGTGGTGTGGCTAGAGAGCAGCATATTTTTGCTTCAAAAAAAAATAGTTTTATGAAGGCGTATACCTGTAAAGTCTGCTCATATTTATCATGTCATTAGTATCTGTGTAAAGGGATACAGAGATTGCATGGGTAGATTGTGACTACACTAATATATTACATATTTAAATATTTATACCTGCGCATCCAAATGTGTACATATATTTAGTGAAGAGACAAAACCTGGGATGTCTCTTTCAACTTTGGCAAATAGCAGAGACACATGTAAGCCTCTGGAGATAAAAATTAAGCACACCTTTGCTTGTTCTTGGAGTCTATGCCTGATACAACATCACCCTTTGGATCACTCTAGAAAAGAACAGGTTAATTATTTATAATCTGAAGAGTCCACATTCCATTGCATAATGCCTGAACAGCACTGCCTGTGGACACTCTGAATTGATAAATAAAGAGCACACACATGCCATCTCTACCTAGGATTTTGCACATGGTCAAGGCCAAGCCAAAGGAAGCCAAGACAACACCAGCCCTCTCCACCCCCCCCAAAAAGCGATTTAATACAGTAATTTCAAAATAAATGGACCTTATCCTTCACAATTATGATTCAGGCATAGATCCACATGTCTCTTTGAAAGTCACTGGGATTGAGTTCAGAGAATTTCTTTTACAATTTCCAGAGAAGCAGAAAGCTCTAGATGTCACCACAGGGTGCCCCCAAAGACAGTCCATGGTTACTTCAGGAAGGAAATGTGAGTTTTGCTCCAGAGGCTCAGTGGAACAAACCCCTGGGAACTTTGGTTGAGATGTTTCTAGATGCAGGTCCTGGAATCAGACAGTGTAACACACTAAGTACAGAGCCATATACTGGCCTCTCAATGGTTTCAATGCAGTGATGATTATAATGAAGACAGATGTCCTGATGTGACAAGTGCATCTTAAGGGGAGCAGGACATAAGGTCCCAGAAGGCCTTTCCTCTATTCTCTCACATCAGAATTTACTTTCAGTAATTAAGCAGCCTGTATGTCTAGTGTTAAACAAATTGTAATTTTCATTCTGTTGAGTTTGAGTAGAACACATGTCCTTAGGATAAAATGGCTACTGAGATATAGATAGAAATAAACCATACAAAGCAAAGTTTCAGAGAACCCTAACGGGAAATACTTTCTGTAATCATATTCTTTGTCTCAACTTCTCTTCTCAAAGGTCTTGAGTCTCAGGCAAAGTCCAGGCCTGGACTTCCATAACACACAAGTTGAGAAGTTAAGCCATTCGGAAATACGTTGTGAAGGACTGATGAGGTTCGCTTACCTACTGTACTGGTGGCATCAGTTTTGAAGTTCTTATCGGTGCTGGTTTTCAGTGTTGCCATATGCTAACAATTGCGCATTGATCTTTAATCTACGGCTGTGGTCAATTACCAGTGGTCTGAAGGAAATCATGCTAATAGGTAATGAGAAGCCCACATTGACAAGGAAACAAGAGCAATGGGCATTTTGAGTGGAAATGTTTCATAGTTTAACTTGAAGGCATTCTCTTAACTGCCCTTTGTATTTATAGTGATGATAGGCTATTGTAAGTGTATTAGCTTAGAGTCTATTTCCTCCTACCTAAAGATAATCCTCCTATACCTTTACCCTCTGTCACTAATCAGTAAGCTAATACCAAAAAAAAAAAAAAAACCAAAAAACAAAAAACAAAAAAACACACACTACTCTGGGTCTACTCCCTTCCTCTTCACTGAGAACCTTTGAATCTATACTGTCCAGGCTAGGGTAGCGAACTATAGTTTTGAGGCTATGTTCACCTGAAGCTCTATTTTATTTGATTTGAGCTGGGTCATAATGAATTTGTGTCACGAGTTTAGCCTATACAAATTTCAAATAAAAAACCAAAAAATAGGACATTGATTTCCTTTGAAAAATCAAAACTGTGCTAGTAATCTGTGCTCACATCTCCATATGGCAAGACTCAAACTGGAGCTGACATGCTCACGACCCTCACAACATATGCTAGTTTTCAAAGACTGATTGACTGCCTAGGGTGGACTTCACCAAGGCTAGCACTTGATCTAACTGCCCCTGTGGCCTAAGTCCATTATAAGCGTTCTGCTTGCTTCATTTCTTTTTCCCACAACGCTTCGAATAGAAGATCGTCCAAAGAAAAGTAGTCCAATTGGCAAATCCCATGGCGAGTCTGTTTGGTGCCTGCCTTCCCAGGCCCTGGGTACAAGAACCGGCTGACTTTTGGACTTGCTCTTCAGTACTTCCCATACTGCCATCTGGTTCACTGCCCCCTCCCTTTCCCTTCTGCCTCCTCTCTTCATCTACTGGCTTTAGGTCCTTGTTGTAGGTCCACTTTCTTCTCTTTCTTTCTTCGCTTCATTTCTGTGCTTTCTCTAGTTTCTACTCCCATCTGAACCCAGACAGCTTCTATGTCCAGACCAGATTTCCATGTTGAAGGGAGACCAGCTTATGTGCATACCCAGACAGATGGCACTGCTGACTCAAGATGTCAAATGTAGACTCATCAAGCCTGCAGCTTCTAGTTGAGTTTGCTAGGTCATTGTACAGTTTGCATCTCTGTTTGTTTGTTTTAAAGCAACATTTTCCTCACACTCTTCCATGAATCCAATAACTTGAACCCTCTGCCCTTCTGGGTCACTCATATAACTGAACGTCATTATTCCCTTCTATGTCCCCCAGTCCAAATTATTTTCTAATCTCCTGGAAGCCTTTCTTTCTCTGAAGTCCACTTGGTATATCAACAGCAGGCAAATCTTGAGAATCATTTTTATCTGCCAGTTAAAAGCTACCTGCAGTTTCAGAGTGTCCAAGGTCATTGGATGGAGTACCACAGGATGCCATGACCCAGAATCAAGTTTCTTATCTTTTGTTCTGAACATTGTCATGTCACCATGTTCTCTACAATGGTCTCGGGTCTAGGTTGTGCCTTTATTTGTATTATTCCTCCCCATGTTCTTAGTTGTGTTATTTCCCCCAAATTAATTTTTTCTTCCTATTGCCACATTCCACGATAACCTCTTTGAGCACTCATTTAAGTTGGGAGGGGCCAAGGTGGGGTCAGCAGACCAAGCTGCAGCAGCCATTATTGGTCTCAGAACTGTCTGTATAAGACTTAGTGTTCACAGGAAAGAAAAAAAATCACAATTTTCAGTGATAGAAACACCATTTCTATAAAGAAATAAGCAATGGAGGAAACACTTTCTCCTACGAGGAAATGAAGAATGGAAGAAACACCGTGAACCTCCTCTTGACAAATGGTCAAAATCGAAGTTAAGTGTGGGTTTCTGAGATGGATCAGTGATCTGGTACTAAGTGCCTGCTTTAGTACAAGGTGTCAAATTCTGGTTCTGCTGCAGCTCACTATATATGCAATTTAAAGTCCACTTAAAAGAATTCTTAACAGCATAAACTTAACTTCTGCTCATAAGTACAAAAATTGTTTGGTTAATTCTTCTTTCAAAAGGAAGGCCTGACTTATATGAATAAATTGGCTTGGGCCACATATGTTGTCAAGGAATCACATTGGGCTTGCTGCTGCCCTCACGTGTATGTCAGTACAGCTTTGACTCTGTCTTCAGATGGCTAGCTGAAGCTAGGCTGCTTCAAGCCAAGATATGGTGGCTTGAAATGATGTGACATGAAAATAACTAACATGATTCTATATTCAATTTGCAATTGTGGCTGGTTTCTTACTCAGGGTTTCTATTGCTATGACCAAAAGCATATGGAGAGGAAAGGGTCTATTTTAACTTACAGTTTTCAGGTCACACTATGTCTCTGAGGGAAAGTCAAGGCAGGAACTCAGTGCAGGAACCTGAATCAGAAACCATGGAGGCGTGATGCTCATCATAGCTTGCTTAGCCTGCTTTCTTATGCTACCCAGGGCCACAAGTCTAGGAGTAGCACCATCCATAAGTGAGCTGGATCTTCCCACACTCATCACTAATAAAGAAAATCCCTTAACAAGACAGACTTGCCTACATGGCTATCATATAAAGTCATTTTCTCACTTAAGATTCCCTCTTCCCAAATGTGTGTAGGCTGGTGCCTTATGCACAAAACCTAACCAACATACCTGGGAAAATAAAATAGCCATGATTTTACATAACTCTACACTTCAAATAGCCCATTCCCTATAAGGCCAATTTTAAAGATAGAACGCTAATTTCTATAATCCTTGGGAAGGTAACCTCTGACCCTTAGGGCATAGTAAGTTAAGCCTTGGATATCAAGAACCCACAGGATGTGCTGTTGTGGATTTGGTCTACTGCTTGCATTATGTTATTCGAGTTCTCAAAATTGCACGAGAATCTGTATGTAAGATGCTGAGGGTTCCTGCCCCCAGTTGGTTCTGATTGGTAAATAAAGTTGCCAGCGGCTAATGTCTGGGCAGGGAGCAGAGGTGGGACTTTAGAATTCATGGGAAGAGGGACCAAGAAAGAAAGGAGAATCACCATGACAGGAAAGGAATAAGATACAGACTTGAGGCTGCAGAAAAGAGAGCATACCAATCATGTAAGAGTCGGAGAAGAGTGTCCCCAGGGCCCCCCACCCCATTGGGTCTAGAGTAGCAAAGATGGAATATAGATTTCAGTAAGTAATAACTCAGGAATATTGGAGGGGAGGCATTAACAACGTGGAGGTTTGGGAGTGGCCCAGCTATTGAGCTGTTTAAGACATATCAAAATAGAAAGCTGTGTGTGTGTGTGTGTGTGTGTGTGTGTGTGTGTGTCTTTTAATTCAGGAAGCCAGAACATTGGGATGGGTAGCAAAAGAAGGCAAGGAATGCATGCCACGGCTGCCACTGGGGCGATTTGATTAGCATTAATGACCTACGGCAACAGTGTGCAGGTCCAAATCAAGAGCTATGGGTCTGAGCAGCTGTCCCCATGGGTGAAGGTGGCCCGCTCCATAGAATTGGTATTCCACAGTTCTCCAAAGAATGATACTCACAGCTTAGCTGTCTTTTCAATAGAATTGCCTCAGTTTTTGTGAAAACATTCAAGTTAGCTTAGGGGAAGTAAAAATCACATTTTAGTTTCTGTTTTCTTGATCGTATACCTCAATTTCAAGGAAACATGGCAACACATTGCCACAGTAAAATACACTCACACATTTTCAACATGGAGGTACTTTGTGAGGCATGTGTTTACTTGATTTTTGTGTGTGAGAGTATCAGGTTTATCCAAACATATTGCAGTATAGCTATCAGATTATTTCGAGGGTGGCAACCACATTGGGGCTGTGAAACAATATGGGGGTTCAAAACAATTAGGCAGCAGTTTCTGAATGCACAGCGACCAGTAGACAATTCAAACACAAAACATGACCTGTGGTGAGTCCTCACCCCTGAGCATGGCAGTGGGCAGCCTTGGTTTTGAACACACAGCCTGGGGTTTTAGTACTATGCATGCTGTCGTGATGTCACACATCCAGATGAAGTCTGCTGAGACACCTTGAGTTACATCTGAGGTGACTGTGTGTTAGGAATTGCAGTGGTTTTTGCTGTGCATACAGAGGTTTTGGTTCTTATAGAAGCATAGGGATTTAATGATGGAAAGCAGATTTTTTTTCCTTACGTCTTCTTTTATTTGGCAAAATTCTGAAAACAGAAGGTAACATGGCCTAACAAAACTTGTTTTTAAGAAGCAAATGTTGGGGCTGGGGCAATGACTCAGTAGACACTGGAAGGCATACGTGGTGGCCTGCATCTCTAACTGAGCACTGGGTGTGGAGGCCTGAGCTTGTTGATCAGCTAACATAGGCAAAGCTACAAGCTCAAGGTTCAGTGATCCACTCTAGAATGACTGAACCCTGGCATCTGCTCATCTCATACACAGGTGCATGAAACCCTTATAATGTATGCACACGCATGAGCTACACACACACACACACACACACACACACACACACACACACACACACACACTGTTTTTAGATGCTTTGGATACACATACAAGAGGTTTTTCGGATCGTATGATTTATCCGATTTTAACTTATTCTTCTCTCATACATTACATCCTGACCACGGTTTGCCCTCCCTCTACTCCTCCCAGCCCCACCACCTACCCACACACCACTCCTCTCCCCCAGATCCACTCCTCTGTTTGTTTCCCTTCAGCAAAGATCAGGCCTCCCAGGGATATCAACCAAACACATTATAACAAGTTACATCAAGATTAGGCACAAACCTTCATGTCAAGGCTGGAAGGCAATGCAATAGGAGGAAAAGGGTCCCAAGAGAAGGGGAGAGTTACACACACACACACACACACACACACACACACACACACACACACTCCTTCTGTTAGGAGTTCTACATGAACATCAAGATACACAACCATAAAACATGCAGAGGACCTAGCTCAGTTCCACAGAGGCCCACGCAGACTCCGTGAAAGTCGCTTCAGTCTCTGTGAGCTCCTATGAGCCCAATAATACATCTACTTTCCACCATTTGAAGAATTCCATAGATTTTTTTTACTAATGGCTATACCAACTTACACTCTCTCTAGTAGTACCCAGCAGCCTCTTTTCTACAGACCCTCAGCACATGGTATGATTCACATTTTCAGTAAAGTCATTGTAACACAGGCGAAGGCTCGGTCACTTAAGCTTTAATTGCCTGTCTCACCAATGATTAGTGAGGGTGGACACTTTTAACATACATGTTGGGCATTTGTATGTCCTCTCTTTATAAGGGATTATACACATAAATTGCTCTATTTAATAATCAAGTTGTTTTATTGCTATTTATTTTAGTTATAGATACTTTGCATGTTTATATCTTATAAAATAAACCATTAAAATATATTATTATCATTGCTTATAATATTTTCACTCTCTTTATTACTTTTATTGTTGCATGTATGTTTTTATATTTGATGTAATCTCATTTTTCTAGCATGATAAGGTTTATGTACAGTAGACATTTCCTTGACATTTGAGATTTTCCTTTAGAAAACATATTTTCTTGGGTCATCACTAAGTGTGTGCCATCAATATTAGTATATATACAATAATATATTCATATATTAGTGTATCCTTTAATTGTATAGTGTCAAAACAATTGATTTCAAAAATTGCAGTTGCAGTTGCTGACTTGGGTTTCCTAAGATACTTATAAATGACTCTTGACTTGGGATTGAGATAGTTTTCCACTAATGTCCAAAAAGTCTTTAAACATTCGTTTGCCATTATGTTTTATAACATTTTTTGTGACTGTATTCTCATCATTCATAATTATAAAATCAAAATATTGATCATCCCTACCCTGTGCTGAGGAGCGATTGGCAGCTGATGGTGGCCAGAGCAGGGATAATCAGATTCCTTTGAGTTTATTGCTCAGGCCCCAGTGGATGCCCCCACACCCATGAACATAGAGTTATCATTAGTTGGATGCAGTAGCCTTAAATAACAAAAGAGACATGAAGTTGGTAAGGGGATACACTAGAGTGCTGGAGGTGGGGAGTTGGCAAGAGGAGATGGGACTTACCATAAGCATAATACATTATATACATGTACTAAAATTTCAAAGAATAAAATAATTAAGATATCTGTCAACACAGAAAAATAGTGAAAATGTTTTGTTGACAATCTCCCAGTGTTAAACAATCAGCCAAGATTTAATTCTTTATGTAAAAGTAAATAAACACATCCGCCTCATTAATATGCAAATTTCATTTAATGTTTAATACCAAGGATTATTTTTAAACAGAGTTCATTCTGATTTATTAACAGTAAATATTTGACTTGTTACTCTACCTGTATAACTGGAGCCATGTGAAAATTTCCAGTGGAATCACAAATGGAAAAAGCTTAAGATGTCCCACTGTAACTACTGTAGGTGAAATTATTATCTACATAACCACATACCTACTGCATATATATAGTCTTACCGTATCAGATATAGTATAGGCAATGCTGAAATTCATGTCTCTAAACATAGAAAAAGTATAGTAAAAACACTAGGGAGTAAGTATTTTTACTTCTATTAATTTTATGAGACTACATCACACATGGGGTATATCACTGACAGAAGTGTTGTTACATGATAGTTGATATTACTTACTGAGCTCCTCATATGTGTGGTGTGCAGTTGAGAGTCTCATTTCAGACACCCAGTAGATTAAGTCCTACAGTCTTCTGATAGAGATGTAGCTCTATGCCATCCTCTTACATAAATCCATTTGCCCATATAAGAAAGACAAATCTTAGAAATGTATCTGAAGGACAAAAATATTCTAACTTTAGGATGCACGTCATTGTCATCATTATGGTTGCAGCCCTTGGTCATCTTACTCACAAGGGAGATGGATAACTGGACCCTTATTTTAACTTAATAGATAGGTTATTAGTATAGCAATGAGGTGAAAATATCAAATTTTGAAGTGACTAATACAAGAGTAAGCACTTTTTTAGCTCAACAGAACATCGTCCATAATTAGATTTAATTAAAAACAGAGTACTTACATTTTGAGACTTGTTTCCCCCATTTATACATTGCTCCTGGTGCTACTATGCTTGTATTACTACAGCAAAATACCATAGACTGTGTGGTTAAAACAACAATTTCACTTTTCATAATTATTGATGTCAGGAAATGTAAGATATGGTCTTAGAAATGAGCCTTTTTCTGACTTGCTCTTAGCTGCATTATGATTGTTCACTCATGTGGAAGAAGGAATTGGAAGGCTCTGAGAATATTATTCCTTACTCTTAGATTCCACCTAAACCTAATCATTACCTCTCAAAGATCTTGTCTCCAAGTACCAACATATTGGTTATTGGGACTTTTGTATATGAATATTGTGGAGATGTAACTTAGTCTATAGAACTTGCTGCTTGGATTGTATGATGTTTAGCAAAGAATTGTCTTAAAAATTCACCTAGGTCAAGGGTACAAAAACATTAAGACCAAAGAAACATGGGAAAGTGAGTAGGTCAGAGGTCAATAGTCAAGTATGCAGCTAAGCAATGTATGCTGTGTGTCATGCACATATTTCCAGGGATGAAATTTGCATCTAGTACTGCTCAGAGCCTCCTGGGGAGCCTGGGTTCACCAAGCAGAAAGGAATATGTTCCAAAGTCAAAATGAGTCAAAACAGATACAAGGTCCCACCATGAAGATGGGGCAATGGCATGTACTTCAATAGGCATTGGTGTTGGGGTTCCAAGGGTGAAAATAAAAAAAAATGGCAGCAAATGCATTGCCGTGAATGTGTGTCTGTGTAGGTATATGTGAGATCATTAATAACCATTTTCTTGTTAATGAATAAGTGAAGAGCCCACTGCTCCTACCTTCCTTGGAGTGAATTTCCCTTGCTGACCAAAGCTGTTGATCCAGCAGCATAGATTATTGATTTTGCCAAAGGATTTCTCATTGACATATGCACACCACAGTGATTCACATACCAGACTGAGAGGCGTGTGAAAAGCCAGGGTGTTGGCATCACACCAATGTCTTCGTTGGTGATCTGGCTCCATGCCTACCACTACCTATAGCTCTTTCTACTCTGTACCTGTTGGCAGATGCTGTCAAGAGCCACCACACAGGTGGTTTCTTACATGCCCTGGTCTCAGGGGGAATCTTGCTGTAATAGACCACAAGTATGAAATCAAGATAGAGTAGTATGCTCCAAGAGTTTTTCAAGTCCATTCTTTCTGGTACATTCTAGAACTCTCAGGGAGTTTATTTGTTCATGTCTCTCATTTGCTCCTCTTGAGGGTGGCCTTTATCCCAGATAAATGAGTTGAGTTTTTAATTGTTTAATGTTGACCTTTTTGCTCTGTACCTGAGAAGTATTTCTTGGAAGTTCTGAGACCTCAGTCAATACTCTTCCTAGTTCCTAGTGCACTGCAACCTTTATCATCCTAATGAGGTTATGGCATGGATTCTTCTGTTTTCCTGTGTACTTATCTAGTCTTCAGGGAGCCAGGTTCAACATTCAGGAAATGCTTGTTGGTTTGATACAAAAGTTCTTTTCATTATTTTCTCTCAGTGCTTTGTTTTAATGTTCAATTTTTACCCCTTCTTAGGTCTTACTGAGATCATTGGTTAGTGGTGTTATGAATGAAAGTGGCCCTCAAGGGCCTAAATATGCAAATACTTGCTCACTAGTTAGTGAATCTGTTTTGGAGATGGAGAAAGATTAGGGGGTGGGGCCTTGTTGAAGGAAATTTGTCCCTGGGAGTGGGCCTTAAGGTTTCAAAGCCCAGGGTTAAATCCAAAATGGCAGCAAACACATTGCAATGAATGTGTGTCTGTGTAGGAGGATGTGAGCTCATTAATAAAAAAGTTTTCTCATTAAAACATGAATGAAGAGCTGTTCCCACTTCCTTTTGGCGCATCAGAATCTATGCTTTATGCTTTATAGGGAACATCCATGCTTGCCTGCCTGTTGCCATGTTTTCTACCTGGGCATTCATAGACTAAGCCTCTGAAACGGTAAGCAAGCCTCCAATTAAAACGCTTTCTTTATAACACACCTTGATCAGAGTGTCTCTTCACAGCAATAGAACAGTAACTAAGACAGTTATAATTCCAGTTAAAGAAAGCTGGACTTTTACTACTGTAAGACAACATCATAAACAGAAGTGAGTGATGCGGTCTATGGGGAAGAACAGCTGAGATCAGTTAACTGATGGGTGCCATTGAAAAAGATTCCACTGACTGGGGATATTTACAATGGAAGATGAAAGAAACCTTGTCTGCACAAGAGCTTTTATAAGCTGCCACTGTTCATGCGTGGTGCTTTTTGCTGAAATTTATATGGCCAGGAGCACAGAAATTTCATCTTAATAATTATCATACAAGTAGACATTAAGGACGCTACTCTGATACAACTGTCAGAAATTAATTGTGATACTGGCATTCAAACGCCTCTCTTTTGCAATAAAGCCACAAAAAGGGGTGATTACCATTAGTGTGATTAAACACCACCAAGGTCTGTTTTAGTACCTTTAAGATTGCAAGTATTTTATTGAATTTCTACATTCACTGATGGAAAGACTATTTTAACACACCGTAGGTAGTTACTAAATTCATCTTTTTAATTTCAGCGTCTTGTTTATGACAATTCTTTCTTTCTCATTTCACTCTAATCAGATATGCCATTCAAGGTCTTGAATTTTATAGAGACATAACAGTGCTTATTTATATGCTGGGAGCAATCCGTCTCCTTCAGCAGCTGGCAGAGCAGCTTAATATGTTAGCCAATCACTTGAAGCTCTTAGAAATTCAGCATTCTTCAGCATGGTTAAGGAATGACCTCAGAATGTTACTGAGACTTGAAAGCAAGATACTCCTGCAAAGACTTTTTTCTTTTTTCTTTTCTTTTCTTTCTTTCTTTCTTTCTTTTTATTTTTTTATTTTTTTTTTTTGATATTTCAGTCTTTCAGATGAACTTGAAGTCACTTGATTAGCAGAAGACAGACTGTTTACACTGGGAGAGCAAAATTAGCCAGAGGAAAGTTGATGCTCGTTTGGAAGATTAAACATTCATTAAGTTAACAAACAATTGCTCTGAAGCATCTCTGGGGAAACAATTGGAAAACAGCCTTTGTTCTAGAGGCACGCACAACAAGCAAAGTAAAATGTATAGCCATGTCTTTTAAAAAATGACAGCACCAAGAATGGCTTATGTCCAACTTGTGGTGGCTGACCAAACCTGTAAGTAAATGATTCTGGAGAAGTCTGACTGAATCTGATACAAACAAACAAGCAAACAAGGATGTATACAAGCATCAATAAAGGAGCATCATAATCTGCTTCACAGTGTATGAAGTAGCTTAGTCATATGGTATGCGTATAAGAACATATAACACACACACATACACACATGCATGCATTTGTGCATGACCTGAAGTCTCAAAGCCTTAGATTTTATATTGAGAGGGATTGTTTCAAATATACCACTTATCAACATTTGCTAAGTGATTTTTTTAAGATTAAAGTGTAAATCATCTACAGTGGAATAAGGAGATCTTAGAACATTCAGTACATATCCGTGAATGCTGTATTTGTATCATATATGCCCAATCAAGATACGGATGCCCTTAGAAAATTCTCGGAGAGATTTTCCTAGTCCAGAGATACCCACCAAAGAAACCACCCACATAACATTTATAAAACCAAGAAGGTTTACTTTCTCTAGGACTTTTTATGCATTAAAATTTTCCTAGAATTTTATACCTAGGTTTTACTTCTCTTATTTCTGAGATTCTTCTTTGTGCTGTGTGTGTTGGTGGCTAATTCATTTTATTTGTAGGATCATATTACAAGTAGTCTATTCAGTCTCTATTTGATGCTGTGTGGTTTGGGTAAGACTGTCCCCAGTTTGCTCTGAAGTTTTTATAACTTGGACTCTAGTTAGTGGTACTGTTTGGGAATTTTAGAAAGCATGGTCATGCTGAAGGAAATATGTCACTGACTATAGGCTTTAAGAGTTTAAAGACCCACTATTTTGGGTAAATTCTCTCTATTTAATGCCTGTGAATCAAGATATAAGTCCTCAGCTTCCTCTTCTGCCACCATGTCTTTGCGCCACTATCAAAAATTCTAACCCTTCAGAACCAAAAACCCAAATTATCTCTTCCTTCTATTAGATGCCTTGGTCAAAGTGTATTATTAGAGCAATAGAAAAGTAATAATACAGGCTGTTTTGTTTTAGACTCCTTTGAAGAATGCTTCGATGTAGGTTTCAGTACAAACCTTTTGTAGACATATATTCTTTCTTCTTTTTATTCTGGAGAATTGAATTGCTGATTTACATGCCTTCCAGATTGACTACACAATTTTGTACTCACATAGCCAATTTATAAAAATCTCAGTTGGCTCACATGCCTGCCAACACTTCCAGTTGTTGATCTCTTTAACTTTAGGGAACTTAATATTTTTACAGTGGTGTTCATTTGGATGCATCTTGAATTTCTTAGATGACCAGTAATGTTGAATATTTTTATGTGTGATTGCTATGCATCTTATATTTTCTCATTGTTTTCTTTTTAATATTTTGCCTCCTTACATTTTTTAAAAAAATAGCCATGTTATCTTTAAGCAGCTAGATTCTAGCAATTTGTTTATTCATTGTAGATACAAGTCCCTTGACAAATATATGTATTGTAAACTTTTTATCTCAGTGTGTGGCTTACCTATTCATTTCCTAATTGGGTCTCCTAATGAACAGAAGTATTCAATTTTAATAAAATGCAATTTATCAGTTTTCCCTGTAATGTTTGGTAATTCCACATCCTAGGAAGCATCTGTGTTTTCAAGGTCATGAAGACAGTCCTTCCTTTCTACTAGATGCTTTATAGTTACGGCTTTTATGTTTGGACTTATGATTCATCTCAGATTAATTTTGATATACAGCGTGAGATGGGGATCAAGGTAGCTTTCTCCATATGGATAGCAGCAATGCCAACACCACTGATTGAAAAGACTCTCTCCTTTCTTCATTGAAGTTATTTGTTAACTTGCCAAACATTAATTGACCATATGTGTGTGGATCTAATTCTGTCTTTTCTATTCTGTTCTGTTGATTTGTTTGACTGCTCTGACGCCAATAACACGGAATCCTCTCTCTTTGAGCTCCGTGCCCCTGGGTGTGGTAGAATGTCTAGAGAGAAATCCTTGGTAAATGTGGAAGTGTCCTTATTGGAAAGAATGCTCTCTTTGTGTCACCCACTACTGGAAAACAGTTGGAGTACATAGAACCAGCATCAAAGCTGGGTTGTCATCTCAGCTTTCCAAAGGTTTCAGCCTCCCAATTTCCCAGTTCCTTCCACCCATTCTGGTCCTATCCAACTACAGCCCACAAGAGGAAGGGCTCATGGATCTTGGGTTGGCTATATGCTTCTGTTATTGTTGTTTATATAGAACTTTCAGATTCTTTTGCCAACCACTGAACATAAACCCTTGAAGTCTTTGTATTTGTGTGTATAGCACCAGGCAGACTGCCTGGCACGTGTAGAAGAAATTAAAGCTATGGCTGATATGCAAACAATTAGGGTTATTTAAATGATGTCACAGTCTTAAAATTAAAACTTCATATACTGAAAACATTTATTTGCTTCAAGCAAACTTTTAATAATGATAGATATGTGGAAATGTGAACAACTATGCCGGTAATATAGTTCATTTCAGATGGTGGACAGAAGAATACCATACGTGAGAGCTAGACTTCTTCCTATTAGCTATATTACATACAGGAACATAATTTCATCATCTTATAGTAATAAATAAGTATTTTTAAAGATTTACTTCTTTTTAACTTTTGTATGGGTGAGTGCATGCATGCATATATGTGTAGCATGGACATGTCTGGTACCTGCAGAGGTCAGAAAAGGGAATCAGATTTCCGGAAACTAGAGAGTCAAATGGCTTGTGATTCACCATGTGGGTGCTGAGGACTGAAAGTGGGTCCTCTGAAGAGCAATAGAAGCGTATTGTTCTTGCTTCTGTTGAGCCATACTGTCAAGCCCCCAAGGATATATTTTAATGAGATTTAATATGAAAATAAATTAATATAAATCTGTTTAGTTTTAAACATTTTTACATTCCCCCTATTAATAAAATTTTAACTCAATCTGATAAAAAAATTTGCTTAGAATTTTTTTTTAATGAAACTGGAGAGATGGCTCAGAGGTCAAAAGCACTGACTGCTCTTCCAGAGGTCCTGAGTTCAATTCCCAGCAACCACATGGTGGCTCACAACCATCTGTAATGGGATCCGATGCCCTCTCTGGTGTGTCTGAAGACAGCTACAGTGTAATCATATACATTAAATAAATAAATCTTTAAAAAAATTTCATCTTATTAAAGACAAGTATTTGTTATAATAATGTACAAATCTTACTTAGACATTATAATTCCCTACTTATTGATTTGGTTCATTATAAGGAGTACTTTTACTAGTGCTGTTTGAAAGATTAATAACTGAAACTTTTAACACTAAACCTCTACCCACTAACATAGTTATGTCCAATAATTATTCTGACAAGAATATGTTGAGATCATATTTTAAAAACAGAAGGATTCAGTGTATAACGTATGTGAATTTGCTTTCTTTTGAGTCAAATTAACCAGGGATTGTGGTGTAGAGTTAATGCTTTGGCATTACATCTACAGTCTATCTATTTTACAAATTTAAATTACCAATTATGGTGGAAATCTATAGAGTTCTCAATACTCACAACCCTAACATATTTTAAAGTGTTTACATAATCTGAGTTGTGCTTTTAATAACAATTTAATACTTTCTCACACTCCATTAACTGTAATAGGACAAATGTTTAATATATCTGTGGGTGGAATTAAATGCATTTACATGGCAATGGGCTTTTGTATAATGCTTCAACTTGCCTTTAAAAAGCACATGAAATTAAACAATAGTTCCAGAAATAATACACCTCGAGCAGGCTATTATGTAATATTAAATACTTTTTAAATTCTTTTTAAGAATAGCAAAATGGGTTAAATACAAAAATAAGTAGTATTTACTGAATAGTTTAAAATCTTTAAATATTTCAAACTCTTGCTAGTTTTCTAGCTTAACTAAACCAACAATCCTGAGTAAAGGTATCATGATCAATATGCAGTCAAGGGGTTCTCGACCTGTGGGTCATGTCTCCTTTAGGGGTCAGATGACCCTTTAACAAGTGTCATATATCAGAGATTCTGCATATCAGATATTTGCATTGGTTTATGATAGTAGCAAAATTACAGTTATGAAGTAGCAACAAAATAATTTTATGGTTGGAGGTCAACATGAGGAACTGTAATAAAAGGTCATAGCATGCTAGGCAGTGGTGGCACATGCCTTTAATCGTAGCAATTGAGAGGCAGAGGCAGGTGGATTTCTGAGTTCAAGGCTAACCTGATCTACAGATTGAGTTCCAGGACAGCCAGGGCTATACAGAGAAACCCTGTCTTGAGACAAACAAACAAGCAAGCAAACAAACAAAAAAATGGTCACAGCATTAGGAAGGTTGAGAACCACAGATGTCGTGTGACGTTTTTCTAAGAGTAATAGGATTTAAATATTTAAATATTCAGCTTAACACCCTGAAATAAATACTGGGCATTAAATAGATACCTTTGGAGGATGCAAAATATAATAGCTCAAATATTTTGAAGATGAATACCATACCTTGAAAGCTAAGTTTAGAAAGTAGGTTTGAATTGTTGGAACAGGAAACAAATGTTGAGAGCCAAGTATGACAACTGAGAAGGAATCCTGACTAGTGAGTGACTTTAATGATTTCCACAAACTCAACTTTTACCTGTATAAGCATAGGATGATATCAGCCACGAAAACAAAGTTGGAGGAATCACCCTACACAATTTTAAGACAGTGTGGCACAGGGAAAGAAATAAAGCATAGGACGGAACTGAGAGCCCAAATGCAGACTTACAAACAGAAGGCTATCTCTGCGTAATTATATAGAATCAATATTGCCTAATAGACTCAAAATATAGAACTATCTTAAACGGAGAGTCAGAGAGTGCTTGCTTATCCTCTCCACTATTATTCCTCTCTGCAGTAGATTATGAATTACCAATGCCCAGACTGAACTGCATTCATACTTTTACATATGTAAATACATTTTTAAAACTTCACTTTACTTAAATATTATTTAGTGTACTCTATTCGGCTCCAGGTTCATCCTGTACCTCAATGATTGAATTGCCACGTGCCTGTGGGTTGCTTTTGGCTGTGAGAGTTCCTCAGGCTTCCCTTCCCTTGATGACCTTCACAGTTTTAAGGCATGTGGTTCGAATATATGTATACATACTGAGTTAAATCGGATTTTAAACATGGTGTCTGCAATTCTAACCGATCACCAAATGGATCATTTTAACTTTTTCCTCTTGCTTCTTTGTAAAGCCTCCCTCCAACAGGCAAGGAAAAATCTGACCAGCCTGCCCCTGCCATCCAGTTTTCATCTACACAATTGGTCTATTTTAATACCAAGGATGGTAGTTTCAACCACAACATAACGCTTGTGGACTCTTCAGTTTGGATTTAATCTTATCATATCCACCTATTCCTAAGTTATATAGGCTGACAACCTTCCTCACTGCCTACATTATTAAGATTATATAAGATACTTGAAAAAAATTCCTTATCACTCTGCATTTCATTCTGAAATTCCCTAATCTTCTAAATGATTTTTAAATTTGCATGTATTAAGAGTCATTATTGTGTTTTAAGGTTGTATGGGGTTGGGCAAATGCATAAATCATGTACTGTACCCTACACAATAGCTTTACTGCCCTAAAAAAAAAATCCCCTATGGTTCTTCTATTTAACTTACTCTGTCTTCAAACCCTTAATACCCATGAGTCTTTCTTGCCAGCTTTACAATTAAGACAATTTGAATTCATATAATATAAAGCCATTTTAAAGCATCTTTTGTTTCTTTATTTTTTAATAGGCATTAATTTCTCCTCATTCTATGATGGCTTCCAGCCTATTTCTTTTATAATTATGGTATCCCACTGTATAGACAGACCGTAGGTTATGTATACATTCATCTATTAGATGGTCTAATAAAATACATAGGTTATGTATACATTCATCTATTAGATGGTCTAATAACTATCATAAAAGTGGATTTTCCATTTTATGATAGTTAATAAAGCTTCTATAGGATAATCAACATCTCTTTAGGTGCTTCTCAGTCATTAGATATTCTTCAGGTGAGAACTCTTTGTTTAGCTCTGTACCCCATTTTTTATTAGGGTTACTTGGCTCTCTGGAGTCTAACTTTTTGGGTTCTTTGTATATGTTGGATATTAGCCCTCTGTTGGATGTAGGGTTGGTAAAGATCATTTCCCAGTTAATTGGTTGCCGCTTTGTCCTTTTGACAGTGTCTTTTGCCTTACAGAAACTTTGTAATTTTATGAGGTCCCATTTGTCAATTCTTGATCTTAGAGCATAAGTTATTGGAGTTCTGTTCAGGAAATTCTCCCCAGTGCCCATATGTTCAAAGTTTCTTCCTACATAAACAATCTCAAAGAAAAAAACCACATGGTCATTTCATTAGATGCTGAGAAAGCATTTGACAAAATTCAGCATCCTTTCACTTAGAGATAAAAATCACATCCAAAGCCAAGGCCAAGCTGACATAAAGTTGACACCTATCTGGTATGGTGATTTTCAGTGGACCTGGAAAAAAATCATTTTCAGATGTTAAATGTGTAACTCACTGGCAATCTGTCATATACCTTCATTAGCTAAGGCCTTACTCGCTATGTAAGAGTTACCATTTCCCAGACATATTCTAAACACTTCACAATCCTAGTCATTATTGTGTATCACCTCTAAAAGGTGACTACCCTAAATTAGAGACTCTTATTCTGAAAATATATGTAGACTCTTATCCAACAAAAGGATACAAACTCCTATGAGTTAAGCATTGATGTACTTTGCTCAGACAAATCCCCATATTTGATAGTCACATTTGGATAAGAAAAATAACTGTAAGCATTTCATCATCAACTTGATAGTCAATTTCTATTCCATTATCAGGATATGATTCTAGGTTCATGTGCATTAATTTTTACTCAAGAAAGGAATAGGCCAAACTCTTCAGGAATATTATTTTTAGTAATTAAAAAAACATTTTATTGGTGTCATAAATAAACTGTCTCCATTGTGGTTATCAGCTCCCAAAACAATTTCAATAGCCTTAATCATAATGCTAATGTATTAAATATCCACAGGGTTCTGTTTTAATATAAACATTATGGCATAACTATTTTTAAAACAAAGGATTTAGAATTGTAAACCTTTAGGGCGGACATCTGTCACTTTAGTGTCTGGCATGCCCAATAAACTCATCCATGCAATTCTGATTTCTTCATCAAAGAGGAAGCTGGAGCTGTTTAGGTTGACATCCAGGCATACTTTTTTCAAATTACTGCCTTGCACTGAAAGAAAAACCTTATTAGTCATTCATCGAATACTAATGGAGCCCTTGATATAAGCCAAACATGTTTCTCTTTGATATCTGGGAAAGAAACATGTAAGGTTCCTTTAAATGGTTAAATAATCTATGTAGCTGGGGACACTTCCTCTGCCTTTGCTATAAAAGTGGGCTCTATCAGGGTGTCATAACTATATTGTAACGCAATGTCTGTGTGTCTTATTTGCTGCTGCAGAGAGAGTCCTCCATTTTTGACTCATGGGTCAGTCAGAAGCAAACACAGGACTTTCTTTCATATGTGTGTGTGTGTGTGTGTGTATTCATATATACTCATATATATCTGAGAAAATATAAAAATATACATATATATTTGCTTCCCGAAAACACTTCATATAAATTGGTCACAACTGCTATTGCAGAGCAATACTCTCTTTTTGGTGCCATCATGGAATACCATATTTACTGACAAGATTGAGAAATCCTGTCAATGACAATTTAAGACTTGTTCCCATTGCAGCATCTAAGTACAGTGGAGGTGGTTTATTTTTTTTTTTAAGTTCTATTTTTTCTCCTCATGAATACTACTTATTCATATTTACTAGTCCTTGGCTTACATGAAAATTCAATGCAACAACAACTTCAGCTTTGTGGTAGTTCTAATAAGAATACCACTTGCAGACTGACATATTTGAATGCCCAATCACCAAGAAGTAGAACTGTTTGAAAGGATTAAAGGGATTAGGAGGTGTGGCCTAGTTGGAGCTGTATCCCTGGGGTTGTGCTTAGAAGTTTCTAAAGCCTGAAATCTGACCCAGTCTCCCCCTATCCCTTCTGCCTATATATTAGGATGTAGCTCTCAGCTACTGTTCCAGCATCTGCCAGTATGCTGCCATGCTCCTCACCATGATGACTGACTAAATCTCTAACAGTATAACCAAGCCTCCATTAAACACTTTTCTCTTATAAATAAGAGTTGTCTTGGTCATGGTGCATATTCACCGCAATAGAGCACTAAGACAAACTCTGTAAATGTCCATTTCAGAAATCATCAAAATCCAGTATTTATAGTCATTTTTAGAAATGGCCTCATTTCCCCTAACTGAGAGAAGTCCATTTGTTTTTGCAGACTTTGCACCTGCTATTCATAAGAACTATCTTCCTTCTACATGGAAGATACCTATTCCCTTTCAAGTAAATGAGGCCTAATTCCATTTTCATGAGTAATTGGAAGAATAAATTAGCCAAGCCATTGAGACATTTCTGTAACAAAACTTCTAAGTCTTCTGACACTGCCACAAATCACGGTCCTTTTAATGGACATGAAAATATACTTGTGAGAGTAATTGTGAAAGTTATTTGCTTAGCATTACATTATAACTTCTGGCTAAACTGCGATGGTTGTCAGTTACCTGTAATGAATTACTTTTTCCCTTTAGTACTCTTTCAGGAAATTACTTAATTCTGTCCGCATGGAATATAATCAAGATTGGAGGCAAACATCCTTGTGAATATTTTGTTTAAAAACATTTTATCTTTACTTTATGCATATGAGTAGTTTGCCTATATTCTGTCTGCACACCATTTTCATTCAGTTCCTGTGGCAACCAGAAGAGGGGAGTCAGATCCTATGGTACTAGAGTTATAGAGAATTGTGAGTCGCCAAGTAGGTATTGGGAATTGAATCTAGGTCTTCTGGAAGAACAGCCAGGGCTCTTAACTGCTTAGCTAGCCAACTCTCTAGTTCCAATTGGCAAATATTTTAAATGTTGTGAGATGGAAAACAGAATGAGTGTGCCTGTTGAGTATGGTTTATCATGCCTTGTAACTAAACTGTCAAGTCAAATATATAAAGTATTCTGGGCCAGTTAATGCCCAGAGGCAAGGTTCTGCCTCTAGCTCTTGCTTTAGAAGAGATTTAAAACGGAAGTGCTTCAAAACAAACTTGAAAACAATAGTGGCAACATGGAGTCCAGTTCCTGTAATCTAGGACATAGAAATGAAACCCTGTCACCATTATGCCAAATAATCAGCTGATCTATGCATCTGTGAAAAGTTTCCCCATCTGCCCCTCTTCTCTAAGTAGGTTTAAAGCCAAAGCAATGCATGGTTTGTCTGATGAAATTCAGAAACAACAGTCTTGCTTCAAGGCCCCTTAACTAGGTATGTGTGATCTACTCTGAAGCCATGAGAATATTCATTTAAATCTACCACGAGGGAGTATATGAGCTTACATTTGCTGCACACAATGAAGTTTTGAGTTTCTGCATGAATAAATTAGACTGCAGATCGCTATATTCATCCGTATGAAAATAACATAGCCATTATGCAAGCTTCCAGTTTAAAAAAAAAAACAACAAAATTAGTGTCTTTTTCAAGGATAATAGATTCTTATGGAATGTTTACAATTAAATAAAAACACGGGCACTACATCACAGCCAGGTATTTGGAATTTTAATTGTTGTAAATGTTATGAGGCTGTTGAAACCGGTGAAGACAAAAGGGGATACCTGAACAAGGAAGCTGAAATAAACCGGTTTAGGAGACATTGTATGGAACCCAAATGTCTTTGTTTCCTAAAATTTGTGAGTCAGAAGCAAACTGAAACTATAATTTTAAACAGTGAGTGAACATTGTGCTCTGAATCACGGAGTCAATTTGTTTGGCTGGAGGGGATTAGGGGTACTTGGGAAGCAGCCAGAGCACACACCTCCTCATTGCTATCACTGCAAGAGCCACCAGGAGAATTCCCTGGCTTGTAGACTATAATTATGTGGCTAAATCAAGAAGTGGTTATTTAAAATTCTTGACTTAGAAATGAAGAATTTATCGAAAGTTGTTATGTGACAGAAATCAGATGAACAATCACTTGGGACATCCCCGTGAGAACACTGTTAATAACTGATGCTTTTTTTCTTCACCATGTGTCTTGGTATCTCAAGGAATATCTAAACACCGTCTTTTACACCATTTTTCTCATTATGTCCATTAGTCATTCTATCAAATGCTAATGTACTATATATTCAACATTGTCTAGGACAGCGGTGCTCAACCTGTGGGTTATGATCCCTTTGGGGGTTCGAATGACCCTTTCACAGGGGTCATATACTAGATATCCTGCCTATCAGCTATGTATACTATAGAATTCACAGCAGTAGCAGAATTACAATTATGAAGTAGAAACAAAATAGATTTATGGTTTGGGGTCACCACAACATGAGGAACTGTTTTAGAGGGTTGCAGCATTAGGAAGGTTGAGAACCACCAGTTTAAGAATTTTTGCACAGATGGAAAGCATTCCTGCAACACCTACAGTGCCCCCTTCCCATTGAATTCTTAACATTAAAGAGTTATCAGTTGAGTCTTAAAGACTGACCCGGAATGTTGAGGCAGGTGGAATGTCATAATAAAGCTGACTGATATTTGACTGTGATGGCTCGGATCTGAAAACCAGGCAGACTTATGAAGGTTTAGAAAGAAAACCAGGTGTCTGTCCTCAGCCCAGTAAGAAATGGTCCCTATTAGCTGGTGGTCCAGCAAGTGTTTGGCAGGGCCCAGGGTCTAAGACATCCAGAAATGGAAATGGAACTTGTGACAAGGAGAAGTTTGGGGGCAGGAGTCCAGTTCTGAGACCAATGGGGTGGATAAAAAAGGCAGAGAAGGCACAGGGAGCCCAACACATCTCTTTAGTTCTCTACATAGTGCAGCTACAGAACTGGATCTGACACAGCACAGAGCTTAAAGAATTGGGCATATGTAAAAGGGAAGAATGACAATCAATATATTTGTGCTTTCTTTTTTTAAAGGATCAGGTAGATATAATCAGGGTGTATGTATGAAGCAAGAGATATTTCATTCTCAAATAGTATGGGCTAATAACTTTATAATGTAATTGAACAATCCATTGGAAATGTGGTGACTTAAAATTTACAACCATTCAAATGGTATTAAGTAGTTATAAAGAAGCTGATGCTACTTTTATTATATTCATTTTAGAAGTTGTATATAATCACATGTACAATGCAGCTTGCTTTAGTTAGAGCTATAGACTTGACATTATCAGATTATGATTAATTTGATTTAATGAATTTCAAGAGGGTGGGAGGTGGTCTAGATTTTCATTGCCAATCCCAATCAGTCTGTAAAAGAAAAGATACCATTTCATACACTTTGTATTTATTGGAAAGAACTTGGCTTCTGGCTAGTCTAGTCATCTCTCGTATTAGATGGCATCATTTGTATTGTCTAGAAGAAAAATATCTAGGGCATGCCTCTGAAATTCAATTCACCGTGGTAATTACCACATTCACAAACTTATCCAGGCAGTTCAATATAGAACATACCAATGAAATTAGTAGGGTCTAGCAGTAAACGAAACATACATTCAGGTGTCACAGAGGTTAATAAGAAAATTTTCAGTTTTTATCGGAAGTCAAACAAACAGGAAGATTGCATTATTTGGGCAGATAACCTAATGAATCCACAGGTGCTTCAGAACCACCTTCCAGGTGTGTTTATGGACTGGTCCCAGCATCAGATGGAAGGAAGTTTATTATGGAATGCAAAGTGCCCAGAGCATTTACCCAGCCACAGTTAATTATTAATAATGAAGATACTATCCCGTGTTTCCCATGGTCAAGAAAAGAAATGAATGTTTTTAAAGTTAAAAATTCCTTCAGTTTAAGAAAGTTAACTCTTCTTCAAATGGAAATATCTTTGAAATTTATTGCTTAGAAGGGTAGAGATGGAAGACATACTCAGGGAAGGTTGAAGAAGACATGAGAAGAGTACAGTAGGAGTGCGCAGTTTTCTCAGTCATGCCATTGGGACCGTGGCATTTCTGTCCTCTTTCTGAAACTGGATTTCTGTCCCAGATCCTGCTCTGCCCCCCCCCCCCCCGACTCCAGTAGCAATGCCAGGCAGGCAAATTAGACAGCAATAAGATTTTATTTCAGATTTGATCTCTTAATCCACCTATCAATAACAGTTATTTAGAGGATACAGAGGGAAAACAAGACAATTCCTAATCTTAAGTGTTTCCTAAAAGAACATGGAACAATATATCTCAGTCAAACTTCCCCACAATTAATTAAATCTCATTGTCAGTTCATCAGAAAGTGTAATTGGTGGTGGGGGGAGGATACTATGATTATTTTAAAACTGAAGACTTCATGAATTAGTGTGTGCCAATTAGTTTCTGGTATATTTTGAGGTTCCTGGCATTAGTGTATTGCTGTTCCTGTATGTCAGCGTCTGTAATACTCTTTTAATTCCAACAGGAGCAGTCATGGCTAGCTCCCAGATTACATGGTTTTGTAACTGCCATCAAGTAATGTTTGAGACATACAAAACGTCACAGCTACTCTTCCATTCACTGTCTCAAACTTAATCAATAGTATGAAGATCTGTGCTACAAATAAACTGGAATATCACGCAAACATCGTACAATGAGAAGTGCATGGAAAGAATTAAATAATTTTTTAACTGTACTGTTTCATTTTTTTTGGTATGCAGTTGAGTATAAAATACTCTACATTTCATATTCACTCAGACACACACACACACACACACACACACACACACACACACACACACACTCCTCCCTAAGTCACCATCTATCATAAAAGAGCTTCAGCAGACACTGGATTAAGGGGCTGCCATATTACAATGGCAGCGTGTTAGAGAACATGATTGTTAATTTAATGAGGGCTCAGAATTCATTAGTAAGGGACCATTTGGTGGAGGCAGATTTTAAGTTTTGCATAAAAAGCTCTTCCATATCAATGGCCTCCTACCTTTCAGACTCTTTTCCTTAAGCTCCTGGAGGTCAGGGCACATGAATTTTTTTTTAAATGAAGCCTTTGCTCTACGTCATTAATCCTTTCTGAGTAAGCAAATAAGTAATCCTTCTAATCACCAGAGCCGATAAAACCCTGTTGGTGAGACATCAGATAGTCCCCTGCCGATTCCAGGAGAATAATTTCCACAACCAGGAAGGAGTTCAGGGTAAGCATCTTCATAAAGGATGTCATGGCTGAATTAAAAGGCGCTATGTTAGGAGTAGAGATGGATTATGATTTTATTGCATTATAATCCGCGGCATCATTAACTTGGATGGCATGTCCATATACACATATCTCCCTCCCGCATATCTCCCTCACTAGCTGTGGCTGTGTGCAGATAACTGGAGCCATTTATCTGGCTGGAATGAAGAGAGACTGCATCTGGACACAACTTTTAAGCATGAAATACTGTGCCTGCCATAAAGTGTTGGGACTCTGTCATTTTCCCTAAATGGAGCCATTAAAATTAATCTTTTTCAACCTTTAGGCCCAGTGCTGAACATATTTATCTTCTTTGACCTCTTCCAAGGTGTGACTTCTAGCCACTTATTCTTTATAGTTGATTTTTTTTAACCTTATCTCAAAGACCTCAGTGGGGTTTTGTAAAATGGAATTATTAGGCTTGAATGAATTCCATCAACAGCTCCTCTTAGAGCAGTTTCTGAAAAAAAAAAGCATACACATCTGTTTTTGCAATAAGATGAAACCCCGTTTCCATTTCACTTCGCCCAGTGTCTTTGAGGGCATCATGTCAAACAGAGAAAGGAGGATGAGACATTCTATTGCATTTCTTTCTGGTATCATGAGAGACTTAGTATGACCATCATCACCACTACCATTACTATCATGTCATGTCTAATACTTCAATGAGCATATAAAGAATGGCAGGTTCAATTCCATGACATATATACATTTATATGCAATGTGCATATATTTTGCATAAATTATAATTCTGCAGTAAATATAATTAATATCTTTTGCATGAATTACTTCAATTCAAGCTATCCTGTGATAGCATTTCTGTCATTTTCCTTATTTGTAGATAAATGAACTGAGGCACAGAGAAATCAAGTTCTTATTCGAAGTCACGGATATAGCTAGTGACAGAAGTGGGCTGAGCTCTGTCAACAGTGGCAGTATACACCAAGACTGTGGAGACTTCCCTTCTGAGCAAGAGAATGTAACTATGTCATCTGAAGCCTTCAGATAGACCTCCGTGGCACAATGTGTCCAAATTGAAATTAAACAAGAAAGCCTGCTCTTAAGGGCTCAGGGGCAGTATGATTCCATGCACATGAAACAAATGTGCTTCATTGCTTACTATTCGTATTTTAATTACTTATATTAATGTTAATGGTGTACAAATCAGGAAACTATGAACACACTGTTATGTTGCACGTGGGTTGACCTGCTTTTGGTGACCGCCCAGTGGTACTTGGTTTTCATTTGTCATCTTTTCACTTTGAACAAAATGAATTATTGTCTTATATTTCATAAGGCTAAATCATTTTATGAAGAACAATGATTTATTAAATAGACAATTGGGTGAGTAACAAAAATAGCTTGTTAGACTGGCAAGATTGGAAGATTACAAGACTCAATAAAATAGGCCATCGAGGTTTAAAAGTTCCCTGATTTTTCTCTGACTGGCTCTTACTTTTTAAGGGGGAGCTACTATTCTTTGAATAAGTTTATTATTTTAAGATTTTTTTTTGTAGCTTACATGCTATGGAAACAGAAGGCAAAATCCACCTAAATATGAAATCTCTCCATTTCACTAGTGTGAATATTTTAATAATAACTCAGAAATCACTGATTCACAGTGCTTTGTTATAAAAAATGAATCTATACCTGACTTCAAGAATATTTCAATAAGGGGGCTTTAAATATAAAAGACCTAATTCAAATATTAAGTCATGGCCAGGCTTTATGGCTTATGACTTTAATTTCAGTACCCGGGAGTCAGAGGCAGGTGGATTTCTGTGAGTTTGAAGCCAATTTGGTCTATATAGCAAGTTCCAGGCCAGTCAAGGTTGCACTGTTAGATGCAGGCCCAAGGAAAGAAAGAGATAAGGCAGCGAGGGAGGGAAAGAGAGAAGAAAAACTAAGTTCTGAACTGATAGTAACCCTAGCAGAACCTATACGCGCAGACACCATGATCTAACAGGAAGTGGGTATACTGCAGAAAAGTTTTGCAGAGCCCCAGAGCTCCAGCGAGATGTCCAGTTCTGTTTCTGCTGAACTAAAAGGCGTGTCTTGTTCTTGTTTTATCCATGTCACAAAAGCCTCACAGCTGGTACGTACCCACATCTGTTTCCCCGTTTCTCCACATGCCATCTTTATTCAGCATTTACTTATTCTCCATTCAACAAACAAACAAACAAACAAAAAAGACAATAAAGAGCTTCCAAGACATCATTCTGGCTTCCAGGAGCTTGGGATTTGACAGACTCTTTAGCCCTAAGTATGATTTAGATAATTCTATAGTACTACTATAATCTCTTATTATTTGCCTGCCACTAATGTTTTCATAATACAATTCATTTCATGTTTTAATAGCAGCATGTTCCTCTTTATTAATTAAGGCAAACTAAGGGTGGTGTCTAAGAAAGATAACTGTACACAGGGAGAGCCTCAGTAGAGGAGGGTCCTATAAAAGGAAGAAGGACCCCAGCCAGATACTGATTATTAACTACAGCGAGCAATATCTGGTCAGCTAGGCTGCTTAGAAGGAAGGTCTCCAACAATTTCAGATTGAATGGGCATAGTCTATTCAATAGAATAAGAATAAAATAAGATTTATCTGAGAAAGCCACTCTCCCTGAAAGAAAATCAAGGGGGCATTCACCACTTTCACTTGTTTTACATGTATCTTGATTGTATTGCTTCCTCAGGGGCAGACATACTATTGAAAACAAACTCTTCAATAATCCATTTGGTAATTATCTATGGAATCGGTACTATTCAAGGAAAGGAGACAAGCCGCTAAATAAATGAATGTAGCCAGAGAGCAGGGAATGAAACAAACAAATGCTCATGGTGTCCTGCTCTGGGAAACAGAGCTGCTAAGGAGACCGGAGATGAGGAGCAGGGGCCATTTCAGATGAAATACCGGCAGTGCAGATAAGCTTTGAACTGAGACCCACCCAAGGTTCTGGATTTGTTTGAGAATTACGGCCGCAGAATTTGCTGGTAGACCTCAAGGGCAAGTGAAGCAACAGAGGATGGATCGGAGATCTGGAACGCGGCCATTTGGTAGACTCGATCCGTTCTGCACGCCATTGACAGATAAAGGCCTATTTGGAAGAAGCAAGCCTGTGGTTGGGAGGGAGAGGAAGAATACGACACACAAATTCAGCTTTGGACATTTTGCTGTTGGAGCTGCCCACCGGGCGATGATATATGCAATGGGCTTTGTATGCATGTAGGGGCGCTTGGGAAGATGTACTGCAGCACATCCCTGGCATTTAAAGTCAAACGTTAGAGGAGATAGTTCACCACACGGGTGGGAAGCTCTGGAGGAAAGAAAGACACAAAGACGAAATCATCCAGTGTCCCGGTGATGACAAGGGTGCATATGACAATGAAATGTCCCCTGAGACCCATTGGGTGGTTTCTATAAAAAGACAAACAAGCAGTGGAATGTGCCAATATGAAGGGAAATTGGAATCCTATTGTTCTGGTAGTGAGAATATCAGATGGGACAGACACCACTGTGGAAATAATGTTGTGGTTTTCTAAACAGCTTACTAGGGGAAGGAAAAGGGAAGACAGGGATATTACTAAATGGTACAGAGGTTGTATTTTGAATGATTAAAAGATTTGGCAGTAAACCATGGCAACCGCCATGGAACATTATAGGCATGTTTAAGACTTTATTTTTATTATTTTTCTTTTTTAAATTATGTGTGGGTATGAGTGTGTGAATGTGTGTGAGTATTTGTGTGTGTATGTATGTGTATTTGTGTGTGTATGTATGGGTGTGTATTTGTGTGTGTAAATATGTGTGAGTGTGTGAATATATATGTGAATTGTGTGACTGTATGTATGAATATGTGTCTTTGAGTGTGTGTGTCTAAGTGTGAGTGTGTATCAGTGTACATGAGTATGTATAGGGATAAGTACATGAGTCCAAGAGACATCTGATCTCTTGGCGCTTGAGTTACAATTAGGCATCACCTAATGAGAGTAATAAAACCAAACCTGGTACACGGAGTGTGTTTAAAGCCACTACACTGTGCAATGAAAAATAGTGAATTTGGAAAAACTTCATGATATGTATACTTTGCCATAATTAAAAAACAACCAGCACCAGAGACCACCCCACCTAGGGCTCCATCCCATCTGCAGACACCAAACCCAGACACTATTGCTGATGCCAAGAAGCGCTTGCTGACAGGAGCCTGGTATAGCTGTCTGCTGAGGAGCTCTGCAAGAGCCTGACCAATACATAGGGGGATTCTCCCAGCCAGCCATCGGACTGAGCACGGGGACCCCAAAGGAAGAGTTAGGGGAAGAAGTGAAGGACCCGAAGGGTTCAAAACCCCATAGGAAGAACAACAAAGTCAACCAACCAGACCCCTCAGAGTTCCCAGGGATAAAACCACCAACCAGAGAGTACACATGGAGTGACCCATGGCTCCAGCTGCATATGTAGCAGAGGATTGCCATATCTGGCATCAATGGGAGGAGAGGCCCTTGGTCCTATGTAGGCTCGATACCTCAGTGTAGGGGATGCTGGAGTGGTAAGGCGGGAGTGGATGGATGGGTGGGGAGCACCCACATAGAAGCAGCGGGAAGAGGGAGGGGAAAGGAGGTTAGTGAAGGGGAAACTGGGAAGGGGAATAACATTTGAAATGTAAATAAAGAAAATAATCAATAATAAATAACCCCAAGACACCAGTGGGGGTAGGCAGAACCAGCAGATAAGACTAAGAAGCAGTTAGTGAAATAGAAAGAGAAGCCAAAGAGAATGGAAGCCAAACAAATAGCATGATAGAAAAGAAAGTGACTCCCTTGACCTTACATGGTGGCACTTGGGAGAGTGAGTTGGGAAGATTAAGCTCTACTGGACCACATAGTGAGATCCAAGTCAAAGAAAGGAAGGAAGGGAGGGAGAGAGGGAGAGGAAGGAGCATTTGGGTTAGAAACCATGGAGAGGTAGAGAAAATGATGGCAGCCAGAGATGAACAAGTCATGCGACCTTACCTAATTAACATAATTGCAACAGTCCTCTCTCCGGAAGATCCATTCAGTTCCCTCTAATGTTACCAGCACAAATATTAGCATTATTGAGACAGGGTATACATCTCAAATACTTGTGTTCGGAAACCAGGTTGTATTGAAAGAAAATACGAGAGCGTAAGAAAACCAGAGCCAGGGGGACAGAAATCCTATAGCAGACACCTTTTGTCTTTTTCCCCTGGGCCTAAAATTCACGCTTTTATTCCCTGCCCTCGTACGTATGGAATTAATCTATTTTGATAGAAAATAGGGGACAGGGTGCTGATTGAAACTAATCAATCAGGCAGGGGGTGATTAATAGAAGGTAGTCTTGCATGTGCTGCGGGCGGATCAACAATGCAGGTTGAGAAGTGGTCGTTTTATAGTTCATTACATATCTGGGTGATGTTATTTATTGTTTACTTAAGCAATAGCAATTGAAGCATAGGCCAATTCCTGGGAATTAATGACCCACTGGGAAAGGCCATTACCTCTAGACATTAACCCTAGTCAGTTCAGTTATTCCAGAAAGGTTCCTTTGGAGAATTCCTAGTTCTCTTTGTCTCTCGCTACCACGTTTAAAAAATGAAACTTTAAATATTTTTTTAGTAGAAAACCATTAAACTATACTGACAGTTCATGTGATTCAAAGCAATAGTTTCTTTAAACTACAAAGACCTCTTCCTGAAGGTCTTTCTGAGTTCAGTCCCTATTGTAGACAGAAACCGAGGGGACAAATAACTGGGAGTTAAGATACTTTGAATGCTTCACTGGGCCCCTTTTATGGTAAACATTTTGATTTCAAACTTTTTAGACTCTCATGTATCTCCCAACCAGAGCATGAAGAAGCTCATGCCTCTAGATCTGTCCCTTCATAAATGTATAGAAGAAAAGAAAAATACAGACAATGTTAATAAAATTATGTAATGAAAGTCAGTCAGGTCCTTGATCCGGGTGGCAGCAGTGTGGCCAGAGACCCACAGGCTAAGATTAAGCTTGCAAAATAATAAGTCCACTAACAGGCTTATGTTTTCAGAGCAACAAAGGACAAACATTTTCTGAACAAGAAGTAATCTTGATATTGCCAGGGCAAGTGTTCCAAGAATGTCAAAACCCCAAACTTCCTCAAGTGATCCCCAAGAAAAGAGAACCAGCATCACTAGCTCAAATACAAAGAGATCACAGGCATTCTCACTGCCTGGGGCTACTTGTGGATGCAGATTTACAGTAGTATGGACAACATCAACAGAACACATGTAAGGCACAGACACAAAGACATACATACAGACAGACAGACACACAGACAGACAGATACACACACACACACACACACACACACACACATGTTTATAGTGTTCAGATCTTTTGATGCTCATGATCACACTGTATTCTAGGTCCTAATATTCTTAGTCCCATTTCACAGACAAGGAGATAGGTAGATAACCAAAAGTATCAAACAATTTGTCCTATGTTAAACAGCTGACAATGCAGCAAAGGCCAAAACACAGACAATGGGTCCACAGTTTATGCTTTAATACTGTGCTACTGGGGATTGGGAAGAAAATTATCAGAAGTCTGTTTCCATACTTGAAACCATAGCCTTCATACTATATATGACTATTCTAAATGTCTTTTAGATTTAACACAAATCCTCCTAACTCTATAAAAAGTTACTTTTAATTTGTAGAGATCAAGAGTAAGACAGAGAACAGTAGTGAATTGTCCTGAATCTCGAGTCTCCCTCAAGCTGGGAAACCTCATGAACAATAGCTTTCCTCTGACTCTGGCCAGAGCAGGTAAGCTTGGTAGCACAGTTGGCTTTTTCTTTCTGGAATTCCCAAACATTCAGACCAATCGACTTGTTGCAGATCCTCTCCCCTTCATTCTTCCATTTCCCACATGATTCCTAATTTTCGTTCCACACGTTATTATCCATCGACCAAAGGAGGAAAAGATCATAGCATCATTTCTGATTCACACTGGGCCAACATATAGAAGGAATTCCCACTACATTCATGACATGCATTTGACATGCTGTGGGTTAGAAGTACAGTATGAGACAGGGAGAGAGACAACGGTAAAGGAGCCAGCATAGAGAAGGTGAGATGAGAAAAGGAATATTGGCAGCTTAGGTACCAACTTCAGTGAGGATGATAACAGTACTCACACGTGTGTACGCAGACACACACACATATACATACGTACCCATGCACTCATGCATACATACCACACTCTGCACACCCACCACACTGCACACACTCACATCATACACACATGCACACACACCACACACACATACATGCACGCATTCATACACACCACACTCTGCACACATACACACTACACATACCCTACTGCACACATGCACACACACACACACACACCATACACACATACATGCATACATGCATACACACCACACTCTACACACATACACACTACACATACATTACTGCACACATGCACACACACACACACCACACTGTACACACACACAAAATTCCACAGTGTGTGTGTATATACCTTTCCTCAACAAACTTGCCCTGGCATTATATTTATAAACACTTTTGACTCATAGTGATAATAGCAGGTAAGTTTTACTACACTCCTTTGCAAAAGACACTGTTTAAATTCTCATTTCGGACAAGAAAACAGAGGCTTAGAGAGGTTAATTAACTTGCCATTCTCTAAGCCAGAAGAGGGCAGAGTCAGGACTCGAGTCTATGTTGTCAGACTCCTGAGTCTGATCTGTACCAGTGTACACCTGGCCTAGTGGGAACCCAGTAATGGCTTAGATCGGCCCAGTGAACCTGTGGGACTATGACTTGTTAATTCAAAGTCCTTCCAAAGACCCTTCCCTTCCAAATCTACTTCTGACAAAGATCAAGACTTACCAGATAACAAAGTGTCATTTCTTGGTTTGTTTAGAGATATTGTTGGGAACAATGCTCGTTCCATAATTTTAGGAAATCCATGAAATATGGATGGTTGATCTTATACTCATGACCATGTTATTTTTAACCATGTGTATTTGAACATAAGGAACACTCTGATTCAAATTCAAGAATAAAATTTCAAAAGTATAAACAAAAACAAATTTTACTGGGCTCTCGAATGCTAGGCAGGGCCTACATGTGACCTTCCGCAGGCTTACTACAGTAGACTGAATGCTCCTGGCTATGCTGAGTGCCAAATTTCCCTGCCACCAGGCATGTATTGAAATCCTAATCTGGTGTGATAAAATGAGGGTGAGCACTCTCTTTTATGACTAATAATTTTAATTTTAATTTTTCTTAAATTTTTAAAAAATTTATTGATTTTTTTAATTAACTGATTTTTTAAAATTTTTTTACATCCCAACCACTGTCCCCATCTCCCAGTCCCTCCTTCATAGGATCCTTCTTCCATCCCCTTCCCCTTCTCCTCTGAGAGGGCACGGCCCAGAGTAGGGGCTCTTTTGAGTGATTGCTCAGTAGCTATTTCTTCTGAATCAAAAATGTCCCTCCCAGGGGGAGAACCAAGACCCAAGACCCAGGAAACTCAGAAAATGTAAACAACTTAAGAAGTTCATGAAACTTACAAGGCACATGAGGCCCATCTTTGGGTAGCTTACATAAAAAGTAAGCAACTGGAGGCAGGACATTTGGTGGAACTGTCTGCAAGCTAAGCTGGGAGTTTTAGTAATGTACTTTTGGAGTGTTTGTTGACACACATGCTGGGGCTTGCCACCATCAGTGATGGGGCCTGCCTATGAGTCAGGCAAGCTCCTGTTAGCATGCCCTTACCCACACTCCTGTAAGTAACATCAATAAACTCATTGCTTCTTTAAGCTGTTTCTGTGGTCTGCCGTTGGGGTGTATAGATGCTTTTTCACATCTCCTGGGAAGAAGCATACAACAGAGGACAACTACTCTATAGAAATCAGTCCAGGGGCTTCGAGATGGCTAGGTGAATAAGAACATTTGTTAATGCAGGTATGAGGGCCTGAGTGGGACTCTCTAACAATCAAGTCTAAGGCTGACCAAGACCATACACATCTATAGCCCTGGTGCTTTGTGAGGGAAGAATCAGGGTGATCACCTGATCTTGCTTTCTGCCAGCCTACCTCCAAGTACAGTGAAGGACCCTGTCTTAAAGAAACAAGGTTGAGAGGGGTAGAGTAGAACATCAGACAACCTCTTCTAGCCTTCACACAAGTGTGCTTGTGCGTCCGCAAGTTCCTGCACTGCACACACCCATATGCTCCTAGCAAACGCTATACAAGTACAAAAGAAAGAAATGGCAGGTTCTCTGAACTCCCCAATCTAGCAGGAGTTTATGTCTGATTCAGAGGCATCATGTGGGCCTTCTCCAAGCACAGGGTCAGCTGGGTCAGTTGGATCCTTAGTCTTAGATGTCCTCACTTTTAAAACTGTGTAAAAATAAGTGAACTAGCTAGCTTGTAGTTATCTGTCAAAGTGACCCAAAGGATTAAGAAACCTTTCTGGACTCAGACATTCTCCTATCTCCTCTTTCCAGAAGGAATCACATGATTGAGAGACATACAGTGAGTCTCCCAAGTTATACTAAGTGATGAGGCTGGTTTTCACTCTATCTGGACTTTTAAATACAGTATGTGAGTTTAACTGGCAAGTGAGAAATTAATTGCTATAACTAGAATTTGCTGGCATTTGTATAGCATGCTCCCTAACATTCCACATATTCATCTGTCAAAAATGCCCCCGCCCTGAACCTTCAGCACAGTTGGGATGAATGGTACTCACATGTCACAAGAGAGAATGACTGTGCCTTAAGTGGAAAAATGGCTGGTGGGTGAGAATACTTGTATATAATTCATCCCATTTACCTGGAACACCTGTCATGTGTCGCGGGAATCCTCCCACTGACAGCTACACTAACATATGTCTTTCCACCAAGGCGGGTCCAACCACAGCATGGTGGCTACTCCCCCTCCATGCTTGCCTAATGATCAAACCAATTGTTTTTGAGACAATGTCTGGCTTAGATGCCTTTACTTGATTAATTCTCCCCCCCCCCAGTTAATATCCTGAATTCCTAATCCCCATTACCTGGGAATATAACTGTTTGGATACAACCTTTAAAAGACCTTTAGTGTCAAATACGGCCCTGAGAATGAGCTTTGACAAAATGCAATGCCTATCCTTAGAAGAAGAGGGGGTTTGGGATCTACGTAAATAACAGGATAAAAACAGACAGGAGGGAGACCATGTAGAGACTCAGGGAGAAGAGGGATGTTTGAAAAAGCAAGGACTATCAATATGTTGACTTTAGACTTCTAACCTCTAGAATGCTGAGAAAATAAATTTCTCTTATTTAAAACTCCAATCTGTGGTATTTTGTTATGGGACCACAAACAGACTAACACAAACATCAAGTTTCAGTCCCAAGGTTTGCTTTTAATGTTTGTCTAAAGCTTAGGCATTCAAGCTAAGTGTGTGAAATAAATATTTGAAAACTATTTGATATATCGCCATTTAGGGTAGAGACTATTCTTTCTTTTTTTTTTTTTTTTTTTGTTTTTTTTTTTTTGTTTTTCGAGACAGGGTTTCTCTGTGTAGCCTTGGCTGTCCTGGAACTCACTTTGTAGACCAGGCTAGCCTCGAACTCAGAAATCCTCCTGTCTCTGCCTCCCAAGTGCTGGGATTAAAGGCATGCGCCACCACCGCCCGGCTTGAGACTATTCTTTCTGTCCTTCATTAAAAAGTTCTAAGCAACCCATTTGTCCACTTGACTTCTAAAAGTTCCACAGCGTGTACCATTGCTTCCCTCCGGGAAGGCTTTTAAATTAAATACCTTCCAACATTACCTGGAGTATTCCCAAATAATGCATTTGACATTTCAATGCAAATTATAAGTGAATATTTAGCAGCAGATCCCACGACTCAATTATTGTCCTGTGAAGGATATAAGGAGACCTAGGATGCCTCTGACTAGGGAGATGAGATTGGAGTTTTGACTCTCTGTGACAGTATGGCCCCCTCGCCTCCTTCTCAGAACTAAACTTTCAACTGCCTAAATCAAACGTAGCTCTTTAAATAAGTGGTGATGGAGAACCGAGCATGTGCAAGCATAAAATATGTTTATGTACCCATTATAGAATTGGGGTGTTGGGATTAGGAAAATTTATATTAACAGTGGAGTCATTTTCATTGGAAATAAAATGTTATATTTTAAAAATAATCCAATAACTCTAGTTGTATATGTTCTACTCCTTATGTTTACTTTTTTGGCAGACCCAAAGATGAAAAAGTACTGGTGTTCTAGGGATGGAGTGATGTTAAGGGGTGCAGAGCCTTTGTCAGGAATGGAGTACAGAAGGGGGAGGTCCAGTCAGAATTAAACAATTAAATACCCTACGTTTGGGAAGTTAGTGACAAGAAACTTCACGAGTTGGCTCAACTTTTACAAAGTATTCATATTGGAACTCTCTGTCGAGATCTAATACCATAGTATTCTGAAAATAAACCCATTGTCAAAGTTTCAGTTACAAGTAACTCCCAAAGGATCCTGTGCTGAGAGCATAGGCTCCAGCAGTGTTATTTAGAGCGGAATGGGAGGGACACGAAGGCCCTGGCCTAGCTAATGGTCGATTGGTGGATTCATGGTGGAATGGATGATTGACCCTTGCTGGAGTCTGTGGAAGCTTGGCCTGGCTAGAGGAAGTGGCTCATTTTCTGGCAACATGCTTTGAAGACACATAGTGGTCTTGGCCTCTTCTTCCATCTGTCTCTGCTCCCCAGCCACCATGAGGCGACACTGCCCCCTTGTCACCCTTTCCTTCTGCCATGACAGCACTGCCTCATTACAAGCCTATGTTAATGGAGCCTCTGGGAACAAAAGCCACCACCAGTGTTGCTTACATTTAGTCAGTGGTCTCAGGTGTTTAGTCAGTGGGAGAAAGTTAACTGAGACATAAGCGGACTATCCGGGAATGGAGAGATGTTGTCCCTGTAGGAATCCACCTATTTGACAGGAGTAAATCTATTATAATTTACATGGGGGGAGGGGAGGAAGGAAGAGAGGGAATGTGAGGTGATTTTCAAGCCCCTAATTACCTGGGCGTTCATTCTATTTTACAGCCAGAGAAGAGGGAGGTTCTTTTGGAAATGAGAATAGATAGAGTAGAGATGTAAATACAGCCCTTAAGCCCCAAGGAACTTGTAGGACCTAGAGCCTGAGCATGCACCATATACTCTCTAGAAAAGGGCAGAAGAGCATTTAGACCACAGAGACTGTCCTGGAGAACCAGACCTGATGTGTTCAGAGATGTGTTCGGCAGTCAGTCGCCACAAAATGACAGCTTTTACACCCCACCCTACCATTTTCTACATATTTGAGAGGCAGCAAGCACCATGTGAAACCCTGATGTATCCTTACCAGATTTACCTGATGGAAAGGTCATATGGAAAATACGCTTAGTCACATATCCCCTCAAGAGAGAGCTGCTGACTTCAGGTAATTTGGGGATCCTTAGAAAGGGTAATCCTCCTGCGTTCTCCACGTCTGTGTTCCTGGGTGTTTATAATCAGCGTTTTTTAAAATCTCTGTTGAATGAGTCTCATCAGCAGCCACTACAGAAGTTCTCTTTCTCTTGTAACATATACCAGCTAGCTCCTAAGGCTTGTACATGTGTTTCTAGCTCATGAAGTTCTCTAATATATGAAATCAACATTTAAAAAGGCATGTCTTCACAGATGTTTTGAAGTAGCAAAAAAATTTAAAAAAAAAGTATTGGGGTTTAAGTGAGGACTGGAAGAAGAGGATGGGAAAGAAAGAGGCAGGGAGGAGATTTTATCAAAACGAAATGTATATGAAGATGTGACAGGAGAGATGCTACCCAGTGAGATAATTTAAAGCCAAGACTTACAAAAAAAAAACCCTGCGAAAATGTGGACTGAATCACACAAGTTATTAAAATCAAAATAGATCTGAAGGAAGAGGTTTATGTACCAAAAAAAATATGAGATGACCATTAAATGTCCTTTTTTAAAAGCAAATCTTCTCCCAGATATGGTGGCTCATGTCATTGATGGCAGCATTTCGGAAGTTGAGGCAGGAGAATTATTATCATTTTGAGGCCAGATGGGGTGACATATTCTATGGTTTCTCAAAATCAAACAAACAAAAATTATCAAATAAACAATAATCCCTTTCTTAAGGATTTATAGCAGATCATATTAGAAATGACATAAAGTCTCTTAATTTTTCTTACAATTTACTCAGCCAATATATTATACTTGTCAACACAAAATAAAAAACAAACCCCTCCAAGAACTCAGTAAATTGATTTTAAATAAGCTAACACCTTAGCCACATTTTATACTGGAGTTGGGATTAACACTGGCCTAGAAAACAAAATAAGATCATTTTGGTTTTATGGTTAACACAATTAGTCAGTTAGTGTCAAAAGTCTCAGATATCCCTACTGACACTATCAGGATTAACTCACTCTGATAGTCATAAATTCCTAGGACTTAAGCAGAAATTGTCCCTTTGAGCAGTGCTATGCTCCAGATTCTTAATCTCCTTCCCTGTGTAGGAAGGTAATTCTTACCTGGGAGACCTCAATCTAAATGGAGAGCAGGGATTTTAAAAAGTCAAACTACAGTTGATGGTAATAGGGTGCAATGGAGAATCAGATAACCCCCAAAGGCTGCTAATCCAAAATGCATTCGGCTTTGGCCAAATGGAGATATAAAATGGATAAGCTGGGGACTGATCCGATCATAATCTCCGGCTTCATAACCAAGTATTTCTTTTCCAATCTTAAAATCATCTCTTGGTCCCAGCTAAGAAAGTAGAAGTGAAACCAGTGAGCCCTTGGCCTAGTCTATTTGCAAGAAGGATGCTAGCCACCAGCTGGCAATGGATGTTGCTAATTTTGGCACTGGATTTTTCTCCACTCTCTACTCTCTCAAATTCTCAGCACCATCTATTTCTCTGAGACATATTACAAAGAATAAAGTCAGGCACTTGCCATTTAAACAGTGACATACACCGAGAAAACAAGCGCACACTGGCCAAATGTGACTAACCCTTTCCGATCCCCTAACCTCCATTACAGAATCAGTAGGGTTAAGCACAGCAAACAGAAGTGAATATGTCTATGCTCTATAAGTGGGCCGAACTGTGCAAATATCATCACTTGAACATTGAGAGCACATCGCTGTCATGAGCTTTTGAAAGGTTATGAAGATATCCCCTTTCAGCCAAAGAAAGCAAATATGTACAAATGATCATAATTTATTAATCTTGTTTCCTCTTTCAAAAGTAAAGGCATAGGAAGACAGCAACATTACACCTGATTTGAATGGCATGAGGGTGTTTGTGCTGGAAGGTGAGAGGTGAGGGCGGGAGACACGGAGGCCAGCAAAAATTCGTAATTAAATTAGATGCTCATATGAATGCTTGAAAAACAAAATGCACAAAAAGATGAGGGATTGAAATAGGAAAATAAACAATAGAGCTTCATTCTTTAGAAGCTGAATAGCTCTTAGGCTATTGCAAACTTGTTTTTTTAGACTCCTGTGTGACGATAGCTAACACTGGATGCTTGCAAGGGGTCAGGCACCAACTCTGTGATTCATGCATCTGAATTCACAGCATCTTTCAAGGACTCAGCGGGGCATGGAGTATTGTAATTGCCTACTTTCCAATGGTAAGCTACAAGGGATGGAGTATTTAAGTCTTGCTTCATGGGCTGAGTGTGGGGGTGCATGCCTATAAGGCCATCTTTAAGACCTGGAGTCAGGTATATCATACATGAGTTTAAGTCTAAGCTATGAAGTCAGTTCCAGGCAGCCAGACCAACCAGGGCTATGTAGCAGGGCCCTGTATCAAAAAATACAATATAATATATATTAGACCTCTATAATTATATAATTATTACATATAATAATTATAAATATAACATAATTGCAAATATTATATTTATTATATATTGTATATAATTATATTTATATTATTATATATATAATAATAATTGGTAACAACTTTGATTGCGAAAAGAGTCAGAAACAGTCTGGCTCCAAGGTTTACTGATAGTCAATCATAGCCCCTTCTTAGTTCTTTCACTGGGGCCAAAACAGAGCATTCCTATGCATGCCTGATATGGGATGTCTTCTAAAGCACCATTAATCTCTAATATGCAGCCAGAATGCTGTAAAGCAAGGTAAGGTAAAAAAAAAAATGCAGCTTCCACATGACATTCAGCATCCAAGTTTAAGGACTCTCCATGTTGGAGGGAAGGCTACGTGGGTCAGCAAAGTATGCGCATGGGATCATTCTTGAAACACTGCGTACAGCAACATGAGTGAGCTGCTCTTTCAAGGCACAGTGGCTAAGCAGCCAAGCTCTGGCTTCAGACCTACGATCAATCAGCAGCTCTACCACACACTGGGTACTTTGTCCTCGAGCAATCAATTTAACTTCCTTAGACACCAGTGAGGGTAGGAATGTCCACTTCACTGGTTAGGAAAGCGAAATTATGTCTGAAAAACATCTAGCACAGGGTTTGGAGTAGTTCCATATAGTCTTTTTATCACTGTGTGTGCGAGAGCGTGTGTGTGTGTGTGTGTGTATGTGTGTGTACAAGTTTCTGTCTACCTGCCTATGCTTGTGATGACCAGAGGTCTACACAGGGTTGCCTTCCTGAATCACTATCTTATTTTTTGAGATGTGGTCTCTCATTGAACCTAGAGCTCAACAATTCTGTCAGAGATGCTGACCACCAAGTCCCAGGGAGCCTCCTGTCTTTGCCTCTCCAGCACTAGGGTTATAGGTGCTCAAGGTCATGCCCCAGATTTTTACATGGGTCCTGGGGATCAAACACCTTACTGTCTAAGCTATATCCGGAGGTCCTCACAATTCACTTTTAACATTTGGTAATGTTGAACTTAAAAAGATACTGGGCTATCTAATTATCATACACCATAGGTTAAATGATGATACTATCCTTCACACTTTGTGTGCACAGGTGATCTGTTTTATCTCTAATGAACCCTTAAAATTAATTATTAATTTTATTAATGGTATATGTGTAGGTAACTGAAATCAATATGTTAAATGACTCATTAAAAAAAAAACCTTTCTCTTCTCCATGTGACCATTGTTCTTATATTTTGCCAGTTAAAGTTATCCTTGCCATATTCTGTGTCATTTACCTCCATTTTTCTAGATATGGGCATCTTCAGGGGAGTCACTATGGGCTAAATATTTTATTTCCTCCCACATCCATGCACTGATGACCTTAATCCTTAATATGAAGCTATTTGGGGATAAGTCCTTTAGGGCATAAAATGCGAATACTTCTTTTTCTTATTTAATAGTTTTAAGTAGGAAATGCTCCACACGCCAACCAGGCTCCCCACTTTGGACTAATACATCAATCCCTCAGCTGCTGGGGATGCTGGTGGTCATTAGCTACCAGCTGAGCCTCAGAATATCCTTCAATCATAAAGAACTACTTTGCCTAGGGTCCTGATCCACCCTAACCTAGACTGAGATGCTACAACAAAATTTCACAGGGTGGGGAGATCAAACATCAGACTCTGATCAAGGCACCAGTATCCCCAGTTCCTCAGGTGGGAACACTCTTCCTGACATGCACAGGTCTACCTGTTTGCACTGGAGATGGTGGTTCTCATTCTAAAGGACATTCAGTTACATCATGGGCGTCCCATCCTCACGACCTCACACAACCCTAAATCCCTTAAATAGTTAATACCCCACCCCCACCCTAAAGTCCACATTAGGGATTAAATGCATGGATTTGGAAGGAAAGAAAGCATTGGCTCATAGTGATTTCCTTGAAGATGCCCAGATCCAGAGGGGAAGGCAGTATACCAGAAGCGTGAAGTCAGCCAACTACATTGCTTCAGCAGCCCAGAAACAGAGAGAAAGCAGGAAGTGGGGGGTCAGGATATAAACCTTCAAAGGCTTTCCCGAGAGTTATGTGGCCTACACTGTGGCTCCACTTTCCATATAATCCCCATGGTTCCAAAACAGAACCACTAGCTGGGAAACTAACTGTTCAAATAATGAGCCTAAGGGAGACAGTTTTACATTTAAACCACACGAAATGACAGTCTGCTTGCCATAAGCATACTACTGTCACAATGCAGCTACTTTATCTGCCATAGGTGTTGGTCGCAAGGAAGATTCCCAAAGAAATATTCTGTACATGATATTTGCTGAGAAACTGGCCAAGGACATTGCCTATAGAATTCCTGACATGACAGCAAATCCAGCCTACTTGTTTCACCCATCCTCTCATACGTAAATATATTGCTTTTTGTCAAGTCAACGGTGACAATTATGTCAATATAATGATGAAATGCTACTTAGTTCTTAGCCAAACACTAGCTAATGATTATCATTCCTTTTTTTAGAAATTAAGTTTTACTTGGATGTAATGAAATTGTTGTTTATTCAAAATGTTAGTTTTGATGAACTTTATTTTCTTGCAACATGTCAATGTTAAGTGCCTTTATAAATCGTGAAAATTTCATATAAGTACTCTAGCAACTCTTGATATTTGCATATATACCTGTACTACATTCCTCTACCTGGTTGCTTTCACAAACACAACTCTGTACAGATGTCATCCTGACAATTGATTTTGTCATTCTTTTGTCAGAATTACTATTTCACAAAGCCCATCCATTTACCTTTCTTGGTTAACACTGTTCTGGTTTGCTTTGTTTGCTAGAGTTAATATTTCTGTAATGGTATCTTCTAGGAGTTCATCTACATTTGTTTTTTATTCTCTACTCACATATGACTGCTTGTTTACCTGGGTATAAAATTCTTAGTGGGGTAGCATGTTATCTAGATCTTTTAGCTTTCTTATTGTTTGTTATTATTTTTCATAAAAAGATCAAAAATCATTCTTATGTTCTTCTCTTTGGATATGAATGTTTTTAAAGCTTTGGCAGCTGAAGACAAATGTTTTTGAAGACAAAAGAGCTGTTTCCTCTTCTCAGGAATTTCTTTGAATGTAAAAAAAAAACATTTCTTAGATTGATTCTATAATTTTATTTTCTATTTTTGCCCTTTAGAATATTGTTTATTAATTTAAATTCCAACTTTTCTTTTACTCTACTAACCTTGTATATTTTTAATTGTCAAGCACAGCCTTGGACTTCTTTTTGCAGCGATGCCTGTTGCTATAGCCATATTTCTCTTTCCTCTTAGTTATTGAAGGCCTTTACTGTTTGGAAGTTTTTATTGTTTCTCTAAAAATTCTGCTTTGTCTAGATGTTTACCTCTCTCTCAATTTAAAATTTTCCCAAAGTGTTTGATGATTCTTGATATTTTTCTTAATATTTATAAGTGCTGGCTTCATTTGTGTCTGGAGCTCACTGCAGCCTATATCAGGTATCCTTGGGTTTCTTCCGTGGAAAGACCATCGCATCCTCCAGGGAGTGTGGACTGGAGAAAACTGTGGTGCAATCTGTCCATCAGTCTCATACCAGCCCACGCCTCTCCTGAGCCTCCAAGAGTGTCTTAGTTTCTGGCATCCTTAGGTGTGTTTCATGGATAGACTGAACCTTTCTTGGTTGTCCTACCCTCTGAAGGTTCTGTAGAGCTAAACTAGCTTGAAAAGTTGTCAGTCACCATCTGCTTTCTTGCTTCAGCGAGATGCTAACAGATGTCTGCCACAATCTTCCTCTTTCTCCTTTATACCACTTTGGTTTTCTTAGGGCCCTTGCATTGGGTTTTAGGCAGAGAAAACTTCACATGTGAGAACACTTGTCATTTAAAGTAGAAACCCTGTAATGTGTCTTATTTCTAAAAATTCCTTTCTTAGTTGAGGAACTGAGATGAATGAAGAATGATTTTAAAGACAAAAATTTCAGGCTTCTGTATGACATGAAACCCTTGATTTGCTAAATATAAGGCTGTGTTTGATTTATTGTATAGAATCAAAAAAGGGAAGTTTATACTTTCAAAACAGAAAAGGAAGATATGGCACAAAGGTACAGAAACATAGCTTTATTGTAGAACTTGGTGAGATTTTTGAAATGAGTTCCTAAATATTACATTCCTTATATAACGTTTAATGAAGCATTTAGGTTAAAATATACATTGTGGATTTAGCACAGCATGGACAGCATTAGTCAAGGAATCTGTAGTGTATTGTTTCTATTCTCCAAATAGAAATGTATTGTAAACCAGAATACTGCCATTCTCCCAAACGCTGTGCCAGTAATTAGAAGGATGATGCAAACCCATGATGCATTCAAAGAGAAGGCTAAAGGCCAACCTCAACATCCGAAGTATATAGCAAACAAAGTACTGGATATGGTTATATTATTAAACAAAATCATTTAAAACAGGTAGAGGGAATCGTGGCATATAATGAAATAGAGTCTTTTGAAATTTGCCTCAAATTATTGGTGTGTTTTCATGTATAAGGAAAAGAGGCATAAGAGAAACTCAAATGAGAAGACTGACAAATGTGGCACACGTGTGGACTGTGCAAGCCAGCTCTGGCAAAGCACCTACTCATCCTGGTGTAATGACGACTATAAATTATTGAAACTTCTAGCCTCATAGTAATGATTGGTAATAAGTCCAAATGCACTGGGGCATGAGAAAATATCAAAACATTATACTGAGTGTTAATTGTTATTGTTGGGCCCAGAGATTATTTCAATAAGTAACATTTGGTAAAAATAATTATCCATATTTCAATTGTAGAATTGTAGACTATTCTGGAAGAGACAATACAGCATGCATTATTTACATGTTTTGAGAACTGAAGAATAGTCTTTAAAGTAAGATTTGGACATTGGTAGCTGTTCTACAATGAAGGTTAGAGCCATCGACGATTTCTAATTTGTCATCGACGATTTCTAATTTGTCATATGTATGTCTTCATTTTATTACACTGACATGAAGCCTGACTGAAGAGCTTAGATAAGACACACACTACAATAGAACTTTGCATATTTATAGTAAAAAAAAATTCAGCTTTATTCACATCTTCCAGTCAATATACCCAAGTGATGAAATGTGCTTCTAGTTTGCATTAGCTACAAGAATCACATTTTTACCTGGAAGGATTTTCTTCGGGATAAAAATAGGTAAATGAACATCTCTTAATGAAAAATTAAAGGACTCCATATATGATATCCATGTGTTATGTGTACCGAGGTCAGGTCTATTGGGAGACAGGTAAGTAAGCCACTGATTTCAGCGAAAATCTAAAGATTTGTCAAATATTTCAGTCACTCTATTAAATAATAAAACTATTATTAAATATATACTATTTAATAATAACTTAGAGGTAAATAAATTAATTAGATTAATAAATTAGAGGTAGGAATTAATAATTTAGAGATAAACTATATTTTAATGAATATTTTTAAATTCTATTATAGAAAACTATATGGTACAACAAATAAAGGTAGCATATTATGGACAAGATTTTGAAACAGAAAAAGATATTAGATAAGGAAACATCAGCCAGTTACAGACATTAGTTAATAAAACACAGGACCAAAACACCAAAATTTTGATTCAGGATAATTGATGTCACTGATGTTTGCTTCTGTAACTATGACGTTATGGCTTCGTACAGCTGGCTTGTGCTTGCCCACTTCTTTTTCTTTTCCTTTTTCTTTTTTTTTTTGGATTTGTTGTATAATCGAAAAATAAACAAAAGGAAAATGTAGCCACAATGAGTAATGCTGATACAACACAAAAGTTACTAAATCTTACCAACAAATACTATTATTTTTGGAAATAATTTACAGATTTCTCAGTTAGTGGCATATTCTCTATACACGAGGAATAGTTTATATTTTATCATACTTTTTATCATATTTTCTTGAATTTCAGTATTTTCCATGAGTTACTAAGTATTTGACTGCTATGTGTAGGGTGGTAGACCAGAAATAGGAGTCTTTATTTCTAGTGCTGGTACTGTTCCTGTCCTGGGTGAGACAGTTCTTTCTTGAACTGGGTACTTTCTGTGTTAAGTTGGCCAGCCTGCATGATCTGTCAATGTTCATATTGACCCTGGCTCAAGTTGGCTAATGTATGTTATTAATTTCTTTAATGTTATGTTTTTAAAATGTTATTATATTGCTAAATACCATCTCATTTTTCAAGACAATAAAAATGTCCAAATAAATCCAATAAGCTTTTGAACTGGTGTGGTAGTTTTTAGTAAAAATAGTATGTTTTGTAAAAAACTATTGCCAAAAGGCATTCAAACATATCCCTCGACTGCCTCTTATGAGTAGAGAGATAGAGTTGAGGACCCATTATTTAAATAGGGAACCATTTTTATCAATAGTCTCATTGTTTACAAAGAAAACTAAGCTACATCCTGGCCATTATTTGCAGGCTTATGATATGAAAAATGATCTTTTAGTCTATGTAGCTACAAATAGGTTCCTTTTTCTAATTCTGTGTGTTCAGCTGAAAAGCAAATGTATCATTTGTAATTGAGCCATGCAGAAAGGTTAGATATAGCCCTGTTGATTTTTCTCCAATTTTGAGCTATAATTTACACAATTTATTCATAGGGAAGAGTACAGAAATGGAATTTTCATGAAGTTATACCCCATTCAAGAAGAATGATGCTTCAAAACCCCACGTGCTCTGCATAATGCAATGGTGAAAAAAATAAATTGCATTTGAATTTGTTTTCTTTCTGAGCTCCATTTGTGCTTTGATCCTAAAGAAAGATGGTTCTGAGGCCTTGGAAATAATCCACGTACAATACACTGATGAATCCATTTGGAGACTACACTGCCAAATGCTCTGAGTTCGTTCATTGACTCTACACAATTCTCCCATCACTCCAAACTTGAGAACTGACTGTGGGGAAAAGTTGCTTTTGATGAGAGTTGGCAATTTATACTTTTGGTTGAAAAGAAAATAATCTATATCTATTTATCTATCTATCTATCTATCTATCTATCTATCTATCTATCTATCTATCTATCTATCTATCTATCATCTAATCTATCTATCTATCTATCTCTCTCTCTCTCTCTCTCTCTCTATCTATCTGTCTGTCTGTCTATCTATCTATCCATCCATCATTCTATCATTTATTTACCTACCTGTTTATCATCTATCTAACATTTACTTATTATAATTCTGTCCTCTCACCAATAAGAACACCTTTTGATATGTTAATGTGGCCAATCCATTGTTAAAATCAAGTAAGAATCCCTGGCCAAAACCTATGTGACCAGGCCTGTACTGGGCACAGCTGCAGCTTTAGTTGGCCCTGAAACCAGGCCCCATCTGTAAGGGTTGGATGCTCAGTGACACTGGCCAGTCTGAAGCCAATTTAAAGAAGGCTGAGAAAGCTAGGCAGACAGATGGCAAAGCAATACAGTAATGAGGAAAATTTAGCGTATGTTGGTAATGCATTTCTCTTTCCAAGAGGATGTCGCAACTATCAAGTAACACTCCATAATGGAGCATCAATCACTCACAGGCAGACAAACATTGGTGCTAACCATAAAATGTCAGTCAAGGTGTTCATAAATATCTCTGCACGAAAATAGAATACAACAGTCTGCTAATACAATTAGCAATATGCATCTCATAACACAAGTAGAACTTCCAAACCTATTGGCTTATCTCTTGCCTTATTATTCTCTTAAGACCATCTCATTATTGTTTGTTTTGTTTTTGATTTTTGCTATGGGATTCAGATCAAGTGAAGCTGAAAGTATTAGAAATATGGGTTGAACGAAATGGGAATGAAATTTCATTATGGCCTTTGTACCCATGAAGAAGGAAAGACCTGAAGAAAGGCTAGCAGAGAGATGTACAGTGTACACAGGAGGGAGGAGCTGGATTCCATCCTGATACAACTTTTAGGCACTAATGGGTTCTGATTAGGAGATATGTCCTGCCTCCATTTATATTCTTAGCCTGTCCTTCTGTTTGCTGGGTGGAGAACGGATTGGAAGGGACGGTAAGGGAAAACTGATTTGGAGAGTGTTACAGTTTCCTGTGAAATGAACAGCCTGGTTTGGGGCTGAAATATAACAACATTTGCAATGTGGCTAACAGGATGGATGGACAGAAGGGTACCAGTCTTGGTTGTTGCTGGTCCCTGGTACCCCTCCTTCCTTTATAAAGTTGCTTTCTATGCTCTAAATCTCAATGCCATTATGATTTATGGCCACATGAAATCTTTTAAATTAAGATTTGTTTGATTGTCTGTTTCTATTAAGGTGACTATAATAGCAATTTTCCTTTTCCAAACAAATGTTTTGCCTCGCACCGCAAGTCAAGAGCCTATGCGTGGATTCTGACGGTGATTAATTTCTGCCTCTAAATTCTTTATTTTTCTATAACTAATTTAAGATAGCTGCCACTTTTTAATAAATAAAAGACGTAAATCCAGTGGGGATATTTTCCCTTAGGTAATTGATAGAACATCTTCATATAAGTGACTATAAATTATGGCCATGTTACCCCATTCTGTCACCCTGCAAGGCTGTTCAAAGTGTGCACGATCCAGCCTGCCACTGTGCAGCGGTGCATACGATTTATCCCAAACCAAACAACAAATCATCAGGCCAGATGCTGTCTAAACCAATCATTTACCTAGAATTTCATTCAGTGGAATGAAAAACTCAATGGAACTCTAGTGCTGCCTTGTTTGGATTTTTTTTTAAAAATTCATTAATGATAATTAATAAGAGAAACCAACTCTCTCTTATAGGACTGATGTTGAGGTGAGCTAGGGGAATATCATGCATCTATATATCTATATTTGCTCAGCAATAAAATGCTAAGTAAAAAGAGAGCTAAAAGAAAAATGTAAGAAAATAAAATCCCTCCAGATCTCAGAGGACTAACACTATTCCAGTCTAAGGGATTTGTTTCTCTCAAGTGGATGCAATTTGTCTAAGTGAATTCAAATGCCTCTTCTCTAAAGACAAGGCCACAGATATCTGTGACTCTTGAGCAGAATTCCTTTCTGCGACACAAACACCCACAGAATGCTGAAGCACGAAAGCCATTGCCAAATGTAGAAACGCTCTTTGGATTGCGTTGATCCTGGCTTGTATGCCTCACGCTTCTCTCTCTCGTAACCAAATAGTGGGGGAAGGGTTCCAACCGGATTCAAAATGGCATCCGAACCACTCACGGAGAATGAGGACATCTGTGCATATTTATACCCAACAAAAGCACACGGTACATCCTTACATCAAGGAATCCCAGCTGCAAATGAATGGTGGTCCCCTGATCTGACGCTCTCAACCCCTCTCAGCCCTCCGCAGCAAGGACATCCTGATGCTAGTTCCCTGAATGCTCACATACAACTGTAATTGATCCCATTTAGCATCATACGATTCGTAGCTAAATGATGGCGGCGTGTTTATGCAAAGCATCTCTGTGAAGAAATAGAAGCTAATTTTCTTCTTGAATAACCCGAGAAGGAGACGAGCAATCGCATGATAGCAAGAATACAGGGCAACATGTTTCAGTGAGGAGTGGTGTTCCGACGTTTAGCCAGTCGATCGCCACATGGTAATAGCTGCAGTGGGGGACTGCTTGACGTTTGAACAAAAGTAGGCGATCATTTGAAGCTAAGAAAAAAATCAATGTAGAATTTTGAGAGGTGAATTTCTATTGTACACACCTACGTGTGAACCAACAGCCACAGTTTAGCTACCAACAAATCTTTGTAGAAAGCTACTGTGAGATATTAAGGTTATAGGTGATTATCTATCTGACCAATCTCTGAGAACCATTCATTGAAAACGTTGCATATGCCAAAGATTTCTATCATTTAGCTCAAAGCTAAATGCTGGTTAAAGATTTTATTCAAGAAAAGAACAAGAACTATAAAATGATATGATTGAGAAGGACATTAGTGCCCATTCAGTAAAACATGATTTTTCACAGATAAAGATTAAGACTCAAATCACATGGCTTTCTACACTATAAAATTCAAATGAACTTCGTGAGAAAATGTTCTAGAGAGATTATGCCGTGCATGGGTAATACGAAAACCACTGAGGTAGATAATTTCTTCACCTTCCAAAGAATAGGTTAAGCCCACTTTTTAAAATACTTAAGCACTTCCCTAATATAATCTAAATAAAAATTGGCTAGTGCTAGGACTGGAGAGATGGCCAAGCTCTTTAGAGCACTTGCTGCATTTCAGGAGGACCTGGTTTTGGCTCGCAGCTCCCAGTCAGATGGCTCACAACTATTGTGAAACTCTAGCTTCAGGGATCCAACAGATTTTGGCCTCCAAGGGCACTTTCACTCACATGTTCTCGTGTGCATATGCACACTCCCCTACACATAATTTAAAATAATAAAAAATAAATCAATCTGAAAATGTTCAATTGTCTTACTAGAAAATGCCAACATTCTGAAGTGACAGGCAGTAAATGTATAAATTATATTCTAATACCCCACGTTTGTTGATGATGTCATATTTTATTGAGGCAGCAAATTATGATTTATGTGTATGTTGCATATTGTGGTATATGGCCCCTATCTGCTTTGTATACCAAAATGCTAAAGTGGTTCTCAAACAATAAAAGAATTCTGTGCAACACAAAAGCATCAAATAAGGCCAGTGGAACCATCTTTCTTACAGTAATTTTTCAGCTAAAAATACTTTCTTAAGGGGAAGAGTGGGGCGGTGATATAGATAATAATCTCTTTGATTGCAGACCTTACTCAGTAGACATGGCTCCATGTTGGTTTTGGTTATTTATAAAATCCTGGCTTAAGATATGTTCTATTTTCCATTAAGAACACTCAACACACACCCAAGCTTCCAAAACAGAGTTCGGAAATGGCCTCCAGACAAATTTCTATGATCTGCTATAGGGAACCACTTCGAAATGGAAAACATTCTCCGGAAAAGCTTTGCAAAGTTTGTTTCAGATGTCAATAATAAAATCCCTATCTTCCTTTATAGCAGCTCCATTTCTGCAGCTCAATTATAAGCTTGGAAACACTGTATTTCCTTTCCTGGTTCCCCTGTTCACGATAAAATACCATATTTTGTACATAGGCTGAAACTGGTTAGGGTTACTGATACAGAAACTCCTGTTGCTAAAGGTCTATTCTCATAATCTAGAACCTCAGGAGATGCGTTCTGGGAAAGCCAGTGTCAAATGTCACCGGGCCCATCGGGAGGATAGAGAATGGGGAGGCTAGAGTTGAATGGCAGGGTATATTCCACAGTGGGAGCAGGAAATATTTTCTGCTTTGGAGGAGTAATATATACACCTTACCAATTTTAATTATATAATACTCATGTGCACATACGCATATATACGTGCATATATCTACATATATATCATATACATACATCTATATTATATACATATACACATGCACATGCATATACATCATATGCATAGGCATCACTAGCATAGGCATAGACATACAGAGAAAGATTTGATTGATGAATTCACACAGCGCGCACACACACACACACACACACACACACACACACGTTACTAGTGACTAGGGTTGCCACAAATACTTTCTCCTTAAACACTGCTTTTTCATCTCCTAACCAAACTCTTGACCACTGAGTGTATTGAACTAAAGAGAGCAAATCAGCTCGAGTTAGGACAGGGGTTACATGATTTCCCATTCCTGTGATAGCCTGGGTGCTGTGGTAGGTCTGCATACACCCCTGTCCTCCAGCCAGGGTGTCCTTCTGTGAATACTGACCTTCTTCATGCCTGCAAGTTTAAAAGATGCCACAGGAGAAGAATACAGTGCTGACTTCCTGAATGTCAGAATCAACAGCCATGACAGTGGTGTGTGAGCAAATGTACTGTGTGTTATGTTTCTCTCTCAAAAGTAAATGAGTCAGATTCCTTGTAAAGATCAGACACAAATGCATGCATCACATTCCAATTCTGCCGTCGTCTGACAGTTCATTGCTACAGGGAAGTGAGGCAAAAATAAATGCAGGAACCCATAAATTGCTTCCAATTGTCTGAGAACTCTTTAAGTACACAGTAAGTAATTCTAAAAGTGGAAATCTTGCTTCCAAACAGACTCCAATGTGCTTTCAAGCGCCTCTTAACATCTTTTGAGAAATGCCTAAGCACAGAATGCTGAACTTGCCTTGGGTTCGCACAGCTTCTTACTCATCTTGCCCTAATGGAACCATGAGACCACAGCATGTCACCAGAAGACCTTGCATGGTGTCACCCCAAGTGCCACAATATGTAAATATAACATAATTTCAAGGAAATATGGCATGAGAGGCTATTATCATGCAGCTCTCTATAAGCCCTAATTTGCATGTTTCCAATAAAGGTACACAGCTCGCAGTTAGTACACATAGCTGTCATTTTTTCCAATACTATAATTATTACTTGTGAGACTTGAAATAATATCTCTAGCAATTCCAGAGATTACCAAAATGACGATGTGGTAATTAACATTTCTTTCTGCTTTTCAAAAAAACCTCTATCATGGCAATATATTGAAATATTCATAAGTCTATAGATTAGGGATAAAAATTCATATTATTAGGCTTAAACTTCAGGAGTTAAAAACGTACTAAGAATGACTGAGCACAAATATAGCAATAAAAGGGAATTGCCTTATGGGAAACTTGGCAGCTATCTCGTCTTCTTCTTGATGGAGACATTTAGTTAAAAGGCAGAAGTGAGCGAGATTGTATATACTTGTCAGAAGGGCATTACTGGAGAGATTATACAGTTAGACAAGGTCAGGATGAGTACTTCAGTTTCACCTCAGAAACCATGAGAAATAGTGCTAATACATCTTTGTACACTACAGATATCTCATCAGAAAGATCTCTGCACCAAGGGTTAGCTGGTTTTGAAGTTGAGCTGTACCATTCTAACATAATCCATGCAACTGGCATTTAGTATGCGGTATCAGATCCTACCACTAGTAACCATTTGTAATCTGTCACATCAGCAGATTTTCATGTTATTATTCATAGTCTCTATCTTTCTGTCTATTAGATGTGCTTATACTTGCTGTAAATTAGTTCGGATCACTTTCAGGGGATGTCTGAACCTTAGTTAAAAGAAAAGCGAAAAAGAAAAAAGTTCCAAGAACAGAATTAGCTTTTGATGAAGAAATACAACAATTTCATCTCTGGTGGGCTACCAGGACTTGGATGTATTTAGTGCTTTGATTAGTTTTCTTGTGAAGACTAAATATCTGTCTCGCACAGATTTTTGAAGGATAGAAGTTTCCCTCCCTGGTCTTGGCATTGTGGTGATCTAGCAGGAACTCCTTGTAACCATCCAGACTGATGTGTTTCCAGACTGATGTGTTTTTTAGTCTCCATAGGTCTTTTACAACCCCAGTGTGACCTTTTAGCTAGTCATCCATGTTTTACAAATATTTGTTGAAGCTGACAGTATACCAGGAACTGCTCAGTATGCTGTAGCTGTAACAGGAACATAATCACCCAATATAAACAAGCCTCCCATTCTAGCAAAGACACAAGTGGCAGAGAACATAATGCTAAAACGAAACTATATAAAATGTTCCATGGATCGAGGATGCAAGGAGACAAAACATATGAAGAAAGACAGGAAATATTATGTGTTAGTCAAAAAGAAGTTGTAATTTTATATTTAGTAGTCAGAGAAACAGTATTATTTTCCTGGAAGGACAGTCAAGAAAACAACTGAACTTTCCAGGCAGAGAACACGGTAAGTGCAAAGACCCTGGGGTGAGGCAAACTGTTTGTTATATGAAGAAATGAGGAGTGGCGGTGTGTCGTGGCAGAGAGATGGTCTTATAGCCAACAGCAGCTGCATATGAGTATTGTCCATCGTACAAGTACTATTTGTTATCAAAGGCTAGGAAGTGGGGTCCACCCATTCCTGTTCTATTATCTTGCTTTCTTCTCCTTCTGTTCAGACCTATATCAAGCCCAGAGAAACCTAGTCCATGATCATGTGAGCATGAGGAATGGTCACATAAGTATTAGAACAGAAAATGTATCATGTATTCATATTCTGAATATGGATGTCAGTAGACATATATCACTGAAACAAAAATAAATGAAAATAAATAAATAAGAAATAAATAAACAAGATAAATATGACCTTAGTTGGGACTATGGAGCCAACTGCATAAATGCATTACATTATTCTCATGAAATGTATGTTCATATATATGTTTCTCTAATCAACAGGCACATTTTAAAATATTCATTAGTTATTCACAGCAGAATTCCCATACAATTTTACACATATGCACATTTTGTTTATATTTTGACTTGTAACAAATAATCATTTTGCTTAAGAAAAAAATGTCCCCTAATCAACACTGAGCAGGTAAAACCTGTTTTCTATATATCCCATAAAATATAGTTTCATGTCTCTTATGATATAGTACTGTGTGTGCCAGGAAACTCAATGAATTTTGTCCTGTTTTGGTTTTTGCCATGTAATGAACCAAGTCCTATCGAGTGAGAGATGTGTGTAAGATATGGAGTAAGAGAGAGAAAGAAGTACAGTCTTCAAAAGTCTGAATAAGTTGAAAATGGTGTATATAGTGATAAGCTTTTATATAAGAAAACTGTGATTTCATTGCTGTTTGCATATATATTCAAATATATACATAAACTAGTTTAATAGTAAAACATAAAAGTCACTTGCATTTTTTTGAGATTCTAACTTTCCTTGCATTAGTCATGGGGGAGAAAATGGATACCAAGACACTCTCACAAGTCTTTCCTACTTTTTATTTCAGAACCTGTACCTACACTTAAAGTTTAAATTGTCTCTCATTTCTTCTGTATTCATGGTCATCATGCACCTTGTATATGGGAATATGAATAAATTCATTGGTATGAATTGATAGGAAATAAATTTTATTTATTGACTCATGTTTTCTGAATGGTTATGGTAAGGTTCTCCACAGCCAAAGAGATATGTTTGCACTTTTATAGAATGTTTTTCAACTAATACAAATAACTCATGAATAAACATGATTTTCCCTCAAAAACTTGAGTTGTGTAGACAGTTCTCACAGGAGCATCAAAGAAATGCTTCTCAAGATGCCAGCCAGTTGAGATAATTAGCATAAAAAATATCATTAACTGTCATTAACCCAAACACAGCTTAGATAGATGGAAAAGTCTTGGCCTTTAAATCAACAGCAGTCAATACATGGAAAGTGGCTTAGTAGCCATTCACTGACTTAAGTATACAGCCAGATCAAACTATCAATTATCTGGACCGTCCTGCAGATTTTGTCCTCGATGGATGTTTCTGATGAGGACTTTACAAAGATTGATCAATGGCCTTTGCTTTGTGTTTGCTGAGGAATCATTGCCTATCAATGCAGAGAGGTCCTGGTAAAGATGAAACTCAGTACATTTTGTCATCTTTTCCTTTCCTTTCTTTCCCTACCCTCTTCCCTTTCTCATGTACCAAATGGTATATGGCTAGACTGCCAACTCAGCAAACAGGTTAAGGACAATTTTGTCCATCTCTAGCATTTCCCCTCAGGAAATACTCTCTATCGATCTAGAATCCTCGTGAGTAATAATTCTTTGAAAACCACTCACTTAACATCTGCTTCCTAAGCAATGCTGTGTTTGTTTCTCTTTAAGTCATTCCAACATCTTTACCACAGGGCTCTTGGTTACTAGTGCCAGGGTTGAGGTAAGGAAACTAAGTCACAGGTCACATGGCTACTTAATGGTAGAAAATTATTCTAATTCCACCATCTGTGCCTTGTGTCAGTATGTATCTGGCTTTCATCGTACAGTACATATCAGCTGGTCTCCCAGATTAATGATTCTTCCATAGAAATAATTATTCACTGTCATGTGAATCCTATTTTCAAATCTTATATCCAGACTTAAATACTAGGATACATATATATCCTACACACACACACACACACACACTTGGAATGGTGGTGTAAGTTATTATTGGTTGCTTTGCATAGGCTTAAGAAAACTTCAAGACACTAAGAAAAATAACCACCAGGGTGGTATCAACTAGGATTTAGAAGAATGAATCATATTTAATCGGGTAAAATAAAAAGAATTTAATTTAATGTATCATATTTAATTAATCAGTAGTTCGATCTTCACCTTAATCCCTTATATGGCTTCCCCTTCTTTCATTTGCATGGACTGTCACTCAGGGGTGTATTTACTGCTTCTGGGCTAGATCATCATCCTATCAACTTCAATCTCACAGACACCATGGGCATATTTTCGCTCTCACCATAATGTTCCCTTCTGTAGCAATTCCAAAAGGAAACCAAAACTAGGGCAACTCCTCTCCCAATACTCAGTGTCATGAGACACTGCTCATGCATATGGCTGGCAGCCTTCTCTGCTCCCTGAATGTCTGCATTTGCTGCATTTCATCAATTAAAATTTCTCCACTTCACATCATTGCAGAGTGAGCATCTCTCTAAAAGACGGGTTCCCGGAGCAGGAAGAACTTTCTTTGGGTGAGACAGTCAACAAACTGTGAATACCTCTGGCCCACATGGATAAACTGAGGGGTATGGAGCCACCAAAATCCTGATGGTTTTGGCCTTGCTGCCTACTCTGGTAATAACGCCAGGAAGTAATGCATCTAATTTCACAGGACTTTCTCTTGGTGACCCAGGATGCCTCCTAGAGATCCCTGCTTTCTTTAGGCTAATGGGAAACTGTTAATGATACGCTGTGGTTTTTAAATCTTACCTTTAAAGACTTAAATGAGTATCAAAAGTCCTCAAGACCTTCTGCCACACTTTCTAAAAGATCCAAGTGACAATGAAAATCTATTTCAAAATAATTTTTATCTTTCTGCCTTATTCAACTAAATCTATGCTATCATGTTTTCATTTACTACAAAGTCGTGGCATCTACTTTAGCCAGGACTATTTCAGTATTTCCAGACTAATGAGAAATTTGACCAAGTCTACAAAGCAAACTGAAAAGCTATAATCACAAGACCTTACCTTGGCCTTCCAAATGTGTGTGTGTGTGTGTGTGTGTGTGTGTGTGTGTGTGCGCGCGCGCATGTGCATGTGCGTGTGTGTGAAACACACACTGGAGAACAGAGCAACCTAGGTGATGTTAATCATACTCTCCTACTTCTCCATGGATAATCAAATCTGAGGAATCAGAAGGTCTAGGGAACCACTACCAATTATTTTTTTTTTAACAAATTTGAAAATTTGAGGGAGGCAACTGGAAAGGACTCAGAATTCACCCTGTGAAGATACAGAGTAGTGTGCTTTTCCATTTGATGCCTTCCAAGGTCACATGGCTTCTAGTCACTGACCATCCAGTGGACAATACCTAATGAAGAATGACCAAAGACTATCCTATGTAGGTATAAAACTTAGACCTAATCCACAGAGTTGCCATAAAGACTCAATAAGATTATTAACTCCGTGACTACCAGACATTCTTATTCACCATAAAATGATGAGAATAGCTTTTGCACCTAAGACTTTCTCATTTTTATTATGAAAAATGTCAAATATGTATGAAGACATATCTGTTTCCATATTCATAAGTCATGAGCAATTAATACTTTCACCTACTGTCACAATACACTACTCATAGGGTTATTTTACATGTATCTCCAGATCTAATATCGTATCTAAATACTAGTGTGTATATATATATCTCAAAGCAGAGGCACTCTTGACAAGTCACAACCAGAATGGCATTATCACACCTTCAGTTTTAACAGTAATCACTTAAGATCATCAAACATACTACCAAATGTGTCTATTTCTCTGCTGGACCATTTTTTATTTGTATTTTAGCTTGGAGGCCATGAATGTTCATACTACACTCTTTCTCTGTCTTGGCTGATTTTGCTTTGTGACTATACTTTCCTTTTATGTCTTTGTAGTCTTTTGTTGTTGTTGTAAAAAACTAGATCATTTTTTCACTTGATACAATTTCCCACAGACTTCTGTGAGTTATCTCTAAACACACTACTTCCTTAAGTATAAATATAAACAACCCAACTTTCTTGTGTCCATCTCAAGGGTTATAATTTATAACAATCTCATTTCTCCTTGCAAAAAGAATTCCCTCCAGAAACACATATGTTTATTTTTCTTAAATACTAATTTACTCTAGCAGTTGGTGTATGTCAAGTACTATTCTAAATTCATCATAAGTATTACTTCATATAATTGTAAGAATAATGGTTGTTATTCAATTTACAAATGCAGTATCTACAGCCATAAAGAGAGAGAAATCAAGTAACTTGCCTTTGATCACAGCTAGTAAGTAGATAGAGGGTTCTATATAGAAATGAAAGCTGGGAGAACATTCAGTGCTGAGTTGATCTAACCATCTTTAAGTTAGTATCTCTCAGCTGAAAAGGTACTGGAGCTAGGATTTTACTGTTTATTTTGCTTATTAGTTGTGTCTCTGAGCAGTCTACCTAAGAAACATTAACATAAATCCATCCAGAGAGGAATGCCAAGGATTTGGGAACTCTTATAATGAATTCACCTTGAGGGCTAGAGAGATGCCTTAGCAATTAGGAGCACTGACTGTTCTTCCAAAGGATTCGGACTCTATTCCCAGCACCTATATGGTGGTTCACAATCATCTGTAACTTCAAGGGATCTAATGGTCTTTGGGTGTCCTTTGTAGGGACTAGTCACATGTATGTGGTACCTAGACATTCATGCAGGTAAAATACCCCCCACACACAAAAATTAATGATAATTTTCAGCATGTGGTAAGCCCCATCAGCTATTAATATAGGACAGTGGTTTTCAACTTTCCTAATGGTGACCCTTTAATACAGTTCTTCATATTGTCACGACCCAAACTGTAAAATTATTTTCATTACTATTTTATAAGTATAGTTTTGTCACTGTTATGAATCATAATGTAAATGTTTGATATGCAGGATATCTGATATGCAAACCCTGTGAAAGGGTCTTTTGATCTCCAGAGAGGTTGTAACCCACAGGTTGAGAACCACTAATGTAAAACATAGGCTGTGCTAAGTTCCACATCTTAGGGGCAGTTTTAATCAGATATCAATATTACAAATCATCAAATATTTACTAAGTCAGGTCTCGGTAAGTAAAATGTTCAACATGAATTAACTGAGGAATGAGTTTCCTAAAAGGAAAGCAATTGTCATCGAATTAAAATACATAAAACACTATCAAAATGGTTGAGATGAAAAAGTAATCAATATTAGTTATGATCATTTGGATTTGCTTGTCATAAAATGATTGAACCTTGGAAGATAAGTTTTCAACTTAATGCATTTAATAAATGTCACTTGTAGTTGTGAATAGATGAGAAGTGAGTTAAAAAAAAGACAATATTAAAGTTAAACCATAACCACTAATTCAGGTATAAACTGACTATTGATCTCATTGAGCCTGGGTGTTAGCATTCCCAGAGCAATTATCTGTAATAAATTGAAGCATGTGCTCGGGCTACACTTGTAAGTTGATAGACTGCCAAAATAATAGCATACGTGGGACTCTTCTCAATTCTCTTCAAATTTAGTTTTACCTTAAATTTAGAGAGCATTGACCTTCTTCTATTTCCGCATCTCAGGATTTATTTCAAATATACGTTCCCAGATGTGTGAACATCAATACCATGGCATCCTGTACTCAAAACAAGACAAACATATCAAATTTGGTTTGTATTTTCAAAAAGTTCTTTGTTAAACAGGGAACTACTTTTCATTGCACATCTGTCATTTAAAGAGACCTCATGGAGGTCTTCGGGGGACAAGGCTCATTATCTTGATCCCTTGGAAGTTCCTGTTGTGTTCTTGAGGTGACTGTCCTACCCTGTCACATTGTAGAAACAACTGTCCTGTCAGGTACCAGTTTGTATTCTCCCCCCACCAGCACTGTAGGAAGCTTTCTTTCAGTAGCTTCCTTCAGAGCCAATCAGAGGGCTCTCTCAAATATAGAGACTATGAAGCAAGGAAAGTTAAAGAGTGCTCTAACTTAAGAAATGAAAGGTTTTTCCAGTAAGAATATTTTAATTAAATTATAATTACATCCCTACATCTCTCCCTTCAACCCTTCCAATATCCCCAGCTGCATCTCAAATTCACATTATTTTATTCTTTGTGGAGGGTGTTTGTTTGTGTGTGTGTGTGTGTGTGTAAACACATAAATATGTAACTGCAACATGCTTATATATTTCATGTAGCTTGCATGTGTGTGACTTCAGGGCTGACCACTTAGTTTAGATAAGGGTGCTCGTCACTAGGGAAAACTAACTCTCCCTCTTGAGGATCTGTTGGTAATTGTCTACAGCTTTTCCTCTAGGTGTGGGTCTCCATGAAATTTCCCCCAATCATGTCACAAGTCATTTGGTATTGTCATTGTTCGTGTCTTGTTTAGTTAACCATACTGTTGAGATTCTATGGGTGTGGTTTCGCTGTGATATGAACACATGCAATCTCCCAGCAAATTTCCTGGTTTCTGGCTTTTATATTTTTCCACCCTCTCTTCTATGTTGTTCCCTGGGGCTTTTAGAACAGGGTTAAATTCTACCTTTGCCTTTCCCAACCCCCTGGTAAGATTCTTTTCATCTTGTAATAATTTTCTGATACCACAGAAATGGCACTATAGGTACCATATACACAAAGAACTATAGGATAGTTTCTTGGAAGTATATAGGTAGCATGGAAAGTGTTCAGCATTTAAAGGTTAATGATACCTAAATCTATCCACAGATTCACAGCAAGCAGATTTTATGTGTCTAAACTGAAAGAAGTACATAAACACACACACACACACACACACACACACACACACACACACACCTCAGTAAACAAATTCAAAGATGGATGACCTAAGACCACTCAGGCCAGACAAAACTAACAACCTGTTTCAAAATGCCACTTTAATTTTGTTGTTGTCTTTACCCAAGCTATATTTTATTGGCATAATTGTGCCCATTATGGGATACTATATAATAATTTGATATGTATATATAACATGTAATTATTGGGACAAGGTAATTAGCATGTTTTCTTCCTTAAACATTTGTATTAGGATACGAATACTAAAACTGTTGCCTATTAAAAAGCACAGTGTTTTAAAAAGGAAATTTAAGAAATAAAAAGTCAATGCATAAAATCTTTTCTTGTGTGTTATATGCTTTAATTATATTTTCAGATTTTAATTTGAATGTAGACTGTAGAACGGTAATTGGGGGAGGCTTTTATCTGCTTCTTACAAAAACAGATAGACACACATAGAGGGAACAGGAAGGATCTTATTTTGAATATAAAACTTTTCAGTCTCCTCAAAGACATGCTAGAATGATGAGCTCTGAATCTATAACAGAAAACAGAGGGGAGAAGCCAAGATACATGTGTGTCTCTCCCAGAAGAATCCTGGATAAGGAAAGCACTATCTTCTGGTCAGACCACTTACATGATCAAGGTTCTTAATATTTCTTCTCCTGTAGAACCAGTGCCAGATACTGCTGGGCTACTCAGATCCCTGCAGGCAGTGCATGGGATTCCCAGCAATAACACAGGAGTGTCACTGAAGGCAGAAACAGTCTCTTTCTGTTAGCCCTTTTCTACTAATGTTCTTTCAATGCATTTTGAAAATAGGTAGATTTTGATATTTCAGAATATATTAATATGAATATCATCAGTACATTTCCTGTTGAAGGAAATGTTCTGTCCTATAAAACTCTTAGATCTCTGAACACACATAGAAAACATAAAACATTGAAAACACATCTAATGAAAGGCTTTTCAAACTTATCAAAGACCCATGCAATAGTTAGAATCTGAAATGTTCCCTCAAGATCCACATCTTTAAAGGGATGGCTATAGGGCTGGAGAGATGGCTCAGAGGTTAAGAGAACTGACTATTCTTCCAGAGATCCTGAGTTCAATTTCCAGCAACCACATGGTGGTTCACAACCATCTGTAAAGGGATCTGATGCCCTCTTCTGGTGTGTCTGAAGACAGCTACAGTGTACTCATCATAAATAAATAAATAAATAAATAAATAAGTAAATGGGTGGATGGTTATAATCCTCTAGGGGCTATTGATGGGTGGAAGACCCATTAGGAGTTAGAGCCTCATGGAAAGAAGTTAGGTCATTGGAGGCATGCCTTGAAGGGGATGTTAGGTTCTTGGTCTGTCTGTCTTCCTGTCTCTATCCCTCTGTTTTTCTGTTATTCTTTCTTTCTCTGTATCTCTATCTCTCTGTCTTTCTTTGCTTCTCTCTGTCTGTTTCTGTCTGTCTATATCTATCTATCTACCTATCTATCTATCTATCTATCTACAGATATATATATATATCAAGCTTCCAAGTGGTAAGCAAGGCTCTCCACCATGAGCTCTCACAATGGACTGTGAGCAACAAGCCCATATGTTTGAAGCAACAAGTCCAAACGACTATGGGCTAAAATCTCTGAAACCATAAGTCAAAATAATCTTCCTTCCTTATAAGTTGATTAACTTTAATATGTTATCATAGGTATGGGAAGCTGACAAACACAACTCCTAAGAAACAAAGAATGAAGTTATTCTGGGAAGAGTAGATGGTCAAAGAAGCCAGCATGTCTCACCAGCTCTGGTCACTTGGTTAGCCAACCCTCAACAAATGAAAATGTTTCTATTAGGAATTGTCTGAATTGAAAACAAGTTGTCTATCTCTTGCCTTCTACAATATCTAATCTCCATATATTCTCTGGTTCCAATGTAGTTTGCAGAACCCAAAAACTCATGTTGAGGTTTTATCCCCCGAAGTGATGATACTGAAGTCAGGTAGACTTCAAGGGAGAGAAATAAGTAATGAGGACAGCTCTCTTGTAAAAGGTTAATATAGTTCTCATAAGATGAGTTTGTTCCTAACAGAATCTTATCCTAAATCAGGGAGGTTAGGTCTTCTCCAGGCACTGCTGCCCCAACTTCTCTAACAGGCTCTTCTTTATATATTCCTGCTACATAATGCCATTTATCATGAAGTCCAGTGTTCCTGGACCTCCAATACTGTGAGGTACAGAAACCCATTCTATTGATAAGATTTTCAACCCCAGATACCTTGTTACAACAATTCCAAATTTACTAAGAGAGGACTTCATACAATAAAAGTAACTCATGATCAGTCTTCTCTAATAAAACAGAATCTAATACCAGAGACTTCATTCTATAGTGAATATGAAACTGAAGAAGGAAATCCCTCATTTTAAGAACTAAACATGCTTAAAACTTAAAGTCCATTTTAAAACTTAGGACCACCCACTAGCTTCTACCATTGGCTTTCACCAACTTCCCATGAATGTAAATTAAGCCTTTACCACATGGACTTTGGGGAGGGGCATGTAAGAACTGGATGGCAACACTAAGGACAAAAAAAAGCAAACTAGAAACTCTACGACCCCACAGATGTAGAGAACCATGTTACTCCCCTAGGCACCCTGACCTGAACACTGGGAGCTTTTCAATGGTCAGGCAACATCCCAAAGAACCCAGTGCAGATCACAGCTTCCTCTATGGCATTTCCTCCCAGTCCACAGGCAGATTATGTCATTCTCCTGAGGCTTACCCTGGCAGGAGACCACAGCTCATAGCCTGGCCGTGGGTGGGGTGTGTGATGTGGTTAATCATAGTGTGCAAGAGACAAGGTTTCGAATGATGCCCCGGAAACTTAAAATCAAGTATTTCATGTAAAACATCTAGGCCATTGACTATCCTTAGGAATTAGAACTTCTATCAAGTCTGGGCCGTCAGGATGCTTTTAGTGTTAGTTTGTTGTGCTTTCCTAAAGATTTTTGAGTTCAAGCCCTTGTATACACTGTTCCATTCTCTGCTGTAGAGAAATGATCATAATGGCAACATCACTTGCTACATGTAAGATGTGAAAAATTCACAGTAAAATCCCCTTTGTTTTTACAATTCTCATCTTCACAATTCCTATTCCCATATTTCACTTTCTCTAGTTTAGAAACATCAAATATCTTGGTTGTTTATCTTTTGAGTTTCTTTTCCTGTTACTGTGATAAAGCACTCTGACGAAAGCAACTTAAAGGAGAAGGGTTTATTTAGACTCGTTGTACAAGGTATAGTTTGTTATTTAGGAGAAGTCAAGGCAATAAGAGTTTCAAGTAGCTAATCACACCACAGCCACAATCAGGAAACAAATGAATATTGTTACCCAGTTCTTTCCCTCCATTTCATACAGTCCAGGATCTCTTATACAAGTAATGGTATCATCTATAATTCAGATGTGTTTCCCCATTCTGGTATGATGACTCAGCAGATAAAAGAGCATGCTACCATGTTTGATGACCTGAGTTTGGTCACTTGAAGCCACAAAGGAGAGAACTGACTCCCAGAAGTTAATATCTGATAATCTTTATACATTATCTGTGATTTTCCCCAACCCACCAAATAAATAGTCTAATAAAGTGTTTCTAAAGAGAAAAGTATTTTTATATCAATTAAGTCAATCAAGACTACCTACCATAGGCATGCCGAGAATCCTATCTCCCAGGTACTTCTAGATTGTCAAATTGGCAATCAACTCTAACCATCACTTAGATGAAATGTGAATCTATATTTATAAATATCTGGATAACATGGGTACCATATGGAATTGGTATATAATCTACAATGTGGGAAGGTCAGGGTAGGAGATTCTATTTGTGAACACTCCACTCTATCCCAGCTAAGAGACACATAGGATTTTACTTCAGCTCCAGGCCACCTTTGTTTCTAGACTAAACTATACTTTGTGGTTGGTTGTTTTAGCCTCCTCTCTGGAATTGCCTTTATTTTAAAAATTAGCTCTACAAACATTCACTGAAACAAACAACCTAAATTTATCTTTGTCCTAGAAGAAGGAACTGGATTTTTTGTTTCTTTAGGTGCTGTAATACAAACAGCACCTTCAGCATTCCAGCAAACAAGAGTAGATAAGCAAAGTATCCCAGAAGAGTGTCAATGCATCTTCTCCTAGTTACCCTGCTATAGCATGGGATTGAGATGATTAAATTCACAGCTTCAATAAGCAGTACGCAGATTACTTCTTGAGGGGAGCCACATAATAATACCTGGAGCGTAAAAAGAGAAAATGAAGTTTAATTAAGTGTCACCACCAAAATCATACTGAAAAATCACAATGAAAGAGTGACTAGGAAGAGCAGTCCTGCAAGGATGTGGACAATGTGTTGCCAAGAATAAGACAATGACTTTAAAAAGTAGGCTGTTTATCAATATACAGTGTATGCTAAGTATAATGATATATGCAATGCATAGGATTCTAACACAGTGTAGTACCTGTATCAGATACATGTTCCAAGGCTAACCCACTGAGAAGTCAACTTTAATTTTTCTAATTTATTGAGTTATTTGTATTCTGAAGGAATTAAAGTATTTGCATAGAACAGTTCAAAATTCAAAACAATCTGGCATATGTATAAAATTGAATTAATAGAAAGACCTTAAATACATTTAAAGGTTTAAATTCACTAGCAATATAAAATTGATGAGGTTAAGAGCAAGAACGGGATTACAATTTGCTTAGTTGGTGAGGAAGTCAGTAATTACGAAACAAATGAGATGTAGGGGGGATGGGGGTGGCAACTAGCTTTAAACCTAAATACTAAGTCTTTTCCCAAAGATTTAGGGTTTAAATGTAGTCTTCTTGGGCTTATCTCAGTTTTCTGTCTGAAAGAACTATGTGAGCTATTATTCTTAACACCCAAGTGCTAAGAAATGGTATATCACCCATATGTGTGTACATCAGTCCCTCCAGGTGCTATCTCTTTTGAGTCTTTCTGAACTCAGTATCTGTCCAATGAATGCAAACTGTGTAGCTTCTATCACTATGGAAACAAGACATCCCCCACCACCACCACCACTAATGGCATTTCAGATATTCAGATCAAGTCAAGGAGGTGATAGAGTACTGATGCCATCTGCCAGTAACTTAAATGAAAGAGTTAAAGCATGTAAATGGACTTTCCCTTACTTCTCACTTGCAATTATATTAATAGTAGCAAACATTTCACATACAACATGTACTATGACCAGACCTTGTTCTCATCAACAACGGGCATCAACTCATCTTACACAACCCTGTATGAAATTGACAGGAATAGCATCCTCATTTGTGTGCCAGTCAAGAAAACTCAGGGTTCAGGCATTATATAACTTCCTAAAGTCTCCCTGCTTCTAGGTGGCCCTGCCTGTACTTGAAGGGAATAATCTCCTTCCAGAGGCTAGCTAAGAGAATTAGGCACCACTGTGTAACAGGATCCTCACACCCACCCACCTATTAAAATATAGCAGCCTTACTTCCACAGATAAGGGAATCAACATGAAACCCAAGGTTGCAAAGCCAACCCTATGTAAATACAGTGTCAGCAAACTTTACATTCCATTCTGTTGTAGGACACACAAGAACATAGGAAAACAGATCAGGGTATTTCCAGTTGAAGGAAAAAATACTCTACCTGGTCCTGCTAGAAAATACATCAGGTCTATATTGGTGACCTACTGGACTACCCTGTAGATGACCATATCCATTGAAAACCCAAGGAAGCTCCCATTGAGTGGAGAACACACCTTTTCCCAAATGTAAAAACAGATTACACATCTGATAGTTTTAAAGTTTTATGTATCCTCTCAATTTTAACTGAACCAACGGTATATCCATTGATCATATTTAGTACTGTTTTTTGTTTGTTTGTTTGTTTGTTTTAGGGTTTTGTTTTCAAGAAACCTTAACAGCCCCACCTAGATTACATGACCACTCTCTTTCTCTAGAAATTAGACACGTTCAAGCACCCTACGTGAGCTCTCAACTTCTGAAGTCACAGGACAGTGAACGCTAATGGAAATCAGGGATCACGTCATGGGGCGGGGGGAGGGGGGGAGAAGTTATCTTTGATATCAATCAAAAGCTACGACAACATCAAAAAGCCCTCTTCTCACATTCTATGCCATCACAACAGCTGCTGTTGACAAGTAAACACCAAGTAATCAAAACAAGCATTAATTAGCACCAACCATTTACTATTCATCAAGACAGGCCATCATCTGCTAATTATCAGACCAATAACAGAGTATTGATCACAATTTGTCAACCTAGAAGTAATTGAAACCAGGAAAAAGAAGAGTGGAATCCCTCAGTAAACAATAGGTTTTTAGTTCAGAAATGCAAAATCAGCTCTTCCATTCTACCTCCCCATCGATAAATGCTTGTCATATCATTGTCTCTCAACTGTGATTTTTTTTAAGAAAAAAAATCATGTGACTTGGTAGGAACATATTAAGCACATATATCATTTTGGCAGCCAATACCACGCCGTGATGGAATTAAGAGAGCTAATGCCTTGCTGAAAGCACAGATCAGGTATGTCTTCTTATGTGCCTTACTGTAGAATAATGTTAGTTAACTTTCATTTCTCATCTGTTTAGAACCAGTTACAGAATATCTATAATGGGATTTCTGGCTTTAATTATTTAGATAGGTATGTTCCTCTTCTATATTTTAATGTTCAATGAAGAGACTCACCAAGTTGTTATCCTCACAGAGAGAAGCCAAAACTCGGCATTGTTGTTGCCTTCATGAATGTAGGACAGTAGTTCTTAACCTTCCTTATGTAGTGACCACCAGCCATAAAATCATTTCATCACTGTCTTATAACTCTAATTTTTCTACTGTTATGAATCACAATGTAAATGCCTGATATGCAGGACATATAATACATAATTTCAGTGAAAGAGTCATTCTACATCAAAGGGTTCACAACCCACAGGTTGAGAACTACCCAAGGTATGTTAGGAAAATAAATGGGGAAAAAAAATCAGTCCTACTGGAATCTAAAACTTAGTCCTTACCAGGTCATTCCTTCAGTAGATATTTTTCAATGACAAAATGCTAAGAAGTTTTGCCAGCTGGTTGTCGGTGGCACATGCCTTTAAGAGGCAGAGACAGGTGGACCTCTGAGTTCAAGGACAGCCTTGAAAAAGAAACCCTTTCTTGAGAAAATAATAATAATAATAATAATAATTTAGACGATATGATAGTATATTTAAGCAACCCAAAGAACTCCACCAGAGAACTCCTACAGCTGATAAACAACTTCAGCAAAGTGGCCGGATATAAAATCAACTCAAGCAAGTCAGTAGCCTTCCTATACTCAAAGGATAAGCAGGCTGAGAAAGAAGTAAGAGAAATGATACCCTTCACGATAGCCACAAACCATATAGAGTATCTTGGTGTGACTCTAACCAAACAAGTGAAAGATCTGTATGACAAGAACTTCAAGTCTCTGAAGAAAGAAATTGAAGAAGACCTCAGAAGATGGAAAAATCTGCCATGCTCATGGATTGGCAGGATTAATATAGTAAAAATGAGCATCTTACCAAAAGCAATATACAGATTCAATGCAATCCCCATCAAAATCCCAACTCAATTCTTCATAGAGTTAGAAAGAGCAATTCAAAAATTCATCTGGAATAACAGAAAATCCAGAATAGCTAAAACTATTCTCAAGAGTAAAAGAACCTCTGGGGGAATCAGTATCCCGGACCTCAAGCTGTACTATAGAGCAATAGTGTTAAAAACTGCATGGTATTGGTACAGTGACAGGCATGTAGATCAATGGAACAGAATTGAAGACCCAGAAATGAATCCACACTCCTATGGTCACTTGATCTTTGACAAAGGAGCTAAAACCATCCAGTGGAAAAAAGATAGCCTTTTCAACAAATGGTGCTGGCTCAGCTGGAGGTCAACATGCAGAAGAATGCAAATTGACCCATTCTTATCTCCTTGCACTAAGCTCAATTCCAAGGGGATCAAGGATCTCCACATAAAACCAGACACACTGAAACTAATAGAAAGGAAACTAGGGAAGAACCTTGAACATATGGGCACAGGGGAGAATTTCCTGAACAGAACTCCAATAGCTTATGCTCTAAGATCAAGAATTGACAAATGGGACCTCATTAAATTACAAAGTTTTTGCAAGGCAAAAGACACTGTCAAAAAGACAAAGCGGCAACCAACTAACTGGGAAATGATCTTTACCAACCTTACATCCGACAGAGGGCTAATATCCAATATATACAAAGAACTCAAGAAGTTAAACTCCAGAGAGGCAAGTAACCCTATTAAAAAATGGGGTACAGAGCTAAACAAAGAGTTCTCACCTGAAGAATATCTAATGGCTGAGAAGCACCTAAAGAGATGTTCATCATCCTTAGTCATTAGGGAAATGCAAATCAAAACAACCCTGAGATTCCATCTCACACCAGTCAGGATGACTAAGATCAAAAACACAGGAGACAGCAGTTGTTGGCGAGGATGTGGAGAAAGAGGAACACTCCTCCACTGCTGGTGGAATTGCAAGCTGGTACAACCACTCTGGAAAGCAGTCTGGCGGTTCCTCAAAAAACTGGGCATGACACTCCCAGAGGATCCGACTATACCACTCCTGGGCATATACCCAGAGGCTTTACTTGCATGCAATAAGGACACATGCTCCACTATGTTCATAGCAGCCTTATTTATAATAGCTAGAAGCTGGAAATAACCCAGATGTCCCTCAACGGAGGAATGGATTCAGAAGATGTGGTATATCTACACAATGGAATACTACTCTGCAATTAAAAACAATGAATTCACGAAATTCCTAGGCAAATGGTCAGAACTTGAAAATATCATCCTTAATGATGTAACCCAATCACAAAAGAACACACATGGTATGCAGTCACTGATAAGGGGATACTAACCCAGAATCTCGGAATACCCTAGACACAATTCGCATATCAATAGATTTCTAAGAAGATGGAAGGAGAGACTCCTGGTCCTGGAAAGACTGGATGTAGGGGAACGCCAGGACAGAGAAACGAGAGGGGGCTGAATGGAGAAAAGAGGGAGGGAAGGGGGCTTATGGGACTTTCGGGGAGGGAGGAAACGGGAAAGGGGAAATGATTTGGAATGTAAATTAAAAAAGAAAAAAGAAAAAAAAGAAAAAAAAAAGAAACCCTTTCTTGAGAAAATAATAATAATAATAATAATTTATATAAATAACAATTATTAAAATTAATTATAAAGGTTAAATATGAAATTAATGTAAAGGTGCTATGCTAAAGACTGCATTGAAAGAATGAGAGCATGCCTAAGATATAAGACATAAGAAAACTCTCACTGACCTTGTGGGTCATCCCTATGTTTGTCTCAGGAGAGCAGCACCATCTTAGCTACACTTGATGATTAACATGTCTACCTTTATCAGATTTCTGACACTTTCCATTTTAGAAGGTGAAAACAGCATGAATAAGCTCAAATGCCAAGAAACTAGAGACTGGTTCAATTCTCTCAGTTAATATTGTCCAAAGGAACACCCCCCCCACACACACACACACATACACACATTCAGTGGAGGTGAGAAAACTGCAAAAATCTTAACAGCTCACCCGAGAGCTGGTTCTCAAAGGCTTTTCCATAATAACTAGTTTTGCTTATTTTCTGCCTGAAGAATTTCCATAATTTTAAGTCCTAGAAAAACATGACTCGTAACGGGAGCGGAGACATAACAAGAACCCTGGCGAGCCTCGGATAGCAGAGGAGCTCGCTCAATCATAGCAGTAGTTATAGGAGTCCTACCTGGAGACCTGGCTGGCTAAGTGGATTAGCCTGTGACTTTCTACCCATGAGACTATTCTTGAATTCAAGTCTTGACTGGAGTGACTGAAAAATCATTCTGACCACTGATGTGCGAAACACTGAGGTGAACTGAGAATGGGGGGGGGAGTCTCAGGCTAGTTATTTCAGTGCTGGATTCCCCAGTCCCCACACCACAGCAAATGCACACACTCTACACAAGAGTCGCACATGACCCACGGCTCTAGGCAAAAAGAACAAAAACAACACAAAAACGAATATTGATGATTGAAGAATTACACACATACCTGATCCAAGTAAACTATTGCTAGGCAAATACCCAAGGTTTAAAAAAACAATGCTGTATAAGCATGGGGTGGGCATTGAGATTCCCAGCACCCACAAGATAGACAGATATGGGGGTACCCGTGGAGCTGGTGTAAGGGAGAAGTCAGGCAGATCCCAAGATCTTGCTGGCTACTCAGTCTAGCCAAAATATTGAAAGGATAAGACAGGGAGCAGCAAGGGGACACAGCTGATGCTGGCATTTGATCTCCACACACACCTTGTATGTGTGCACATACATGTGCAAGCTCGCACATACACACATGCATATACCATAAACACACACACACACACACACACACACACACACACAATCCTTGGTTTAATCACTGACATTCTTTTAACCTCTATGGTATTATAATAAATTAATTTCTTTATCGCAATGTACACGATCCAAGTGCTTAGACGCAAGATATTTTCTCTTCTTTTGAGCACATTCACTTTGACTACAGAGGAACCCAAACCTAGAAACATTAGAATAGAAATAGCCTCATAGATCTAGCCATGAAAGAGATGCAGCCAGCAGACATGAGGAAATGCACACAAGCGCCCAGAAACACTATGGCCCTCCATAATAAATGAAAGAGTTAACAGGGCTAGCTTGTTTCAAGAAAACCACCCTGTTAAATTACACATTACAGCCAGCTCTGGTTTCATTTAAAGTGAATAATTCATTTGTACCTTAAATTTCATCTCTATATCTGATTTAAAACACTGCTTCCAACAACAGGTGCATATCCATATAAATGACTTTGCTGATTCTGTGGAGAAAGGCTGATTGCAAGCAGAGGGGAAGGGGAAGGGGAAGGCATTTTGCTTTTTATGTCAGAGCCAGAACTCTCTTAGCAAGCTTCCCCAAACAAATACCTTTGTAAAAAAAATAGATATGATATTGGGAAAAAGAATATCTATTCTACCAGAAATAAATCTGAAATAATATCATATTCATTCTTCATAGTGAGTTAGATACAATGCCCTGTCTTGTCACTTGAAACTCTAAGGAACCAGGCTCCCACCTTAACAGAATTCTACTGATCACTTTCTGTAAACATTGAAGCTTTGTATAAACTGACAGCAATTGAGGACCCGCCACCACTTTCTGGGGATGGTATTACTGACTCCCCCATTTCAACTTCCAGATTTGATTTAATTTGATTAGAGAAGTATTAACGAAGCTGAAACACTAACTCATAGCAATCACGCAGGAGAGAGATCACCCAAGTGGCTGGCAAGCCCTGTGTTTGGGGAAGACTTTCAAGATGGTTCCCTTTAAGATGTCTGATTAGGAGACTGTGATTGCAATCACTAATAACTCGAGGGTCACAGGACTGCTCAGATGAGCTAGCAAGTTCAATTACACAGCAAGATGAGGGACACTAACAGTCCCAATCTGCTTTAAAATATACCATGTGCCAATAATTGCTTTTCACCAGTTCTCTGTTTATAGTAATGCTTTATGATTTTTCATTTTCATTGGGAAAAAAAATCCCCCTTTTGTCCACAAAGCATTTGACTGTATGTGTTTTCATGTTACTGAAAGTCTAGCTCCAAAGCCTTAGAACTGAGAGAGAAAATTAAACTCCCTGGCAGATGTTCTCTTTGTAGTTACATGTTTAAGTTCAAGGTCACAGGGCTGGCTTGTTATCATGCTACCCTTTGGCAAAAATGTTCACAGAAAATGAACCAATGAGAACAAGGCCCTATAAATTCTGATTGTAGCACTATTGAAGCTATAATAAAAGAGAGAGAAAGAGAAGGGGGGGAGAGGGAGAGACAGAAAGGAAGCAGGCATGGAAGGAGAGGGGAACAGAGGGAAGAAAGGAAGAAGGAAATAAATAAGTACACTAGGAGAGATGGATGATAGAGATATATAGACTAGATATATAGATAGATATAGATATAGATACTTTTTTCAATACTTAGAGATGAGAAAGAATACAGAAACTCTAATTTTGCATTATTCATTAGGTAGCCACAGACCAGCCAGCTAAGGATCACAGAGAAAATAGAAATGAAAAAGAAAGGCGATAAAATCCCCCAGATTGCTACAGCATATTTTGCATCATTGTTTCGCTAAGGGCTAAAGAAAAGGTTTGTGTTTTCCATCCCAGATACTCAGGAGCATTCCCTCTGGGTCAGGAGATCCGGCAGAGTAAGACTTTTTTTGTAAACATTAAGTTTCTGAGACTATCTCTTCTCCGTGTTCTGATTCGCCTATAACCTCCACTTAGCAGTGGGATTTGTATTATAAAAGCATGACAGAGCAGAGACCTATGTGGGGAGACATCAGAGTTTGGATGCTGGAGCTCGAGGTCTGAATCCTATCCTAGTTTCCTCTACATCTAGGTTCTGTGATGAACACCAAAGTTTTCTCCCTTGTGCCTCAGTTTATGCATCTCTAAAATGGTAGCACAGATGTCCTTCACAGAGTAGAAACATCTTGATGATGCTCTAAAGAGCTATGTCTCCCACAGACTAGATGCTTGATATTTATGCAATATGGTTGCTGTTACCTTTCTAGACAGAGAGAATCCATGCACTCACAGCCCAAAGGAACCTGAGCTCACCAAATAACACTCCCAAACTCCCAAATAATAAACTCACTTCCTTCTCTGTTGCTATAAAATGACTGGGCAGCAACATACTACATATTCAGTCTCTCTCTCTCTCTCTCTCTCTCTCTCTCTCTCTCTCTCTCTCTCTCTCTCTCTCATTTCAATTAGTTTTCTGCAACCATCTTCATTAAAACTCAAGGTTACCAGGCTCCACACAATGCTGGCACCAGGGGTGAATATAAAGTTCTCAGTTCATTGATGTGGCACTGCATTTGAGGTTTCCTACCCTTGTCTCCCCTTTGGCAAGTGTCCATGTTCACTGTCACAGTTTTCTTCTGTCAGGTTTTTTTTTTTTTGCTTTGGGTCTGTTTCCTCTGGCATTGGACTATCTGTGAGTTCTTAGATCTCCGGGTGTCCTGTGTGGAGCATTCTGTTTCCATATCATTCACATGAAAGCATCACCCTGATGGCTTCTCTATACTCCAAAGCTAAGCATGCCTCAATCCAACGTCTCCTACACACCAACACATGAGTCTTGGAAGCCATATCCTATGCAGTGATTCAGAAATAAACCTGAGGGTATCCTGATTCCTACCACTGGACCCCACCTTAAAAACCTATCTAGAATTTAAGCACCCAGAACATGCTTTACTGGAGGAAACCATTTCTGGTTCTTAGGTTACTTCAGAGCCTCCTTGCTGCCTGATTTCTCTACTTTTGGCCTCTCCCTCTTGCTCTCTGTACTTCCAGCCTGTTCCTCGTGATTTACTCCAAGCATATCCACCACGAGTCAAAGAATCTTGTGCCCAGGACCCTCTTGTAGGTGTGTCCAAGCTTCTGATATTGTGATGACTCACAACAAGACTGGTGTCTCATAAAAAGGACAACAGGCCAAGTGGGGACACCATATGCAAATAAATGAGAAGAGGCCTCAGAGGAAAGCAGATGTCCTGACACCTTTAGCCCAGTCCAGAAGTCACTAGGACTGAGAAAATAAATGACAGCCATCCAGTCGATCCAATCTACAAAGCTGTAGCTAAGAACCACACAATTTAATAAAAAAAAATGAAGAAGCAAACATAACCCCACATGGTGTTTTAAGTGAGTCAATCATTTTGTGTCGGGTCACCTCCACAGCTATTCTGGGCTGTATGTGATCTCTGGGTCACAGGTTGGACAAACCTTCTTGATAGGAAAAGCCAATGAATGTTCTTGGCCTGAGTTGGAGACCCTATCCTGGAATTCTCTTCCCTCCCTCAAACCCACTCTGTCCTGGTCAGGCTGGTTTCCTTGCTATTCCCTAGACACAACCGGCACCCCATGTCTGGTCACTTCCTGTTGCCCCTGTTTGGTATGCTGGCTGCCCAGCTGCCCATGCAGTTTAGCTTCGCTTCAAGATCCTCCAGGGGACTGTCTTGGAGTATCTTCTCTACTATTAAACTCCATATGTTTTCACAGTCAGCCTGCTTTTCAATCTCCAACACATTCTACTTCATTATCGTGTTTCCCAGTTAGACCTCAGTATCCAGGAAAACCAGAATTGAATGTAGTTTGTTCAACATTGAATTTCCTGTATTCCGATCAATTCCTGGCTCATAGAAGGAAGCTCATAAATGACTGTGAAATGGAAAAAAAAATCTTTTCTAACCAGGACACTTTCTAACAGAATATTTATCAAGGTCAGTTTGTACTAAACAGTAGCAAAATCAGAGGATTCGGTCCTGAATATTAACTGACTTACACCTTCCCAAGATTCACGTGCTGATGACCTAACTGCCTCTGGAGCTGTTTTTGTCAGTGGACTTTTAAAGAGACAGGTAAGGTCAAATTATATACCAAAGGAGTATCCTTATCCCAAAAAAGACTAGTGTCTTATAGGGAGGAGGAGGACACGGAAGGGACACAGAGACTGAGATGCCTTATGCAAGCAAATGAGCGAGGCCTCTGAGAAGTCAGTTCCCTGGACCCTTCAGAATACCCACTGGGATGGTGAGGATATAAATGGCAGTGTTCCAGATGCCCAAGTCATTGATGCTGTGCTATCCCAACCCTAGCAGACTGTGACTGCCCTCTGTGATCATTATTTTAAGGAATACTCTCTTGTACTTATTTCTAAACAAGGACTGGGTACAGTGCCCTATCCCATCCCTCCACCTGAATGCACATTTCATTGTCTTTGTATCTGGCACTCAGGATGAGTGACTGGTTATCCCCAGTTTGGGAATAATAGTGTGGTTTGCTATGCATGCTCAGAATAATTAACTTCTTCATGGTACAAGTGATGCTGAACTAACTCCACCATTTGATCTCTGTGTGCTGAGTAGCACATTTGTACAGAGAAGCAGCCCCTACTCGGCTAGTTGACTCCCCATTGATTCAGCTCAGACAGAAGAGTGGATCCATGCACATACATAAACATGCACAGCACACGAGCACACACATTTCCTTCTGAGTTTGAGAAATGCTACTCTGTCCTTATGTGAAGGGACAGCTGGAGACAGAAAAGCTTAGGTCAAAGCTACAAAGTCTACATGAAATTTTATCTGTAGAGAGAAGTTAGTAGCTTGGGAAATTGTGAATGCCCAGTGATAAAATAGTGGAGCTCTTATGTAGTGACCACAGGGCGTCATGTGTTGACTAAGCACCAAACCCTCTATTGGAATCCTTGATACGACAACACAGGGATGGAAGGTAACCTTCCCTGCTCTAGATGAGGGTTCCTAGGGAAGTCGTAGGTGAGGGATGTTTGTAGAGAAACAAAGCTTTCCACAGAGTACTGTCAACATTCAATTTCAGTATACAAGGCCAGTAATACCTATACCAGATGCAATTAGGAGGACTGGAAGGCTCAAGGTCAGAGGGGCTAAGAAAATCAGTTGGCCTCTGGTTTCAGACTTTGTCTGAAATGAATTGCAGATAGCTCTCCATGAGCTTCAGGTTGCACAAAGATCAAAAGAAATAAAGAAAAGGAAAACAAAAGAAGAAAAAGAGTCTAAAACTACTTTTGCTGGGTTATTATAAGGAATGAAATAATAAATATAAATTGGATATGAAATGGGTGGCACCAAGGAAACACATAAATAGGGCAATTATATGACTATAGTTTTTCTGCTATTTCTTTGGCAATCCATACAAAAGATGGTTGTCACATGGGTGGAAGATGAGAAGAAACAGGAAGAATGGTGCTTAGGAGACAGAAGGTGTTTACCTTCTTCCATTTGTGAAAAGTCTCTTTGAAGCAGAAACCATGTTCTATTTCTTTATTTCTTATAGCTCCTGGCAAATATATTTTTCCCTCCTGTATGTTGAGAAGTTGCAAATCTCACACATATTATATTATATACTAATGTGCAGAGAAAAGAGGGCCTTTACATTTTCTTCAGCCAACACATTTCCTCCCTAGCTCCACTCCACAGATCAACAGTGTAAAGACATTTTACATTTGCATCTGAGCTAAAAGCTTAGTCTGATTACATTTCAGGCAATGCAGAGTCCCTTAACAAAAGAAAAAAAAAAGCTAAAAGCTAATTGTGGTTGTTCACAGCATTTTCTTTCTTTTTCTGACTTTCCTTCTTCTCTCTAAATAAGCATCCAAGCATATGCCTGTAGTCAGGATAAAGACACTGAGGATCCAGTAGACAGTAAGGTCTCCCTCCCACTTCCCCCATTCCTCAGACAGGCAGTTCTGCTCAGGGACCACAAAGATGGCTGCTCTTCATTTTCAAACACCAAGGGATGGATTTATATCTTCTGGGCTGTCTCCTTGGTTCACTTCTACTTTATGTATTTGGGTAATGGATATCATAACAGTTTAACCTCCGCTGAGCCTTTGAAGTCAGAAGAGAAGCAATGATCTTCGCCAACTGGCTAATTCTGTGCCCATTATTAAATTCTAGATACCTGTAGTCACTGGGCATTGCAAAAGCTCCATTTAAATTCATGCTGAACTTTCTGTGTCATTTATCATGAAGCTTTGACAATGATTTATCAATGGGACAAAGAAGACAAACCTTAGAAAGAAAGCTAAATAGACGGGTGTCAAGTTGTATCTATCAGTGAAAATGTGACAGGTTTGGAAGGCTTTGATAGGAGTTGTGTATATATAAAAAAGATGCTCTGGGAGGAATGTAGATTAAGCCAGTTCTTTTCTTGAGCCAGGGCTATATGCATGTTTGTCTGAAATTAGCAATAAACTTTAAATCATCAAACTCTAAGGTTTGGGTCTGACATTTATAGGATATGGGAAGTCTTTAAGAAACGTTTTATTTCTAAGTCAATATCTTGCTTGGTAGTTTCATCTTTTGAAGATGAAAATTGATTTTTCTCAGTGCTGCAAATAGCCTCATCCCATCCCCCATTGCTACTAAGAGCCTGGCATGCAGGGAGGACAATTTGGGGAGCCTGGACGATGACTACGGCAGCTTCATGCCATCCCAGCATGTCCATTTCACTCCGGAGAAGAGGATTGGGTGACTATCTCAATGCTGTGCATTTCATAGTAATTGTCTGCTCTTCATTAGTGACAAAAAGGACAGTTCAGCAGGACTCCTGTCTCAAAGCATCATAAGCATTTACCTTAATTTTATTTCAGGCGACAGTACCAAGCATTGGCTCAGATATGTCTTCAAAGTAGTCCCATATGTTATCATGTTGAGGTCTTTTCTCCACAAGGACAGGATTAATCCCTGATCAAAGCTTAAAATATTCTCTACTTAATGACTCCTGAAAATAAGGCAAAGACTATTTTCTTGCCTTATTTTGACTAACTGTCTCATTCTTGGAGGAACTACAGAGATACGTTGAAGAAAATGGTTCAAGTGGATGAAGATGTGGATGCACCTTTCAAAGGCCCCACCTTAAGTGACTTTCTTCCACTACTTAGGAGTTACCTCTCAAAGGCTCCAAAATATCACCAGATGTTATAGACTAAATATTCAAAACACAATCCTGTGGGAATACTTCAGTCTGTAACCATCATGGGCACAGATAGACAAACCTAGAATGAGAAAGAAGCATATATTTTATGGCATTTTTTAAAAAACTGTATATTTATTTTTAATTTATTTTTATTTGTATGTCTATGAATGAATGTCATGTGTGTGTGTGTGTGTGTGTGTGTGTGTGTGTGTGTTGTGTGTGAGGGGGGTACCAACAGAAGTCAGAAGAGGGTATCAGAGCCCCTGGAACAGGAGTTACAAGTGGTTGTGAGCTGCCCAGGGTGCTGGAAACTCAGCTCAAAGAGAAGCAAGTACTCTTAACCACTGAGCCGTCTCTCCAGCACCAATATTATAATTGTTAAAGACTAGGTGTGGGCAAATGTGACAGTTTAGAACAACTGGGAGCTCCAAACGTGAAGAAGACACACACACACACCTACTAGTATAATTATGCTCAAGAATGAAATAATAAAAAAAAAAATCAGGGCACTAGCACACTGGTGTGTCAAGAGATGGACTGCCACTCAGGACAACATGGGACTCTTCCACCTCCCCTGAGGCTCCTTTACCCCTTGCAGAAGACGAGCAGCTGAGGGGAAAGTAAAGCACACTCTCATCACATGGTAGGATGAAAGAGTCCGTGTCTATGTAGGAGGGTGGAGGCAAAAGCCCTTTGTCTGGGGCAGAGGGGGAAAAACTCATGAGCCCCAAATCCTGCAAAGAAACCAAGAATATATATGGCATTGCTTGCAAGAGCATCGGAAATCCTTGTCTGCTCAGGGTTTGCTGGTAATGTCAAGGGAAGGGAGAAAAGAACGATAATGTTGAGAACCTCTGCTTGCCGGGGGCTGGAAAGATGTTCAGCAGTGAAGAGCAATGGCTGTTCTTCCAGAGGATCCAGGTTCGATTCCTCCCACCACCCATGTGGCAGCTCACAATGGTCGTAATTCCAACTTTTCTGGCTTCTGCAGGTACCAGGCACACATGTGATATACAGACACTTATACATAATAAAATCATTTTATAAAAAAAATAGAACTGGGCAGTGGTGGTGCATGCCTTTATTTTTTTATTATTATTATTTATTTTATTTTTTTTAATTTACATTCCAAATCATTTCCCCTTTCCCGTTTCCTCCCTCCCCGAAAGTCCCATAAGCCCCCTTCCCTCCCTCTTTTCTCCATTCAGCCCCCTCTCGTTTCTCTGTCCTGGCGTTCCCCTACATCCAGTCTTTCCAGGAACAGGGGTCTCTCCTTCCATCTTCTTAGAAATCTATTGATACGCGGATTGTGTCTAGGGTATTCCGAGATTCTGGGTCAATATCCCCTTATCAGTGACTGCATACCATGTGTGTTCTTTTGTGATTGGGTTACCTCACTAAGGATGATATTTTCAAGATCTGACCATTTGCCTAGGAATTTCGTGAATTCATTGTTTTGGGAGGCAGAGGCTGGTGAATTTCTGAGTTTGAAGCCAGCCTGGTCTATAGAGTGAGTTCCAGGACAGTCAGGGCTACACAGAGAAACCCTGTCTCCAAAAAAAAAAAAAAAACCAGTGTTTTCTATTCTTTCACACACAATGTCTGACACTCAATCAGAAATAACGAGGCATGTACAAAAGCAAGCAAAACTATTCCTAAAGAAGTCTGAGTCTTTCTTAAGTTTCTCTGAAGGAAGACCAACTGTTGTACACTAGTTAAAATGGACTATCATGAAGAACTACATTTGAGATATTTTTGATGTGTAATAGCAATTTTGCATAAGTTAGAATAAGAAATTGTTTCTGCCTTGGGTAGGGAGCATCGTGGGAAGCAAATGAAAGCTGTTAACCGAGAGTCAGGCTGAGAAGGAGCAGAGCAAGTGTTGTGGTAGGGGAACTGCTGGTACAAAGGCTTGAATAGATGAAAAAGGCACAAAATATTGACAAATTTACAGTCAAACCGATAGAGCCTTGGGGGAAGAGCAATTCTCTCATTGTTTGGTGCTTTTTCCATGATATCCTCAAATGTGCATCAGTATATAAGGCTAATTATCCTCAAATAAAAGGAGAGACATTGACTGCGTGCTGGAGGCAAATTGAGTCATTTCCACCGTTGTTCCTGGAAGAATGTCTCCTTGGAAGCATGGCACTCCGTTATAAGCAAGTATTGGCAAGTTCGTGCTTCCATGGTACTGTGCCTGCTGACAGGCACTTTAAAGGAAACTCCTGAAAAAAAGACATCTACATCACACATCCCAAGAAGGATAGCGGTCTAAATTTCCACACATGCCTCCATTGACAGGAAATTATAGAAAACCCGTTTTTTCTGGTATATATATATATGCTGAATCATAAAAATTAAGACTTTGATGATAATCAATTTCTGTATTTGAACTACACCATAAATACTCACATATGTATTCTAATGAGATAGAACAATTATAAACTTTTGGAAATCATCCAAAATGAAGCTGGATGACAGGAACTTTGACATATACACGTGCTGAGAAAATCTGCAATCATATAAAACTTCCCATAGGGTTAAATTTAGTTCCATTAAGGAAGGTAAGCTTCTGTATGTGGGTGGTTGGCAGAGTGTGTTTATTGAGCTCCACTGAGGACCAAGAAAGAAGAGGTAAATATGGATAGTTATCTTTACTTTTCTGCCTATTTTTTTTTAGGAAGTCATCTCCATTAGTGTTGTCTCGGCATGCAATATGGTTGAATGTGGAGCCTCCACTGTTAGGGATCTGTTGAAATTATCCTTAGGACTGATGATCTTTACTTAGATGGGGCGTGATAAGACACTTCAGATAGGGCTGGAGAGATGGCTCAGCGGTTAAGAGCACTGACTGCTCTTCTGAAGGTCCTGAGTTCAAATCCCAGCAACCACATGATGGCTCACAACCATCCGTAATGAGATCAGATGGCCTCTTCTGGAGCATCTGAAGACAGCTACAGTGTACTCACATATAAAGAGAGAGAGAGAGACTTCAGATAATCTATTGCTCTCACTTGAATCTGGCTGCTATCAAACTCCTGAAGAATTAATCTCTGGTGTCTTTAGGTGAGCATCTTCATCTCACCAAAGATTCATCAGAGATTCAAAAGCAACAGTGCCAAGTGACCAGGTTCTAAAACTGAGCCAAACACATCTTTCTTCCCTGATAGATGGCTCAGCTCAGGTATTCTGACATAGTAACAAAATGCTGATGAACACAATCGCAGTAAACACTGGGGGTTCTTTAACCCTAAAAAAAGAACATTCCCAGGAGGTAGTAGAGGCAAAAAACCATTCAGAGACGTCCCGAAGGACACACGTTGGCAGCCTTCCTGTTCTTCCTCCTAAGTTTCTTGCATCCAGCCCAGCACCCCACAAAACCACAAAAGTAATGAGGGAGCCTTCGGTTTTCAAGCATGGCTTGGGCGGTTTTCCACACACACTCGGCAGGGGACACGTGCATCTTCCCTTTCAATGCTGAGCTCAGTAGACAATAAATAAACCACTCCCGCAAATTACCTCTTCCCATGTACAAAACGATACCCTGGTGCCCTCTAAGACTTCATTTCCATCACTGTAAAAATTAATTCACCTCATATAGTAAGCTATCTACTTCTCGAGAGTAATTTTGTTATAGGATCAAAGCCAGCATGCTTCTAAAAGGAGAAATTCCTCATAAGAGCCAGCCCATGACCATAAATCTTAGAGTAAGATAGTCTTTGCTTTTACCCAGGATGCTATTTAGAAGATGACAGATGTCCCAATATTTACTAAAAAGGAAATAACGTAAATATTGAAAGACTCTTGGTATAATTCTCCCATTAAAATGAGTTATATGTATTGATAGGAGCTATTGAGAAGGCTTCTTCAAACTAGGGACTCAGAAGTGAAAGCCCAACTTTGGGGAGTCGACAAACTGAGCTACATTAAGGGCATCATGAAGTTGCTCCAGTAAAACTCTACATTCAAAAATCAAAGGCCACTCAGAAGATACCAGGTATCCAGATAGTACTGTGCTTTAGCTAAACATAATGACCATGGAATTCTATTGTGCACTTTAATAACTGGCATTTAAAGCATAGTTCTTATAGCTTGCAGACTCTAATCAGATGAGAGTTGTTTTCTTCGAATAGCGTTCTTGCTGTTCTGTAATGCCCGTTGGAATTTTACAGGAAAATGTTTCATTGTCCTAATCAAATACATGTCTTAGCTTGAAAAGGTAGCTGCTGTAGACCTCTGGGTGAGCCCCTGGTGTTTACATAAATAGGGCTTTCGATTGGTAAGCAATTAGCCATCCCTGACATTTGACACTGTTACGAACGCCATCAGAGGATCTAATTAAGTGTACTTATGCACATGACACTCCACAATGCAAGGGACTCAAACACACATACATTTCCTGCTTCCTGTACGCTGCAAAACCAATACTAGGGCAGAAATTCATTATGACCTCATTATGAATTCAGTAATGATTCCCTTTGAAGAATGCAAACCACTGGTTTCCCAAGATATTTATTTTGGCATTCTTAGCCTTTTCTTTATGCTCTGCAATATTTTCTGCATCCTCAATCAAATGAGTCAGCTCTGCCCCAGCCACTAGTTTGCAGTGATTAACAAAAATAGACCAATGGGTTTAGTTAGGGCTGGTTTCTATTTCAGCCTTAGAGTGTGGGAAGTATTGGGTAATGACCAAGAGCTAAGAGCAAGCTCAGCTTGATTTCATCAGATGGTGGCAAATACACAAAGTGGTTTCAGGTTAGCCACCTCCCCATCCCATAATGGCTGGAAATAGGGAGGGGACAAAAAAAATCACAGGTGTAAGTCTGTAGGGGTGGTGGTGCATGTGTGCGTGCGTGTGTGTGTGTGTGTGTGTGTGTGTGTGTGACAGCTTTCACACTGCAGTTCCATGTCATTTTATCTGAACCTCTGAGGCCTTCTTTCTACACCTGAAGTTAGGGGCAGTAATTCCTGCTTCTGAGAGTAGAAAGAAGATAGGTCAGATGAACAGTGAGGATGTCTGGTCCCTTCTCGCCACATCTCTTTCCTCTTTTCAGTACTTTCCAATGTTTCTTTCTCTTTCTATTTCTCTCTTCCCTTTCCTTTTTCTCTTCTTCTTCTACCTCCTCTTCCTCTTTTCTTCTTTTCCTTCCTTTCATTACTCGTATTTTCATATTTTAGACACTAATTATGTATCCTCCATCTATCTGTCTGTCTGTCTGTCTGTCTGTCCATCTGTCTGCCTATCTATCTATCTATCTATCTATCTATCTATCTATCTATCTATCTATCTATCTATCTATCTACTCCTTCATTACCTTCCCTAACTGGCCCTAGACACCCTTTCTACCAACAAACAGCTTACTGTCCACTAAAAGTAGTAAGCACTGCCTGAAATAATAAGTTTGGCGGTAGAGAAACTATTTAGAAGGAGCACAGAATCAATTCCAAGAGCAGGAAGAGCCTAGGTTGAACTGATGAAGAGAAGGGATAATGTAGGAATGGGGGAGCTTGCGTATGGCAGCACCTGAAAGTCTACTGAGGCCCAGGAAAGCCTGTCACACAGCATTTTTATCTGCCTGGAGGAAGGGCAGGAAGAAAGACTGCAGCAAATAGATTTGGAGGTAGGTGGGGGACAGACCTTGAAGTCCTTTGAAGATTTGGTAGAAAGATTTAAACTTTATCTGAAGGTCGATCCAGGGCAACAGTAGTGTTCAAAGCAGAAGAGAAGCTGACAGAATGCAATTTGGAAAGGTGGGGATAGGAATTTGTCTAAATGGTAAAACCATTTATGAGGCCTTTGAAGTTCTACAGGGAAGCAATCATGGTAGCCAGGCTCAGAATCCTTAAGTTTTATTATCTCTTCTTAAACCTGAGAATGTTCCTAGGAACTTCTGGAAGTTTCTGGCTAATCATCTAGACATACTGCTGGGTGTTAACATTTTATAAGCAAAAGTACCAGCTGTAAACACACACACACACACACACACACACACACACACGATTTGTATTATATATAGCATATAATACATAATTATATAACACACATACACACAGAGAGGCACACATAAAATATAAGGTTAATAATTATTACACAAAACCACTTTTCTACACGTAAAAGGCTGCCCCTAACTATGACTCCTACAATTAATTTTATTAATAATTTAATGCTGTTTGTGTAGTTTTTATTGCTATTGCTTTTGAGATGTCTCATGTATCTAAGAATTGTCTCAAACTCACCATGTAGCTGAGGCTGTCCTTGAACTCTAGATCTTCCTCATGCCACCACTTCCCCAGTGGCATACACCATCGCACCAGGCTGACCATATACTTTTGAGAGTCCTGGGAGTGTTTAATAAATATGCTACCATTAAAACAGGTGAAGTGCAAAGTAGTTAAGAACTCCAATGTCCGATACGAAAAAGTTTATCAACCCTAACATTTTAGTAAGAAATTCAGGCATTTTAAAAGTAATTCCTCTAAGTTGTAATTTTACCTCAATTTGAAATGTGAGGATTTACTCTCTGAAGTTAGAAAATAAGAGAAAAAGAATCTTAATTAGTCATCATATATGTGCGTGCACACACACACACATACACACACATGCAGACACACACACACACACACACACACACGCACACCTCAGTGTAGAGAGCTGAAGTTTAGAAACAGATTCCAGGCACACAAACACAGTCTCAGCTGATTTTTCAGAGAAGGGGACAAGTGAATAGCTAGTAGCATCAATCTGACACTGAATTCATGGGCTCTCTTATTCAAAACTTGGTGAAAGGTGATACCAATGCAGTGAAACCAGAGGCTTGTGGGTACTACGACTTAGTGTGTTCTAAACCAAGAATTCAGAACGCAGAGTTCCTGTAAGCTATGTGCTTCCATGTCCAAAATCCTCCTGTGGGATTCATTTGTCACCATAAAGATGATTACAAAAGAAAACAGTTGTTCCAGCATGGGGCTTACAAAAGAAGAAACATCAGTGTATGGTCTTCATCTTCTGTCCGTAATTCCTCTTTATATAAAGACACCTAGCATATTGGTTTAGGACATACTCTGCGGATCTCCCTTTGTGCTCTCTGTAAAGGCACTGGTTCAAAACAATCAAATGCTGAGGTACTAGAAATCAGAACTTCAACATATGAATTGGGGAGGGGGAATAAGTCATGTCAGCATATACCATATTCTAAATCCCCTTTACAGATGGGGGGTGCTCAAGGCTAGGGAGAGTGTGAATTGTGAAGTGCCTGTCTTCATGAATCTTTCTGATTTGAAAGATCTCTTATTCACCACCTTAAACCACTCTCCAGCCCTGACCTCCTCTATCCCCATACACCATCCTTCATTCCAGCAGTCAAATGAATAAGGATCAGCTGATGAAGAAACACTAGAATTGTTTTTGCACCAGAGGCAGGGAGAAGCACAAACACAGCTCTAGGAGGGCTTTTGTTCAGTATCTCCATGACATGGGATTGTAATCAGCTTCCCAGACACAGAACACAAGACAACTTGACTGTGAATGCCAAAAGCTTTCAGTTAATGCTGGGAAACACCAATGCAAACAAGTTCAAAAGACAAAAGATAAACTTTGAATGACTGTCTCCATTAACTAGATAATGAGAGGTTTTACAATTAAACACTTGCAAGGAGATAAGAGGTGCAGGAAGGAAGTGGAGGGTGTCTTGAATTTAGATCAGGCTGGCCTAATATGCAGGAAATCTTTAGGGAACTTCCTGTTATTGCAGGCTGGTGGTGGGAGGAGTTTTGGGAGCCTTGGGGAGCAGCTCAGTAATTATCAAGTCATTATTTCAGATCACCATGGCTTTTAGGCTTTTACATATTTTGGCCACCTCCACTTTGAACAGCACACTACAAACACAGTTTCCATAAACAAAATGTGTAGACACTCCAGAGAGGGCAGCTTAAAGAAACAGAGAAAGGAGAAAGGATCAAACTGTAGAAAAAAATAAGAATAAATTTGCATTCTCAAGGACTGAGTAGATCTGGTAAGGAAGTTAAGAAGAAGATGTAGAGACATTTCTTTTGGTTTAAATCATACCTTATTCAAACATAAGCATTTGGATGTTCAAATAAAGTCATATATTTAAAGGACTTTTTAGTCACTGAAGGGATAAAGTCCAGGATCAACTCTTTTGAAAGTTCAGTTCTGTGTGAAATGCCAAAATTAACTAAAGAGGCGTATTATCAAGTTTTCCAATAGTGTAAAAGAAAGTCAGAAAACACAAGGAAGTTAGAAAAAAATGTAATATTTTTATGATATACAAATTCTAGAAAATGGCCATTAAAGGCATAGTCGGCATTTGCTGGATACATAATACAGAGTATCATTCTGTGTTGTGATTACATCTTCTCTCCTCAAAGAACCAATTAGCTATAGCTATTCAAAAGAACTTGCCTCCAACTGACCTTTGTATTTAACTAAGTATAGAACATTAATTCATACTTACAGTAGAAAAGTTTCCATTAAAAGTAAACAGATCACACACTTATGTCACCTACAGTAAGGAAATATGGAAAGCCAACAGTCTTAGTCCTCTCGTGGAGATGGTACCTAAGCCATGAGGTCAGTATTGTCCCCAAGATTCACTCACCTCAGAATCCCTAATTAAAGCTTCTGGCTTTCCAGATGACGAATTAAAAACTCTTGTTTCGTTTGTCTCCTTTTGAGAAGGCTAGGCTGAATCCATGACAGGCTTCGAATTGACAGTTCAGAAAACAAGGCCTAAATATCTGTTTCTAAGAACTGGGCAAGTTCAGGCCATAGAAACTACCCTGCCACCTGGCCTGAGGCAAGGGCAACAGTTTCTGGACTTCTTCAGCAACAGTTTCTAAACCTCCCCAGCAACAGTTTCTAAACCTCCCCAGCAACAGTTTCCAGCCCCCATACCCTGGAATGTTCCTAGAGATAGAGCAGGATAAAGGTCACCTACCCCGGAATTCCCTAATGTGCTTTAAATCTAGCCTATGAGTTTACTTGGTTGTCTATCTATCTTGGTAATGAGAGACCCAGCATGCTGAACTTCTGCAGAATAAAACACTCTTTGAATTCACATACTGTTTGAGTCTGGGGTATCATTCTTCAGAGAATCATGGACTGCTACACTTTCTCACATAATGGTTTGTTCAAAGTTGTAATGATTAATATTGACTGCCAACTTGATTCGATCTGGGATCAACTAAGAGACAGTGCCCTATCTCTTAGTGAAGCTATATCATAGAGGGACTAACATAAAAGGAAATGCCTCTCTCTCTCTCTCTCTCTCTCTCTCTCTCTCTCTCTCTCTCTCTCAGCACCTTCTGGTAGCAAAAACAGATACAAAGAACCAGGCTGCTTTTACAAATCTGCCTTTGCTTCCTGCCAGTCAGTGCATCTACCCTTTGGTTGTTGCTGCTGCTCTCATCTTTTGTTTAATTCCAGCCTACTAGAGCAGACTGAAGATCATCAGCTCTCCCAGAATCTTCTAGGACTCCATTGCCAGACTGAGACTGGTCCTCAGTTTTTTCAATAGTCATTGTTGGACTGTCAGTGCTCTGTTGCTATGAAGAGACACCATGACCAAGGCAACTTTTCTAAGAGAAAGCATTTAATTGTTTAATTGGGGCTGGGTTACAATTTCAAAGGTTTAGTCCATCATCATCATGGTGGGGAGCATGACTGCATTCAGGTAGACATGGTGCTGGAGAGGTAACCAAGAACTCTACATCTGGATCTCCTCAGCAAGAGAAAGATGCTTGGCCTGGCTTGGACTTTTGAAATTTAAAGCCCACCCACAGTGACACACCTCCTTGGAGAAGGCCATAGCTTCTAATCCTTCTCAAATAGTGCTACTCCCTGATGACTAAGCCTATGGAGGTCATTCTTATTTAAACCATACAACCATGTAGATCATATTGTATAAACCAATCTAATAAATCCCTTTGTAATATATATTTATCCTGTCCATTCTGTTCCTCTAGGAAACTCCAATTAGTAAGAAAGAACATCATTTACCTAAACCACAATGTAAACTGCATCTCTCCTCCCAATGCATACTTGCATGTATTTAGACCTAGGAAATGTGGGTTCACTAGTGTGAAAGTTCACAAATGTAAAAGATCAAGGATAGAAAGCATTACAATACATACCATGGGCTGTTAACAAAGCAGAACAGAGAAATAAATTGCTGAATAGCCATCTTTCCCTTGAAATCCAGCCCATCAAAAGGCTTAACAATAGGTCCTTATCTTTGGAAACCATGGTGTTGCCCTAGCACAGAAGTATATTTTCAGCATTGCTCCTAATTCCACTGAAAAGCACAGTGACACAATACCAATGCATATGTAAATAATTACTAAGCGGCAGATAATTATGCTCAAATCAATAGCTGGACAGCTGGGTAACTCTATGTCAAAACCTAGGCAATTCAATGAAGGCTCCCCTAAGGAATATTCTCAGTTGTTATGGTGAATTTCTCTGTTACTTCTGCATTTTGATTGATTAATACACAAAGCACCTTGGCATGTTTTCTACTTACGATGCAAAATGCCAGGGACATGTGAGAAAGCTAAGAAGGCAGTTGGGTTCTCCTACGATTTCTTAATGGAATTTTGCTTTAATCTTTCAGAAACACAGCAGATATTCGAAGTTCTTTCAGTAGCTTTAAAAAGACCTCACTTCAATATTCCATAAACAATATGCTAGCCTTAAGCAGGATGGCTATTTGTTTGGATGGATAGATACTTCGGGAATTTTCCTGTAAATTATTCCTGTAAATTATAATTTCAAAGGAAGAAATTGATAGGAATTCTTGGAAATGTATGAATCTGACACTATAAAGTATACTTTATTGTTAGCATGTCTACACGCATTTATGAAAACAACATTTTTTTTCTACTGAGGCGGGACATGTTGTAGTCACTTGGTAGGGATGGGGGGAGTTTTTCTGTAGAAGGAAAATAAGACATATTTTATGGGACAACAGTGAAATCCTATTTCCAGTTCAGCTTTCTTTCTGTCCTGAATGGTTCACCTCCAGCACACTGGTCCAGGGGGAAAGATTTTAACACCCTCTGTACACACAAGTACTGCAGTTCTTTCCTAAATCACCCTTCACAATTCCCCTCTGGCTTCTCAATACTGACAACCATACTTACTGGTGACAAAATGTGTTTCATGCTGGGTACCTCATGTGGTGACAAGTTTGCATTTGACTAGAGTGCTATCTCAGCCAGACTCAGGGATGTGATCTAGAGAGGTGACCTGGGATCTGTCAGTAGATCTCCAGAGGAACTGGACAGGTTCAGCCAAGTGTCTTGGTGACAATGGCATTTCTATTTTGGTTTTCTTTGACTTTTATTTTTATACAAGGCTCTGGCTTCCCTGTTAGCTGCCACATGAATGGTTGGACTGTTGTGATCATAAAAAGAGAAATGATATTAAGATATGTTCTATATAGCGTGTGTGGTGATGTGTGGAGGGAAAGAGATCCATGCCGAGGCATCCCATCCCCCTGAGGGACCAGCATAGAATAGAGTTTATTTAGGGCATGGGGAGGGGAGTTAAGGTAATAGTAGAGGCAGAGAAAGGCAGAGAGAAGGAGAGAGTAGAGAAGTAGAGGCTAGCCATGACCAAGTGGAGAGAGGGGGAAGGGAAGAGCCCAAGAGGGCAAGAAAGAACCAGAGAACAAGAGAGCCAAGAGAGGGAGGAGGGGCAAGCAGCCCCTTTTATAGCGGGCCACACCTACCTGGCTGTTGCCTGGTAACAGTGGGGAGGAGCATACCTGGTTGTTGCCAGGTAACTGTGGGGTGGAGCTTAGACAGAATCCCAACATGGACTGCAAGTCCTTTGGTCCTTTCTGATGAAGGGAACTCCCTGCCTTTTTTTCCAAAGCCATTGTAATACAAGACAATGCTTCTTCCTATCCTCCCATCCTCACACCACAACCTGTCACAGCCCATTGTTCTGATTTGCATTGGAAATATAATTTGTAATTGCCTATAAATTAACTATAGGATTTAAACTTCTCTTCTGGGATTGCTAGAGTAGTCCAATCTATTCTGCATCAGTTTCTATTTGACACGAATATTTAAATGTAATTTTTTCATTAAAGAGTTGATGAATGAAGAACATAATTTAATGGAATTGTGCCTAATAAAACGAGAAGGGTTTGGGCAATAATTAGAAGTGTTTTTTTTTCTGGAAAATTAAATGTTCAGTTTCTCTACATATTATTTTATAGGCATGAGCCTCAGCTATCCTATCAGTTTGCTTGTATAATATTAAAACCAAACTGTTCTTACAGCATTGAGATTACAATGGAACTTCCATGTATATACATATGTCTATAGATAAGGATATTTCTTTCTATCCAACACTGCCTATGTGATACTGAAGCAAATGAAGACACGGTGCTCATTCGGAATGAACTTCAGTTGAATGGGATCTCTATACTTAAAATATTTGCTTAGTTAGGTGTGTGTGTGTGTGTGTGTGTGTGCTGTAATTGCAAGAAAGGATATTATAATTTGGACTTTGTAACTCAACTTTTATGCCTACACACAGCTCTCAAATCCATGAAACAAGACTAGAATAACCAGACAACCTGTGAACCATTATTTTCCATGCCTTGAGGTTTTGAAAAAGTACCCCTTGTAGAGAAGTGTTTCATCATTGACAAACACCTTTTTATTTTACATTTATTTATTTTGTGTGTATATATGGGAAGGGCATGCACACTTGTGCTGTGTCATGCAGCATGCACATGAAGGTCAGAGGAAAACTTGTAGATCTTAGTTTTTACCACTTGCGGCCCTGGTATGAAACTCAATCTGCTTTGTTTAGGGGCAAGTGCCTCTACCCTCTGAGCCTTGTTTCCGGCCCTGCTTAAGAAACATCTCTAACAGTAAGATCTTATTTTCCTTCTGTAAACAATTAAAACAGCATGAGATGCAGACTATCAAAGGTGGGTTCGAGATGAAGCAGCCCTAGTAGAAGTGAGCTCAAGGACATCCTATAGTGCATCTGGGAAGAAATAGAAAATGCAGAAGATTGACGCTGGCTGCCATTGGACCCATACTGAGTCCTCTACCTTCTATTTCTGGATACTTGGCTCAAGAATCAGGTTCCTGGTGTCTTATAGTCATTAGAAGGGAAAGAGAAGCAGCTGTATGTAGACTTTGTGGGAAACAGACACACATACACACACACATTCAATGCAAACAGATTATTCAATGTTTCACACAAACACAAATGAGCTCTGATGCTTCCGACCTTGAAAATATCACAGGCCAGCCTCTCTGTTGTAAGGCCACTCACTGGAACCAAACTGGGATGTTGAGCACAATGAGAAGCAAGTCAGCTTTCACCCAACTGGAGCTAATATTAACTATTAAACATCTGACTGGAAAATGGTAGCGTGAGTTCTCTCCTATTTGGACATCAACTATGAAGTTCTCTAGCTTTTCAGATTTTTATTAACCTCAACATCCTTTAGCAATAACATTCACACAGCATGATTTTCATTAACATACTTCCTTCCTAGCTCTGTAAAAACATCTCATCACCAAGTAAATATCACCTCCCTTATGAATCACTTCCAACATGTTGCCTCTCACATGAAATTCTACTCATTCATTAATATCCCCCATTCTCCCTAACTGATCCATAGCTTCCTGTCTATACTGTCAAAGCATTGCACAGTATAATCTTAGCATGCGGCTCCTTCCTACCTCTAATACTTAAGTTACATTTGTAATGTCTGGTTACAATTTTAAAACCAGCATCTAAGGAAAAAAAATGTGTTGTTAAAATATTTGTATTTCTCTCATTTGATCTTTAAATATATTTATTTCTAATTTTAACTCTCAAGCTCTGTTTTATTCAAAGTGAGTATGGTAGATCAACTTGTTTTTAGTAAGTTGTATTCCAGAGCATCTTAACTTCATTACCTAAAATTTTTATAAATGATCACAACCAAAAAAAATGGCTCTGTCTATTTTAGTATTTTGTTTGGTTTTAAAGGTATTTTATATCTTCTATATAATTACATCTTCACAAATGTGGGTAGACATTTTCACATATAATGTTTATAACTATTACACATTTGTTTCTGTTAGCACTTACAAATATCTCATGACCATTCTCTAATCATATCCTCTAGAGAGGATGTTGAGATTAGTATCCAAGGCCCTTAATGTTTAATTATAATTATTCTTTGACCGCATCCTTCCCATGTAGAAGAACCGAGAAACGGTTGTCAGTGTAGTCTGTAGGAAATACACTGCTGACTTTTTAGCTGAAAATGTAGGATTCAAGATGTTTTTCCTCCATCTAAAACATGTATGAGCAGACACATTAACAAGACCCCTGCTTCCACCCTAATCTATCTTCTTCTTCAACCAGATAGCTTTTTATTTAATGTGCAAGGCTGGGTTCTGTTGACACTTAGTCTGCTCCACTCATAGTCAATTAGCCAAGAATTAGGCAAGAACATAATTCAATCTGTGATTTTGATTTCCCACCAGCAGATCCCGCTTACCTTTATCTTCCTTTCTAGCAATACTATTTACATATGCCAGTTGCTCTGGGCTCTGGGAAATCATGGGGCTAGAACTAGGGCTTTTTCACTGATGACTGAGGCACACACTCTAATATAGACTCTGCTGATCCAGACCCGAGCATCAGTGACCAGGCCCAGGATGAGGTTTTGCTCAGTACCCGTCAAACACGGGTGGTCTGGAGTCCAACGCTCATCTGTAAAGCTGCCTCATGTGACACAGCACACCTACATGTGAACTACAGTATGATAGTTCAGAATGTCCCCGAAACAGAAATAATGGACTTCCTGGACTAAAACAACAAGCAAAAAAAAAAACTTAAGTTAAATTAAATTAGATTAAGTTAAACTAAACAAACAAAACTTTTCAGGCTGTAAGATGGTTTGGGTTAAAGAGACTTGCCACCTACCCTTGGCCACTTGAGTTCCATCTCCCAAACCCATATAAAGGTGAAGGAGACAGAACAAATCCCACACAGCCACAAAGTTGGAAGTCTCAACCACAGTCAGGAGTCAGTTCTTTCATTCTACTGATGGCTCCTGGGACTCAGACTCCAGTAGCCAGTAAGGCTTTGCAGAAAGTGCTGTTACTTGCTGAGCTATCTCACTGGATCTATTTTGAAGAATCTTATGTTTCCATGACAAAGAATATAGAGCTTGAGAATAATAAAAGCAAAACAATTTTTTAAATCAAACAAAATCCCCAGATATCAAATAGATGACTAAACACTCAACCGTCTTCCAGACATGAGGCTCACAATTTCCACCCCTCCAAAAAGTAGATTGCTACATTCTCAGTGTTTGGCAGTGAAATTGGAAGGGCAGGTTATTTCCTGTAATTAGTACGGCCTATCAGGATCAATAATGAATTGCAATCTCATTTTGATTCAATATAAAACATTTAATTCAAATGTTAGTCAAACACAGATAACAGAAACTTCCGTTCCGATCCGTGTGTGACTTGCCTCTGGTGACCTCAGGCATCATGAGAACTCTGTGTCTTGCTACTCTGAGTCATATAAATTATACTCTGAAATGTTTGAATGGATCCGCAACTTGCTGGTTAATAACTATCTAACAATACACAGTCTGTTCATTCTAGAATTACTGCCGACAGAGGAACGTGTTACAGCTCCATTCATGCCGACTCTCCCTCGTGAATAAAACGTTTCACACTCAAATGTTTAGTGTTTAAAGATGGGGCTTGTTAGTTAAATGAATTAATCTGGTGTGAAAACTATTTGCATTTTTAACATCATCAGAATTTCTTTCACCCCCAACTGTTTAGTTCACTGCTAGTATGATTATAATTAGCAGGGGAGGGGGAGCCATTTTATTCAATGCTAACTGGCATTCAAGAATTCTCAAATGACTTCTAAAACCTTTCAAAGCCCCAGAACAAGTAGGTGGGGCAAAGATGACTAAAAGCATCATTTCTTCAAGAACAGCCTCCCCCTGGAGCAGAAAACATTTCCTTACATGTGTCTGTCCATCATGCATGAAGCTCATGCAGACATACAGATAACACGAATCGAGCCCTTGCTTTGTGGTAGGCCTTGTGGTAGGTTCTGAAGAACATCAAATCACACAGACAATGGAAACTCCGGCTGAAGGATGAGGTCAGGCTAGAGCGATCCTCTAAACAAGATTATCTGAGGGAGCTGTTTCTCTAAGCTGAATGTGGTAGCTCACACTTATAATCTCACCATTTGAGAGGATAAAGTAGGTTTAAATGTTAAACGCTAGCCTCAGCTACATGTGTGCCTCTGACACAGGGGATGCTTTGTACATATAAAGTGAATGTACATATAAAGTGAATGGATTAATGAATGAAATGATTATCCTATGACCACTTACTCATGAGTCCAAAGTGCACTCGAGGTACCAAGGCCACGGCTGCTATAACTTTGTATTAGACTCTCAAGACTGAACATTCCGGAGTATACCACATTTGAGGGATGTCAAAGGATAAGGTGATGTAGGTTAGGCCATGAGGGACAAAGGAAAATATTGAGTAATAACTATGAAATGGCCTCCACAGGCTCCAGTGTTGCTGTCAGCTGGAAAGTACCCAGAATGTAAGAGTGATAACCTAACCTATGGTTCAATCCATTGGTTAATTCAAAACATAAATAGGCCACTAGGAGGTAGTAGAGCTGGAGAATCTGGGGGCTCATTGGAGAAAATCACTGGGGCCTGTCCCTCCTGTGTACCATGCAGAGCTGGTTTGCTCCATAATCCTACCTGCTGGGATGTTCGGCCTTGTCTCAGGCCCACAGCAATGAAACCACTGTAATAACACACCTCTGACGCCATGAGCCGAAATAAACCTTTTCTTAATTTCTTAAATTGTTTTTCTCAGGAAACTGTCATAGTGACAAGCTGTATCCCTAGAATGTATCCCTAGAAAACTCATGTTGGAACTCTCAGCTGCTAAATGACTAGATTTGGAAGTAAGACCTTTGAGACATGGTTAGGCCCCAAGGTGGGTTGCTCACAAAAGGGTTTGACATCCTTCTACCTCAAAAGAACATTGGGATCATAGGGAATGACCATCTAAAAACCAAGAAGTGAGTCCCATCCAACACCAGATTTGCCAGCTTCCCAGTATTAAATTTCCCAGGCTTTAAAACTGTAAGAAAGAAATAGTTGTTTTCTAACACAGTCCATGGTGATATGTTACAGCAGCCTTCACGGAGACAAGTCTGCATATATATGATGAGAGTGTATCTATAACTCATTCACACGTAAAGCCTTAAAGGCATGCAGGCTATTTACTTTGAGCTAAGATATTTATTCAGAGAACTTTTCTCTCTTTCTCAATCTCTGTCTTGCTGGCCTTACCATATCCTAAAATACAAACAGCAGTAAGACTCCTAAATAGGGTACACACCATATGAAATGACATATCAGTCCTTGTATGGGCATCCATCCATAGAATCAGTCCACTCTACAGCTCCCTAAAATAGGTACTGAGATACAAAAAATGTAATCAAGTTCTCAAAGTCACATAGCTAACAGAAGAAAACAACATTTCCCGTATAGGCTAGCCACATGGTTGAAACCCACAGTGCTACAGAGCTAGGTGGTGCCTCTTTTTTGTCTTAGAGGGTACTGGAGATTACTGATAAAATGATACAATGTTACAGGGAGAGCTGAGGATAATATAGGGGTCAAGAATATAGATAGATAGATAGATAGATAGATAGATAGATAGATAGATAGATAGATAGATAGATATAGATATAGACATAGACATAGATATAGATATAGATATAGATATAGATATAGATATAGATATATAGATATAGATATAGGGATATAGATAACCTTGACTTGCTGGTGTAACTGGGCTTGTGGTAGCCAATGAGGTGTGGGTGGCGGCATCACAGAGGATTGTGTCAGATGCTATCTGAATGTATCTGGAGTGCCTGAGCAGATACAATCCTTGCTCCCTTTCTTCCTCCATCCTTCGCCATTCCTTCCTGGCTCCCTTCTTTCTCTCTTTCTATCCTTCCTTTAGGTGCTGAGGATAAAAACACACAGGCCAGGCTAAAACGTTGCCATTGAGCCACAGCTGTAGTCTAGTCTCTCTTCCCATTTTCTATGTCTTGGAAAGAATATAAAAACAACTAGTGTTACTGTTTGAATATGAAATGTCCCCCACAGACTCATGCACTTGAACACTTGGTCTCCAGCTGGTGATGCCAGTTGGGGACAGTGGTAGGACCTTCAGAATATGGGGTCTCACTGAATAAAGTAGCTCACTGGGAGTAAGCTTTATAGGTTTTACCTGCCCCTGGTTCAGGCCAAACTCCTTCTGTTTCCTAAGTGTACACTTCCTAGAAAATGTCGCTGGCCATAACAGGGTTACACTATCATATCTTCCCTACTAAGATAGAGTCTATCCTCCTAAAATAAATCATGAGCCCAAATAAAATCTTTCTCTCTTAAGTGGCTTCTTTCTGGTATCTCACATCAAACATGAATTAAATAATTGATACAACTGACATTAAGTATTATATGTATTATATATACAATATATGATACATGATATATGGTATATGGCATGTGATATATGATTGACATGTTATATGATATATGATATGATAGATGACATATATGATATATGAGGTATATGATATGTGACATATGGTATGTGATATGTGATATATGAGATAGATGATAGATAGATAGATAGATAGATAGATAGATAGATAGATAGATAGATAGGTAGGTAGATAGATAGGACCCTCCCTATTTAACACACAAAATTAGTATTCCAGCAGAGAAGAGGCCACCAGCCCACAGGTTTCACAGTGAAAGGAGAAGAAGCCAAGGGCAAGGTTAGGGTGATGAAGGGACAGAGGTAAGTGGGGTACCCAATAGCATGAAGTGAGGGAAGCAGTTAGTGTAGACAATATGGAAAAACTAGTCTCCTAGGTGAATGAATGCCATGAGGAGGGGGACACAGTCTATTTGTCTTTTCCAATGTGACCCCACCCATAGTCACCCCATCTGAGCCATAGTTTGGTACAGACCTGCCAGGAGGAAAACACTCCAACTATTCCTCTCTACTGGGAGATGTTCATTTGATCATGCAAAGTTCATCTGAAAGATAAATGAATTAAGGGGGAAATAAAATCTGCCCGTTCTAGCTACTCTTGGAATGTTTGTAAAATATGAAGAATTATAAGAATGTGCATACATCAAGAGACAACACATTGAGAGGTATATGGTTTGTCAGTCTTCTTAATGACCCTGCTTTGCCCTTAAACTTCTTGCCTGACCCTTCTCTACATGGGAAGAATATCTGCATTTTTCATCACCTTAGACAAAGCTCCATCCCTTCCCAGTTTGTAGCCTAATTAGCTAGTACGACATTTAGCACACAGAAAACTTTGTAAATTCTGAATCAATAAATGAATAGAAGAACGCACATAGTCAGATATGATACACACTGACAGAAAAATCTATTATGTCTACTGCAATAACTTTAATTATCAGTTTCATATCATGTAGCCACAGTAATGCCCTGACGCATTTGTTTGCCCTGTATCCTATAGCTGGCAAAGAACGAGCAAAAGCTACATTGACATCTAAGTTGTCACTCCAAAATGAGGAGCAGTCTAAACACAAACGTACAGCTGGTCTAAGAAGAACCGCAATGTTTTTATTTCTAGAATTTTTATGGGAAAAAATTATAGAAACTCAAAGCAGATCTTATCAATTAAAAAAATCTCAATTGATAAATTCATTCTGAGCATATCAAGTAACTATGACTAGATACCAAAACCAAAACAGAACAAAAAGCCAGATGCTTGAGCAAGTAAGACACATCTGTTCATTGTTCAGAGAGAAAGGTGAGCACTTTCCTTCTTTAAATGCCCAGATTGCATGAGCTGAGACTCTGCTGCCATTCTAAGATGGAAATGCTGGGTATGGAAGTGAGAGACTATTCCCCCCCCACCCCACCTCATCCAAACAGCAACAGGATTTATTGTCAGTAAGCGGCTTCTGTATCATGAACTGTTATGTATTGCTGCTGATTTCTCTCTTTCAAAATCATCACCAACCTATCCCTATAAATCTCTTACACTTAAAATGCCTTTTATTTGCTAATGACCTGGAGTCTCAAAATTCCCAGGAAATCACTAAAGCCTAATTTCATAGTTCTGATATCATGTGTTATTAAATGGATCTTCTACCTCATATAAAATAGCACAGCTTATTCTAACTAAATAAACCACCCCTCCCCTCAAAAAACAACCAAAACAAAAACAACCAAACAAAAAACAACAACACTTTCCTGGAACAAGGTCTTACGTGTCTCAGGTTGGTTTTGAATTCACTATGTAGCTGATAATGATCTCCAACATCTGATCCTTTTACGTCTACCTTGAAAGTACAGGCTCTTTCAGACACAGGCCATCACATGTGATGTATGTGATTCTGGGAATCTAACTCCAGGAATCCTGCATGCTAGGCAATCACTGACCCACGTGATCTATGTCACTCCAGTCCATGTCTAGAATTTTTGTCAGAGAATTCTTACCTGTAATAGTCATAGAGGCAAAACAACCACCATCTCTAAGCAGAATTATAAACATTAGGGGAAATAAACCACTGTGAGTTTAAGACAGATTGTGGCGGTCATGACTGGCTCTTTCACAGCAAAAGTCACATTAAAGACTTCATCCATTCTGTTTCATGCTAAATCTAGGTGATGCAATTGAAAGAGGTCCGTTCAAGAACTGGGAACTTCGGGTTAATTGTTACCGTGGTGCACTCTGACAACGCTATCCTACCTGGTGCACCGTACCAGCTGCCTAAGCAGACTGCCACAAGCAAACAAAGAACTTCAATTTGCACAGGAGCCACTGTCACACCGTATTAATAAAGTCCCTCCTTGTTGTCTCAATAATGAGCTGTCAGATAGCTTGCTTTGATTAAAAAAAAAAAAACCAAAACTTCCTGGGAGAAATAGACTTGTTTCTTGTGACATTCATTCCTCCTGGGATGAGATCCTCAAAAGCTTCAGAGTCTCCCCTGTATCGTAACTGTGGTCCATCGTGGACAGGGTTTAGTGTTAAAAACATGCCAGTGAGCACTCGAGTTCAGCTCATCTCTACTTCCCCTATGCTGGGAACACAAATGCGTGTCACCCTATCTTCTGGCTTTATTTTCCCACATGACTTCTGGGGGTTGAATTCAGGTCCTTATGTTGGAGCGACAAGGACATTACCAACTAAACTATCTTCACAGGCCATTCCTCTGGTATCAAGAATCCACGGTCTGTACTGAGCAAAAGTCTTCATGGAGCTCTGTTATAAATAGATTATTATTTATCAAGATCATTTTTCTATCCCCAATGGATGCCTTCTCTTTGGATCTGTGCCCTTTGTTGCCCCCGGGGCAGGACACGGGTTCTGCAGCCCATTGCCTCTGAATCTTCCACTAGAATCCAATTATCTGGCCCCCAGAAGCCCTGTCAGTGTCCTGACAGCTGTATGCTGCACGCAGGCCCTGCTGTCAGAGGTGAGAGACAGCAAGGCTGCCTTCAATCCCTCCCCCATTCCCACTACAACACGGAAGGGAAAGAGGTACATGCAGTACATTGAGAGGAGTTTGTCAGGGATGCTGGGGAGGTCAAAGCCAGCGTGGAAGAAAAGACTGAGGTGAAAATTAAAAAAAGGAAAAGTGTCAATACCATCCAGACAGGTGCGGCTGCTCTTCCACGCAGAACGGCAAGACTTGCCTCCCAGCTCTGGGGCACCCATTGTGGAAGACAGAGCGCACACTCACACTGATTTTAATTGAGATCAATTTAGCAAGTGCCATCTTCCACACAGTCCTCCAATTGATTGAAAACGAAATGAAGCTCTTCTAAGGGGTGGCAGGTTTTTCTGTTCTCTCCCCTCTCCCCCCTCCCCAGAACAACGATTATTTGAACTTTAAGAGATTGCGTGCTAAAAGAAAGAGCATAAATTTCCATCTGATCCTAGCATATACTTTAAAACAGTGAGTATTTGAGCTGAATTTTTTTCTGATCCGAACCTTGGACCCCAATTGTTTGCCAACAATAAAGCACTTATGAGTGGATCTGAATTGCAAATAGATCTAAAATCTCATGGGTTTCATCGTGGGAAGCTCTGGACCAACATTTGAGTAACTGGGTGAATGTGTCTCCCAAGGTATACTTTCAGTAAGGAATTCTAGTGTCATGAATGGACTTGAATGAAGTCCTGAGTGAACATGTATGTTGTTGACATGGGTACAGCCATGCCAATATCCTCAATGCCTCAGCCCTATGGGAGTGGCAAATCTTTCCCTGGATTAGGGACAGAGGATTGACAAAGCCTTTCCTGGGTCCAAATGCCAATGCCAAAGTGTGTACAAAAGATGTCTGCTGTAGGTTTATACCCCATGCCCCCAACCATGCGTATAGCCTAAAGACTGTTCCTATAGAGATGAACTAAACTGCCTCCTTGTTCATCTGTGTATAGGAAACACGCAGAGCTTCAAGAGTACTGTGGCTTCTCCATCAAGAACCCAAATCACCTGATTCTAGCTTTACTGTAATGTGTCTTGTGGTGATTCGAATAAAAATGACCCCCATACGCCCATAGAGAGTGGTACTATTAGGAGGTGTGGCCTTATTGGAGTAGGTGTGCCCTGATGGAGAAGGTGTGACCTTATTGGAGGAGGTTTATCAGTAGGGCATGAGCTTTGTATTTTTGAAGTCTCAGAAGTTCAAGTCAGGCCTAGTGACTTATTCTTTTGTCTTGTTGCCTGCCAATTCAGATGTAGAATTCCCAGCAACTTCTCCAGGACCATATCTACCTGCACACTGCCATACTTCCCACCATGATGATAACGGACTAAATCTGTGACACTGGAAGTCAGACCCAATTAAATATTTTCCTTTGTAAGAGTTGCCATGGTCATGATGTCTCTAGAAAGCCTAATTAGGAAATGTCTGAATATCTGTCCTTTCTTTATTATCTTGCTGCTCCAATTGGATCAATTCCTGGTGTCATGCAGAAGACAGTAATAATGATCATCTGTATCATAATGGTGACCTTATAGCCATCTTTATAGTCACAAAGTTACAAATTTTCTCAGTGTTTATTTAACTTTATATAAGACCACACATACACACACACACACACTCACTCACTCATTCTCTCTCTCTCTCACACACACACACACACACACACACATTCACTCATTCTCTCTCTCTCTCTCTCTCTCTCTCTCTCTCTCTCTCTCTCTCTCACACACACACACACACACACTCACTCATTCTCTCTCTCTCTCTCTCTCTCTCTCACACACACACACACACTCACTCATTCTCTCTCTCTCTCTCTCACACACACACACACACACTCACTCATTCTCTCTCTCTCTCACACACACACACACACACACACTCACTCATTCTCTCTCTCTCTCTCTCTCACACACACACACAGAGAGAGAGAGAGACTAAACAAACAAATGTAATTTTTCTATTGAAATGTAAAAAGAGCCTTCCTAAATCAAAAAGAATTACTTATAATTATAGTAATTTATTTTTACTTCTAAAATGTTTGTGCCTCAGCATATGACGTAGGTCAGTATTAGTTTTACAAGGAATTAAGCAGACGTCATTATAGTCTAAATACCACTAACAGGTACAAATAGCTAAATTGTAAACAGATAAATTTATATTTTTTTAAAAGTAATAACAACACCGTGAAAGGTACAGAATAAAACGTCACGCAGATATGACTTTGGATAACCTTGATTTTTTTCCTTGTTATCACATGATCTCACTTCCTGCTACCTGCCAATGTAATGTGTTCATTTTATTTAATAGGTACCCAACAGTACTTTGCTTTATGCCTGCACCACTGGCATGTTTTAAAATCATGGCATGGGACAATTTTTAAACAAAGACATCTTTTATTTTAAAGTTTCTCCAAGACGATATCATAGGCCTTGCTACTGTTTTAGGCTGAAATGCTAACAGGAATGGGAGAACACTATGGTAGATAGGTGCAAATGGGGAAGGATTGAGGGGTAGAGAAAGTCTGAAGTTTGGAGGGCATGCTAGCACAAATGATGATTTTATGAAATAAACATACAGAAACCTACTACTATATAAACTTACTCGTTTTTTTTTTGTTTTCTGTAAAAAAAAAAAAGCTTGAATGGAGGTCAGCTACTTGAGTATATAATGCTGTTCCAAGAAGCCATATGTCTTTAAATGAGATCTCCAGTGCTAGGTATGGGGTACCTCCTATGAGCTGCTGACACTACATTCCCTCAGAGGCTCCACCAAACCATATAGGCTGTTGCTTTTGGTTACCCTTCAGAATGGGATGATTAGACCACAGCGGAAGCTGCCATCTTTGGATACAAGACTTAGAGAAATCAAGCTGGAACTAAGTTGAATGCCACCCCTACCTCATATCCCACAGTGCCTGCGGCTGGTGGTGTCCATGGTAGCAGAAAGTGCCTAGACAGATGCTGTGGAGATAAAACTCATCAAAGGTCTTACCTACCTGTGGACACCACTATCCTGCCAGGCAAGGTATCCCTTCTGGTGCAATAATGACAAGACTAGTTTGGGGGTCACTGACAGCTTTATCATTGGATCTGAGGCCCAATACATGGGAGGCCCAATACATGTTTGGTATTCTCTATTTTAGCAAAAGCCCATATCTGGGATTACATAGGCCAAAAGGAAACCATGTACTACTGATGTTTTATATAATGAATTTGATATTTATGCTTATATCCATAGACTAATGCTCCTTGCATCCATACATTTTTCCTTTTGCAATTAGCAAGAGTGAGGGAAGAGATTAGTGACTGCTTAACATACTGAGAATTAAGTGACTGGTAAGTGTTCAGCAAAAATAAGTCATCTTCCTTCAAGACTCAGACAACATTCCAGAAATCGGGGGCGGAAATACTTGTAATAGCAAGAAAGTGGTGAAAATCTTTGTGAAACTCTCTCTGTCTTCTGGATACAGCATAGCCCTTGAAAGCATGAACACATAGCAGCCATGATGATCTGCATCAGGAAAAGAACATGAAAGTAAGAGGAAGATGAGTTAGAAGGAAATTGAGTTTAGCAGGATTGGGGGTGGATATAAGAGAGGGTAACAGGCTGAATATAATCTTAGTATACTGTATGTATGAGTCTGTCAAAATAAAAACAATAACTAAAAACTAAATCTTATAACATATGCAAAAATACAAGTTTTCTCCAAATTAATAGTAATTTAAACATCAATACAGTAATCAAGTTGTGTAGTTCTCACTATTGAGAGCAAACTTTGATCAACCATAGTAAGGTTTCTTTCCTAGTCTTTGTATAAAATCATGCTCATTGTTCCATTATCTTATAACGAGGAATCAGAGAATGCAGCCAAAATCTAAGAAATGCAGCCAGAATATATTTTTAAACTTGATATTTTTTAAAAGTGCTAAGTGTTTGTGATGCATGTGTTATCTCTCAGCTTTTATGTTTGTCATGTTTGTCCTTTCTGATTGTGAATAAATTCTCATGTTCAAATAAATGAGAGAGAGAGAGAGAAAAGATTGAGGGGAGAGATGGGGAAGGAAAGAGAGGGAGGAGAGAGAGAGGGCGAGGGAGAGAGAGAGAAGGTGCCCGGTTAATTTATTGCAGATACAAAAACTTACTTGGAATCACTTGAAAATCTGCTGATTATTCTAATTGTTACAATCTTAAAGAGCAGTAATGACAAAAACTGGATTTTGGAGCCCACTGAGTTTCCTCTAAGACCTTCCCTGTGCAAAGGCTCAACTCTAAGTAAAAGAGCGAGCTAGAAATAGACCAGGATCCAGAGATCAAGCCCAAATTCCAAGTCAGCTCTGCTCAACTGAAGTGTTCCCAGCAACAGGTTCTTCATTTCGGCCAAGGGCATCTTGACTCCTTGCTTATCTAATTACAAAAATCAGTTCTATGTGATAAGAATTCTGAATACACAATACACTGTAGCATTTAAAGGATTAAAAAAAAGAATATAAATTTCAAATTGGCTATATATTTTAGACATAAACATAAAAATAATCCACTCTTGTGATGGTTTAAATGATGAACACCTTCCATAGGCTCATGTACTAGAACCCGTGGTACCGTGTTGGCGGTGCTCATTTGGGAGCTGGTGCTACTTTGCTGGGAGGAGGGGTGGGAATAAGTCACTCCAATTGAGTTTTGAAGGTTTATAGCTTCACTCCATTCTTAGTTCACTCCCTGTTTCATGTCTGAACGTTTGTGGTTGAAGATGTAATCTCTCAGCTCCCTGCTGTCACGCCTGCCGCTTGCCACCATCATGGTCTCTCATTAGCCTGGAACCATAAGTCAAAATGAACTCTCTGTTCCTCAAGTTGCCCTGATCATACTGTTTTATCAAAATAGCAGAAAAGTAATACAGCTTTCACCACACATTTGGCAGGTTGAAGTATACGGAATGGAAGAAGACTATAGAGTACACAAAATCTGGGAAATTATCTGCAGCGCATAGCCAGAAAAATGTAATTATGAAGGTACCTAAAGAATCATTCATATACATATCGTGTGTGTGTGTGTGTGTGTGTGTGTAACCAGTAAGACAATTTCCTGTTCAGGAAAGGGGAAAAAATACAAATAGTTACAGCTCAATGACATATCCTACTGAACAACAAATAAAATACTAGGAGGTCTCAGTTTTCATGGTTGTGATTTCTATGAGTTTCACCAATTACCTAACAGGACTCAAATTTCAGTTGCTGCAGTGTAATTGGAATTGTGTGAAACATTGTGTGTGTGTGTGTGTGTGTGTGTGTGTGTGTGTGTGTATGCATATACATATATAAATGTGAATAGCTCTTGAACCTACAAATCATTGAGCAAATAATAGCTGTGCAAGATGATCAATGATGGGTTTTGTCATTTCTTTCAAAGTCTGTCTGCGATTGGTCACAGAACCTCTGTTATTTAGTTCATTCTAACAATAAAGCATGAAACTTTGATGCTTGATTATGTCCCAGAGATGATCCATATGATATTTGACTGAAATGGATTATCTGTAGAGATCCCTGGTAAATGAGAATGTCAGACAATGATTAAGATAAGAGGTGTCTCAGTGAGTAAAGCACTTGCTACTCAAGTGTCAGAATCTGAGTATGAATCCCTAAAAGTCATGTATAGCTGAGCATTATAGCAAGCACCTGCTTGTTCCTACCTTAAGATGAGAGGCTGATACCCGAGAATTTCCTAAAGCTTATGGCCAGCTAGCCTATTATCCATAGAGGCAAACAACAAAGAGACCTATATCAAAAATGGAGAAAGACAAACACTACAAACTCGAGGTTCTCAATGATTTACACACACACACACACACACACACACACACACACACAGACATCATAAACATGTACAAAATATTATGAGAAAAACATTCAAAAGGACAAAAATACTGTAAGTGAAATTGATGTTGAATATAAATGAAGTTAGAGATAAAAATGACCAGGCAAGCTTATGTGACACCACTGTCATTTGAGACATGGTTCACTGTCAGAAGAATTCAGTGGAGCAAAGCTAACCACACATATCTGGGAAACATTCTGGCTAAGGCATTCAGGTATCAGAAGAAAGGACTGAAGAAATATATGTCAAATCAAAAGAACACCCAGGTATTTCACAACGTTGGAGATGCCAGGGATACACTACTGGAAGCCAGGCCATACTTATTAAAGAGGGTAGCAATTCTCCACAGCAACAAAAAGAGGCTTCTCCCATTGTAAGTTAAATCATGGAAGCACTGTCTAAAATATTCTTATATTCATCTGTAAAAACAGAGTAAAATACTTTAGTTCTCAATGGTCCTAATGCTTATAGTGAGATACTCATTATAGTGAGATAAACTGGTTTTAGTTATACCATTGTTCTTCTTATCTACACATTTACAACCCACAACAAGAGAACTTTCAAAAATATGCCGGACAAGTATTTTAACGATTCCATAGTAATTTTCCCCATTGATTACTGAGTTGGTTTTGCATAATTTCATCTCAGGGGATCATTCCTTAAAGTCTTACAGCTCTGTGGAAACAAAGGCTGGCTGGTATTGCAAAATGATGTTCCATTTTAATTAGTCTTTGGAGCAATGACAAGAAAATGCAACTATATATTTTCAGATGCTTAAGGGAAGAAAGGATGGCAACACTAAGCATTATCCTTCAGGCAGAGACGTGAACTCCCAGGCGGTGTTAGTGACCCCTGTAACAGGTTTTAAAATTCTTTTTTTTTTCTTCTTTTTTTTTCTTTTATTTTTTTAATTTACATTCCAAATCACTTCCCCTTTCCCGTTTCCTCCCTCCCCAAAAGTCCCATAAGCCCCCTTCCCTCCCTCTTTTCTCCATTCAACCCCCTCTCGTTACTCTGTCCTGGCGTTCCCCTAAATCCAGTCTTTCCAGGACCAGGGGTCTCTCCTTCCATCTTTTTAGAAATCTATTGATATGCGGATTGTGTCTAGGGTATTCCGAGATTCTGGGTCAATATCCCCTTATCAGTGACTGCATACCATGTGTGTTCTTTTGTGATTGGGTTACCTCACTAAGGATGATATTTTCAAGATCTGACCATTTGCCTAGGAATTTCGTGAATTCATTGTTTTTAATTGCAGAGTAGTATTCCATTGTGTAGATATACCACATCTTCTGAATCCATTCCTCCGTTGAGGGACATCTGGGTTCTTTCCAGCTTCTGGCTATTATAAATAAGGCTGCTATGAACATAGTGGAGCATGTGTCCTTATTGCATGCAGGTAAAGTCTCTGGGTATATGCCCAGGAGTGGTATAGCCAGATCCTCCGGGAGTGTCATGCCCAGTTTTCTGAGGAACCGCCAGACTGCTTTCCAGAGTGGTTGTACCAGCTTGCAATTCCACCAGCAGTGGAGGAGTGTTCCTCTTTCTCCACATCCTCGCCAACAACTGCTGTCTCCTGTGTTTTTGATCTTAGCCATCCTGACTGGTGTGAGATGGAATCTCAGGGTTGTTTTGATTTGCATTTCCCTAATGACTAAGGATGATGAACATCTCTTTAGGTGCTTCTCAGCCATTAGATATTCTTCAGGTGAGAACTCTTTGTGTAGCTCTGTACCCCACTTTTTAATAGGGTTACTTGCCTCTCTGGAGTTTAACTTCTTGAGTTCTTTGTATATATTGGATATTAGCCCTCTGTCGGATGTAAGGTTGGTAAAGATCATTTCCCAGTTAGTTGGTTGCCGCTTTGTCTTTTTGACAGTGTCTTTTGCCTTGCAAAAACTTTGTAATTTAATGAGGTCCCATTTGTCTATTCTTGATCTTAGAGCATAAGCTATTGGAGTTCTGTTCAGGAAATTCTCCCCTGTGCCCATATGTTCAAGGTTCTTCCCTAGTTTCCCTTCTATTAGTTTCAGTGTGTCTGGTTTTATGTGGAGATCTTTGATCCACTTAGAATTGAGCTTAGTGCAAGGAGATAAGGATGGGTCAATTTGCATTCTTCTGCATGTTGACCTCCAGCTGAGCCAGCACCATTTGTTGAAAAGGCTATCTTTTTTCCACTGGATGGTTTTAGCTCCTTTGTCAAAGATCAAGTGACCATAGGAGTGTGGATTCATTTCTGGGTCTTCAATTCTGTTCCATTGATCTACATGTCTGTTACTGTACCAATACCATGCAGTTTTTAACACTATTGCTCTGTAGTACAGCTTGAGGTCTGGGATACTGATTCCCCCAGAGGTTCTTTTACTCTTGAGAATAGTTTTAGCTATTCTGGGTTTTCTGTTATTCCAGATGAATTTTTGAATTGCTCTTTCTAACTCTATGAAGAATTGAGTTGGGATTTTGATGGGGATTGCATTGAGTCTGTGTATTACTTTTGGTAAGATGCTCATTTTTACTATATTAATCCTGCCAATCCATGAGCATGGCAGATTTTTCCATCTTCTGAGGTCTTCTTCAATTTCTTTCTTCAGAGACTTGAAGTTCTTGTCATACAGATCTTTCACTTGTTTGGTTAGAGTCACGCCAAGATACTTAATATGGTTTGTGGCTATCGTGAAGGGTATTATTTCTCTTACTTCTTTCTCAGCCTGCTTATCCTTTGAGTATAGGAAGGCTTCTGATTTGCTTGAGTTGATTTTATATCCGGCCACTTTGCTGAAGTCGTTTATCAGCTGTAGGAGTTCTCTGGTGGAGTTCTTTGGGTCGCTTACGTATACTATCATATCGTCTGCAAATAGTGATAGTTTGACTTCTTCCTTTCCAATTTGTATCCCTTTGATCTCTTTTTGTTGTCTAATTGCTCTAGCTAGAACTTCAAGTACTATATTGAAAAGATATGGAGAGAGAGGGCAGCCTTGTCTAGTCCCTGATTTTAGTGGGATTGCTTCAAGTTTCTCTCCATTTAGATTGATGCTGGCTACCGGTTTGCTGTAAATTGCTTTTACTATGTTTAGATATGGGCCTTGAATTCCTGATCTTTCCAAGACCTTTAGCATGAAAGGATGCTGAATTTTGTCAAATGCTTTCTCAGCATCTTATGAGATGACCATGTGGTTTTTTCTTTGAGATTGTTTATGTAGTGGATTACATTGATGGATTTCCTTATATTGAACCATCCCTGCTTCCCTGGGATGAAGCCTACTTGATCGTGGTGGATGATCGTTTTGATGTGTTCTTGGATTCGGTTGGCAAGAATTTTATTGAGTATTTTTGCATCGATATTCATAAGAGAGATTGGCCTGAGATTCTCTTTCTTTGTCGGATCTTTGTGTGCTTTTGGTATTAGTGTAATTGTGGCTTCATAGAACGAGTTGGGTATTGTTCCTTCTGTTTCTATTTTGTGGAACAGTTTGAAGAGTATTGGTGTTAGGTCTTCTTTGAAGGTCTGATAGAATTCTGCACTAAAACCATCTGGACCTGTGCGTTTTTTGGTTGGAATACTTCCAATGACAACTTCTATTTCTTCAGGGCTTATAGGACGGTTTAGATGGTCTATTTGATCCTGATTTAATTTTGGTACTTGGTATCTGTCAAGGAAATTGTCCATTTCCTCAAGATTTTCTAGTTGTGTTGAATACAGGTTTTTGTAGTAGGATCTGATGATTTTTTGAATTTCCTCAGTTTCTGTTGTTTTCTCTCCCTTTTCGTTTCTGATTTTATTAATTTGGATACTATCTCTGTGCTCTCTGGTTAGTCTGGCTAAGGGCTTATCTATCTTGTTGATTTTCTCAAAGAACCAACTCCTCGTTTTGTTGATTCTTTGTATGGTTTTATTTGTTTCTACTTGATTGATTTCAGCCCTGAGTTTGATGATTTCCTGCCTTCTACTCCTCTTTGGTGCATTTGCTTCTTTTTGTTCCAGGGCTTTCAGGTGTGCCATTAAGATGTTAGTGTATGCTGTCTCCCGTTTCTTTTTGGCGGCACTCAGGGCTATGAATTTTCCTCTTAGCACTGCTTTCATTGTGTCCCATAAATTAGGGTATGTTGTGCCTTCATTTTCATTAACTTTCAAAAAGTCTTTGATTTCTTTCTTTATTTCCACCTTGACCAAGTTATCATTGAGTAGAGCATTGTTCAGCCTCCATGTGTACGTGGGTTTTCTTTTGTTTTTGTTGCCATTGAAGACCACCCTTATTCCATAGTGATCTGATAGGAGGCATGGGATTATTTCTATCTTCTTGTATCTGCTGAGGTCTGATTTGTGACCAATTATATGGTCAGTTTTGGAGAAGGTACCATGAGGAGCTGAGAAGAAGGTGTATTCTTTAGCTCTAGGATGAAATGTTCTATATATATCAGTTAGTTCCATTTGGTCCAAGGCTTCAATTAGATTCACTGTGTCCCTGTTTAGTTTCTGCTTTCCTGAACGATCCATTTCAGAGAGCGGGGTGTTGAAGTCACCCACTATTATTGTGTGTGGTGCGATGTGTGCTTTGAGTTTTAGTAAAGTTTCTTTTACGAATGAGGGTGCCCTTGCATTTGGAGCATAGATATTCAGAATTGAGAGTTCTTGATGGTGGATTTTTCCCTTGATCAGTATGTAGTGTCCTTCTGTGTCTTTTTTGATGACTTTAGGTTGAAAATCAATTTTATCCGATATTAGGATGGCTACTCCACCTCGTTTCTTGGGGCCATTTGCTTGTAAAATTGTTTTCCAGCCTTTTACTCTGAGGTAGTGTTTGTCTTTGACACTGAGGTGCGTTTCCTGCATGCAGCAAAATGCTGGGTCCTGTTTACATATCCAGTCTGCTAGTCTATGTCTTTTAATTGGGGAATTGAGACCATTGATATTAAGAGAGATTAAGGCATAGTGATTATTGCCATCTGCCATTCTTGACGCTATCTTTATGTTTGAGTGGTTATCTACTTTTGGGTTTGATTCAAGAAGGTTATTATCTCATTTTTTCCAGGGTGTTGTTTCTCTCCCTGTATTGGAGGTTTCCACCTATTATCCGTTGCAGGGCTGGATTTGTGGAAAGATATTGTGAAAATTTGGTTTTATCATGGAATATCTTGGTCTCTCCATCTATGGTGATTGAGAGTTTTGCTGGGTATAGTAGTCTAGGCTGGCATTTGTGCTGTCTTAGTGTCTGCATGAGATCTGCCCAGGATCTTCTGGCTTTCATAGTCTCTGGTGAGAAGTCTGATGTGATTTGGATAGGTCTTCCTTTGTATGTTACTTGGCCCTTTTCTCTTACTGCTTTTAGTATTCTTTCTTTGTTTAGAACATTCGGTGTTTTGATTATTATGTGAAGGGAGGTATTTCTGTTCTGGTCCAGTCTGTTTGGAGTTCTGTAGGCTTCTTGTACGTTCATCGGCATCTCTCTCTTTAAGTTAGGGAAGTTTTCCTCCATAATTTTGTTGAAGATGTTTACTAGCCCTTTAAGTTTCAAATCTTCACTCTCATCTATACCTATAATCCTTAGGTTTGGTCTTCTCATTGTGTCCTGGATTTCCTGGATGTTTTGGGTTACACGTTTTTTGCATTTTGCATTTTCTTTGACTGTTGAGTCGATGCTTTCTATGGAGTCTTCAGCACCTGAGATTCTTTCTTCCATCTCTTGTATTCTATTGTTTATGTTTGCATCTATGACTCCTGATTTCTTCCCAAGGTTTTCTATCTCCAAAGTTGTCTCCCTTTGTGATTTCTTAGTTGTTTTTACTTCCTTTTTTAGTTCCTGGATGGATTTGCTGAGATCCTTCACTTGTTTGTTTGTATTTTCCTGTATTTCTTTAAGGTATTTTTGCATTTCCTCTTTCAGGATTTCTTCCTGATGACCCACGTTCTCCTGCATTTCTCTGAGTGATTTTTGTGTTTCCTCCTCATGGGAATCCATCTGTTGATCCATTGTTTCCTGCATTTCTTTAAGCAGTTCTCGTGTTTCCTTTGTAAGGGCATCTAACCGTTGATTCATTTCTTTAAGCAATTTTTGTGTTGCCTCCTTGTGGGCATCCGTCTGTTGACCCATATTCTTCTGCATTTCTTTATGCCAATTTTGTGATTCCTTTGTGAGTGCTTCTACCCATTGATTCATCTCGTTAAGCGATTTTTGTGTTGTCTCCTTGTGCGCCTCCATCTTTTGATCCATGTTCTCCCGCATTTCTCTAAGCGATTTTTGTGTTTCCTTTGTAAGGGCTTCTAACCGTTGATTCATGGTCTCCTGTAACTCTTTATGAGATTTATTTGTGTCCTTCTTGTGATCCTCTAATAGCATCATGAGAAGTGATTTTAAATCCAGATCTTGTCTTTCGGGTGTGGTGGGGTATCCAGGACTTGCTGCTGTTGGAGAGTTGGGTTCGGATGGTCCCACATTACTTTGATTTCTGTTAGTAACATTCCTACGTTTGCCTTTTGCCATCTGGATACCTCTGATGTTAGTTGGTCCTGCTGCCACTGGCTGTTGGTTGGACCTCCTGTGAGCCTGCAAAGCTATTTCTGCCCCCCCCCCCTGGATTGCCAGGATTCCCCTGGCACCGATTTCTGGGGCCTGCCTGCTCCTGAGTGACTTTGGAGCCCTAATGTGCCTTGCCCCAAGTGATCTTATATTGGGGAGGCCTTGCACATCCAAAGGCTCAGCCTAGTGGATTCCTGGAGCAGAGGTCGCCAAAGGGAGGCTGGTAGGCTCCTGCCCTGTGCAGGGGTGAGTGATCTCTCCTAGGGGGGGGGAGGGGGCGTCCCTCTGCCAGGCAGAAGTCCCACAGCAGAGCTGGCGCGCTGGTTACTGCAGATCAGCCCCGCACTTGGGAGCCGCATACACACAAGCCGCCCGAGACCCAAGCGATATTATGCCTGTCTGTCTCAGAACCTGGCTGTCCCAACTTCCCAGTCACTGGAGCAAAGATGGCGGAGTGCAATCTGCACTCTCTCCGTGGTGCCGCTCACCTGCAGACGCGCTGGCCTGCAGATCTGGCACCCAGACGACCACAGCGCTGACCCGTTCTCGGGCACAGACGGAAGCCCCAACAGGCCGTGTCCCAAGTGATGTTATATTGGGGATAGGGAGCTTGGGGTACCTGTCTCTTCAGCGCAGTCTGTGGGAACAGAGGTCGCGGAAGGAAAGCTGGTAGGCTCCCGCCCAGTGCGGGGTCCCTCTGCCAGGCAGAAGTCCCACAGCAGAGCTGGCGTGCTGGTTACTGCAGATCAGCCCAGCACTTGGGAGCTGCATACACACAAGCCGCCCGAGACCCAAGCGATATTATGCCTATCTGTCTCAGAACCTGGCTGTCCCAACCTCCCAGTCACTGGAGCAAAGATGGCGGAGTGCAATCTGGTTTTAAAATTCTAATAACCACATTTCCATCCTACCTCTTCAGCTACTGCTTTTCACAGAAAAACAGCTGTCAGATCCCTTCTCCATATCTTATATATAGTCTTGACCACATCATGATAGTAAAGAACATCAAAGACACTGTTATATTCTGGTCCAAGATCCTGGGCATGTAAGATACTACTTTCAATGGAGACCAGAATGCACTGTGTTTTGGAGACCAACAATTGACCTACAGAAGGTGTGAAAGGAAGTTGGTCTCAAAGTGGTTCACCCAGAAAGCTCCCAAGACAGATGTCTAATCATAGACATTCCCTTGAAGAAGGTGACCAAGTACCTCAAGGCTTGTGATGTCCATACTGAGGAGTGTCCAGTCTCCAGAGCAGGGGCAAAGGGACCTATTATGTTCTTCTATTTCTGAGATCCTGACAGACATCTGATCGAGGTGTCCAGCTACATCACCTGATGACAGACACCTGCCTTTCTCATTCTGTTCCCCAAGATGTCATTCTTTCCCTTGACTCCTGCAATCTTTTACCCAGGCCTAGAGACCTGCAAAAACTGACCATGTTGGCATGTTATACATCCTGACAAAAGGATCTAAGGCAGATTTATATCCACTGTTTTGTTTATAGATGGCCTCCAACCAAAGTCCTCCAATAAACTACTTGTCTTTCCATTTGAAAAGAAAATAAACATCAGATAGGCATTTAGCAGCATCCATCAACAAACACCATGAGCCCCTATGAGCCCGTGACTCCACACACGTGGTCACAGAAGCAGAACAGCAAAGGTTATGAGCAAAACTGGGCAGAATGACCTTCCCTGCAAGACTCCATACAAAAAGGCATAAATGACTATTCAAAGTCACAGATATGAGGTTTATCCTTTACAAAGTGTATGCATATAAATGTATATAAATGTATGTATATAAACATGACATGGATATATAATATGGTCATGCTACAAATATGTGTATATAAATATGACAAGATAAATAAAGTGGCCAGATGACCAAGAAAAGAGAGAGAGAGAGAGAGACAGAGACAGAGACAGACAGAGAAACAGAGAAAGAGAGAGAAGAAAAAAGAAAGGAAACCAACAGTCACTTAAAGTAATTTTGAAAAAATGATGTAAAGAATATACAGAGTTCAAATCCTTGGAAGAACCAATAGTCAACAAATAATCTACTCAGAGAGGGATAGAGCACTTAAGGAGCAGAAAAGGGTTAATCTCTGGAGTCTGTGATATGGGCTATGTTCTTTCTGTGGTCAGAATAGTGAGGGACTTGGGGGGGGTTATTTGCTTTGCAAAAGCTGATCTAGCTGCACACTTCATATTTGTGCATTTTTCTGAATAGATGCTGTACTGTAATAAAACGTTAGAAACGAAAGTAGAGAATATTGTTTTAATACATGCTATAAGCATTTGTGACTGTTTCACTAAAGTATTACCAAAGGAGTAATTCAGAAATGGTCTTAGAAACTCTGGAGGGCCTCCCGGGTATCCACAAAGGTAAATATATTTTTAAAATAATATTTCAACATTCTGTACCTCTTCTGTTGGGTTGTAATTATTACAGAAAAGCAATGGCCAGAAGATTGAAACCTTCCAAGAGGAATTTATCTGTGCCAGGGACTGGTGCTAGTGACCATTGTATGCTCCTCTGCCATGTATCCCTCCCTCACTAGAGAAGAAAAGGAGGGGAGGAGAGGAAGAATCTATTTCTCTTAAGAGTAATTGATGAGGCATCAGAAATTAACATGTAATACATTTATTTTCAAATGAATAAATACATATTACAAATGTTTCCGAGTGCTAATTTCTCACAGAGGAAGCAGCAACAGGGTGGATGAGTGACAGGAGCAAAAGCTCTTCAGAACCCTCAACTGCATTTAAGAGGGAAAGGAGCTCCTAGGACCAAAAAGTTTTAAGAATCTCTCTTAGGAAATGTAGGGGCTCTCCAATTATTTTACAACTGTCTCACTTACATGTAAATAAGCTCTTCTCTGGCATTTGAAAACTTCAGAAGGAGTTAAAATATTCATCATGCAATCAATTCCGTTTGCAAGTTTTACTCCAACAGGCGAATCCTCCAATGGCAGGCAGTGCTCAAGCCTCCCCTCTGTCTCCGTGATTTTTCCCAGGGACCAAGCAGAGGAAGGACTGAAGGCGAGATTACAGCTGTTAGTGTATTCTGTGAATGAAATATGGTTCAATGGGGCAGAGAAGGAAGCAGACACTATTTATTCACAATAAACCTTTGGTCAGTGTAGAATTTCAAAGTTGAACAGAAGCCCAAATTCATCTTCTCATTGGATTTTTATATGTGCTCTTTTATCATAGGTATTAAAGACAATCCATAAGAATTTCCAGACTTATTTATTCCATATCTCAAGAATGAAAATAAGAAGCATTAGCCACTGATGTGTCCATTCTTTGAACTGGTGAAAATATTTAATATAAAGATAATGTTTAAAACTTGATAGTTCATTAGGGTCTGATGGTCTCAGGATGCATTTCAGAGCATATTGCTCAATTAATGAGACTGGCATTTCGTAAACCAAATATAATGCCACGATCTGATTCAGATTTTTAAACATACACATATCCATTAAACATTCCAGTACTGAAAAACCCTACTTTGTCTATCAACAAATAAATAAAAAATAAATGTGGTCTTTATATGCAATAGCATTTTACTCTGTCATAAAAATACAATTATACATTTCTAGGAAAATGGATTGAAAAAAGTAAAATGACGGCCCTTAGCCAACACAGAAATGCAAGTTAAAACTACTTTGACAATCTATCTTACCCCACTCAGACAGCTAAGAGTTAAAACAAAATGACAAAATGGCAAAATGGCAGGGATATGGAGAGAGTGGAACACCTATTCACTCTTGATGGGACTGTACGCTGCTACAAGCACTATAGAAATCAGAGTGGAAGTTCCTCTGAAAGCTATAAACATATTTACCACATGCTCCAAGAATGGGAATATGTACTCCTGGCACTTTACCAAAAAATTCCATAATCCACTAATAGATACTTGCTCATTCATGTTCATTTCTGTGCTAATTCACAATAGCCAGGAAATGGAAACAGATTGGATGTCCATCAACCAAGGGATGAATAATGAAAATGAGATATGCATACACAGTCAGATATTATTCACCAATAAATACAAGTGAAGTTTGCAGGTAACTGGATGGAGCTGTAAATAATCATCCTACATGGAGCAACCCCGATTCAGAAAGACAAACACCAGAGTCTGTCTCATGCATGTATGGCTAGCTTTGGGTCTTAAGACATATGTGCTTAAACTGGAGTACCAAGAGAAGACTGGAAACTAGTAAGGGGCCATAGGGTGACGTAAGAGAATGGCATAAATCAAAAGTAGTGTGCAGTAGGGAGGGGATTAATGGAATTCGGCATGTAAAGGAGGTAGGGGATGGGAGTGTAGGGAGGAGGAAGAAGTATGAGGTGGGATAAATTAACAATAGAAACCTTTGAAAATGCCATTTGAAAAACTACTACTACTACTACTACCACACACACACACACACACACACACACACACACACACACACACACACACAAAGTTTAAATGGAGTTACCCTAAAATGAGGAAACCAGGCCTCTCTCAGCCATGACTCAAAAAGAAGGTGATTAGGTGGAGCCCATTGGCTACCATAAATGGGAGAGCTTCAGAAAAGAATCCACTGAAACATCCGAAGATGCAGATTTCGAATTAGTACCACAGTGGGAAGATGATACTGAAAACAAACTCAGGAGATTTGCAAGGGTGTCTGTATACTCTTCTGCGATGTACCAACTGGTGCATGCCTGAAAACAGAGTTATGCAGGGTCACATGGGCAGGAATAGATCATCTGGGGCTCACACAGGGACACCAGCCAGAAGGAACACCTTACAATTCACGGGTCATAGTGCAATGTCGGTGAGTCAGTGAAATATTTATCTGATATGCAAAGACACAAATGAAGCTTATTACAAGGAGTGTAGTTATCAACATGGAAATGGTACAGATGATGGAGTTAGCAGACTAGATGATGCAAATGATGTAACTCTCCTCAGTTGATCTGATAAAGCCAAGGAGCATAAGAGCAGATTAAATAGAAACATGAAGGATACAGCAGAGTTCCCAAATCAAGCTTTAAAATGAAATCATGACATTTAACACAGAGTCACACTGAATACAATTGATGGTAAATTGGTTCCTCTAGGAGAAGATATGAAATCCAAATCAGTCCCAGGCATTTTTTAAATAAGGGATACTCGAGATGTATATTTTCAAATTCAATATTCACTCTATGTATGAAGGAAGCATTATACTGATGCCAAAACCTTAAAAACATATTTCAGGATAATCACAGATAAGTTTCCTTCATAAACATAAATTCAAAAAACCCCTAAAACAAATCTTCAGCTAATCAAACCCAAACAAAAGTGTAAAATATGGTTAATATAGCATGACTCCATGAAATTTGTTCTAGGAATAATAGATTGCTTTAACATTCAAATTTTAATTAACATAATTCCTAATTTGAAAAGACTAACAAAATAGAGTCAGAAAAAAATAATACAAAAAAATAAGCAAATGTCTAAAGGAAATGTCCTCACTTTGATAAAGGTAATCCATGAAAACCAAAAGATGACATCCTATTTAATGACGAAAGACTCTACAGATTTTGTGCATGAAGAAAACACAGCAGTGATGTCCACTCTTACTATACAGGCCAACATTACAAAGGAGTCAATAAATAAATGTATGTTGTCCAGAACAGGAGAGAGGAAAGACAGGTGATACTGTTTGTATCCACATGTCACTTAAGTGTAAAAACTTACAGTCTTATCAGTCAACTGGACCGACTATTTGAGATTTGTAACTTGCAGAATTATAATAAGCAAGAAAATCATTGACTTACTGTGTACTGTCAATGAGTAAACAATTGAAATAAAACTGATATCTAAGATACAAAAGAAAAGCTGGAGTTCAAGACCTGCACATTCAAATCTACAAAGTATTGTTGAAAGGACAGCTGAGGAACACAGTGAAAATGTGGTTATGGATCTGAAGGCATGCTATGGTTTGGTTAATAAAGCAGTTCTTCCACAGTGAACCTATAGATTCGTTATAGTCATAAATAAAATTTACATGTAAAAAATAAAAGACCTAGAAAATCCAAAGTAACTTTAAAGCAGAGATCAATGTTGGAGTTCTACCATTTGATGTTACGGCTTATTACAGTCAACAGTAATCGACACTGCATTTGTAGTGACTAAGAGTAGATGCTTCAGTCCTACTTAGAAAGAGGAAGAAAATAATCAAGGGAAGTAGAGGGTGGAAGGGACTTGGGAGGAACAGAAGAGGGGGAAGGGAAAAAGGGGAAGAATCAGGTATGGGAGGAGATGGAGATGTGCAGAGGGTCAGGAAATTGAACAGAGGTGTGTAGCAAAGGGGGGTGGGGAACTGGGGGTAGCAACCAGAAACTTCCAGAAGCCAGGAAAAGCAAGAGCTTCCCAGGAACCCACAGGGTAGGGAGAACCTGTTGAGAGCATATACAGAGGTTAGGCACAACCCACTAGTTGAGGGATAGGGCCACCCACTCATCTCCAAAATTTTAACCCAGAATTGCTCCTGTCTAAAGGAAATATAGGGACAAATAGTGGAGCAGAGACTGAAGGCCATCCGGAGACTGCCCTACCTGGGGATCCATCCCACATGCAGACACCAAACCTAGACATTATTATGATGCCAAGAAGTGCTTGATGATAGGAGGAGCCTGACACAGTTGTCTTCTGAGAGTCTCTGCCAGATCCTGACCAACACAGATACAGATGCTTGCAGCCAACCATCGGACTGAGCACAGGGACCCCGATGGAGGAGTTAGGTGAAGGACTGAAGGAGCTGAAGGGGTTTGCAACTCCACTGGAAGAACAACAATATCAGCCAACCAGACCCCGCAAAGCTCCCAGGGACTAAACGACCAACCAAAGAGCACACATGGAAGGACCCATGGCTCCAGCTGCATATGTTGCAGAGGATGGCCTTCTCTGGCATCAGTGGGAGGGAGGTCCTGTGAAGGCTTGGTGCCCCAGTATAGAGGAATGCTAGGGTGGTGAGACAGGAGTGGATAGGTGGGTGGGAGAGCACCCTGATAGAAGCTGGGTAAGGGGGGGATGGGATAGGGGGCTTGCAGAAGGGAAACCGGGAAAGGGGATAACATTTGAAATATAAATAAAAAAAAAAGAATTACAAAGAAATGATGGGTAAATAGATGGCTGAAACAGAGTAAAGAATACAGAAATAGCAGCACAATGTAAAGTCGATGCCTTTTGCAAAGGATTAAGGATCACCTCAGTAGGGAAACATCTTGTCACCAAATGCTGCTCAAACAGATGCATTTCAGACTCTGACTTCTTTGCACACATGTCTTATATGGTTAAATAATTCATTCCAAATTAAATTCCAAAGGGTGGGGAAAATGCCCCAGTGGCTAAGAGTTCTTGCTTTGTGGGCACAAGGACCTGAGTTTGAGTTCTCATCATCCATGTAAATGCCAGGTATGGTGCAGATCCTCTGTATATATGTAACCCAGTGTTGAAAAACAGACCAGGCAGGTCCCAGTTCATTAGCCAGTCAGCCTCCTTAAAACGGTGAGTTTTAGGTTCAGTGAGAGACCCTGTCTCAAGAGGAGAAGATGGATAGCAATAAAGGCACAAGACTTCCTCCTCTGGCCTTTATGTGCACAGGTACCAGCACACACACACACACACACACACACACACACACACACACACACACACACACACACGCATACACCACATGCACAATAAGCCCTGTTTTGGAAAAAAAACCTTTTATGTAAAATGCATAAAGAACTTTTAAAGCTTAATAATATATAAACTACTCTAAATTGAAAGTAGAGAAAATATTTGAACACACTCCACGCAAGAACATATACAAATGAAAATACACACACAGTTATTCAATATCATTAATCATGAGATATTAAAACTCTAAGAAGATTCTACTGCAAATCTGTTTGACTCTTTAAAATAAAAAAGTCCAATTATATCAAGTTCTGGCTAGGATGTAAAACAAACAGGACTCTTAACAGACTGCCAGGGTGAAAATAAAATGACTTGACTACTAGAAATTTTATGGAAATCTGCCCAGGTGAATTTTTTTAAGAGACTTAGCCCTGGTACTTGGCCCATCCATTTGATTCCTGGTAAGCAAATGTTTCTATAAAAACACATAGGTTAGTATTATTTTAATACTTTATATTTTGTGTGTGTGTGAATAGAAATAAATATTCCCCAGTGCATATATGGAGGTCAAAGAATACTTCTTGAATTGGTCCTTCTTTCCACCTTGTTTGAGACAAGCACACTTTGTTGTTCCACTCTGTGATCCAGGCTAGCTAGCCTGGGGTTTCTGGGGATTCTTATGTCTCCACTTCCCCCCTCAAGTATGAACACTGGGATTATAGCTATACATTGCTGTGCCTGGCTTTACTGAGTCTTCCAATGGTCTTCATACCTGCACAGCAAGCCCTTTTACCCACATGAGGAGTCTAACATTTGTCCTCTGTAAAGCTTTAACAGAAACAGCAACAAACTGGAAATAATTCAAAATCAGGACAGGATAAGCTGTGTGTGTGTATGTGTGTGTGTGTGTGTGTGTGTGTGTGTGTGTGTGTGTGTATTCATAAAATTATAGTATATATAAGCACAAAATTTGGTAAATATATAACTACACATGGTACATAATCACACTGCCAAATATACTGAATACCCATAGAAAGAACTTTTGGAGGCAACGAACATGTTTATTTTCTAGACAGTAGTGATGGTTTCCTGAGAGCATCTTGGTCAAAACTTAGTTTAAGTACATGCAGTCTACTATATGCCAAAACTAACTCACTAACGGTATTTTAAAAATAAAGTTCTGATACCAGGCCAACATTTCAATAAGATATTAAAGTAGCATTAGTCAAATGGACTTCTCCTCCTCCATGACCTCTAACTGTTCTTTCAAGGTTTCTCCATACTATTTAGTATCGAACTTATTTATACTCTTTATTTTTTGTGTTTGAATTTGAATAAGACTTGTAAAGAGCAGAGGGTAAGAACAGATTAGATCTCTCTCTTTCTGCCCACCAGAAAAGATCAGTAGACTTAAAAAAAAACTCTATCAACAAGACCCTAAAAAAGGAAGAAAATAATCCTGATTTATTACTTATGTTACTGGGAGCGATCTGGCAGGAAACAAAACCAGTAGTTAATCTGCCAAGCAGAAAAAAATGCAACTCCTTTGTCAGTTGTTACACGGTGTTCGGCTGTTTTATAGTGGAAGTCTATCAAATTCAATACATTTTACATGATTGCAAATTCCTTAAAATCCGAAGACTCTGCAACAGTGCAACAATGAGGGACTGTGGTACTTTACAATAACAAATTTGGTTATTCTTTATAAATTCTACTGTTTTATTTTTAATAGTAACAAGACACAAAATGCTATCGATGTTATTTTAATATAAATGAATATGTGTGCTTTAATGTGCATATGAAGAGACAAGAATTGCTTTGCCTCTGTACTCAGCCATATAAAATAACAATAAGACAATCTTATGGGTAAAATGCATCAATAAATATCTGTGATAATATTCCATAAATTACGCATTGTTCTGCCCCGCCTCCATCCCTTAGAGTAAATGCCCTTAACCAAAGATACAGGCTGGGAGAGATGATGCTCTTTATCTCTTCTGCTTAAGCTCTACTAAATGCAACCTTAAGTGGGCAGCTATTTGCAGAGTAATCTGAGATGACACATGAGACAACTCAGAACTGTTTTCAGTTATCAGGGAAGAGCCTTGCCTAGAAGTGAGTTGCTTGCTCAATTTTTGGCTGGCCCTCTGGCTGAATGTGATCTACCCCACCCATACCCCTTAGGACATCTGAGACCTTCTCCGCTCCTGATGTCCTCCTGCCCTCACTCTTTAGCCATCTGCCATACTTAAGCATCCTCCCTTTTTTCCCTGACATTGATCCTGACCCAGAGTCCCTCCATCACCCAGCACGTCTCCAGTAAAGATCCCATTTGCTCTGGGCTCATCCATCCCGTTCTCTGCGCTTTGGGGATAGAACCAAAACTTTGCTCTCATTTTCTCCTTCCCTAAATGAAGCTTAGTGTCTCTCAAGATCAGAACATTTTGTCTCCAATACCAGGGCCATGGCCAGGAGGCTGCTGTTCTCTCATCCCTCAGTCATGGCCTCTACAGTCTTCAGACCTGTTCTTCCTGCAGCTAACTCCAAAGCTTCAAGGATGGCTCTGTCGCCATTCTGGGAACCTTCCTCGTCATTCAACACGGCAACTTCTCTAGCATGTGGATACTTCCTAAACTTGTTTTAGGCCTGGTTCAGTCCAGCAAGGTCCAGGTTCCTAGAGCCTGGGAATGAACTCCTTGCTAACCTTAGATTACAGCATGTCCCTCATCCCTGCTCACTCCTCCTGTTAATCCTCAGCTGTTAATATTGCTTATTGCATTGAAGATTTGGTTTACGAAATGAATAGAAAATAGCCATTGTCCTTATAGGATAAGAAAACATGTTTCCCTTTGATTTTATAAGGCAAGCCCCCTTTGCATACCACTTTCCATTCATGCTGTCCCTTCATCAGCTGTCCCCAACTTCCATCACTTCAGGCTTTCCTCACATCTCACCAAGCCTGTATCATCTTCCTCTCCCAAATCTTGTTCTTTAGGCAACTCCAGGCCATCTTGTCTCCCTGAACACATGCCTTTGCATATAATGACTTTTCCTCCACATTTGTATTGCTTCCTCAAGGTCAAGTTCAAATGTCTCTTTCTCTTTGAATGCACTTCCTACCTGCCTTAGCATGACTCTTCCCTATGGGTATTACTGCCTGTTTGCTATGTGTCAGTCATGATTTAGGAGCTACAGATCTATTAGTGAATGGAAGGCATTGGAATTACTTGGGGATTTCACCCCTTCCAATGGGAGGATGATAGTAACAGACAAGAAAGATGATGAGCAGAATTATCTATTAATAAAGGGACAAAAGATCAGGACAGGAAAGTAGTAAGAACTGAGAGGTGGCCAGGTCCCTGCACACAAGGATATGGGTGTCTTGTACACTGCTAGCATCTCAGTGTCCAGTGTGACATCAGATTCCATGAGAACATGTCTAATGCATATTTGTGCCTACCACTCCCAGGATGACTCCCGGAACCTGGCAGAGCTTGGAAAATATGTGATATGTGAATTGAAATTAAAGTTCACAGCCTGCACTGTTCACTTATCCCTGTGTGGGTATACCTCACATTCTCAGATGGCTTTTCTCTGGGGTAACATTACCAATAGGTAACAGACTGAAAGACGACAAACTTCAATTACCATAAAAGCAACATGCTCCTGCTTTCAAAGCTTGTAAAATAAATAGTTAAAAGATAATTGTCCTTGGTGTTGATATAGTGAAGTTTAAAGGTAAATTCTTAGCATTTTTCAAATTATTTATGCGTCTAGTAAAATGCAAAGAAGTTTTTGGCATGCCCTTTATTAACATAAGTGACCAGAAATTCCTTGCAATTCATTATCAGAAATATAATGATTCACTACAGCTCTCTTAAAAGACATTTACTGCCATTTCATTTGAAATATATTCTGTGAAGGTATTGCAACTTCCCCTTTGTTAAAAATATGCTAATCTAAAAGTAGCTGAAAACCTATACCAAGAAATGTTATCTCAAGTGAAACAATTTGTCTAAGTCTCAATTAAAATAAGCCAGAAGGTACAAAAAACCCTGGTTGCCTCTGCACCCAGAGCCTTAAAGAAATGAGTTAGTCTGACTCAGGAAAAGAGCAGGGATGTATTTCAGCTTACTGAGATTTCATCCCTGGAGGGTCAAGCTGCCTCTGGCACATCTGTTTCCTTTGTTGTTTTGTGGTGTAGATAAGTCTGTGGTTCTCACTTGGCATGATGGCCTTACCGGCAAACCCAAAGGAGTGGGCTCAGGATGAATCTTTCTTGTCCCACACCTGAGATTATGATTCTAAGGAAAGCCCATGAATATAGATAGGCTAGAACTATAGTCTTCACTGAAGCATTTGGTCTGCTTGTTAGAATGATAGCTGATCAATAAAACTGTAGAGAAAAAAGAACAGTGTATGATCCTCTGTTACACTCCGAATAAAATGTCTTGATTTAAGCATTATGGTCTTTATGTCTGTGTGCCCCACCCCCAGTCTCCAAAACTATGCAGCAACACACAACATTGTTTTCTTAACATGGCAATTTCAATCAATGAATCGATCACTGTACTGAGAAGGCCGGCCAAATCGGCTATCGGCAGGCTAGACTGCAGTGATCAATTATTGATGTCTGTATGGGCAAGAGTTACCGTTTTCACATATGTTGTTCTTGGCTTCAAAGGATGCTAAGGCCTTCTTTATGGAACAGACGTGTGATGGAGGAGAAAACCTAGCTTGTGATCTGGAAACGAGGGCAAGCAGTGGGGAGCTGCTGTATTCAGCTGTCCCCTCTTTGCAGAATCTCTGTTTGCTAAAATCTTACAGCTGCATCTTTTGTTTAATAAGCCAGGAGAGTCATTCAAAGAGTATAAACTAGCTACCTCCCAGGACCATAAAAAATGACAGGATGATGCTTTGTTGAGGGTTAAACTGGGAAGCAGAATCCTTTCCCTTTCAAGTGGGAAAAGTTTTTTTGTTTGTTTTTTTTTTCCAGAACTCTGTAGCAGAGCACAGACATAGAACGGTGAACATGATGTTGGGGCAGTCTGAACCCCAAACCCTGGGTGGAATGTGCTGGAGAAGACTCGGAGATTGTCCATCTGCTCTAAGTTAAGACCGAGATGAGAATGGCCCTGAACACCACACTAGAGCTTGCAGGGTAGACTTGGGGAACAGGTCACTTTTAAGCTTGCGAGGGAGTGGATGGGCTCACTAGGCATCAGCTCTGTAGGCCAGCTTGTGAGAGATGTTCTTGCTGCTGCGATAGACAGCCCGGGTGTCAGCGATTCTTTGCCTTCCTCCAGTCCACTCGGTGTCTATCACCTAGGACGATCTCAGATTGCCTTGCCTTTCCTTCCAAACCCCGCAAGGCTCTCCAGGGAGAAGCTGCACTCAAGAACTGACACTTTATCAGGGCCATTGTCTCCGTTGTCTCTTACCCAGAAGAGACATGAAAGAAAAAAAGAGGACACAAAAGAACAGCTTTCTGTGAATATTTACAGCACAATATTATGTCATTACAGAATGCACTGAACAATGGTGATTAAGTGCCAAGTTGTACTTACGGCTAATCATTTCTAATAATTACAGAGCTTAAAATTACCTTGTACAATATAACAATTTTACTCATTACCCAAGAATCTGAAGATCATTACTTATTACCCCCCTTTTTCCTAACAAATTAACCTCCACTTTTTTAAAATCCTGTCTATATAGACCAAGCCCTCTCCCTGCTCCTCCCTTCCTCCTCCCTTCCCCTCCCCTCCCTCTCCCCCTTCCCCACCCCTCCCTTCCCCTCCCCTCCCTCTCCCCCTTCCCCACCCCTCCCTCTCCCCCTCCCCTCTCTCTCTCCCCCTCCCCTCTCTCTCCCCCTTCCCCACCCCTCCCTCTCCCCCTCCCCTCTCTCTCCCCCTTCCCCACCCCTCCCTCTCCCCTCCCCTCTCTCCCCCTTCCCCACCCCTCCCTCTTCCCCTCCCCTCTCTCCCCCTTCCCCACCCCTCCCTCTCCCCCTCCCCTCTCTCTCCCCCTTCCCCACCCCTCCCTTCCCCCTCCCCTCTCTCTCCCCCCTCCCCCCCCCTCCCTTCCCCCTCCCCTCTCTCTCCCCCTTCCCCACCCCTCCCTCTCCCCTCCCCTCTCTCTCCCCCTTCCCCACCCCTCCCTTCCCCCTCCCCTCTCTCTCCCCCTTCCCCCCCCCTCCCTTCCCCCTCCCCTCTCTCTCCCCCTTCCCCACCCCTCCCTCTCCCCCTCCCCTCTCTCTCCCCCCTTCCCCACCCCTCCCTTCCCCCTCCCCTCTCTCTCCCCCTTCCCCACCCCCTCCCTCTCCCCTCCCCTCCCTCTCCCCCTCCCCTCTCCCCCTCCCCTCTCTCCCCCTTCCCCACCCCTCCCTCTCCCCCTTCCCCACCCCTCCCTCTCCCCCTCCCCCAATGCTTTTACTGCTGTGCACTGGCAACACCATAGACGGAGCTGAGTAATGATGGCTAGTGATTTCATTCTCTTTTTCCAATTTTATCTTCTAGTGACTCAGCATATATCAGTTCAAAAATAAAGATAACATTGGCATCTAACAGTAGTTATGTTATTACTGAGTCCTGTTCTTGTTGAACTATATACATTTGAGATCATCAAAAAAAAAAAAGAAATAAGATTTTCCATTGAAGCAATACTTTTCAAAAGAAATAAGCTAAAGCACTGTACGTCTTTTGTTCTTTTCTCGTAAGATGATCTAGGTTGGCTCTGGTGAAATGACTCCGTGGGTACAGGGTTTGCTGTGCAAGTGTGAGGGCACAGAGTCAGATCCCTGGACCTGCATCAAAGCTGGATGTGGCAGCACACATTTGGAATGTCAACAGTGGGCAGGAGAAGAGAGGAACACTGAGACAGCCAGAACCCAGACTTGCTGAACAGCCAGTCCTGCCTAAAGAGTAAGTTTAAAGCCAGTAAGAGGACCTGTCACCAAAAAAGAGAGGGGTGGGGGAGACAAAGAGGAAGACATCACAATGTAGACCTACGGCTTGCACATATTCCTGCATGGGCGAGTACACAGACAGACAGACAGACAGACATGTGTGCGCAGACACACACACACACACACACACACACACACACACGCACACACACACACATGCATGTACACATACACAACAAATAATTATCTGGGTTGAAACTTTCAAATGTAGAATTCTAAATATTTAATATTCAAGGAATCTATGCAAAAGCTACAGATAACAATAATCAGAATTATTGTTTCTGCATAGTTCTTCTCTACAAGTCCCTAGCCAGTAATAAAACAAGTGAGATATTTTAGTAAGATTGGATGCGAGGCTATCACTTACCTAGAGAATCCAAGACAAAAAAACTAAACCATGGACTATCACTTGGGCAGCACAAAGCAATGTTAAACCGTTCTTACAGAAGCAGTGGTGGGCGCTGGTTTAAATGAACTGAGGAGACAAGAAGGAGCAGCAGAGATGTTGGAAGAAGCCAGTGTTCACGTGCACAAGAGGAGCTCATGTGTCCAGAAAGGGGAGAAGGTTAACACTTGTGAAGTCCACATTTTTATATATTGGATAAAAAGCAAATTTTAAAAAGGGAAAAAACAGTATATTCAGAACAGTTAGAAATAGATGAATTCCGGGAGTGGGAAATGGAGATTAAAAATGCTTAGAATGGTGTCTGTTTTCTGGGGTTGTGGATGAGTTGGAGAAGCTTACAAAGAAACTGGGCTTCATCATTGTACCCATGCATTATTTCTCCTGGGGGTGATTTAGCTACTTATGCATGCATTTTATGTATAAAATGAAATCATGAATTTTCATTAAAAGCAAAGTTTCCCAAAAGAATAAAGCATTAAGACATGTATATGTATATATATATATATATATATATATATATATATATATATATGTAATACACAATATATGTTTCATGTTGGTACATGTCAACACACACACATATATGCAATACACAAATATATGTTTCATGTTGGTATATGTCAATACACACACATATATGTAATATACAAATATATGTTTCATGTTGGTATATATATCAATACACACATACACACACACACACACATATGAAACCGGGACTAGAATGTTGTAAATGAAAGCCGCATTCCTGATGAATTGTTTAAAGGGATACAGGGGTGTTTTCTGTTTTCTTTTGTAAATTTAGACTTTGAAAACTTTACTCTATCATGTATAATTTTACAATTTGAAAAAGAATTCCTAAGTCTATATGAACCCAGGATAAAACTAACAGAAAATATGCCATAAAATATCTGGGACAAATGCATAAAACCCAGAAGTTCCCATGTATTCTAAATAACCCCAAGGACATTCAGTGTGAGATTTTTCTCACCATGGTGACAAAATAATAAAACACTGGTACATATAGCAAGTGACAAATGTACCTTACACTATAATATTACACAAAAAGTCACAAATAAAAAAACCTGTAACCAGAGAGGTTAACCATGTTCCTAGCTGGAAAACTCAATATTATAAGCATGTAAAGTTGCCTCAATCGAATTTGCAGATTTAATGCAGGCTGCTGCAAAATCCCCAAGAGAATTTCTCAGGCTGATTCACCTGGAGTCAGGGCTGCACAAGATTAGTTAGGAAAATTCTGAGGAAAAAAAAAAACTGAGCCAGGGCTAGATCTATCAGATAGAGGATGCAGTGTGCCATTTCTAGGAGTTTCCAAGGTGTGAAATTAGAGCAGGGACAGACGGAAGGCAAACACAAGTGGGAAAGAAGATTAAACAAGCAGTTCACATTCTAAACTATGATAGCTACATATAGTGATATCACAGTTCCCCAGTCTAAGGAACCAACGGTACCTGACTCTGAAAGACGCGGGTACAGCCGTGTTGGCTCGAGCTTCTCCTACCAACTACATGCTTCAGCCAATCTGGAGAGGACTCAACAGGAATTCTATGTGCTTTACTCAGAAATTTTACTTTGAAATTGCATTCTATGGGTATATCCTATGTGCAACTCCTATTGCCCCAAGCCAAATGAGTCACCTGCCAGTCATCTCAGGAAGGACTACAAATTCTGTAGCCATTAGAACAGTATGTATCCATATTGGGGGAAAAAAAAGTCTAAAGGTACACTGAAAGCAAAAAGAACAAATTAGAATAGAATAGAATGCATATGTGTGGTACACACACATTTTAACCTACAGATGCACCTGTATAATTGCAGAGAAAAGGGACGACAAGAAAATGAATGAAATATTTAACAAAATTTTCTTAAGAAGAATCAGAGTAGGCTGGAGTAAAAGCCAAAGTTTGTTGTGATTGTCCGTTGTGCCGTTCTAGAAAGACCATACCAGGCTAAACGGTCCCACGTGTGAGGTAAGGTGGCGGTGGAAAGAAAAGGGGGGAGGAGAGAGAGAGAGAGAGAGAGAGAGAGAGAGAGAGAGAGAGAGAGAGAGAGAGAGAGAGAGAGATCAGAGGGGACTTTATATATGGATGGTGCAGTGGTCACAGGTAAAGGTGGGAGGTGAGCCAAGTGGGTTCTGGGAATATGGTGGCTGTTGCCTTGGTCTCTCTGTCTGTCACCTATGTGATGTCACGGGTTTCTGAGGTCCTGATACCAACAAAAGTTAACATTTTACATAATTTTTTTCTAGTATAAGTTGCTTGTACCAGGAATTCCTGCAGATTTGTAGTTAGACGTTTTATATTTTAATATTTAAAATCCATTAAACCAACCTACCAAAGAATAAAGTATTATGGTAAGTACACCTTTATCACTTTGTGATTTTTTTTTTAAAAAAAAGCTTTTTGGAAAAATATCACAATCAGAATAGACTTTAAAATCATGTCTCATTTTTAGCTCCCTTGTTATTTCCTCCTGTTGACCTTTTCCCCTTTAATGCTATGTTATTTAAATGCTTTGGGGAGAGGGTACTGGGAAGAAGGATAAAGAGAGGCAAAATACAGGAATATTCACAGAAGGTATCTGAGGTCAAATCATATCCCTACTGCATGAGATTGCTAGTCACCTACCTTAGGGCTTTGAAAACTGCATTTCCTTACAGGGATCTGGGTTGGTGCTGGGACTGTGAAGGAAAGCATCCGCAGCCCCCACAGCTAGGGAACCCAGGCAGCCAAGCGGCAGCTTCCTCCCAGATTTCATTTTCAACACGCTCCTGCCCAGGCTCTGCCATGATGTGTCTCTTACTGTTATATTCTAGAGCCGATTTTTTGCAAAACTGCAGATCGCTAATCCAATTGTTAGATGTGATTATTCCCAATTCTCGCAAATTACTTTTTAATGCCTTTCTTCCTTTCTCTAATCAACACCTCACCGTAAAAATAAATACATGTTGGGAAATTCAAATTAAATGGCGACATTCATGCTGTACCTACGGCCAATTTGTGCAAAATTCTAAACAATACACAGGCCTCGTCCTTATCTCTACATTCCCAGGGATATAAAAGCCAGGGCTGATATGTTGTCACTTTCATTCCAGGGTGGGCTGAATAAAGGCTTTAATAACTTCTCTGTTTTAGGAGAGGAAGCTGATTAGGCTGGGATGGACCCTAGGAATGTGTCACGTGGGAAGTGATGAGCCACCCAGCTTCTGAACAAAACAGGAAAGGGTGCCCTGCAGAAATATGTATGTGACAAGAAAGGCTTCAGGGCAAATCTGATGGAAGGGGGACAGGGCAGGAAAAGTGAAGAGATTTAAATCATGGTAATACCTCTTGGGGTGTGGGTGGGGGAGGGGCAAAGCCTGGGCTTACCAGGCAATGGTAAGGGCTGGTGTTCCACTTCCCAAAGAGGACAGAACAGGTTAGGGAAGGAGACTTACCTCTTGTCTCTCTGAGCCCCAAAATATGAGGACTTCCCTGCGGTTTACCAAACTGGGTCCTTGGAGTCAAATACAAAATGCTGTTATTCCCAAATCATTTCATTTCCTACTAGATCGCAGAAAGAAAAGCTTATTCACACTTTGAACATAGAAGGGGCCTGTGGCTTGCTAAGGCCATTAGGTATGCTGTCCTTGCCTACTTTTCAAAGCAGTTTAAAACCGGGAGACTTGAAGCAAGCTCCAATCAGGAAGCCAAGGAGGCGGGGCCTGAAGCTGTTAGAGCCAATAGGAAATCTGAAATGGGCTGGGTTTTTTTTTTTGTTTTTTTTTTTTTTGGTTTTTTGGGGTTTTTTTTTGGCACAGGTTGATGCTACCTTCAGCCTTGCTCAAAGAAGCTTCTTTTGGCCGTGGGCACTGCTAAATGCAGAGACTCACACCTGTTCACAATGCAGAGGACAAAGGGACTGTAGAATGCACAGCCATCAATAAGGGTTATCTTTCAAGCCTCTCCCCATCTCCAGGCATCCGAGAGGTGGTGGACAGACTATCGGACCAAAGCAGGTCGAGGAGCAGAGTGAGATAGAACACTGTTTGAAGCATGATGTCACCTTCATACTCCTGATCTCACGGCAGCTGCGATTACTGCCCCAAAAATGTTTGGCAAAATTGGGCCTATTAACATCCTGCTATGGGGAGAAGCCCCACCCCAGGACCTAGATACAGAAAATTAATGTTACTTAGAGGGGAGCGATCCACCAGGTCCCATCGATACCTGAGGATTTATAGGTAATTAATGCTTGCTAGGGGGAGAGAGAGGGCTTTTATTCAGTGATGTAGCCATCAGTAAGGAGTCATGTTTCTATAAATAGCCCTCATGAATGGTCCTATAAGCAGCCTTAATGAATATCAACTCAAACCAAGAAAGAGACAAATGGGTGGAGGGTAGGAATGAAATGATGTAAAGCGGGAAGGAAAGAAGAAGAATGAAGTGGAGGGAGGAAGAAAGGAAGGACAGGAAGTGGGGCGGGGGGAGGATCAAGGATTAGCAGTGGAACATGAGAGAGAAATGAGAGTATGATCAAATACTTTGTATATACACATATAAAATGCCATAAGGGAATTCTCGTTATGTATAATTAACATAAAATTGATATATTTTTAAAGCTTTCCTTAAAAATTTCTTCAGTAAATAGCTATCCACATCCCTATATGATATAATACACCATGAATTACATTCATGGTATTAGTCAGAGGAAGGAAATTAGCCAAATCACTCTGTAATGACAGCAAGAATTTTAAAGGCGTTCCCACTGTGGTTGACTTTATTATCAACTTGCCACAAATTAGAATCTCCTGAGTAGGGAGCCTCCTATGGTTGTGTCCTTGGTTGTGTCCTTGAGCACCAGACTGGGATTATTGAGACACCCTGCCTCGTGGGCTGAATAACAACCAATCCGCTCCCCAACCCATGTTTAGACGGTTATTGTGGGGCTACTCTGACTGTTGAAGCTCCAGCCTAAAGGAATAGCAGCAGGGTGTCAGCCTTTCAGGTATGATTTGGTCACCAATACTATTTTAAAGGTCACTTAATAAATTCTGATATATATATATATATATATATATATATATATATATATATATATTACTAACACATACACACACACACACACACATATGCACACATCTCCCTGTGCTTCTATTTCTCTAGGGAACAGACTGAATCAGTACCCACTCATAAAATTTCATGGCAATAATATAGTTCTTGGAAGCCAGGTTGTGGTGCAGGCCTTTAATCTCAGCACTTGGAAGGCAAAGGCAAGTTGAGCTCTGAGTTTAAGTCAACCTGGTCTACAAAGTGAATTCCAGGACAGCTAGGGCTACACAAAGAAACCCCTCCTTGAGAAAAACCAATAATATATGATATAATATAATTCAAAGATATATTATACATAATATATTATTACATATATACATAATAAACACATATAATATATATGTGACATATTTAATTTAATACATATATTTATTACACATGCATATGCAATGTATATATTACATATGCTATACATGTATACATATATAAAAATGCATGGTTCTTATATAGTGCCAATTTGCAAGCACCTATGAAGACCTAAGCAGTATAGAAGGAAAGATATACTATTGGACTAATCTCTAAGAGTTTCACAGGAAATTCCAAAGGCATAACAGATACCTCAGAAGATCCTGAAAGGATTGTAAACCCAGAGCCCTTTGCCTTCATCACATAACAAAGCCATGTCAAGGATTCCTGTGGAATTCAGTTGACATTTCAGAGACCCTTGTCATGAAGATGGTTACCATGGCTAGTGGAAGGGACAAGTTCAAAAGCTGTGGGAAGTCACCCTCTAATTATATCAGGCAGGAATCTTGACCATGGAGTTAATTAGTGAAAAGTACTCGGCAGGGATTCCATGAACACTTATTGGCATCCTGGTCCTCACTGACCTGATGTCTAAACTGGGTTCTTTTCCCTCCTAATTATAAAAGGGCTTAATTGTTAACGCCAGTATACAAAAACACTCAAAAAGAAAAGAAAATACAGCCCACAGAATCATCGTATTGTGTGGCTCATAACAACTTTCTATTTGATTTTACTTGTCTTTTTTTTTTCCGGAAGCTACTCCAATTTCAAAATATTAATATAGACATCATGGGGTTTTATCTGGTAGAGGAATAGAAAAAAGGCTAGACTCTGATCTATGCAAAATGAGAACAGAAGCATGCTTGCAGAAATTCCATAAACTGCATTAAACGGTACTTGTAGGTTCCATTGCCTAAATTTGTCTGCAAATGCAATAAAGGCAACACTGTAGGAAATACAATGAAAACATTCTTTTAGGGGAAAATCTTCATTACCAAAAACATGTTCCCCAGCCACAGCACAAATATTCATTCTGGTTAAACAAGGTTGAGCGATTCCCTACTCGATTCTCTGCAATCCTGGGACATGATGAAGAAATTGTTCCCCGAGCAAATATTTTAAAGGCTACAGTAGGCCAAGCACAGAGAACAAAGACGCCAATCACACTCTTCCACGCATAAGCATGAAGCCAGACAAGCAGTGCTATTCCTCCAGTATATGTCCCGTCACCCTCTTTATTTTTCCTTTGACAGGATTTAGGAATTTCTTTGTAAATCTACACTTTTCGTGACTTCATGCTTATTACTGGGATACACATATTAAATGTGAGTTTGATTTTTTTTCCAATCGATTCTTCAAATACCCCACACAATCGTGAGAGATTAATATGAAAATCTAAATTTACACACAGCATTCAATATTTCTGGACTTGTGTTTTTTACTCATTTACACTTCGTGAGGGTCATCACTTCCTGGCCATTTGCATACATTTTATTTAACTTCAAAAAGCGCAATCAGTAAACACATCTGTCCTATTTGGCTCTGTGATAGAGGAACATTTCTCTATAAACGGATCATATATAACCCTGGTTTGGGTGTCAGTAAGAAACTGGGATACAGGCAATCCATCTGCCAAGTACTTAGGTCTTAAAAGTGTAAGGACAAGTTCGGCCCACTCTGGAAGATGCCTTATAGTGTATTTATCTCTGCTGGTCTCCTGGAGTTGTAATGATTGCTGTCAGCAGGGGTGCCCTTTCCTCTGACAGAGCTGAGACTGCTGAGCACAAATTAAACCAAATCAGATTTTTAGACTATGAAAGGGTTGTGGTCATGGGGGAGGGGCCGGATGCCCCTCTCAGGGCCGGCTTCTCACTATTTGAAATCAGTCATGGAAACTCAGCACCAGGAAACTTCAGTGGAGATGTTGCAGATGGTAGGGAGACATTATTGTTTTCATTGAAGGTGCAATGAGAAAAAATATGGATGAGGAACTGCCAGAGGGTCTCTTTGCCTACCCACGAGAAAACCAAAACCTAGGGTGAGCCTTGCCTGTTCCTTCTTGGCTTGACTGTGTTCACTTAGCTTAATTAGAAATAGATGCAATGTTCTGTTATAAGATTTCCAAAAGACCAAATATCCAAATTTCTTAAACAAAACAAAACAAAAAGAAGAAAGGAAAGATGAAAAGAATTCCACTCTAGAATAGCAATGATAATAGTTGAAAAATTCTACATTGGGAACGAGGGAAATGGCTCTTTGAGCAGAGCCCCTTCACATGTGGTACAGGCATGGTCTAGGACCTACATTTAGAACTCCAGCACCCACAGAAAAGACATGCTGAGGACTAGAAGACAGGCAGATACAAAATGGAGAACTCCGGGTTCGGTGAGTGACTGTGTCCCAAAACTAGCATGAAAAGCAATTGCAGAAGATTCCCAAAGTCCATCTCTGTCAGTTACACACACATACAAACACACACACACACACACACACACACACACACACACACACACACACACACACTCTCTCTCTCTCTCTCTCACACACACACACACACACACACACACACACATGCTCACTTGCACACGCTCCTTTAGGGATATGAGAAATTCTTGTATTTAAGATTTTAAGACATCCTGGGCTGGAGAGATGGCTCAGTGGTTAAGACTGCCCTTCTGAAGGTCCTGAGTTCAAATCCCAGAAACCACATGGTGACTTATAATCATCTGTAATGAGACCTGATACCCTCTTCTGGTGTGTCTGAAGACAGCTACAGTGTGCTTACACATAATAATAAATAAATCTTAAAAAAAAAGATTTTAAGACATCCCAGTGGCATAAATAGTGAAATGTTTTCAATTACTGACATAAAGTCTAACTAATATAATGCTATTATTAGTTCTAATCCTGGCATTCCTCTCTAGCTGCATAGTAATTCACATCAAAAATGAAAGTCAGCTCCTCTCTGACGAAATGCTTAATTGCATAGAGGTATGTTAATCCAGTAATGACAGATTATCAGAGATCATCACTTTTACAAAATATCCTACCAGACAGTTGCTGCTATCCTGTGAAATATTAATAATTAAAACTGAATCACACTTGTCAAAATAAATACATTTGTCTATTATAATATTCCCCTTTCTTTCCCTGCACTTGTTTTCTAAAGTGGCAGGTGTCAAAGTGGATCTTTTTGTTGCAGTACATGTATCCAATTATGCACATGGCTTGAGAAGAGCTGACAGCAGATTGAAATGATTAAATGCATGCAAAAGAGGAATGCAGCAGAGCAGGGAGTTCTATGGGATTCATGTTCTGGGACAATCAAAGAAATAGTGTAGGTCCCAAATTGTGCTTCATTAGTGGCAGCAAACCAAGGCCTTTCTGCTTGGATAGTCTCACCCCAGTACAGAGCATGACTTGAGGGATCCCAGGACATTGGTATTGGATGTTCATCAAGTGGCTGACAGACACCCACCCAAACCCCCAGAGGGGATGCATTTATTATTATACAGCTTACTGAATAACCCAGTGACCAGACGCATCAGTTTCATATCTAAATTTCAAGCCCTTCAATGATACCACATATTAAATCAGAAGCAATTGCCCTCCTTCTGTTTCCAAATGTTCAGTTTCTCATGCATCGTCGATTTATCAAAACAAACCAGCTATCCCGTTCCAATGAGGCTGCCCATTGTGCAGAGAAACAAGGGTATCCTCCCTCCAAGGTCTGCCAGCAGTAGGCTTCTCTGGAAAGAGATACTTACAACCTCATTTGTTCTCTGTCCCCAAAGCTTGATGAACTACACGTTGGATAAACTTCAAGTGTTTAACTGAGAGAGATGCGTGAGTTCATAAAATACTGACCTGGTTTCGGATCGTACTGTCGGAGCCACACTACAGCCAGAGACCATGGTTAGCCACACTAACACCACTGCCTCATCGCCCCAGTGCTATGAGTACGACCTGTCACTCGATGCTTTCTCTCTACTCTTGAAAATATGGGAATAAGTAAGAGGGGGACAAACCACGGACGAACTTTCACAGACCACAGAAATGGGGAAACCACGCACTCGATGAAGGGAAAACATGCAGGTCCACCTAAGAATCATCTTAAAAGCACCTTGCAGCTTTTAGCTAGTCCTTGGTGTGTGTGTGTGTGTGTGTGTGTGTGTGTGTGTGTGTGTGTGTGTGTGTATACGTTGGGTGGATTGGGTGGGGTGAGGGGCTTTCTTGAGAATAGTGACTAATTTAGTGACTAATAATGTCTTTTAAGGTCATAAGATGCCCCCACATTTTTAAGACATTTATGAACTGTTTCAAAGAATACCTTTGCTTAAGATTTAAGAGATACTGTTCTTCATCACAATGCCATGTATAATTTTAATCTATAATGACAGCAGGTGCGCTTTCCAAAATATTTTATGCATTTTACTTCCTGCACATGAAAAACAATCCCTTCCTGCCTTAATTTACTCTTTGACAAAAGCCTGCAAAGGTAAGGCTTTCAGACGAATTTTGTTTTTATTGTTTTTGTTTCTTTGTTGATTATCTTGCTTGTTTGGAAGACAGGGTCTTGCTATATAGAACAAGCTGGCCTTGAATGTGGCAATCCTCCTGCATCAGCTTCTTAAGTGCTGGGGTTGTAAGTATACATGTCACCATGCAAATACTTCTTACAGGTGAAGGTTATTAGAATCTCAAGAATTGAGCTTGCTTTCTTGGTTGTTCTTTTACTGGGGAAGTCTTTAAAGAGAAATTGTGAAGCTCTACTCATAAAAGGAATATACTCATACTGCCCAGTGTCGCGCAGAATTATAACATTTGTAGCCAATCTGCAACTTTCTCATTTCCTGGTCCCCTATGTTAGAGAGAAATCCAGGAAGAACTTTCTTAGGTGCACTGATAGAAGCTGTGTCATCTAACAAAGAAAATATAAGAGATTACTCTAGAAACACAGCCCCAAAGAAACTCAGGCCTGCCATCAAATCCTGAAACCCAAAGGACTTCCAGGGCCACAAAGCAGGGCTCCAATCTGGGAATATCTATTTTTGCAAGGCAGAGGGTGCAGATCTGGGGAAGGAGGGGATCTGCAAGGCACTCCATAAATCTTATGTCTCAGGAAGGACTCAGTTTCAGGCTTAATGAAATTCATAGCTGTGATTAGAGACTAAATGACTGTCACACACTTGCAAGTATAGAAAAACAGAGAAGAGACACATAAGAGACAAAATCATTTAAACATTCACACATGTATAGTTCCTGTTCTTGTGCGAGCATCCTCAGAAGGCACTGGCCATTTTGGTATGTCATAAAGATAGGCAGATGTCTAATTCAAAGCTCTCAAGACCCATCAGCTCTGCAGCCACCACCAGGCTTCCTGTCAAAGTTGTTAATAGCAAAGCAAAGCATGCAATGTCTTGAGCTAGGGTACTTCTAATAGCATCGTGATTGCCAAGCGATTGAGGACAATCATAGGGAGAAGACAGAAAATGGCCTATTAGGACTTTGTGGCCACCTCCCTTCCTCCCCACAGAGTGGCTTTCTTTCTACAGGCACAATAGGGCAGTGACCTACAGGGACCAGGAGATAGCTTTCCCTCACTCTATTCGGCTACAAATTAAAAAAAAAAATGAGTCTAACAAGGAAGAGTGTGTTTAGAATGGGAAAAAATATAGCTTATGCCATAAATATATACTGTATTGCTAGATATTTTCACATAGGAGACAAAATAATTTAGATGTTCACATGTATACAGTTGGGCTGTAGCTACCCCTTCTCTTGTCTTGTTTAATAAAAAGCAATTTCACATAACTCTGCATTTCTTCTAGTACTTTGGGAAAATAATAAGTGAAATTATGTTTTATTCTTTTCCAATCACATCCAAGATTCTTCTGTGTGTCTACGAACAGCCCCTTTCCATCCAAATAGCATAATTGGAGCTAGCAGAGGGTGGGCTATTGCAGAAGGTGAGAGTTGGTACCCAAAAATACACACGAATTATGCTAGCTTTGTCTTGATCTTTTGGGGAATTTAGCAAGACTCCATTGATAAACATTGCTGAGAACACAATGGATGGCAAAGAGCTTCATAGGCCTGGAGAGATTTAAAAAAAATACCAGTTATGTTCCCAGGATTGATGATGTGGAAGTTATTTTTTAAACATCCTGTTTTCCAGTCTTATTAGGAGACTCACTTCCCTCCCTCCCCCCACCCGCCCAAAGATGCCCATTAACCTATTAACAACTCAAAGCACCCAACTGTCACCTGCCAATTATAAAGCAGTTGGAGGCATGCTAGTCTCAATGTTTCTTCTGCCCACTCTGTCTGAGAACATCTACAGTGTCTGCATAAAAACGTTTGCCTTGGAGATGGCATCTTGAAATGCTGTCATCTATTCTCCATTAGATGCCTTTAATCTCAGACTCGATCTGCCTTTGTGGCTAAGGCTGAAGAATAATCATCATTCATAAGCTGAGGAAATCATATCTCTGTGCCTATTTCCTCATCTCTAGAACAAATGAACATGTTGCCAGGCAGCACTTAACGAGGGTACTACTGCCTTGTAAGGAAAGCATGATCAGGCAGTTTCATTGTTGGGTGAGCCTCACAGAAGGCATTGAGGCATCAAAGGCAGATATAGCCTCTTGATGCAGCCAAAAGATACAATAAGAACATATGTGTGTGTGTCTGCGTGTCTGTGTGTATGTATATGAATATGTATGTGTGTATATGGTTGACTTAGAATAAAGATTAAAGTAAAGAGTATTGCATTATAAACCAGGAAGTGATATGGTCATTTTTTATCAGCATCAAACATTTATATAGGTAGCACAGTAGGATTCTTTCCTTTGGTCTCACCATAAACATACATGTAATGTGATGTTACAGGATCATTATGTATATAATGTCATTAGGCAGCAGCAATTTCCAGTTTAATGTAATCGTGTAAGATCATCTACATAAATGGACCCCATAGTTGAGTAGAATGTCAGGATGCAGCAGGTGACAATGTACTGAATTAGCTGTCTCATACAGGGATTTAGATAATGTGTCCCCAAGCCTCAAGAACACCTAATAAACGTTATTGATTCCTAGCATCATTATTCGGGTCTATAAATGATTGAGATCAGGCCTCACAAAAGAAGTTGGCTCCTCACTCATTTCTAAACCATTCTGACCTTCGTTCTTCATGCTCACAGAATACTCAACCACCAATTTGGCCCTTAACCTTCTACCATCTCAATTAGTGAAATCTTTTGAAAAAGAAAAGGAAGGCTATAAACAGCAGAAATCTATACTGAGTACTTATACAACTCCAGTTTTGGCTTTCCCACTGAGATTTCCTACATTTTGAGATGAATAGTAGCAATTGTCTCAGTTGCTAAGTCAAGCGTAATACTGCAGGAGAAGATTTCCTAGAGGCAATTCCACATCTAACTGTGGTCTTATATCTTGGTCACTTCTGGTTTTGTTGGCTTTAAGTAGCATGACAAAAAGAACTCTGAAATTCATAATGCTTGTTGCCAGACTATCTCATGTTATTGTTCTCTACATTAAATGGAAGAGGCTCCCTGGACTGGTTGAAACACTAGAGAGGCATCTAGAGAAGGCCCTGCACTGAATTGGGACCATAACGTGTCATATTTATGTGACATCCTTAAATGAAGGGACAGGTGGTGCTTTCAACAGTTGTGTAAACCTTCTTTGGACATGTGAGAGAAGGCTATTTTTCATCATTTATTAAAGATTTTTTTTATTTGGAAATAGTTTACAGTTTTACCCAAAACAAAAATAGAACAAAGAATGCTCATGTACCTTTGGATCAGTGGTAAAGATGGGATGGTTTTCTCCTTCCCACGTACACGTGTTGACACTTCAGTTTCCAAAGTGATACAAAAAAGATGGTATCTTTGGGTGTCAGATAAGTCATAAGAGTGAGACCTTCATGAAAGAAGTTGTGCCCTTATAGAAGAGTCTCAAGAATTGCCCTTCTCTTCCATCATGTGTTGATCCAGCATGAGTGTGGGCCTGTATATAACCCAGCAAACCCTTGCTAGGTACCCTATCAGCTCATGCCTTGATCTAGAACTTTCCAGTATCCAGAAAGTGGGAAATAAATTTCTCTTCATTTATGGTATTTTTATCATGGTGGTCTGAACTGACAAAGACAGAGAGTGTGCTCAATTAACATTTTGTGGGATTACCTTAGTCATTTACATACTTTCTGTTCTTCATCTTTGTTTCTCAGGTTTTTTTCTGGGTCAATTTAAGTATCCACATTCTTCTTTGTCCCTAAAATAAGTTGCCTATACTTTGCCTCTGAAGAAGAGGGGTATTTACTCTCTTACATGACTATACCATAGTTAGCAACTTCTGTAAAGTTAGCACTAAGGTAGTCATTTTATCTACATTATAAATAGTATTCCAAGCTCTATCAATTGTCCCAAGTGTGAGTTTATTTCATTTTTTTAATCCCTCTAGCATAGATCTGGTAGGATTGATGCATTTCCTCTCTTATATCTAAACAGTCTGTACAGATCATTCCATTGTCTTTTACAGTAACTTTCAATATCTTTTATAGGACTAATGTGTGAGGAAAATAGTTTCTCTACATTTTCTAGTCTTTATCTTAATAGGATATTGCTCATTTCAGGTTGTGCAGAAATTGATGGATTAGATTCAAGTGTCCATTGAGACCAGAATCCCACACAGGTGATGCCTCTTTCTCTAAGTGTGCAAGCTAATGATATACAATGCCTTTCTAGCCCTCATTAGTGATGCTGAGTTTGATCATCTGGTCAAAGTATTGCCTAATTAACTGCACAATTAATAAGCAGTATATGAGAAAAACAATTTAAGAACATCCGAGTTGCCTACTCATTATCTTCAAAGCTTCTTCCTAAGTTTAGCATCAATTGATAATTCTTGTTTGATCCCATATTTATTATTCTTTCTAAACTCCTGCACTCCCTCCAGTCCTCCAAGTCTTCATTAGCTTCTACCATTCTCCAGGAAGTAGGACCTGCCTTTCTCTTTGTTTATTACTTTTATTACTCTTTTTCTGGCTTGGCCTCAGATTTCCTAATGAGTTTGATGGATTAAATTCATTACTGCACATCATTCTGGCACTCCAGTTGGTCAAGAATTGGCTAGTAGGCCCTTCATGTTAGCTTCTGTATCCTGAAACTTGTTACCATCATTTGTCACATCTCTTTCTTTTGTAACATAATAAGAAAGTCCAAGTCATTTACATGTCCTGCCTCAACTTTGAAATCATCCATTTCTCTGGTCTTTTCAAGAGTAATGAATCAAGGTATAGACATAAGGTAAAGACATTGCTACTGGGTGTCTTTCCTTCTTTCTTGATGAGTGAGTCCAGAGAGCAAAGATCAGAAATATATAAGGACATATACATTGATGCCCACAAGTGTAATTATACAGACATAAAGATATGAATTTTGTGTGTGTGTGTGTGTGTGTGTGTGTGTGTGTGTGTGTGTTCTCATAAAACCACTAAGATTCTTTCAGTTCATGTGTCTTTCCTGTTTTCTACTATTCCATATTTAGGTGTGATTCCATGTCGAATCCAGTCATCATTCTGGATTCCAACAAAATAAACCTGTCTATGCATGTGCTCAGTTTTGTTCTGCATCTAAATGTTATACCTAAGTTAAGGTGACATTGAAAGTGTTCTACTCATAGTACAAATACACTTAAAAAAGAGTTGGGATGGGTTTGTGCCTCGCTCTAGTCTTCTGGAGACTGGGGAGATACACAGTTAAATCCTATTCAGAAGTTACTTAGCTCTTCCTTTCCTTCCTTCCTTCTAACCTTCCCTCTTCTTTTCCTTCCATTATCTTCAATGTAGCTAAAATAGTCATCATGAAACACAACTTATTTGTCCTAGCTTGCTTCTGGTTCTTACAGATATGATTGTATTTTTAAAACTTTGTATACATCAATAGATTTTTTTAAAGTCAGAAGGACCACAATTATTTATTCAGCAATCATTCCTTTGCCTTCTGCCCCATTCCCTACCTCTCTGTAAACAAAGTAGTTATTTTCTGGTTTAGTCTTCCTAAGTACTTCTTAGCAAAGATAAAAAGACATATGCATATTTTCTAAATTTGATTCCATACATATAAGAAAGCACACTACTACATTCTGTTGCATGGTGTTTTCATTTAAGCACATGTCCTGGAAAGAGTATTCTATTACAGAGGCTTCCCCAAAACTGTCTTATAGCTGCATCATGTCTAATGAGACTCTGGAAAATAGTTTATACAATCCATCAGTGTGTTTGTACATTTAAGAAGTATCCAATACTGTTTCATTTCAGTTATGACTTTAATGAATATGTTTTGCAGATTCGTGTGGGGCAAATGGAGAGATAGGCAAATAAAAATGTATCTTCAGAGTGTGTTCAGACAGTGGGGTTAGATAGAAGGTTACCACGCAAGTGCCCTGCTGGTTGGGTAGATACTACAAGTCCTCCTGCCTAGGAAAGGTGCTCTTTGCTGTTCCCACAGGAGGGTAGGAGAGCACAACCTTGTTCATTGCTGTTGCTGCAGAATGCATCTTCAGATTGCAGAGCTTGCTAGTCTGATAGATGGGAAAGGGCATCATTGGTTTAGTTCACATCTTTCCTTCCTTGCTCATGGATTTAGACATCTTTCACGTCTTCTGTGAATTGCCCCTTCACATCTTCTGACTGTATATAGTTTTATAGGAAGCTTGTACATTTTCCAAATGTATTTACACATTATGCGGTAGATTTTTGTTGCTGATGTAGGCTGGAAGTGTTTCTTCCTCATGGCTCATGGCCATTTTCTTCTAACTTCTTTCCTCGTGGTATTAACCTGCTTGGTGGTTGGCTTGTTCATTTTTGTTTGTTTGTTTGTTGTTTTCTGGTGAAAAATCTTGGTATTTGTTCTGTTTTAATGATTTTTTTGTTTTGTTTGTTTGGTTTGAATATAAAAATTTTATTCTTAGAAAGCCAAATTTAGTTTTCTTTCTTTCTTTCTTTATTACTTTCTTTCTTTCTCTTTTTTTCTCTCTGTCTCTGTTTCTGTCTCTCTCTCTCTCTCTCTCTCTGTCTCTGTCTCTCTCTCTCTCTCTCTCTCTCTCTCTCTCTCTCTCTCTCTCTCTCTCTCTCTCTCTCTCTCTCTCTCTCATTGGTTTTTCCAGACAGGGTTTCTCTGTGTAGCTCTGGCTGTTCTGGAACTCACTCTGTAGACCAGGCTGGCCTTGAACTCAGAAATTTGTCTGCTTCTGCCTCCTAAGTACTGAGATTAAAGGCATGTGCCATGACTGCCCAGCCCAAATTTAGTTTTTATTCTAAATATTACATAGCATTTTCTATACCTGTGATGTACAGGGATTCAGATATCTTTCCTAGTTTCTAATTTTTTTCATTTAAATATATAATGTACTTTTTTTTCTGTATGAAATGAATTAATTTTGTCCTTTACAAGGTGCTATTTCAAGTTAGGAGGTAGTGGCGTCTGCCTTTAATCTCAGCACTTGGGAGACAGAGTAAGGAACATCTTATCTCTAAGTTTAAGGCCAGCCTGGTCTGCAGAGCAAGTTCTAGGATAGCCAGGGCTACACAGAAAAAAAAGCTCTATCTAAGAAAAAAATATGATTTCAAGGCAAATTTGGTGGCATAGGCTTGTAATTTTAGATTCTTGGCAGGTTGAGGCAGTAGTATTCAAGTTCAAGGCTAACCTTGGAATTTTATTGAGACTCTTTCACAGAATAAAAAAATTACAAGCTGGACTGGAGATACAGCTCAGTGAGGTAGTTCTTATCCAGCATGTGCAAGGCTCTGTGTTCAAGCTCAAATGTTACATACCAAAAAGGAGAAAAATATTACTCATTTACCAAAAAGCTAAAAGACTCCTAGTTAATTGTACATTTTATATGGATTTGAATCACTCTAGATCATGCCTTCTATTCCTTCACTTCTGTTTCAAAAAAAGAGTTCTTATGCACATACATTCACTACCATATATGTAAGTATATATAATAATATATATTGCATAATATATGATATTACTATGTATTACTATATATTACTAAATTCTTGTAGAATCTGGCTTGTAGTGTCAGAGCATTTTTCTTAATCTTTAACACTATTGGTATGGAGTCTACAGTTTTTGGTATGGAGTCTTCAGTTTTTTTCCTGAAAAGTCGTACAATATTTGTATCAATGCAGCTTTGAAAGTTGCATTCATTATACTCTATGATTGACACATTTTGGGAATAACCCATGAGCTCTGCACTAGAAAGATGTAATGAAAGGCCATCTCTTGAGTGAGTAACAGAGAGCAGTTTGCAACCCCCACATTTGCTTGACATGGGTTCCAGAGAAAGAGCAGATGCAGAATTAACAAGAACCATAGGTCGTTGACCTTCTGCGCTAGTTATGATGATGGTGCATAGATTCTGATGGCTAGTCAATCAGGATGTCTTCCGGTAGAGACATGTCTTCCTGTCCATTCTGCAATATCGTAGCTTTCAGACATTTAAACAACTTACAGGGAGCCAGGGTAAGATGAATATTTGTATTTAGTTACTATTTTAGAAGAGAAAAAAATATACGTAAATCAAATTTTATGGTTAAGAGTTGCATACATGTAACAGAAATGAGCCCCAATAGGTGAAGTGACTTGTTAAATCCTCAGAGTTGGTACGAAATCACTCTCCTCTGGCATAGGTTACTCAGCAACTAAGTATTCTCTTTCCCACTTTCCTATTTAGGTAATTCTATGTAAACCAAAGTGAATTTCTCATTTTGCAAATACTTTGTGCAACTGAAAATTTGTATGCCCAAGACCATGTGTACAGCACAATATATTCATTTTTATCCTTATTTTCAGAGTATTAATAAGAGGAAAGCAACATAGAAGTGAGCCAATTGGCTCTTCAGGAAACCAAGGAAAAGATAGGGACAAACATTGTGGCACTCTCTGACATTTCAGTGTCAGAAAGAGAAACAGATGGGTGTCCAGGACAGTGGTGACTAAGCATGCATGCTGAGGGTCACTTGTGGTCCTGATCCTTTATCCTGCCTGGCATTCTCAAGGATCCCTGCTGTGACAGCCACTAAAGTCCAGGCTGACACAGATGCCTCTCCTTACTTGGGTAGGATAATAGATGACAAACTGACAATACTCAATGTAGAAAGTGTTCGGGGGCTGGGGGGAGGGACATTGTGTCTCCTGGATGGTTTTAGATTTTGTTTTAAAATAACACACACACACACACACACACACACACACACACACATTTTTTTTTTAAGAAAAAAATAATACTCGGGCCTGCTGGGCAGAAGAAACTCACTGTGATGTAAGAGCTGTCAGGAGGTCTGGAGGGATAAAGCCTTTCTGCATGCTGTGGCCTGCTGCTCGTTCACAGACATGCCTGTCAATGCAGCAGCAGACGTGGAAATCAGAGGCTAATCAGGAGAGAAGGATGCTCTGTGGGTACTGAAATAAAGCAGGGAAGAGTCCCAGGAAAGAGTAGCACATGTTTTGGAACATTTATAGCATTACCATTATAGCAATGGAGTATTCCATCTCTCAGGGTCTCAGAAGTTGTTGAGGGGCTCCTTCGACTCTCCTGGCTGGTCTCGAGTTCCCAAAGAAGTTCTTCATGGAGACATGATTACTCAGTCTGTCACACAGGCAAAACTCGTGTTCTTGTAGAAATGAATGTGATCTTCATATATTTGTGTGCAAAAAGAGGAATAAAGAATCTCCTAATATACTGGTTTGAATATGTTTGTCCCAGGGAGTGGCACTATTAGGAGGTGTGGCCTTGTCAGAATAGGTGTGTCCTCCTTGTAGGAAGTGTGTCACTGTGGGTGTGGGCTCTGAGACCTTCCTCCTAACCATGTGGAAGCCAGTCTTCTCCTAGCTGCCTTCACAGCAAGAGGTAGAATCTCAGCCCCTCGAGCACCATGCCTACCTAGACTCTGCCATGCTTCCCGCCATAATGATAATGGACCGAGCCTCTGAACCTGTAAGCCAGCCCCAATTAAGTGTTGTCCTTTATCAGAGTAGTGGTGAAACCCTAACTAAGACACCTAGTCTCTCCATTTCCCAGGGAGAAAACCCCCAAGAAATGTTCACTTCACCACCTATCTACTAGGACAATGCCTTCTAGAGAAATGAACATTGTTCTGTTCATGATTTTAAGACCTGTGATGCAAAAGTCAATTATTTACTTTCAAAACCCTAGCAGAATTTTTATCCTTTAGGAAAAAGACTGCACACAGTGAAAGAAATGGCAATTGCTAACAGAGAGGCTCATTATAGAAGTCTCCATGTCAGGGGATGCTGTTCCAAATTGTTGATTGAGTTCCTCTTGTCATTCTCCTTGGTACCTTCCAGGCTGAGACAGGTGCCATAAAATGTAAGAGGGGCATTCAGTCTCAAAGCCAGTCACTTCTTGTTTCCACACCTAAGGGACTATATGGAGATCATAATGGGTTAATAAGAGCCCCTGACTTTTGGTATCAAGGACGAAGAGTTCACCAATTAACAGAGCAACAAGAAAGCACGAAGCCAGTTCACAGCGAAACAGAAAAAAATCCTCAATTTGCAATCGTCTTAAAAAATTCTTAGGGTATCCATAAATGATGAGAAGAAATAAACATTTCAAAATAGGCTAATGCATCTTTGAAACTGGTAATCCCCCCCCAGAGAAATAATTCTAGATGAACAATTTCACACATACAGAGCACAGGGCTACTTCCATAGAGTCCATTGTACCCAGTATTTCTGCCTAATTACAAGTCTTTGAATCAGACAATGGCACTTGAATGATTAGTGTCTGGCTGTACAAAGCATGTATAAAGCATAATTATGAGGAATGCTCATGAGGCCATGGTTACAGACACGTGGATATGTGGTGTGTTCTTGTGTGCACACTTTACAGTGTGGTGTGTAGGGCTGAGACACACATCTCCCCTGTCCTGTCTCTGGTGGCCATTTGTAAATAAAACAACCAAGTGAAAATGAAATTAAAACAAATGGCATAGATTTAGATGGCTTGCTTATTTGAATATTTTTACCATGCCGATATTCAGTTATTTTATTGTATCTAGGACCATTCATTTATTCCTAGGTCTAGCATACTTTTCATTTAGGTGAGGTGTTCATACATTTCTGGGAAATATGGACTTTAAAATCATAATTATTCAATTCATTTCTCACTTTCTGATGTTCCAACAGGAGGGCAATGTATTTCTATCTTGGGTGACTTGGAAGCAGTATTGATTTTTACAGAAATAACCTGGTAAGCATGAACTCAGAAGAGACACTGTTTAGGAGACAAACACATGGAGGTTGCTGGGATTGGGTTTTCTCAGTGTGTCTAGGAGGCAGGTCTAGTGAGTGTAAGAGATGGCAGGCAGACAAAAGAAAAATAAAAGCCTGTAAGACAGTAGGTGGCACCAAGTAAATAAATAACAAGTAAATTAATGTTGACCACATAAACTGACAGAATACAGCAACACATTAGATGGGATAAGAAAAAGAGTGAGATGTCAAAACGGTGAGAAAATGAAAATAGATGTCATGGCTGTAGGGTAGTGTGCAGCAAGTACAGCAGGAGGCTCTAAAAGCAATAGTCAAACAGCAGTCAGATGTGAGCCAATAGTGACTGTGGATTAGCCACCTAGGAACATGGTGGTGCTGGACAGTCTCATGTCCCGCCTCTTCCAAAACTTCTACTCAACTAGCCTATGTGTTTGTTAGAGAAAATGGCGATTATAACACACTGATAAAATTTCAAAGCTCACTTTGAAAAGACTCCAACAATTTTTTTTTAAAAAAAAGTCTCTATTTATTAAGCCCAAGGCAAAATTGGAATGGTCTCATGAAACCAAGTAGTTCAAGCACATTGAGAATATGTGACTAACACATGTCATCCATTGAAATCGAAGAAGACAAAAATGTGACTTCATCTCCTGTCTTTTTATGTCCTCACATTTTGGTTAACACATTCATTTATCAGTTCTTTTAATCAGCACAGGACTGATTGGTAGAAAAAAAGAGAGAGAGAGGGAAAGAAGAAGAGAGGGTGGGAGGAAGAATGAAGAAGGGAGAGACAGAAAGAGGAAAAGAGAGAGCAAGAAACAGGGGAAGAAGATAAAGAAAAGAGAGAGGAAGGAGAAAACATTCAAGTGGAGGAAGAAAGGGGAAGAAAGGATGTAGGAGGAAGGAGATGGAAATGTATTAGATGCTGAATGTGTGGATGGTTTATCTTTTAATTTAACAGGGTCCTGGACTGAGAAGGAGCTGTGCAAAGCATTTGTATTATTTTACACAAGACACTTACTTGCTCTAGTATTGTTGCATTGCTTTGTATGAAAATAGTTGTGTTTGGATAAAGAAATCCTAAAGTTAGGTGCAAATATTCTTTGATTAATCTCCTAATTTGTTTTTTTTTCTTCGTACCATACTTGAACACTAGTGTTTCTACTATTGGGAGTGACTTTTAAACAACATCCCAAATTCAATTTCACACCACTAGAAAGCACAAAGTCTAGGATCAGAGTGCCAACAGGTCTGGGTTACGACGAAAGGAGTCCACTCGTTGATATATCCTCTCACAGTGAGAAGAACCAATGAGTGGGGCCCCTGGACCAGTCTGTAAGTTCACCAGTTCCCCTCCTAAAAGCTCCCCCTTTCATGCTAATCATTTTTCCAAAAGTTCTTCCACCTCTTAATACTATCACCCTGAGGTTTAGGATTTTAACACATCAATTTGGATATGGTAGATAAGCAGACAAGTAGTCAGGAGGGGAAGTTGTAGGTAAGCATTAGAAATGGAGAAAGATATAGTTCCTACAATGCCTTGAGATCATGGAGACTAATGAACAGACAGCTTCCTGTTTTCTCAATGCAGGCTGAACTGTGAGCACTTGTAATGTTTAACAAGAGAGCTTTAATCAAGTCTCTGCTATGGAAGGGAAAAGAATGAAGACCTTTCTAAATTTGATTTTTGACTAACACTCTCCTTGCCAAACCCTTTGAACAATAAATTCTGAAGAGTGGTATTTTATGTCTCCCAGACAAATGTTTCTTTCATGAAAATGGGTGGGGGATGGATGGATTTCAAAATGTCATAATTTCAGCAACCATTTATTCTACTCTATTACAAATTCAATAACCTTGAACTAGAGTTAATAGAAATTCATGATAAGTAATAAAACTCCAGCTGGCCTACAATTCCCTGACTTCAAATACCACCTCTAAACTACCAGTCCCTTAGTCAGTCTCATTTAGTTCTCTCCTGAGTCCCTGCCAAATCACTCAGGTAGACATTTCCACATGGATGTCTCCTGGAGCATCAAAAGAGACACTTCTAAACTCTGGTCTTTGTCTCCCAAGCCACCACTTCCCTAAGCATTCTGTGTTTCTGTGAAAGGTTGTTCCATCCAGTCTGCTTCTTGGGGTGGGCTCTGTGATATCTTTCTTTCCATTACTCCAACAGCTATAGGTGCAACCCTTCGAATTTCATCAGATGAGCCCTAACCTTTCCTATGAACAGTATCTCCACTCAGGAATTTGAAATGCAAGCCTAGGTTGGGCAAGGTGGTTGCGACCCTCTAATCTCAGTGCAGTGGAGGATGAGGTGTGGTGGTTGAAGGACCACCTGAACCATATAGAAAAACCCTAGTTCAAAACCAATAAAGAAATGACTAATAAATTAATTAAGAGTCAAATACTGTCCTGATTATTTTGTAGCTTAACATATGCCAGTATTTTTAGAGTAAAATTCACTTTCTCTAGCAAAGCGTTGAAGGTGGGTCCTAACCAGGTTGCTGAATGGCTGCTGTCGAGCCTCATTGACAGCCACTCCCCCTGTCTCCCATCAAAGATTCTGGCCATTTGCTGACTCATTGTAAGCACTACTCAGTTTCTCGGAATCCTATACACATTTTGTCCATCTGGTGTTTGCTTCTATCATCCCTTCTTAGAGGGGAATGCCTCTCTTTCCCACCTTCGTGTGTCTTCTCATGATATGCTCAACCCCCCCCTCTGCCGTGATCCATATTTCAAGGCATTCTGATAGCAGTTGCATTGTGTGAGCCCCTGAGAATAACCTTGTCTTCATTTACTTTATAACTGCTACTTGGCATATAATGAATGTTCAGTCAACACATAACAAATTAATACATATATATAAAGAATATTTGAGACAGAGACTCTCTCAGTCTAAAGATCCAGGGACAGTCTTGTTGGACATACTTGCTGTCCTAACCTGATTATTAACAGTTCCTACCTTTACTTTCTGAAGTTTCAAGGTACAGACAGTATTTTTTAAGACATTGTCTATAAGGTAATGTATAAGTTGCTTTCATGGGTCAGTTGATAATATAATATTTAAAAGCTACAGTGATATGTTCACACAGAGACTTGCAAATAGATGATACCATTCAACTACTAAAGTCTCCAGTGATGTCTGCTCCTATCTGTACTTTAATTATCTGACTTTCTTCTTTTCGTTGAACATACGGCACTTTACAGAGTAAAGCTGAGTTTGAAAAAGTCACACTATAATTCATTTCATGTGAACTTTCTAGAATATTCAGTTTTATCTTTAGAGTTACAGCACATGCCAACATTCTCCACGTTGAAAGTCAGCTAAGTAAATGGTAAGATGACTCCATGACAGAGATAAAAGACATCTCAAATTCTTGGTTATATTCACAGATGTGTCACCCAAATCCTTATTCTGTGAAAAATGAAACCAAACTCATCTAAAATAAACAGCTCTAGTGGACAGGATATCAGACTAAGCAGACATTTGTTTGGAAAGGTCTAGACTTCCACAGCTGCTGAGGAAAATGAACGTGCAGACCAAGCCTTCGCATAGCAACAGCATATGGAAAATGTTAGCTGAACGTAAACACCACTAATCAGAATCCAGCAGAGGTAATCTGAAAAATGTCCTCATGTGTGAACGTTCTTCCTCTCCCAGCTCTTCTTTGTAAGCTAATGCATTTTATGAGTTCTGATGGCTAAAGCTTAGTGGAATGTTGGTGTTGGAGAAAAGCAATCAAGTTTCCTATCAAGTGTTTGTAGTGATTAAATGTGTGAGGCATCCTTGGCCAGTCACTTTTAACTCATACTTAAATATAGAAGTTATAAGTACATTCGTGATTGAGTCGGTTTCAAATAAAGTTCCGGACCAATTACTTTTACTTACTTTCTCTGCTTTTCTTGCTGACTTGCAGATGCATCCAAAAGAGAACAAACACATCTGTTCTGCCTGAACGGGAATATTTAAAATAAATCCTCTCCATGTTGGAGGATTCAGTTTGGAGGCTGTGGCTCACATATCTTCCAGAATTTTGTTTCTGACATAGGATGAGTTAAAAAGTCTTGAGCATCAACTTAGGGGAAGAGATAGTGAGGTGGACTGAAGCCATCAGAGGCTCTGACTCCCCTCCCCTTAGTGAGCCAGATGTATGGGTACACTCTACAATTACAGCTGGCTTGAGAGGAAAGTCTGTCCACTAACCAAGGCTAACTAGTGAATTAACGGGTAAAATGATGGCCTAGAGATTTAGGTTGATTTTCTTAAGCTCTTGATGTGATTAAAACAGATGGTGTGATTTTGGTCACCACTCATCACCTACAGCATGAAGAATCACAATGTACTGAGATAAGCTCACCAAAGAAGCCATTTTCAGAAGAGTTAAAGCTTATAAAGAGAAAAATGAATGTTTCTCAAATCCTCAACCAATTCCGTCTTGGGAAAAGTATACGTGACCTTAATAGTGGGAAAATATCCCCTTTGCCAACTGACATTCTTCTAGGACGTGAAGACCCCCTAGTGAAGATTGTCATTAGCAACTCATCATACTGGAAGTGACTTTCTTATAAGAGAGTGTGCTACATAACCCCACATGAGAATTCATCTTCTTCTAGACAATCCATCCTTAAAATCCATCTGTCCAGGCTAGGTCATTCTAGAATGCCTCAGGCATCTCTAACTGATTTCTGAGCTTTTTTACTCAAATGTCATCTCAAACTCAGACTTGACACATGCGTCTAATCATCACCTGTTTCAATATTTTAGTCTTTGGGAATAGTTTCACCATCTTTACTAGCAAATTAAAACCAAAAATTTTAATCTCATCTTGGTTGAATAAGTTCCTTAAATACACAAAATAAAATTTACGCTTAAAAAATTACCACATCACAAACAAACCCAAACAAAAATAAAATATCACAGACAAAAATAAAATAAAAGAGAAAACAAATAAACTAAAAAAAAAAAAGAAACAAAAACAAACTAAACCTCCTAGGAGGCACATTTCCATAAGGACTATGGAATCTTCAAAAAATATAAAAGCAAGCATCCCATTTCTTCTAGAAAGTTCTGTATCTGGAGTATTTTGTTCTTTTTTTTCTTTCTTAACAGTATATCCTAAATATCTATTATTCTTGATGTATGGCTTCTTAATTCTCTTCACATCTAAAGGCGTCCTGTTTGCATCTACCACAATTTATTGAAGCAGGTTGCTACAGATGGATGTTTGTGTCCCACAGTGCTATGGCAAATAACTGTGGACATAAGTCTGTATATGTACAAAATGACACATCTAGAAACACATTCCTGGAAGTGACAATGCTGGGGTCAAGGTAAGTATATTGTGTGTTGCCAAGATTCTCTCCAATGGACTCTAGATGTCTCTCGAATTCCTACCCCAGAATTGCTTCTTCAGAAGATTTCAAGAAAGCTGTCAAACTTCTGGAGGCATTGGCCAGTGGGAGCAAACATTATTCTAGTGTACTCTTTAATTTTCATCATCTCACTTATGAGTCAAGTTGGATATAAGTCATTTGCTTAAGTTCTGAAGTGTTTTTTCTTTATGGCTCCTCACCTTTGATTTTCTGCTCCCTCCCCATTCTCTGCATTTGCTCTGCTCTGTTTTCATGTGACTTCCTCTTGTATCATTGATTGTCAATGTCACAACCTTAGTTCAGATCCTAGGTCTCTTGCAGAATGCTCCACTTTGCTCCCTAATGAGCACCCTCTCTGTATGATCACTACCATGATTGACCTCTCCAATTAGGGGAACAGAAAATGGCTGGAGTAATTATGCTAAAACTCAAAGCAGGGAGTCATTCCCTAGTAAAGAGCTTTTTGTGAGCCCCTGCCTTATCCTCCCTCTTGCAGATTCTCTGATTCTTAACATTGATGTATAGAAGACCAAATCTCTCAGCACTACCTTGTACAGTTGGCCAATTCATGGCCTACCTTAAATTCTGGATCAGAACCTCATGTTAGAAGCCCGCTTCTATCCTGTCCTTCCAGAGCATCTCATTCTTGTGGTCATCTGCTGCATTTAGCTACTCTGACCACTGACTTTGCGGATTTCCCTGGTTCTTCATTACAGCTCCAGACCCTTACAGGTTGCTGATACTTAAAAGGCAACCTTGGTATCAAGATCTCTCTTCTACAAGCAACTACAAATCCCTGCATGAGCTATCCAACTGCTCTGGACAATGGCATTGTTTCACAAAGCCATGATGAATATAAAGGAGTACATGCAGACAAAATCCTTGGCTCAGAGCTTGACATGTAGCAAGTCATCGGTAATAACCTTGGTATACTGCAAACTATCACCTGAGGGCCAATTCTGGCCTGCAAGCATGTTTTATGTGGCTCAAGGTTATATTTAAGATGGAGAAGTTTTGCCTACAAATCTGGAATTTAATTTATTACAAAAACAAGTCTTAAAAATCTAATAATACTGGGTCTATATTCCTCATACAATCAGCAACTCAAGCCAAGTAGTACTTAACTCTCCTTGGGTGCAACAAGAAGCCCAGTCTGTCATTACACCATCATCCCCCATGTTCTCAGTTCTGACCTGCCTCAAGTTCCTTCCAGGCTGTTACCCACTCTATCCAGGACAAAATTATGGAAGTATCCTTCCATCCGTCTGTCTGTCTATCTGTCTTCTTCTTCTTCTCCTTCTTCTTCTTCTTCTTCTTCTTCTTCTTCTTCTTCTTCTTCTTCTTCTTCTTCTTCTTCTTTCTCTCTCTCTCTCTCTCTCTCTCTCTCTCTCTCTCTCTCTCTCTCTCTCTCTCTCTCTCTGTCAGTGTATACATGTAAACACATGTGAAGGCTCAAGTTTAACTTCAGGCATCTTAATGTGCTATACACCTTTGCTTTTTTTGTTTGTTTTAATTTAAATATAGAGTTGCCCACTTGTCTGGGGCTGGCTGAGCAGAAAGCCCCAGGATGTTATCTGGCCCCTCCTCTCCAGTAATGATTGACAAGTGTATGCCACCAAATCTGACTTTTTCACATGAGTCCTGTGAGTTGAACTTGGGTTCTCTACTGGCTGAGCTATAGCTCCAAAATGAAGAAACTCCTTAGAAGCACACATGTGCAAGATCATATGCAGAACATTCAAAATCAGTGTAAATCGATCTTCCTTCTGAGGTCTCCTGAGTTGAATGTGTATTAAATTACTATAAGTCTCTTACCTATAGAAAAATGCTCATCCTCACATGGAAGTCAGAACCATAACCTGAAACAGAGGGTCATCCACACTTCTTCTCTTTTATTCTCTCTTTCTTCCAGAAATATAACATGAGCTGGAGGATTGACTATTTACCTCACATAGCCAGGGAAGATGGCCTGTGCTCTGTTTCTTAAAAAAAAGATGCCAGGATAAGGGACCTCCAACTGGGGATTGCTGTCCCTCCTTCCACATCCCATCAGCTTCTGGTGACTTTTCTTCAAATCAGTGAGGTGTCCTGTTGTGTGTGGAGCCTCAGCCTTCGGGCCCCATGGGGTCTCTGATCACGGCATTCTTTGTTAAAAATCTCTGCAGGCCAATACCCCATCCTCAGAAGGCGACTTCCCACAGGGCCTCTGATGCTCTGTTCCGCAGCATCTTTTCACAGACTACAAAATCCCAACTCTAAGCATCCTGACCTCCAGTTCCATGCAGATCAAACCACAGCCAGCCTGCTTCAACCACAGCTTGGAATTCAGCACTGCTGCTGAGCTCCAATTCTGAACTTGATCCTAATACATTGTGTTTATCTGGGCTAGTCAAAGCTTTCACGAATCCCAATCTTCTTGTGGTGATGTGGAGAATTATTGAATCGAAATATATATTATACTTGACTTACATGTGCACGCACAAAATGATTTGTAAATGCATACCCTAGAAATGCTTTTAGAGATCACCTATAAATGCTTTAGATATGAATGAAAGGATTACAAAGCAAAGTGACCATGGAAAAAATCAGTATTTCCAATTAATAGAAGTATTTGGTAATTCTCTATGATTGTGTGTGTGTGTGTGTGTGTGTGTGTGTGTGTGTGTGTGTGTGTGTGTATGTGTATATATAATGTAAGATGGAAAAACACTCAAGGACTTAACATGCATAGGTTTGGTATCCACACATTACATCCAGGAAGAGATGGAAAATAAAACATTTCACCAAGGATAAACCTTTATCAGTAATGAAGCAACACCCAGTCACCTGTGTCCCATTTACTTGCAAATCATGTCCCAGGTTTCCTACTTGCCATTATATATGACATTTAAACCTAGTAACTTTGGACGACAGTCTTAGGTAAGCTCAGACAAGTTAAGGATCCCAAACAAAAGCCTGTTAATATATCAGTACTAGAGAGTTTATTTTGATTTTTGTTCTTCCTACCTTCCCTCCCTCCATTTTCTTCTGGTCCCTTCTTTTCTCCTCTTCTCCTTCTCTTCCTGCTCGCTCTCCCTGCCCTCCCTCTTAAATAATCTTTTCCATGAACTATGCCATAGTTTGTGTAGAGCAATGCTTCAGGTCACACACACTTCAGTGGAGTAGGAAACTGCAGCTTAATGTGAGTTAGAGCACTGGTAAATAACTGTCAAATGTCCTGAAGCCAGAATGAGTTTGCACCCCCATTGTGGACTGTGTGTTTTTTTTCTCTGCAAATATTATTGTCCTGCAAAAGCAATCCAACTCAAGTGAAACCAGGGGTCTATATTCATCATGAACCAAAATCAAAAGAATAAATAGAATTACTGCAGAGTTGAATAGAATATTCTTTACTGTGTGCATTAGTCAAGCTTGTCTGAGACCCCAGATGATGATGGTGATAATATAATAATAATAATAACAGCAACAACAACAAAAGAATCTGCTCCTATGATTAAAAGGACTACAGAAGACACATCTATAAAATACTAACATCAGAACCATTAATAAGTAGAAATAAAACATCTTTACAAGTTGCCAATAATTCCATATGCCCTTCAAGATGAAATTTCTCACCACCAAGTAGAGTATGCTAGTGGTCTGCATGAAAGAGTTGTGCCTCAACTAAGTGTTCATTAGCAGGGTCAATAATGAA